>OY998253.1:80213747-81413747 GCA_963922045.1 Persicaria maculosa
TGACAAGAGAAAAACATATCGTTGTTTCTATCAAAGAAAACTCAAACCTACAACTAGTATAGTATGTAAGAAAAAGATCAATCCACATGGAAATCTAGTCAATTCAAGTGTCAATTCTAATCGCAGTAGAGAAGAGAGAGTTTTTGTGAGAAAAATATCTGCCTTTTATCAAATCAAAACAAGCAAGCAAAGTAATGTGTGTTGTAGAATGCACTAAAGAGAAATAGGTTCACCTAAAATCTATCACTCCAGTTGATGAATTTTGATCCTTGTCTCGGCCTCTAGTTCTTGTCCTTTTCTACGAATGTTCTTGTCCAGATCTTAGGTAAATTACTTGCCCTACGAGTCCTAGTAATCCTTATCTCTAAATTATAACCCTAACACGGTTAAGATCCAGGCACCAAAATAGTTGCATGTATCACGGCCCTTTGTCGAATAGTTTGATTATAAGTATGTCCCTCCATGGCCTCCTTAGCACCAGCCTTGTTAAGAGATATTGCTATCGTCATCCTCCAGTAGAATATCATCATCCGTGTTGTAGTCTAGATTGATATCCCCTTCTTGATGGACCAGATTGCTGTGTATAATGGCAAATCCTTCACTGGATCCCTAGATCAGTTTTGCCTTGTAAGACTGGGTGGAGGACACCAGGGCCGGCCCGAGGCCCGTGCAAAAAGTGCAATCGCACGGGGCCTCAAAAATTCTGAGTGGTCGCAACCTCACAAACATTTAACACAATCTATTCAACCTCTAGGAAAAAAAACCTAATGTAGGGAAATCAATTCAACTTATTCAACCATTTCAATCGTCCCTTAAAGGATTTTGATAGGTAATCTTAAATTCTAACTATATTTTTTTTTGTTAATTTTCACTTTTTAATTTCTTAGATGATCATAATTATTATTATTTTGTTGTTATTTTTTTGGGTGATGATATCTTCACCGCTAATTTTTACTATTTCCACCGCTAATCACCGCATAGGTATCCGGTGATCTTAATCCACTTTTTCCCAGACCCACCGCATATACATGCGGTGGATCCGTTGACCGTATACAAACCCACCGCATAGGTATGCGGTGGGTTATGGCGACCGTATACATGTGGTCAGTTTTTGGGCAATTGAAAACGGTTTGTAAAAGTGGTCCAAAACCGTCGCCATAACCCACCGCATAGGTATGCGGTGAGTTATAGTGACGGTTTTGGACCGTTATGGAGACGGTTTTGACTGTTATGGCGATGGTTCAAACCCACCATATACCTATGCGGTGGGTTATAGCGACGGTTTTGGTCCGTTATGGCGATGGTTTTAGACTTGTATACTTCTCGACCCACCGCAATACTTTGCGGTGACCCACCGCACAGGTATGCGGTGTGATCGTTGACTGTCATTAAACCCACCGCATACCTATGGGGTGATTAGCGATGGAAATAGTAAAAATTAGCGGTGGAGATATCGTTTCCGGTTATTTTGTATCTTTCTACCTTATAAATCACTAAGTTGGGATTTAGAAAGAAAGAATGCCTCATACAAGATTCGAAAGTGGTCATGTCAAGCACAAAAGAAAAGAGAAAGATAGAAAATTGGTTGAAAGTCAAATAGGAGCTATTTGCAAGTTAGTAGTCCTACAACCAAATGAGTCGATACATAAGGAGGATTAGCAAAATGTCTGGCAAGAGAATGATGTTATGATTAATAGTTTTGAAAATAATACAAACAATGGGACGGAACCTCAAGATGCAAGAGATGTTAATGTTGGTGTAGAAGAAAGTCAGGAGCCAATGGAAGATGTTGATGTAAAAAAAAAGCCTCAATATATATGTTGCACAGGGCCTCAAAATATAACGGAACGGCCCTGGAGAACACACTTGCTCTTGCTTCTTGCATGGTGGGAAAGGCTTCCTGGTGAGTCTTCTCATGTGCTGCCAGAGTCACCCCAAACACCACCTCCTCCACAACACCCCCATTCCCTTGGGAATTCGGTGTTTCTTCCCTTTCCTCTACTTCGGCAGATGCTTCGCTGTTTATAGGATCTGGTACGTGGTTTGTCTGGCAGGATGAGTTTCCGGCGCTTTGGGCTACGAGAACGCTCTCTCTCGCTCATGATTCTTCCTTACCTTCAAAATCATTTTTTAACCGTGTCGTGTCTGGTGGCAAGTTATTCACACTCCCACCAAGTGGTTGTATGTGGCTTCAAGGAGGTGTATGGGTTCAACGCAAAACTGGTATATAAACAAATTTATCGATCAAATAGTCAAAAGCCTACATTTCACCCGAGAATAACATGAAATACATCTATTTGGGGGTGGTTCATGGGCTGGGAAAAAAATGGCACCGTCAAAATTGAAACTTTTGTTGGGATTAATTCATATTTCTGGACGGATTAATAAAATATCAAAGGCCCAAATATGAGATGGACTTGTGATGAATGGGCCGATCATCAAACCCAATTTGATGAAGGTAAGAAGAAGTGTAGAAATCTCCTGAATCTTAACCTTGTGTGATTGGTGCAGGTATAATACTCCGTATAATTTAGAAACAGTAGTGGATCCTGAACTTGTTGATTGAGGGGGCAAAAAATTACGATAAAAAATATTGTATATAAATTAAACCCTAATTTTTCTTTTCCGAAAAATCATCAATATTATGGATGTGTAACTAGAATAAAAACATAAATCTTGCATGATTTATTTCATGGTTTTCAAATATTTAAATATAACCTCTTAATTTGAAGTTCTCGGATATAATTATATTATTAAGATATGAAATTAATAAATGATAATTACAATAAAAATATATCGGTTTGGTAAATGATGTAGGAAATATTGTAATTCAGGGCTGAAATTTGAAACGCTTATAACTTTTTGCTCAGACATCGGATTTGAGCTTATAATATATCAAATCGAAGCTATCGACGAGAGGAACATGTATGTTAAATTTCATTTTCGATTGGGGAGGCGACTGCCACCACCGGCCCTAAAGAGGATCCGCCTCTGGCTAGAAAAGTGGTGTTAATTTGTACAGGGAGAACAATTGTGGGGTGTGTGTGTTAAGGAGTGAGCAAGTGTGAGTTAAAGTGGGAGAGAGTAAGTGACGTAAGTGGTGTAATGTACTAATGAGTATCTCCAAAAGTTCGGGTGTGTGAGTTTGCATATTATCGTAAATTAGTAGTAAAGACGGCGGCTCATATGAAATATCAATCATTCCCCTTAGGTTTTCATTACACATAAAGATGTATTTATACAGTGTTTGCTAGGAGCATTGGGCCTTAAGGCCTTACATATTATCATATGATGAGCTGCTAGTATTGGGCTTAGGCCCAAGTGTGCTGTTCTCGTCACTATTCCCCTTCGAGCTCAACGGAGTCAAGCAGAGTTGAGATCGCAACCACTGAAATCTGGAAGAAACGAGTGGCTTAGTTAAGGCATCTGTGATTTGGTCCCTTGTCGAGATGAAGGATATCTGCAGAGTCTTGGCCGCAATTCGCTCTCGTACAAAGTGAAAGTCGAGGTCGATGTGCTTCGTTCGATGGTGATGAACGGGATTGGCGGCGAGGTAAGTTGCACCTAAGTTGTCACACCAAAGGCGAGGAGGTTGATGGAGGAACACACCGAGATCAGCAAGAAGGTGTTGGAGCCAGATTAATTCGCAGGTTGCTTGAGCAAGAGATCGGTACTCTGCTTCGGTGGAAGATCGGGCCACTGTTTGTTGCTTGCGAGATGACCAGGACACTAAGGAGTGGCCAAAAAACACACAGTATGCCGAGGTGGATCTCCGATCAAGTAAATCCCCAGCCCAATCAGCATCACAATGAGCAGAGAGAGTAACATTCTGAACTGAAGAGAGGTGTAAAGACAGAGACTTTGTGGAATTGAGGTAACGGAGGATTCGCTTGGTTGCTTGCCAGTGAATCTCTCTCGAAGAGTGCATGAATTGGCACACCTTATTGACTGCGTGTGCGATGTCCGGACGAGTGAATGACAAGTACTGAAGGCTACCAACAACACTTTGGTAATATGAAGGATCTGTGAGTAGGGGAGAATCATTGGAATCAAGGCAGTGATTCAATGCCAAGGGAGTAGAAACGGGTCTGGAGTTGTGCATATTTGTTTGTTGGAGAAGGGAGGTAATGTATTTCGATTGATTGAGAAAGATGCCAGAAGCATTGCGATGTGCTTGAATGTCGAGGAAGTAATGGAGTTCGCCGAGATTTTTAACAGGGAAAAACTCGGACAGCGACATAATGAATTGATTAGCAAGAGAGGGAGTGGAGGCGATGATGAGTATGTCATCGACATACACAAGAATGAACACGACATCAGCCATGTTTCGGTAAGTAAACAGAGAGGAATCTGTGCGAGAAAGAGAGAATCCGAGACGGATGAGAGTATCGCTGAGTTTGGAATACCAGGCGCGAGGTGCTTGGCGAAGTCCGTAGAGGGATTTACGGAGCTTACACACATGATTGGGGTACTGGGCATGCACAAAGCCGGGGGGCTGAGAGATGTACACGTCTTCATCGAGATCGCCATGAAGGAAGGCGTTTTGAATATCCACCTGGTGCACCACCCAATTGAGCATTGAGGCAAGGGGGAGAACAATGCGTATTGTGGAGGGCTTGACAACAGGACTAAAGGTCTCAGAATAATCGACCCCTAGGGTTTGGTGATAGCCTTTCGCTACCAACCGAGCTTTCCGACGCTCTATTTGGCCTGTGGAAGAAAACTTGGTTTTAAATACCCATTTGACACCCAGTGGGATGATGTGGGGTTGAGCGGGAACAAGCTCCCATGTCTTAGTTTGTAGGAGAGCATCGAATTCATGGGCCATTGCAGCACGCCACTCAGGAAATTTGTTGGCTTGGGTGAAGGACGATGGTTCTTCGGGGATCGACTCAATGGTAGAGGCGAGAGCCGAGGGATTTGGACGCCAATTAATGGTGCCGTCGGAACGAACGAGAGGTCGAGTGATCTGATTTTTTGAGCGGGTAAGCATGGAATGTGTGTTTTGAGTGTGGCGCAGGTGAGAGAGAGGCTTCCGAGGTCGGCGACGCAGAGGGGGTTAAAGGTGAGGACGAAGAGGCGGCATCTGAAGAGGATAAAGAGGAATTTGTGGATTGTGACTGATGAGAGGGATTGTTGGGCTGATGTGGAGGTGTAGTGGGCTGATGTGGAGGTGTAGTGGGCCAAGTAAAAGGAAGGGTGGGTAGAGAGACTGGGTTTGAATGTGAACTGGCAGTAATAGACGTGGAGGTGGGTTGTAAAGGGAATTGTGATTCATGAAAAATCACATCCCGGGATAGGTAAACACGATTGGATTTGTAGTCGAGGCAAATATATCCTCGATGATTTGGGGAGTACCCGAGAAATAGGCAAGGTGTGGATCGTAGGGAGAATTTGTGTTTGAGGTAGGGCCGAAGATTGGGGAAACACAAGCACCCGAAGACTCGTAAAAGTTTATAATCGGGGTCACTGTTGAATAAGAGTTGATAGGGGGATTTGTTGGAGAGGGTAGGGGTGGGTAGACGGTTAATTAGAAACACGGAGGTTTCGAAAGCATAATCCCAAAAATGAGGGGGGAGGTGGGCGTGTGCAAGTAAGGCAAGTCCATTATCGACGATTTGTCGATGACGAGTTTCGATGCTCCCATTTTGAGAGTGGGCATAAGGACAAGTAAGACGGTGTTGGATCCCGAATTTGGTGAAAATAGGTTTCAAGGGCTTGAATTCGGTACCATTATCGGTTTGAATTGCTTTAATTGTGGTGGAGAAATAATTGTGCACAAAAATAATAAAAGCATGCATTACTGGATTAACTAGAGATTTTGTGGAAATAGGGAATATCCAGACATAGTTACTGAAATCATCTAAAATGGAGAGGTAGTATTTATTTCCTCTTAAGCTAGTGGACTGGGCTGGGCCCCATACGTCCAAAAACAAAAGCCCAAAGGCAGTGGTAGAGCGAGTAGGTGAAGCTGGGTAGGGTAACGCGTGCGCCTTAGCTTGTGCACAAGCGACACAGGTGAAGCTGTCGGCGGCCATGGAGGAGGACGGAAGAGACAGGGAGCGAAGAAGCAACTGAGTGACTCTTATTGAAGGGTGAGCAAATCTAGCATGCCAAAGGGAAAGAGAAGCAGTAGAGGTGAGGTTTGCCTGTGCTCGGAGAGGTGATGCAGTCAGAGGTAATTCGTAGAGCCCATCCTTAATAGCGCCGCGAAGAAGAAGGGCCCTGGTAGCTCGATCCTTCACAAGAAAGTAGTCAGGGTGAAATTCAAAGAAAGTGGAATTATCAATGCAGAATTGTCGGACTGACAGAAGATTTCTAGAGATTGATGGAACATGCAATAAATTTGTAAATCGAAAGGGAATTGATGGAGAAGACGGAGAAGATAAGGAGGATGAACCGTGATGCTGTATTGGGATGGTTGATCCATCTCCGATCGTCACCTCCTCAGTACCGTGGTAGGGGAGAGGGGCCTGCGAGAAGTTGGAGAGCGACGGTGTGAAATGGTAGGTTGCAGCGGTGTCCGGCGTCCATGTGGTGGAGGAGTAGTTTGCCTGGATCGAGGGAGGTGCAGGAGCTTGATACGAATGGTTGAAGCGATTCCAGCAGTTGAGCGCGGTGTGGCCGCGTTTGTCGCACACCTGACAGACCGGACGAGAATCTGGCTGACCTGTGAAGGTGCGGCCACCGCGATAGCCTCCCCGACCTCCACCGCGTGAGTCGAAGCTTCCACGAGCGGTTGAAAAACCGTCACCGGAACCACGAGGAGGACGAGAATCAAAACCTCCTCTAGATGATTGGCGATCCCTGGGTCGCTGAGTTTGGGCTGTGGTTGTGGTGTTAGCCGCAGGGGAGATGGTAAGGGGGTTCTCTGTGTTGGTGACCCCAGGAAGGGAGAGGGAAGTCTGAGTTTGAAGGGCAATGCGAGCTTCATGGTTCAACAAGTGGGATAAAACAAGAGCAGGGGTGGGTAGTTGTGTTTGAGTGGTTAGAGAAGTAACAACAGATTCATATTCGGGAGGCAGACCTGCGAGAGCATAAACGATAAGTTCTCAGTCTTGAAGGGGATGGCCTGCAGCGGAAAGCGAGGAAGCAAGAGCGCGAACCCGATTAAAGTAATCAGTGATGTTGTCATTTCCTTTCTTAATAGAAGCAAGCTGAAAAGTGGTCTGAACAACATGAGCGCTTGAGCGCGCAGCAAAGAGGACATGAAGAACATCCCAAATTTGTTTGGAGGTCCTGCAGTCAGTGACCTGGGACAAGATGGGCTCAGTGAGAGAAGAGGTAAGAACAGCCATGACAAGATTATCCTTGATAACCCATTCTTTTTGAGCTTGAGTGAGCTCAGGGGAGGTGGAAGAAGGGTATGGGATGGACCCATCAACAAAACCTAGAAGGCCTTGAGAGGTAAGATAGGGATTGACCTGGGTTTTCCAAAGAATGAAATTGGTTTGAGAAAGCTTGACTGTGATGAAGTTGGCAAAAGCGGGTAGGGTTGTGGTGGGTTGTGTTTGGGTTGGAGGGTCTGCCATTTTTGGATTTCAAGGGAAGCTCTCCGGTTTGGACGTTGGTCCTCAACAGGCTCTGATTACCATAGTAAAGACGGCGGCTCATATGAAATATCAATCATTCCCCTTAGGTTTTCATTACACATAAAGATGTATTTATACAGTGTTTGCTAGGAGCATTGGGCCTTAAGGCCTTACATATTATCATATGATGAGCTGCTAGTATTGGGCTTAGGCCCAAGTGTGCTGTTCTCGTCACTAATTAGTCTAGATTGTTATCTTAGTAAGAGTCTTGTATTTTGAGATTTGTACAAAATATTTTTGTTCATTAATACAAGTTGTTTTTTGTAAGAAGAGTTTATTCATTAGTGTCATAATCTGAGTGAGTAACTACCCACTCATTTTTCCCATCACCCTTAACCTTTTTTTTTTCCTTGTTTGTCGAATATATAAAAAATTGCTGGGGATCCTTTTTTCCCATTTTTAGAAACGAATCGAGAGGATTAAGGATGTTCATCCAAGATTCTAAGTACTTAGTTAAATATAGTATTTGAAAATTTAAAAAAAAAAACAAAAACAAAGGAAATAAGTGGTGAAGAAAATCAGTTGCAAGAATCAAATTAGATAGACATTCCCTATAAAAGGTTCCCTTATTAGCTAAGTATCATAGGCAATTGTAAAAAAAACCAAAAAAAAAAAGAAGAAGGAAAAAATGGTTAAGATCGATGTCAAATCTTGTTTTATAGGTTACTTCTTCATTGGCATTGCTTTCATGAATCAAAATGCCTTTGCTAGAAATAATTACCTACAGGCAGCAACCTGGGGAGGTAAGTGCGCAACTGGAAAACAACAATCTCCAATTAACGTTGATACAAAAACAACAGTTATCACAAAAGATCTACCATCTGTGACGGTTAAATATCAAATCACCAATGTTTCGGTCTATACCTCTGGCCTTGGTGCAAAGGTTTATTTCATATCTTTCCTCTCCAAATCCATTATTTATTTAATTATTTATAAAAATTAACTACTGAGCATAATAAAATTTTCTGTAAACTTATAAATATTTTTATGGTAATGTAGTTGAATATTGGGTGGAAGAATACTGCGATCATAGATAACATAACCTACCAGCTACTCACCTTGAGTTGGCACACACCCTCCGAGCACACTATTGACGGGAAAACGTACGTATATTATGACCAAATCATTATTTTTAAAATTTGTATACTTGTATGATTTAAGGTTGGAATTTCACTCAAGTTGAAAATTTGTATACTTGTATGATTTAAGGTTGGAATTTCACTCAAAACTTGTAAGATTGGATTTTTTGTATCTAGATTTGTTGCAGAGCTACAACAATTATATATCACACCGTACAGTAAAACTTCAACGATTGAATATGCCATGATAGCAACTGTCTACCAGATTGGGGCCCCCGATCCAATTGTTTCAGCGGTATGTTTTCTATATTTATGCTAATTTATATAAAGATTCAACCTAAAAAGAAAAAATTGTGATGGTTACGTATCTGTTTGTGTATGTATGTTTTGTTGGTGATGTTTATATATATATTATATATAGCTTGAACCTGAGATGACAAAACTAGCCATGGAAATGGGTCCCGTTGAGAATAACAAAAAGGTTGTCGAAAAAGTGCCTAGGGATAAAATCCCTTTAGATTTTCTCACCAAAGTCACATCTGGAAACTATATGGCATACAGAGGTTCTCTCACCTTTCCACCTTGTTCGGAGAACGTCAAGTGGTTCCTAACCGATGTAAGATACATTCAATATATTATATACACCTTATTGATCTTTTCATTAATGTATGTACAATATACGATATATATATATATATATATATATATATATATATATATATATATATATATATATATATATATATATATATATATATATATTTAATATTATATACACCTTATTGATCTTTTCATTAATGTATGTACAATATACGATATATATATATATATATATATATATATATATATATATATATATATATATATATATATATATATATATATATATATATATATATATATATATATATATATATACTCCCTCCGTTCCAAAATAAATGTCACAATGCTTTTCGGCACGTTTTTTAAGGTGTTAAAAACTCTATAAAATATTATTTTTTTAATCAAATTTTTTATATAATTTCATAGTCATTACAAATAAGTATAAAGTTGTACAAAAAATTTAACTAAAATAATAATATTTTATAGATTTTTTAACTCATTGAAAAACGTGCACTAAAAGACAAACGACACTTATTTTGGAACAGAGGGAGTATATAACTAAAAATAATAATTTTGGTGCCATATATACTTATTGATTTAAATTGTTGAATCGATAATTGATGGATGGATTAGCCGCAAACAATGACATTGGAACAAGCAAAGCTACTCAACAGCCTGCAGAGCAAGTCTAATAAGGCAAACTCAAGGCCTACTCAGCCCCTTAACGGTCGACCCGTCCTAGTCAAGATGAATTAATCGATCTCTGGTGTACGTAGTTCATATATCATTTAATTTCTCTTATGAATAACCCAAGCTATTGGGTGAAAAAATCCTACTTCATGGTTGTTGTTTGTTTTTGAAGAGTTGTTTATTTGAAAATATCAACATTATAAAAAAAAATTATTTCATTTCATCCAGCTTATTATAATAATAAATGTTTCTTTAATTTATACTCTGTTTTTTCTGCTTGTTTTGTATCATGAAGGTTAGTCTATTATTCAGTCTGTCGACCTCTCGAGGGATCAAATATTATGTTGCATGAACTCCTCGAATATTTTTCTGTATAAAAAACAGTTGAATAAATATTTTCACTATTTGGTTTTAATATATTGTTGCTCAATTAATTTAATCCTAGTCTTATTTTAGTTCTTCCGGTGAGCCACAACATCTATAAAAGTAATTAGTATCTCTATCCTAGTTAGGGTGGCTCATCCGACCCGACCCGACCCGAACATTCCAGGTGGGGTCAACCCGAACATTCTGGGATTTTTAAAAATGTGACCCGCCACCCGACCCGAACCCGAGATTTGTAATTCCGGGTTTTCCGGGTCGGGTGACGGGTTCACCCGAAAACCCGAGTTTTAAAATTTTGTTAATGGTTACAAAAATAAAATATTTAAAATTAAATAAAAAGGATTTTTTTTTAACTTTTCATCCGCATATTAATTACTACCTCCGTTCAGAAATAAGTGACGTTTGACTTTTTGACACGTTTTATAAGGAGTTAAAAACTATATAAAATATCAAATTTTTAATAATTTTTTTAATATAATTTTATACTTATTAGTTATAAGTTTAAAAATTTTATAAAAAAAGTTAATATTTCATATAGTTTTTATCTCCTTACAAAACGTATCGAAAAGGCAAACGACACTTATTAATAAACGGAGGTAGTATTACATATACTCCGTAGTCTCCATATTAGTTACGTATTACATAAACGTATTCTTCTATGCTAATATAAAAAGGTGGGGCATCTCGCTCGTCGGTTTAGGTGCTGCAATAGTGGGGCGAAAGAGCAAGCAGGCTGCTCACTGTCTAGATCAAATACGGCAAACAGAATCGATTTTCTTCAGTTCTGAACTTGATTTCCCTATCAACCTATCTGACATTGTATTATGTGATTTGAAAGTTTATTAAAGTTCGCATGTTCATCAAAAAACAAAAGAAAAAGAAAAAGAGAAAAAAGGAAATAAAAAACAAAGAGCACATCAGCGCACACACAAAAAAAAATTCGGGTCTGACCCTGACCCGCCCGTTGACCCGAGATTTCTTAAAATTCGACCCGAGTTCCGACCCTTGGGGTCTCGGGTGTCAACCTCGATCCCGTGTTTTCCGGGTCGGATCGGGTGGGGTTTCCGAGCCGGGTCCATTTTGAGCCACCCTAATCCTAGTCTCATAATATATATATATGGAGTGGTTCCCTTGTGCACATTCCTTATAGTGTATCTAGTGCACAATTCTAGACCGTTGATGGAGAGGGAATGAAGAGCCATGATTAAAAGTGATTTTTCCTTGCCAAAAAATACTCAATCTCTCCCACCCTCCCCCACTTTCTCACGTGAATCTCAAATTCTCACCCATCCTCATTCTCTTTTTTTTAATTGCTTTTTTACACAATTCATTCACCCAACATATATATAATTTTTTTTTAAACAGCCCTGAATTCGTTTAGCTTAAAAATCCGTCAATTCAACCGAATAATATTTTACATTCTACCGAATAAAGTTTTTTTTTTGTGAATAATAATGTTTTTTTTAATCTTTTTCAATCCATCTTATATGAAAATTCACCAATTCCACTGAATAATTAGACACATACTACCGAATAATGTTTTTTTTTTGCGAATAATATTTCATAATTTTTTTTTCCGAATAAAAGTATATATTTCACCGAATAATGCTTCAAAATTCACCGAATAATGCTTCATATTTCATAAACCCCAAATTCATAAAAAAAAAACCCCATTTGTATGAATAATTATTCAATATCACTGAATAATATTCTATATCCCACTGAATAATATCCTATATCCCACCGAATAATCCCAAATTCATTAAAAAAAACTGCTACCATCTTCACTGCAGGCACCTGCCTTCGCCATCGCACCGCCTCCATCGCCACCGTCGACCTAGCCCCATCGTCTCCATCGACCAGATCTACTGCCGTGCTCGGATTCGAATTGAAGGGAAGGGAGTGTGAACAGGGGAGTCAAACCAGCCTCGCCTCCATTCGCTGAAGCCGGCTGGACGGGATCATTCTCCGATGGAGACGACGAAGACCATTGGCGATGATTCAGACACAAACACTCCAATTGCGAATGCGAACCAGTCGAGTCCTCGTCTTCGTCACCAATTGCTTCCACAGATTCAGATCTGGGCGGTTGGCCGCCATCCTCTCCCGTGCTAAATGATTTCGCCACCATAGCAGCATACAGTCAGCGCTCGTGCTAAATGATTCCGGTGAGGGAGAGGGTCGGAGAAGGGGGCGGATGAAGGAGTTCGCCACCGCCCAGATCTGGCGTCGCCACCATCTCCCTCGTCTTCGGCCTCAACCGCACCTCTGCCTTCCCCGCAGCACTACTTTCCGCTTTCATCGAGGATGTCTTCGTCGCCTCCGTCCGAAATCAAGCCTTGCCTAACCGCTGAATCACCTCATCGCCTCCGCTGCCTTGACTCCCCGCCGAATCTCCTCCTCGCCTCCTCCACCAGCGCCCCCGACTCCGGCTCTCCTCTTCGTCGCCTTCGCCGTTGATCAGAAACGCCACCACACACCACCGTTCCCGGCTCTTCGACTCCATCGATTGAGATTGAAGAACGCCTTCGCCGCCGATTGAGATTGAAGAATGAACCGGCTCCTAAAATGGATACAAAGAAAAACGCCCGGATTTTAGGGTTATATTGATTCTCTCATGCGCTCAACTAAATGGGATTGAAATTAATTTTTCAATTTTTTTTTAAAATCACTCAAGACACGTGGCATCATCTTATACACAAAGTACATCCTAAGGAGTGTGGACAAGTTACCTACTCTCTCTCTCTCTCTCTCTCTCTCTCTCTCTCTCTCTCTCTCTCTCTCTATATATATATATATATATATATATATATATATATATATATATATATATATATATAGGGATTAGGTAAATTGTGCACACCCCTTAGGGTGTACTTTGTGCACAATTCTGAGCCATTGATCTGATTCTAATGGATGGACGAGATTAAAAGGAGGTTTTATCTTTTTTTTTAATAAATAAAAAGTGGGACCCGCATGGAATGTTCACCAAATCAGCCATAATCGCTTCGTTTAGGCGCGTGTGTTGGGTTTTCATTTGGTGGATTGTAGGGCCCACTACACAATACTCCGTATTAAAGAAATGAAAAAGATTACCATGATCCCATTCCTTCCGATGTGTTGCGGATTTGATTTGGTTACGGGTGGGACCCGCTAAAAAATATTAAAGAAATAAAGGAAATCACACCCACTCAGTCCTAAAAAAAAAATTATTTACGGACCCTGATCCGATCAAATCCCGTCCCTTTTCTTTTTCTTTGAATTTAGAAGGTAGTTTACCTATAATGTAAAGATTTAGATTTAGATTTAGTTTCCTTTAAATTTATTCACAAAATTGGTTTAAATGAAATGAATGATATGTGAAGGTAGTAAATAAATACCCCTTTTCTTATTCTCAACAGCGTAAAAAATCAGTTTTCTTATTTTCAAAAATACGGGAAACGAACGGTATCGGTTAAATTGGTCGATTTAACGCGTATATTGAACGGTAATTGGGAGATTATTCAATGAAATCCGTATTTTTATGAGGTACATAGAAGCGATGAATAGTTGCATAACCGTTGTGAATAAGTAATTTTTTAGAATAATTCGATAGAATCGATCGATTTAACGCGCACATTGAACGATAATTAGGAGATTATTCAGTGGAATTCTTATTTTTACGAGGTACACAAAATCGACGAATAATTGCATAACCATTGTGATTAAGCAAATTTTTAGAATTATTCGGCTGAATCGGTCGATTTAACGCATAAAGTGAATAATAATTGGGGGATTATTCAGGAAAATTCTTATTGTTACATTGTACATAAGAAAAAACACAAATAAAAAAATATTATTCTCATAAAATTCTCCTTCCTTGTTTCTGTAAATGAGCAAAAAAATAAAATAAATAAATGAGCAATAAATTGAGAAATAACAAAGTGCACAGTGGGGGAAAGGATTTTACGGCCATCGATCTTCACCACTGCCTTCGATCGCCCGCCTTTGCGAGTCGGACACCACCGCCACCACCACACACCGCAGCACCACCACCAAAGAAACTGTCAAACGGATAATTCCCCAATAATCCCCCAATAAAACATTTGTAATACAAGCAAAACCACCCTCCCAAACGAATAATTCCCCAAACAAATTCAATTAGTATGAACAAACGTTATTATTTACCTGAATAATACACCATCCTTTTTATCTCCACCAAATGGTAACCCAAAAAAACATCATACCAGCCGAATAAATTCCAAAATGCCTGCACATTCCATGGAAAATCACTCACATTAACATATCAAACAGTTGATTCATGAGATCTAGTAAAAACTTCTAAACTCCAAAGATTCAAGCAATAACCCCCAAGTAATTACAAGTCATTGTAAAAAAAAACCCTAATTAATCACCCAAAATGGCCATTTTCACCTGTTGCAAGCAATCATCCAAAAGAACACCTCAAATTTATTATTTTCCATTGAATAATCCAACATTTCAATGAATAAGGATATTAAAAAACACACATACCACTGAATAAGGATACGAAAAATCACACAGAAAGCAAATATCGAATTGGGCACGCATACATTGAACGGAGGTGATTTCTTCCCTTCTTTTATTGAAATGCAAGCAGAGGATGTGAGGGGCGGCGAACAGGGCGAACCCAATCTAACCTCGGCGATGGTCACTCCCTTCGTTCTCGGCTTCGATCTTCATAGCCTGTCAGCGTCGGCATCAGTGAGGCTCGATTTCTGCGTCCCGTACCCTTGGCGTCAGAAGTTTCTGATCGACGATGCTCGGAGGCGGTAGTGTCGTGGTCGGCGTCGATTGGTTCTGTTGGTCCCGACACCGCAGATATGACGGAGAACGAGAGGGGAAAACAAAGAGGGAGTGAAGGAGAGAACAAGATCAAAAAGGAAGGAGTACGCCGAGTGAAAGGGGAAGCCATGGAAGAAGAGAACAAGATCGAATGGAAGGAATTGATTTTTCTGGCCGCCAGATCTGTATTGAAATATTTGGGTTGAAAAACTGTGAGGAAGAAGATCAGATTAGGGGTTTTAATTTACCTCTTTGTGACACGCGCCTCACTCTCTCGAAATTGGGTTGAAGAATTAGTTTTTGTTTAATTTTTTTTAATTATCCGTACACATGGCGGAATGTAGATCCTCAATTCCACTAAGATCAATGGCTGAGATTCGTGCACAAGGTATACCTTAAAGGGTGTGCACTCTGGAACCACTCCCTATATATATATATATATATATATATATATATATATATATATATATATATATATATATATATATATATATATATATATATATATATATATATATATATATATATATATATATATTCACTATTCTTCATTAACTAACATATTCGTTCGACAGATGGGGCATATGTGGTTCAATTTATCATTTTTGGCGCTTTAAAAAATGATTTGCTTATGGTTTAAAGGTACATGTTAGGAAAAAAAAACAATAAAAAAAAAAACTTACCAATCCAACGCAAAATATAACAAGTGTTATATCAATTATGTATCGATGATATATAAGCAAGTGTTAAACCAATTCCATAATGAGATACTTTCACTGATTTTGTGGAATGCATCTAAATCAATTTAAAAAAAAATCTTAAAAAAAAAGTAACGACAAAAACACTAGTCTTTGTTAAATTCGAAATATCTTTCTTATCGAGAAAATACTTCTCTTATCTATAACCAGGGACGGATCCTTTAAAGGGCCGGGGGTGGCAGTCGCCCCCCCCCCCCAATCAAAAAAAAAAATTAATATACATATTTCTCTCGTCGATAGCTTCGATTTGATATATTATAAGTTCAAATCCGATAACTGAGTAAAAAGTTATAAACGTTTCAAAACTGAAGCGATATAAATTATATATTTTTCACATCATTTGCCAAATTAATACACTTCTATCATACTCATTATTCGTTAAACTTCATAAGTTAATACTATAATTAAATAGGAAACTTCAAATATTGATGATTTTTTTAGAAAAAAATTAGAGATCAAATTTTCGCCCCTCAGCTAAACGCTTCAGGATCCGCCACTGTCTATAACAACCGAAGATTACAAAGAGACACGATGAGAAGCTTCGATGAATATTTTGTCTAATTCATCAAACCCAAGATTGTTACATATTTTTTAATGAATCATTCCTTGCCACCTGTAACGGGATAGCCAATCCCATGGCGCTTGGTAGGGAAGACGACGAAGAGGAGGCCGCAGAGGACCCCAACCCCAATGGGCACAATATCAAGAACCTCCTGAGCCTCATGGCTCGGCCTTGGGTACAAGCAGCTCACCACGTTCCGATCCCTCAACGCCACCACGCTGAACACTAGTACGGACAACACCGCGTGGACCCAGTCAATGAGCCTTATCTTGTATCGGGCCAGGTCGGGCAGGCCCGGGCCCGGCCCGGATGCCGGGGGCGGGTAGTCGAAGAGCCAGAGGCCGTTGGAGGTGGCGAGGCCGTAGTAGACTTGGCAATCGGAGGCGCGGAAGCTGTCGGTGAAGGAGGCGGCCAAGCAGGAGGAGGCGAGGAGGACGAGGAGGATCACGGTGAGGGTGCCGGTGGCGGCGTCGCAGGCGCCGTTGTTGGTGAAGATCGGGGTCAGGAGTTGGAAGGCTAGGAGGGTCCCTGTGGGGAGGAGATTGGCTAGGTAGGCGGTGCTCGCTAGCGTTTGGGAGACCGCCGATCGGTTGCGTGGTTGTGGTGGCGGAGGCGGTGGCTTTGAGGTGTCGGAGTCCGAGGAGTCGTCGGATGCGGTGGTGGTAGGTTGTGGCGGTTGTTGCACGGAGGAGGATATTCTTTGCTTGATTTCGGACATTGTTTTTTGTTTTTATTTTTGGTTGTGTGAATTCTACGAGTTGAAAGTATGAAGTTATTTATATTAATATTAAAATATTAATTATCAGTTGCGTGTTAATTTAGAGTGGTGAAGAAACTTCTTTTGGGGTTAGGTTAGACTTTATATAGGAAAACAATTTGTATAATTATATTCGTGGGTGCTAAAATCTTTAATTGTTTGGGTGAGTCTGTTTGGTGGTTAGTTGCTTGAGCGCCCTTTCTATTAGTAAGGTTGTCAACGGGCGAAACTTGAGTTTAATCGATTCGTTTTTTTTTTTTGTGGGTAAGGGTTCAGATCCATAAAGATTAATCGACAATCTTAAAACCCCCGTTGCAAAATAAATTAAAATAAAATAATAAGAGAGGTCAATATTATTTTTTAGAATAACCTTAAATAAGACTTGTTAGTTACGTGCAAAAGATTTGAGGTTATTATTATATATACTTATATAGTTCTAGAATTATATATATGTGCGCATCAGGCATGTTGTGCAATATGCGTGCAAGTTACTTAAAAAATACTTTTGACATAATGGCTTCCGTTGAAGAAGCGTTACGCTATTAATATAATATACTCTTTCGTTAATTATTTAACACATTTTTAGAAAAAAACTAAAAAACTAAAATATTTTGTATATATAAATTCATATTTATTAGTAACTAGTACTTTTCCCGTACCTTGTACGGGTGAGTATTTTTATTGAAATTTACCGTTTTAGTTCCCCCTCGTACTATGAATATATTTCATTTCATTTGAATTATTGTCATGTTATCAATTATAACCCTCGTTATAATACAATAACACTTACAATCACAAACAAAAGTCTCATAATTACGGTCAAGTTTGATATCTTAAACAAAATATTCGACACATTAATTTTCTACTAACATATTGCTCTTGCTTCTTGTCATGTTGTTCTTTGAAATCTTTGATTATCATGATGAAATACTTTTTTATTGAGACAATCGATATTTCAAATTTGACAAAAAAATAGTAAATCACTCGCTTCTACGCTTCTCCTAGTATCCATCCTAATTGAAGACAAAGAAAAGAAACCTTATAGTTTTTAGCTTAAGAAAGCCGAATTCGGATCCTTTATGATATTTATCTATTACACATCATTCTACACTTTTTAAATTGATCTAAATTATAAACCAATTTGATAAAGATACCCTAAGTTTAAATGTATAAACCCTATATAGCTAAAGAATTTTAAAAATGATATTTAGTGTGTGTTTTTATAATACTTAGACCCTTAATTAGAAAAAAAAGAACTTTATTTGTAAGTGTATAAACATTAAGAGGCCAAAACATTAAGGAAATTTACAGATATCAAGAATCAAGGCTCCAATTATTGATCGGAAGAAACATAGTTTTAATTTATAGATATTTTTAATTTTAAATTTCTGTAATTGTAAATTTGTAATCTTAGAAATTTTTTCTTTTTTTACTGGCGACCCTCTGTGTAGGGTCATTCAAGCCATCTTTTGATGGCTTCAAGATCGCTGGGTCGATCTTCTAGATCGCCGAGTCGATCTACTTCTTGTCTACTGTAAAAAAAAAAAAAAGAGGCCAAAACATTAAAAAAATGTTATACCTCTCAAATTGATGGAATGTGAAAATTAGTTGGGCATGACTTGTGTATGTAGAAAAAAAATTATGAGTACTCGGTTAGGTTTTAGATGCAAGAAATTGATAGATCGTAAATGATAACTAATCAAAATAACATTCTTATAGGAAACCATGTTCACAATTTATTTGGAAAAGCAATTTATCAAATTCTCTCAATTTCTTCCATTTTCACCATACCCACGCTTAATAATCGTCGAAGGAAACGATTCAATTCAGCATCCACAAGATGTGGTTATGAGATCCATTCAAATAAGACTACAATCACAAGGAAGAAGTGTGGTGGAGATGGAGATTGCCTCAGAATCACGACATCCGTAAGGGTGGCGACATATGATTGATTGGGGCAGAGTTCGTGGTGGAGATTCAGCTTGGCTAGATCTCGCTCTCTCTCAATGACACAGGTATTCAATGGAGAATTTACTATTTAATCAAGCCCAAAAATAAGGAGAAAAAAATTAGATCCAATCCAAAATAGAAAGTAATATCAATCTCACTACTTACTAAATTAAAATCCAATGACAAAAAGAAAAATAGAGACCTCACATCAGGGGCTTATAATCCAACTATCTTTTACCTTGCTTATAGCTGCTTTGTGTTATATTTATCCATCAATTGTCTCGATTGCGCAACCTACAGCCCTAGTTTTGGTTTGAATTTGTGGATGATGGCCGCATCGCTCCTCCAAACAGCCACCTACGGGCTGTCGGAGCATCCCTCCATCGTCGGTTTCCGTTGGAGCGCATCCCATTCATGGGGATCCACCTGGTCCTTCCTCCTCTCCTCTATCTCCCTCTACGTCGCCTCCTCCTCCACCTGTTCCTCCTCCTCCTTGGCCGCCGCCGCCCCGTCCCCCTGGGCCCCCTCCCGGCCATCCACTCCCTCCTCATGGCCCTCCTCTCCGTCGTCATCTTCTCCGGCATCCTCCTCTCCGCCGCCGCCGAGATCCGGGAGACCCGATGGTTTTGGAGGCGATCCAAGACCCCCATCCAGTGGCTCCTCTGCTTCCCACTGGGGACCCGCCCATCGGGTCGAATCTTCTTCTGGTCCTACGCCTTCTACCTCTCCCGCTTCCTTCGCCTCTCCCAAACCTTGTTCTCCGTTCTCCCGAGGCGCCGCCTGACGGCCTCCCACCTCTTCAGGCGGTCTGTGGTGGTCCTGATGTCCTTCCTCTGGCTGGAGTTCTCGCGGTCGTTCCAAGTCCGACGATTCTTTGGAAAACCCAAACCCTAAAAATTTGTGGAAAAAACTAGCGGAGAAGGTGAAGATGAAGTGGCCGGCTTTAATAAATTGGGAGTGGAACTGTATTGGGAGAACATGGAAGTAGAAAAGAAGAAGCAATTGAGGAGAGAACGTGGGAGAAAGACTGCAAATTAGGGCTTCTTAGTTTTACTCAGGGATTGAAGCAGTTGAGGAGAGAACGTGGGAGAAAGGCTAATTTCTTAGTTTTGCTAAAAGAGGACACGTGGCTCATTCTTTTACAAAGAGTCTGCTTCTAAAATAATAAGTATAAGGGGTGGATTCTATATTTTGGATGATATCCGTATTAATCTATGTGTTTTATATGGTGTATCATTTCTAGCGCGGTACCCGTCCGATACATACGAGATTTATCCACGTATCATCCGATATTTTATCTGTTCATTTCATATCTTAAGTGGTTATAAATATTTTACCTTAAATTATTTTATATTTAGTCATTAAAACTGATTATTTTAGTTCATTATAACTAATGATAAGATTTCATTATTAATTAATTATCTATTGAACAATAAAATCTAGCTCATCATCAAAATATTTATATTATCATTTGAGTTATTTAACTTATTAATATGAAAAAAAAACATGTTTTGACTATAAATATATAATAGCGTGAATTTGATTACCTTATCATTTTACCTTAATTTATTTTATAAATATTTTAACTTACAAAAATCATATCTTAGTTAACCTACTCAAATTCACATTATTATATATTTATAAAATATTTTCATTTTCACAAAATTTAATAAAAAAAATCACACGAATAACAAATACACCCTCCGTTAATTAAAACTTGACATGTAATATAAAAAAATCTTACCAAGGCAAATTATCAAGTAAAAGAGCAATTTCATGAAATGTGTCCTTTAACAGAGGCAAACAGCAAGACCCGCCTTCACCCAATGATGAAAAACACCCAAATTTACAGATTTTCAACAAAATGACCTATGGATTTTGAGCTTCTACACCCACATTTTCTGTGAAGCCATAGAAATTACAAGTGCAGTTGTGAAACAACAACCACCCTAAAAAGAAAGGTAATGAAAATTTGAACTAAGCCAAAAAATGCAGTCTATCTTGACACTGAGAAAGATGAAAAACAGTTTTTATAATAAACATGGTTTACATACTTTCATGATATTTGGCAAGTGATTCATAGCTCATAAGGACTCCTTACCCATAATAAATTGCACAGAGTGTAGTCAATCAAAACAAAATATGCCTCAAAGCAACATTTCAAGTTCTGTTATGTCCTCGTTGTCAGTGGCTAAGCTAACAACACTTCCACGTTTGCGTGGACTCATACTCCTAAAAGTCTTTGCAAACGTCCGAGAGATATGAGGCAATGTTGAGGGTTAAACAGACACAGATACATCTCTGCCAAATGAATCACCGGCTTCTTCTCTATGCTTCTTCTCAGTCAGATACATCTCTGCCATATCCCCACATCATCCATTAGATGATCTATTTCATCACGGACTTGGCAATTAAACGTAGAAGCTGAAGTGTGCAATAATCTAATGCCAATACATAAGAAAAAGGCGAGGGACTAAAATTTACATGCAACCTTCTGCACTCGCTGAGTCAAGAAAAGAAGGTTTGACTTAGCACTCTGCGGGATTTCATATTTTCTGCATCATTAGAAAATAAAATACCTTTTAATAGTTTAAATGCCTCCATTTAAATGACCTTGCTTTTTCAAAGAACTTGATCACGTACTCATCAGCAAGGGCTTGACATTGTGAAGTAGGAACAACCTGCAGGTAATCTTCCATCAGTAAAAGAAATAGACAAATGACATGCATTTGATCAAGGAATGAAAACAACACACTGATGATTACCCTTTTGCTTTCATCCATATCAGTTAAAGGGAAAAAGGTCCAAACACAAGACTTCCTAGAAGTTATCTTATTAAAACATATTAGAAGTTTAAAATGTGCACAATGATGATTACCCTTTTGCATTTTCCATGTTGTCCACGTGAAAGTGTCAGCAAAGCAAATATCTAAAAATCCTTAGGATTATTAGCAATATAATGCAACAGTACTGACACTACAACTCCAATAACTTTCTCACGTAATATCTATTTCAGATAAAGACTAATTTACCTTAACCGTGTTGATGTGTTATCCATTGAAACCCTTTAACAATTGATGACATCAAAATAAAAAAAATATAAAGAACTGAAATTCGTACTAGACGAATAACTTGATTTCATCTAAAAGATTATAATAAAACATGTATGGAGAGAGTACAAACCTTAAATGGTTAATCCTTAGAGGCGTCAAACAGCTAATGGACAACATTGGCAGCTAAACAACAACACAAAACACAACATATAGTCAGTAATCGAAAGCACAATATGAATTCCATACCCTAACCATTGTTTCTTAATCAAACAATTATCGAATTGGGCAGTGGGCTGGAGCTACACAGAGGTGCTGAAATGTAAAGGAATGTTAGTTAAACAACAACCACCACCCAATATCCGTATGCATTAAAACTAAACAGTTGACACCTTTAGGAAGGCACAGCAGGTAACTGACCCAAGTGGAGCTGAAGTGACAGGCTAAGTGTTCAAGAGTAATTAGCAGGGGGGAAATAGTTAAGCTATTCTCACAAGTTGTGAAGTGAGATTATAAACAGCTTGTGAGATTATAATAATGCTCATGTTGTATTTATTTTATATGCAATTTCCTACTTTGTATTAGGCGTTTATCCCTCATGCCAAAAAGTACGACTCTGCTGGTAGGAGTGGTAGCTTAAATTCATATCATAACAATTTCATAAATATTAGAGGTAAGAGCTTTCTAGCTTCTAGGGTTTGATTCATAAATACTGTGTTTGTGCTTATGTATTTGGATCCTCTTCATTCTAACACGTTGAATTAGGTTCCTTGCTCCCATTTACATAATGCTGAAGCCCAGTAAACATCTACCAATAACATTGCAAAAACAAAGCTTTGCCCCATACAAGCAAGGGTAAATTAGAGTAACATTAATATTACGCCTGTTTGAGGATTCGAATATCTAGTCTTCTAGGGACCTAGCTGACAAAAAAAAAAGAGTATTAAACTGTATTAAAGCAGTCTTACCAATTGTTTCCACAATGTCATCAGTTTCACAAATTCCATCTGTAACTGTTGCATTAGCCTCGACCAGAAGCGTCACAGGGATAACTTCAACTATTACATTAGCCTCGACAACATCCCTAGTTGTTCCAGCAATCTCTGTAACTGTTGCTCTCTCACTCTGTATGCTACAAAGGAAAAAAGGTTTCTAGCTCCAATCAGGTCACTGTCTTGAGATGACCCAATAGGTAATAGATGCAGAAAATTTAAAGAAAGAAAATATTTTCAGATTAGGTAAAGCATATGGCAAAGTTGGATTTAACCTTTCATTGCTCATATGCATATTTAAAAACAACATAAATTTGCAGAAACTGGGTTCAAAAGATAAAAGGTGAAATCCATTCATAAAGTAAACAACGGAAAGAAGATGTGGAAAAAATGTCTCTAGCTACTTACAACTTTGAGTATCTTCAGCACAGCCAAAAATCCCACTACTCCAGGGTTCATCAGCTGGGGGCTCATAGCTTTCAGGTAATGGATGCCCACATTCTGAGCACTTGTGAACAGCTAGCTGTCCATACACCCACGAAAATTAGACATTCAGAGAGCTATCAATTTCAACCTTATTCCAATTAACTTATGAATACAAAAATCAAATCCAGAACCAATGAATCATAAATTAGATGACCAATTTATGTATATGATATACCAAATGCAAATGACACCAGAACAAAGTAGTAAAGATTCTTATCAGGCCATTGAATCTACAACATGCATATATAAATATCCCTACCAAGTCACATATCTATAGAAGATGGAAGTTCAATAGCAAGCTGCAATGCCAGCTTGTGAATATGCCATAATGACCTAGGAAGAGACATAACTTCTTACAAATTGGAAAAACACATACATAAAAGAGCAAAAAAGAAGGCAGAGAACACCAAAATTAAATGGATATGGTCAAAACTAAGAAAAACACCAAATTACAAATGAAGCAAAGAGCAGTACGAATCAAGATTAAGCATTAACTTAGGTTGGTTCAGTAAGTCAAAATTGAAAATTCATGTCATCTAATGAAATATGGCACCAACTGAGATTTTTCCTGTTTTTTTTTCCTGAACAGAGAAGTTCATGTCCAACCAAAAAAAAAATAGACGACAATGCTAAAAGGAGTAAGAATCAAGATTAAGCATTAACTCAACTCAGCATACACGAAAAGCATAAAATCTAAGAGGGGAAATAAGATAACACAGTGGAAAGAGCAGAGAAAAGGAGACCTGAGCTTGAAAAAAAAAAGCAACCAAATCGTTTCTGAATAGACACAGGTAGAGATGCTAAACATAAACCAAATCGTTTCTTAATACACAGCTTCATGTTCAAACAAACACAAATCCTTTTCTATCCAGAACAATATCTAAAGGTTGGGATCAAGATTTACACTATGACAGATAAAAGAGGAGGCTGCTGCTGTATGAGTGACAAGAGAAGAGAGATTTGAGATTAAGGTTTCCAACCAAACCTGGGCATATACACCATGAAGAGACAGAAAGAAGCCTTATTGACATTGGCGACGCTCCTGTCCGCCATCATCGCCGGCAACTCCAGCATCAGCCTCCGGCGCTTGCAGTTGCTAGAGAGTAGCAATTGATCTATCTAAACTCAATTTGGGTCCAAAATATTAGACGGGATTGTGAGCACAACGAAGACATAGAGGAAAGAGGAGAAGTTAGTCGGCGGCTACGAAAGAAAATAGGATTACAGGAGCAAGGAAGGAACATGAATATGTAAGAGGAATGGAGGATGGCTTACTTGCAAGAAGCGAGGCGGCGGTTCGAGCGGCTCAACGTTTTTGAATTCCCAAATTCAAGTGTCGAATAGAGAATCAACTTCTCTAAATCAAGTTCACATTCAACACACTGACTTCGAATTCAGACTCTAGCAGTGAAACCAAAAAAAAAACCTAATTTAGAATCGGAAGAAACAAAAGGAAAAGATTGAACCTTCAAATTCCGAATTCAGGCTCTAGCAGCGAAGCCGGAAAAAACCTAATTCAGAATCAGCATAAACAAAAGCAAAAGATTGAACCTTCAAATTCCATCATCAATATCATGGTGAGAAAAATTTCATACCTTGCAAATCATGGTGAGAAAGAGAAGCCCTTTTCATCCCAAATCTGGACGGCCATGGCAGAACGCCTCGCTCCCGCCCCCGACCTGCCACATCTCCGCGGTGGTGGGGACCGCCTCCCGCCATCGCCACCGTCATCTGCCCCGACGTCGACCGATCAACACCCTGAAGTACAGCTTCTCTTCCTCGTGGCTTCTCTTGCAGCTTCTCTTCCTCGCAAGCGTAATTACCCATATCAATTTTCAATTGAAGCCCCAACAATCCAAAACCTAATTCAAGCCCAAAAAATCCAAAATACTCAATGAGTTAAAGAGGAAGAATAATTATAAACCATCAGGTGGAGGTTGAAATTTTTTGTTTGGGAAGAGAGGAAGTATTGTCGGTGCGAGGAGGAGATAAGAGATGGGAGCAGTTCTTGCAGGGAGAACGTGGGAGAGAGAAGGTTGAAAGTTTTTGTTTTTAATTTTGCTCAAAAAAGACACGTGACTCATTCTTTTACAAAGAGTCTGCTTGGATGAGTAATGGAATTATTTTTAAAAAAATATTTTATTTTAATATTTTATAAAAAATTTACCTTTTTTAAAAGGGTGTCAAAATCAAAGGATCTATATTTTGAAACACGAGAGTAACAATTACTAGCTACTACTTGATGTAAGTCCTCTCTTTTTTTTCAAAGATAGATTTGGGTTGGTTTGGGTTTAATTAGTCACACCATTTGAGTACCATTGGTCGATAGGTATTTACTATTTATCAATCGCTCATCAACACTGCTCCATCGACCGTGAAAACTAAACGCATGACCTTTTAATAGGAGTTAACCCTTCCTTACCAGGTCGGTCCTGTGCAAGTGCGAGCAAATGTAAAGTGGACACTTGCACCGGGCCTCAAATTTAATTGGGTCTCGTATGGAGCGGCCCATTAATTCCAGAGTATGGCCTTTTATCTCATCTCCACTTCCCAAGTTCTTGAAACTCAAATCTGAAAGATAAAATTGTCATTCATAGCTTCGATTTCATCTCTCCTCTCCACCGACTCCACATCGGCCTTCTGTTCGCCCTTCCCATATAGATTCGGTTCCTCTTCTGTTCGGCTTCAGATTTTGTTCAAATCCACTTCTGCATGTTCAGCCTCTATTCATCTATTCGCCTTATGTTCAACACTTCGGCCTCTGTTCGGCACTCGGCAAACCTACAACCTCTATTCGGCCTTCTATTCAGGTTATGTTCGACCTTCCTCCAAGCCCGGTCCGAGTAATCTATGGCAATGCATGTGGCATGCTGAGATTGTGTTATTGAATATATACTAATTGATTAATGAGTTTTTTACTTATGGTTTCTATTTGTCGCATTTTCAAGAAAGCTATTACTGTAGCAAATAAAATTGCATGTCTAGTCTATAGTAGTTTTGTCAACGTTTTTTTTTTGAAGGATGATTCAGAACTAAAAATTCTCGTTCGCAAGAATACTCTAGGAATGGATACAAATTGCATGCGGTTGTGGTCATTCTAATTTCTTTCCCATTTTGTAAAAAAAATAAATCAGCACAAAAGGGAAAAGGAAAGAAATACATTGGAAATTGACTAAGCGCCAATAATTAATTTTAAGCTGCATAGTTCCTATTCTGGGAAACATGAAGAATTTATGCAACCTATATAGGCTATAATCCCATTTTTAGCAATTTAAATATATAGTTAGTTTTCACAGTCCTAAATTAACCACAAACACCTGCCTTCCATTTTTTTTACCCCATGAGATGCACTCCCATGCAGTATATAAATGGAAACACAACTTGCAGATTTACCCTTCTTCTTTTTTAAAAACTTCTTGAACATATTATTATATTAAATCCATTTCACCTCATCAGTTACATATATTTTAAACCCAAATTTTTTTTTATTTCAGAAAAAAAAATGGTAAAATTGTCTTGCTTGATATGTCTCATCTTGCTTGATCTGGCCTTTGTCAATGGCTTGGGAAAATCCAAAAACAAAGAAAAACACATTCATGTTGTAGACAAGCATTCACACAACAAGGGTGATGATGATGGCCATGGGATACACATCCATGTGGTTGATAAGAATGCCCATGGCCATGTCATGAAGGGTCCAAAGGGTAAAAAAGATGATGATGATGATGGGCATGTTGGGATCTATCAACTCAAGACACATAACATGCATGCCAACTTCACTAATTGGGGTGCCACTCTCATGTCCTTGTATCTCCCTGACATGCATGGTAATTGATCTCCATTATTACTCCCTCTCTTTTTTATTTGGTAAGAATTTGAGATATCAGATAACAAACTTTCTGATAACTTAATAGATCGACGAATCGGCAAACAGACGATTGTCAACAAATAATACACATAATAATACAAATCGCCACAGATGAATGAAAAACTCAAACACCCCATAAAATATATATTACCTCCGTTAAAAATATATATATATATATATATATATATATATATATAAGTCATTTTAGACATTTGCACACAAATTAAGGAAATCATAAACTTATTACATTTGTACCCCTCATTAATTATACACAACTCTCATCAACCAATAAAATTTGAGAAAAAAAGTCAAAAAGTAACAATTCTCATATCTCAATACCTAGAAAACTTAAAAGAACTTATATTTTCAAACAAAAATCTAAACCTAAAAATACTTATATTTCTTAACGGAGGGAGTATAAAATATCAATTTTTTATATATTTTTTAATAATTATGTAGTTACTATGTATAAATAAATATGAAATTGTTAAAAAAAATTATAAAATGTTATTTTATATACTTTTTATCATCCTAAGAAAACGTACGTGAATTAACATGCTTTTCTGAACGGAGGGGGGAGACTTTTTACCATTCAACACGTACTTTGAGAAACTTAAAACTATATAAAATATTAACTTTTTATTATTATTTTAAAAAATAAAATTAATATTTGTTACTAATAAGTATTAATTTCTTAAAAATATTAATATTTTATATAATTTTTTCAACAAAATTAAATCTTGATTGTTGGGAGAGTATTATTTATTCCCTATTTTAATGAAGTGGTTTGTATTAATTTATTGGTCATTGGGCTAATTAATTTCAGGGCAGATGGCTGATGTGGTTCTTGGGCATCGTTCAATTGATGATTACAAGGTACACAAAACTTCTCCATTTCATAACTATTGGCTCTCTTGAAATTTATCAAAATCGAATATTGTGAAATCTCTTTTTTTTTTTTTTTTTTAAAGCAATTGCTCAATGAATTTATTGTTGTAGAAGGGAAATAATTATATGGGGGCGACCATAGGAAGAGTTGCCAACAGGATTGGAGGAGCCCAATTCTCTATCAACGATAAGAACTACAAATTGCACGCTAATGAAGGCGAAAACATGCTTCATGGTAATATCTCCATTGATTGAGCTCATCCTTGAATTCAGTGGTGGATCTAGGAGGCTCGGAGTGGTGTTAGCTCCCCTAGTCAAAAAAACGAGAGAGAAAAAAAAATTACGATTTTTTTTATAATTTTTACTAATTTTAAAAACAGCTTAATTTAGTTGATGAGGAGAGGAGTTTATTATCTCACCTTCTTTTCAATATATAATTATTAAAAAAATCTCATTTTTTTCTTAATTTGTTCAACTAAAAATGATTATTTAAATCACAAATTTAAGATTTTTTATAACATATTTAGAAAAATAATAATTTTTATATATAAATGAAAAAAAAATCTTCAAAAAAATATTTAACCCCTATTAAAAATTTTGGGTCCGCC
This sequence comes from Persicaria maculosa, assembly GCA_963922045.1. Classification (NCBI taxonomy): domain Eukaryota; kingdom Viridiplantae; phylum Streptophyta; class Magnoliopsida; order Caryophyllales; family Polygonaceae; genus Persicaria; species Persicaria maculosa. The sequence continues at coordinate 80,242,818 of OY998253.1, forward strand.
ATTGCTTGAATTGCCTTCATTGAATTCATCTCTCTCATTACATCTTCAAATTATACATACTATTTTTCTTCTTTTGGTTTTTGTAAATGTAAAAGGCGGTCATCGTGGATTCTCAAATGTGCCATGGAAGGTGGAGAAATATGAAGCCAAAGGCCAAAGACCTTCCATTACATTTTCATATGAAAGCCCGGATGGTGACCAAGGTATATATACAAATAAAAAAAAATTATTATTTTGGTAATTTTAATTATTTTTTTACTAAAAATAACTATTTAAATAACAAGTTTAAGATTTTTTTTTAACATATTTACATTAAAAAAATTATTTTTCATTCTTACATGAAAAAAAAATATTGAAAAAAAATTGGATCAGGTTTTCCGGGAGCTCTAAGTGTAAAAACAACCTACACTCTAGACGAGAAAGAAAACACACTGACCATTAACATGACCGGAAAACTCCACGGCGACAAGGATTGCCCGGTGAACATGGCCAACCACGCCTACTGGAACCTTGCCGGCCACTCCTCTGGTAGCGTTCTCTCCCACCGCCTCCAGATCTACGGCTCCTACATCACCCCCGTCGGCGACGACCTCGTCCCCTCTGGCGACATCATCCCCGTCGCCGGGACCGCTTATGACTTCCTCAAACCCCGCCCTCTCTCCTCGGAGATGGAGGGCTTCCCCGACGGCTACGACATCAACTACGTCCTCGACACTAACGACACCGAAACCGACCCCAACCACAGGTAATTCAATTTCTATGCACATCCTTGAGCTCCGCTCAGGCTCGACTCGTATAAAACTCGGCTCGGACTCATTTATATTTGAAAATGAACGAGTATGAGCAAGATTTCGAGCTCATCACGAGCTGGAGCCAAGTTCGAGCTTTATACGAGCTGGCTCATATAAATGTGAACCGAGCTTGTATTACATAAGACGAGGTTCTGGGAAATGAGTACTCGAGCTCGAGCTCATAAAAAACGAGCTCAAACTCGAGCTTAGTTAAATACTCGCAAGACGAGTATGAGCAAAATTCTTAGCTCGAAACAAAAAAACAGACTCGGTTCAAACTCAACTCAATAAAAAAGAACAAACCTGAGCACCTAAATACTCAGCTCGTTCGATTCGAATATATAACGCCCTTATATGTATTTAAGGAGGGCCGTGTATTGGTGGATGAGGTTCAATCTCAAAACAAATAACTCATCAGCTTCACCTTGTGTATCATCGTTCAGGAAGGAGCTTCACATGGCGGCGACGGTGGAGGACGTTGGTTCAGGAAGGAAGATGGAGCTGAAGACAAACCAGCTGGGGATGCAGCTTTACACGGGAGGGAAGCTGCAGAAGGCAGCAGGAAAGGCCGGCGTGACTTACGGTAAGTTCGCCGGAGTGTGCCTCGAGACGCAGGGGTTCCCCGACGCCGTGAATCAGAGGCATTTTCCGACGCAGATCGTGAGGCCCGGCGACGAGTATAACCATCTCATGTTGTTTAAGTTCTCCACTGCCTTCAGCCAAACAGCCGTTGTGTGATTGTAGAGATGGGGTGTGTGGGATTTACAGTTTCAACTATATGTACTTAATTCACTAATTCAAATCATGGATGCATATTTGTGTGTATATATTTATATATATTGATATTTTTTTTTTGGTCGGCATTTATATATATTGATATTATGTTCATGTTAATTAATAATTATTTAATTAAAAAAAAAACACTATTTCCATATGCACAAAACTAGTTCAAAATATACCTATACATGTACCAAACCCGATTTCGAGTTCCAACCCATTTTTAGCTTTCTGACATTTGAGAAAACTAACTTGAAATGACTTGCAACTCGAAATCGGGTTTGGCTTCGTCAAGTGAGCAAAGATGGAGATAGAAGAAACATTCAGTATACCTTGCCTATAAGAAGGCGAAATTTGCAGAATAACCAGTGTTAGTCATTCAATCATATCATACACCTTCCATTTACACGGGTTTCACAATCGAGATGACTCCTCTATAACAAAACCCAGATATGACATGAACTGAAGGAGGGAGCTATACATGCCTGTCATGAATGAAATATCATCTTCAATTCCCGTTTCTGTGGGTAGCGAGATCGCCTGCTGCTTTGGATGCGCGTTCGAGCATACCAGAAACCCAGAGAGCGCCTTTCGAGAAGTAGCTACTGTTCACCACGGTATTGGCTGCAGCCACAGCAGTCCTCCCGGTGTAAGAGGCAGCTGATCTGGTCATCTCAGAGACATGATACTTCTGGTCCACCGACTTGGCCACTTCCATTCCAGCGTAAAGCTTGTCAGTGAGGCCAATTCTGTTGCTGAGCTCCGCCACCTTGGCAGCTGCAGTGGCGGAAACTTGATGGGACTCGTCAAAGGCTTTTGCCCTGGACAGTGCGTCTTTTCCCATATCATAACCCTTGGCCATCATCGTGATCACGACTTCCTGTGCCATAGTCACTGCTTCCCCAGGAGAGGAAACGAAGGGTCTAGCGTGAGCCTCCTACAAAGATTCAATAAGAAAAACCAGAACAATGAGCCAAAGTCAGGCAAGTTGAAACCAGAAACCTGACTAGCATATCTTAATTCTCACCACTCCCAATACCCAACTATTTTCAAATTCAAAGTTGACATCTTCCTATCTCAGGATTTCAGGTTATATCATGAAAGACGTACATATTCCCAACAGTTAGCAAACCTACTTCCCCAAGTCATAAAACAAGGGTGCATCTTAACATCACGTTTTAAATATTTCCGAAATAATTGCGCTCGTTGATCAATCATTCCTTTTAGACAAATCCTGAACCAAATGTATAATAACATGATCCTACTTCCCCAAGTCTCAGGTTTGGCATTTTACCTACTACTCTGAAATATTGGAGAGCTAATCAGGCCAAAAGGAAAAGATATCGAACTTCATTTTTGAGAAAGCATATATATTGTTTCATTCATGCCAAGTTTAACACAGTCTCAACTCTTTCAAATAAAAAAGGATATCTTGATTTGTTATAATCATCAGAGCACGATAAATATATGAGGACTGCATGCACAGAGTGACAGAGTATAATTCATACATAAGTGCTATCTTCAGTTTTCCATGCAGTACTGCTCCAAGGATCATAATCATCTGTGTAGGTTCCCCACCGAGTGATACACACACGTTGATCGACAATGGTAGCTCCCTGAAACATCAAGTGTTAGGATAGGAGGTTGTATCGCAAGAGATCAACCAATAGGAACGCGAATCAGATTTATGCATATTCAAACAAGCACAACTATACACTAAAATTTTGATAAGCATTTCAGTTAGCATAACTACAAACTCTTTCAGTTGGGAAAAGGGAAAGACTTCTTACCAGAAGTGAGAAATCACCTCAAAAAGTCAAACTCCATACAAAAGTGTTTCAAGAACCAGATGGTCAGTTATTGTCGAATAAAAAGAAAAAGATGGTCAGTTTGATATTGAAAATATGAACTTCTGAACTCCAACAAGAAGTAGTTAGATGAAAACTAAGTGCACTGATGTTGTGGAACATCCCAAGAAAAAAAACCACATGCATTTGAATTTTGAATGCATTATGTGAACTAAACTGAAATACTCCAGCATTCTCATGCTCCAAAAGCCAACCTCTAACAAGAGGAAGCTTCAATAGCCAAAGAGTCCTTAAAAAGATTATTCTTATATATATATCATCTTTCCATCATCATGAACCTACAGGAATATTTAGTATTTCTTGCTCAACTGAACCAATAAACTCAACCCAAAAGAGAATAAACGATGAACTCTTAAATTTTTTCAACCAGTTATCAACAAAGCTTCATGCCATAGCTGACTCAAGCATCAAAGATATTAATCTGAGCAAACACATGCTTTTGCAAGCGACACCATCCAAGCTTAATGTTCAAAGTACAGAAATGCATCAAACAATCGTATAAATATATATATGCAAAAAATTCATCAGCATTATCAAACTTACACTGAGCAGAACAGCAGTTTCTACAGCATATGCATCTTTGAATGTCACATAAGCTGTACGTGCATACTCACCGGATCTGCACCATCATGATCATTATCAAAACATGAATGCCAAGGCACAGCAGACAACTAACCAGAACTACCATAGAGACAATCAAAATAGTAGCTCTTTGATCTTAAATAATTAAGTATTTCATGATATGTACTCAAGTTACCATAAATAAATAGTTACTCTTCCTATTACCCAAAAGTCACCGAAAAGAAACAATGAAATCCCTTCTCAAATTGCACTACTAATATTAGGTAGGAGATTTCAAATTGGAATACTCGAGCAAATAAGGTTGAAAACAATAGTGGTTTAATGCAAGTAAGCGGAGTTTTCCAATCAATAGTGGTACAAAAGGTGATAAGCAATGGAGATTAGAGCTAGAAAAAGCAAAAGGAGGATGAGGAAATGGAGGGAAGGATGTGATAAGTGGATTATTGTCTTATTTTGTTTGAAGGTGAGCCAACCCATCCATTAAAAGTCAAACACTCGTGATCAATAGAATATGTCAAAATCAAACATGAAGATTTTGGTCACCAAGTCGAAACAGCATGAATATCATGTAGAATTTCTAAAAGAATAAAACAAAAGTATTCAGAAGTAAAGATGAACATCAAGCCATACACACCCTAATTATAGGATAGTTTCACTGCTATTATATTCATCTTTCTCAGCTTGGCGATGCTCATTCCCTTCTTTACCACAACTAAATTTCTGTTTCCGCAAAAAATATATATATTCTGGATAAATCACAAAGAGCAATGCTTTTAAAACCAAGGTTGAGGAAAGGTAGCATGGCAGGAGCTACTTAATCACAGTCCCAATATCCCATAAATTAGTATTACAACAAATCAACAATGATGAGTCCCACAGAAGCAGAAAGTTTACACATTAAGATTAATTAAAATTTAATAAGATAAAAAACATAATTACATTAACCAACCAAAACTATGACCAGCAAAAGCAATTGATAATGTACTTGGTAGTTAATATTTGATTAAAGTGAACTGTAAAAAGAAAAAATCATTAACATCCTTAATGCAATTCACAAATCTGAGTATCTTAATGATATTACCTTATAATCTCATGATGCTCTACTGTGCCACAATGTGAGAAAAAATCATTAACATCCTTTTCTGTTGCTTTTGGAGACAAGCAAGTGACTTCAACAGTATAACCACCAGGATACATGGCTTACACAGTCCTAGCAGGAATGCTAAATCTGCATAAACTTGATTGAGATGAAACGTGAAAGATTTCAGCAGCTCCTCTATACGAATTCCTCGCTTTGTTAAAAAAAATCCTTGAATTTATCCTTTGTCCGATAGACATATAGGATCAGAAACAAAATCCGTCAATTTCCATGCTGAAGTAGAAAATGAGACTCCTACAGAGATGAATTCATCATCTAAAATTCTAATGAATGAACACGATTAGGCCAGGAAAGGCATAAATTTCTTGTAAAAGAATAAACAAATGGAAAACACCCTTTCCCCCGACTTCAAAAAAAGGGTGTGAGCATTGATAAAGGACTAAAGGAGAAGACTACAAGCAATTAGCAGCAAGTTGCTCATACATAAATGAGGAAAGTACCATACATATACTATTAACAATAGAGAGCTTTTAGCACAAGCATCAGATTCTCCCTCGGAAACCATAAATATTAGTTTAACACTTTAACTTAATGAACTAAGTCAAGGGGATGCCCCAAGGATTAATCTGTTGGCTAACACTTCAAGTTTAGATAAAGGTTTCCTGACTTGTTGCTCAAAACAGCATATCAATTGATTGACTAACTCGAAATCTCCACGTATCTTTAAAAAAAAATGTGCTAACCACAAGAAATTCAATTGTTCAGGCAGTGAGAAAGCTACTTTCTACTTCTACCAATTCAAAAGCTATTTACATGAAAATTAACCGAAGATCCTTCGGTGTATTAAGAAAACACAAAAGCAATAGAAGCGGAATCCAGCAAAAGGGAAAAATTCGAACAAAAATCAGACAAGAAATTAATATTCATCATTGGTTTTTTAGCCCTAAAGCATATACAAAGTAAGGAAGAGAACAATGATTCTCCCTTTCTTCCTAATTGAATCTTGACACGATAAAGCACCAAAACGGATTCAAAGAGCGAATTGATTTGGACATCTTAGGGCAAATAAACTATAAGTCCATGGCAAAAACATGTCAGAAACTGAAGAACAGATCTGATCTATCGGAAGAAGAAACATAGCATCAGAAAACAGGCGAATAAGATCTAGTAGAAATCGAGTGAAAAGGGGAAACCTGCTTGGATGGTTGAGTCAGCGAATCAGAAAGATGGAGAGAGAGAGAGAGAGAGGAACCTAAAAAGGCCGGCTCAGAAAACAGGGGATTTTCACGATTAACATCTATGATAGCGATAATTGCAGAAAATGCCCAAACTTTTGGGTAGTTGTAGAGAAATATCCCAACTCTTGCTGGGTTGTATTTTAGGCCTCATTAATGACAAAATTTTGGATCTTATTATTGAAGAGATATCATTCGACGACTTGTGAAGGTCATTCGGGTTGCATCCACATTAACAATGTTGTGGAATTAATGTTGATGATTTGATTGGAAAAATGGAGTCGCTTGTGAGTGGGACTGTGGGAGGATCAATTCTTTAAATGGGTCATACAGTACCCGATCCAGATGTAGAGCGACCGAGTCGATCGAATTGGACTTAAGATAAAAAAAAATTAAAAAATAAATAAAAGACATTAAGGGAAATTAAAAAAAATTATCTATTTTGAGTTTTATTAATGAAAAATATCCATTTATTTATTACTACGTATAAAAATAATAATTTAATCGGTTTATATAAGTGATTAAAATTTAAAAACAGTTAAAATTGAAAAATCGTGTAAAATAAAGGTTGAAAGATTGTGGAATAATATAAACACCGTATGGGACGAAAAAATATTTATTTGTAAAAAGTGGTGTTTATTTTGTTATTATTAGAGGTATTATGTTAATTTCAAACCAAATAAACCAAAAAAAAAAACAGATTTCATTAGCTTTTTTTTAACTGACATTTTTAACCACAATTAGATTATTTTGGCTAGTCAGTCATGTTCATTTTGTTGTACATTTTTATCTCTTCATAAGCTTGAAACCATTTTTTTTAAAATAGTTTTCTCCAACCATTAGATTTCTAACCTCGTGTCATTATATTGAATTTGTGAGACCACTCTCTTAGACCTAAAAGAATACATGTGCAATTTTAGCCCTTGCCAACACTTTTCTTGATCAGTGTCATCAGACTTTGAGAAGTATGAAATGCTAGAGCTAATTGGAAAAGGTTCTAAGAATAACACATAACCATAACAAACCCAAACTTGTACAAGATGATGAGCGTTCGTGAGCTTCGAGAACGCATTGACCTCGCAAGCTCGGTCAATCTCACCCATTTGGATTGAGGTATTTAAAAGCCACGGTTTGCACAACGCAACGAGTAACATACAAGCTTGATCAATCTCACGTTCATGTACAAGTATAATGACATTCATAACAGACAAGTAATTGACAATCAGATATAATTCAAACTCGATCATGAGTATTTGCTGAAAACAAGACAACTGATATTGACAAGAACCAATCCACAAAAGCAAAAGCAACACAAAATAACATGACAAAATTCATAGAATCTCCCCTCAAAACACAAAGCTCGATCAATCTCACCCATTTGGATTGAGGTATATAATCAAGGTACGACGGTCCCCATCGAGTCCTCGATCCATGTCACGACACAAAAAGGTTCTCATTGATTAATTCTTCTTTGCGTGCCTTTGGCAAAATGCTTTGATCCTTTCAAATGCTTCCTCAAGCAGGGCTGGTTCGACTGCAAAGGATACTCGAAGCCAATTCTTCATCCCCACAGCAACACCTATATCGAATTCGAAAGATCATTTGAAAAGTGTTCAACATGAAACTCTATATATATGTGTGTCTATATTGGATATATTTTATGAGATGTTACCGGGTAGGATTGTCACTGACTCCTCATTAGCGAGCTTCTTGCAGAAATCAATATCGTCTTTGATCCCATCCAACATACAAGGATCTAGCTTCACCTAATGTACAACATATATATGAAACTTATGTTTAGAAACTTAACCTGATCTCCACAAATAGTGATTGTTAAGGTTTGATTCGCAGACTTACCATTGTAAACATCCCACCTTGTGGCTTGAATGGGGAAGTTAGGCATGAAATCTCCTCTATTTTAGCGAAACTGATGTCAACACCTCTACGCAGTAGATCGATAATTCTTGAGAAGAAATCGTCTTTCGTCTTCTCAAGGAGTTGAGGAATCGCTCCCTAAGAAACCATATATAGAGTACGTTATTATATACAGTATATATTCAATCCAAACGGATGAATGACCCAAAAACATCTAACTAAGCTCTTGCTAGTTTTCGAGTCTTTATAACTTGAAGTGTTGATGGAAGCTATATAACAATCGGGGTGATCTAAATACTGACCTGGATAAAGGTTGGAGGGTCAGAGGAAATGCTGATGTAGCTCTTTATGCAATCGCTAATCTGAAAACAGAAAAGATACAATAATTAATTTGCCAAATATAACACAAAACTACTAGAATCGGTCAATAAACAAGAACACACCTAGCTGTAATAAATAATGTGTTAAATACTTAGATAGTTAGGTGTATTCGAACTATATGTTGTTTCAACTTCCTTTCCTTTGAGTCAATCTCAGCAGATAAGAGAAGTAGATCATTGACTGTATTGTTCAAACTTTCAATGTGGGACGATTCTGTCCTTTTATATCTCAACAAAAGTGTTGCAGAAGAATTAACAAAAGTGTTGCAGAAGAATTAAAATAAAGATGAACACAAGTCAAAAGGTACGGTGGCTAACCCCATATTTCTTCAATATACCATTTGGATCGGTTGTCACAAGCCAACCGAGTCTCCATCCAGGAACGATCCATCGCTTTGAAATGGAACCAACGGTAAGAACAGGAGCAATTGATCCAAAAGTACCCATTGGAACAAATGGGTCGCTCCCAAATACAAGATGGCCATACACCTCATCCGCGATCACAATGATCCCAAGCTTTCTCGCAGTTTCGGCCACCTAAAACGTGTAGATAAATACTCAAAAATTAAATTAAATTAAATTAAACATTCTAAAAACAAGTGATACTTTCGATTAAGCGAACCTTTCGAAGATGCTCACGAGTGTAGACACTTCCACAAGGATTGCCAGGGTTTATAACGACAATTGCCACGGTATTGTCATCGGCAAGGGCTTCAACGGCATCAAGATCCACCTCCCATCCCTTTTCGGGAATAAGGTCATAATGGCGAATCTCGAGCTTGCAAAAACCAGCCCGAGATTCGTACAGTGGAAAACCTGGCCTTGGCAACAAGATGTTGGCTCCGGGATTGGCAAGAACTCCAAGTGCAACCTCTATAGCCTGCTTGCACCCGAGGGCGAGGTGGACATCCTCCGGGGAAAGCTTGTATGGAAGATCACGAGAAAGGTACTCCGCAACAGCTCTGATAGGAGTAAAAACATCCTATCAAATAGAGTTATTATATGAGCTGAGTAGTTCGAGTTCAACTCAAACTAGCTTGGTTCAAGCTCGACACAAAGTGCAATTAAGTAGAAGTGAGATACCGGCGAGCGGGGAGGATGCCGGAGGCGGGGGCGAGGCCGTTGAAGGAGGCGGAGCGGAGGGAATCGACGACAGCGTCCTCAGCGGCGGGGGTGGTGCGGAAGCAGGCGAAGGAAGAAGGGTCACCGAGGCCGATGGGAATGACGCGGCGGTCGTCGTCGGGGTTGAGGTTGGAGCGAATCTCGGCAAACACCCCTCTCACTGTAATGTCGGAGGCCGTGGAGAGATTCATGTTGCCCTTGATCCGCCATTTTTGGAGCCCGTTCTCCATCTCGAACCTCGATATATCGATCCGATCGATCTCCTATATGCTGAATCTGCCTGCTTAATAATTTATAAATAAAAGATGGGCGGTGGAATGGTAAGTTGTTGTGTAGCTAATTCTAGCAAGGCCCCTCGTGTTGACTATACGACTGGTAAGTGGTTGTTTTTAGGGAAAACTAATTAAAATACCCTCAACTTTGGGGGTATGGTAAAAATATATTCTCAACTTTTAAATGTAATAAAAATATCTTGACCTTTGAGGGTGGTAGTAATATATTACCCTATGTTTTCTCACGGGTCAAAAATGTTGACAATGCAGCTTATGTGGATTTTTTTTTGACATGACAGCATATGTGGAAGCCTTTTTTTACAAATTAACACGAAAAATGGGTTTTCTTGAACGGTTTCCTTAGGAAAAAAATAAATAAAACGATAACAAATTAAACCGGAAAAACGAAATTGATTCAACCAAGCAACTAATCTAGTCAAAATTGCCTTAAATTAACACAACCCGACTATTTCTAACACCAAACCGACAACAAAACCAAACCGACAACAACGAAGAGGAAAAAAAAAAACTTACCCAACCAAGTCGGTGAACGAATCAGAGGTGAAGAAGATGTGAGAGAGATAACTCAAGATAGTCGATCACGAGGGAGGAAGACAGACATTGAAGGGGAATCATGACCTAGCTGGAAGCCAATTCAAGAGACGACCACGGAAAAAGATGTGAGGGAGGAAAAGACGTTGGGTATGAACCCGGTCAAGCTCTTTATTTTTTTTTCCCTAAAGACATTGTTTAAGAAAACCCTTGTAAAAAAAATCACGCAGACTTCAGCATTTTTGACTCGTGAAAAAACATTTGGTAATATATTACCACTACCCTCAAAGGTCGGGATATTTTTATTACATTTGAAAGTTGAGGGTATATTTTTACCATAACCCCAAAGGTGGGGGTATTTTAATTAGTTTTCCCTTTAAAAAATTGAAAACTAAATAAAAGACATTAAGGAAAATTAAAGAAAATTATCTATTTCGAGTTTTATTAATGAAAATTATCCATTTATTTTTTATAAAAATAATAATTTAATCGATTTATATAAGGTTTAATTTTTAATTTTGTGCTAGATATGATATCTTCCTCTTTTCGCATTTCACTATGTGCTTGGATTGGCTAATCAATCATGTTCATATTGTTGTACATTTTTATCTCTTCATAAGATTGAAACCATTTGTTTTAAACAGTTTCTCCAACAATGAGATTTCTAACCTCGCATCAATATAATCAATATATTGAATTTGTGATGGTTTGCATCCTGATGAGTTGAATTTTAATGTGAATTTCTTATATATCATGAGATATGTACTAAATAGTCTAAATTGCATAATGTAATCATGAAGTAATTAATGTTGCACAATAGTCTTCAATTTAAAATTATACAGTATCTGGTAATGTTGTGGGTATCTCTAATTTTGGTTGTGTTAAAAGTTAGAGTCAATGTTTTAAAAGAAACTAGAGATCGTTTAGATGGACTTAGGTCAAACTTGATTATTTTTCTTATATTTAAAGGTTTTTTTTATTGTACACTATACATACCATCATGACACTGTACAAGATGAAAAAGACCAAGATTTGTGTTGTTATTGTTTTATTTTTTCAGGATGATGAGACCCTTCAACCATTTGGTATTACAGTATTAGCGCAATTGTTGGCATGTAAAAAAAACAGAAGCAGAAATTGGGCCAACATCCCATGGAATTGGAAGGTATCTTTGCTTAGATATGGAACTCGTGGGCCTAAAAGCCCACTTAGCTTTCTTCCTGAAACAAGTTGTTTTGGCGATATAATTAAGGGTATTATGTTTGGATTCCAAAATACATTAAGTGCTCGTTATACAAGTATATAAGGTAAACAGAAAAAAAAAATTATATAAAAAATATATATCTAAATGAGAGAAGAATATTATTTTTTGTATGAAAAATAAGATAGGACTATAAGGGATATGGTTACTCCTTGTTCAAATGGATGATTGAAAGGAAGGAAACAAAACATAATTTTGTATGAAAAGTTGAGAAAAGAGGATAATGATTAAATTTTTTAACAATATATATATATATATATATATATATATATATATATATATATATATATATATATATATATATATATATATCTTAAACTATAAATGGACTACATTTATTTCATTTCCTTTTACCTTTCAAAAATTTTAACCAAACGAGCCCTAATTTTAAAAACAATTATTTTATGTTTATATGAGTGTTTGGTTGTACAAATATAAAATTCATTAAAAAAAAGGAGATATAATAGCAATGTGATCAAATACGTACATAAATTGAGGTAAAATAATTACATTATAATTTGACAAAAAATACAATTACATTATAATTAATCTATTTTGGAACCATTATATACCTGCAAGATAGTACGGAGGAGTACTGGAGTAGTATTAGAGGCAAATTAAAGACAAGGAAAAGATGCTTTATGGCTGATTAATGTAACGATTTGCAAGAGCAACGATTTACTAGGTAGCGGAAATGATGCTTTATGGCTGATTAATGTAACTCGTTTGGTTAATGCATGGATTGAGATAATCGATTGATCGCGAATGCAACATGAACATCCAACCATTTGTTTGAACAAAATGTATAGGCGTCGAGAGCTTGTAGTACCACGTCCGTGGTGGTTGCTCAACTCTTGCTTAAGTCCATAGGCGACCTTGTGGAGCTTGCGGACTTGCTCATATTGGATGGTTGGTATTAATGAGCTAGCCAAATGGTTGGGACATGTAAAGACAGAACATGTTTACATTTCCTAACCATTTGGCTAGTTCATTGATACCAGTCGTGAAGAAATGCATCATTATATACATTTTTTTATCAAGAAAAAGACATCATTATATGGCTAAAGGTGTTGAGGTATGAAAAGAAAAGAAAATAACATGTTGAAAGGGGCACAATATAAAGCCTAATATATATGTTAGTAGGCCGTTCCTCCTACTAATGCTATTGGTTTTTGGATGACATCCAAAATGTCTTTTCATAGGTCACATAAAGATTGTCAGATAGGCGACATCTCAATGAAAATAGATCGTTTGAAAATTTTATTTATCGGATCGAGTCATACTATACCTTTTCAGAAAGAGGGCTCGAAGATCTATTGATATTGAAAACTTTTCCAAATTCGGTATTTTAAAGCGGAAAGATTCTTGACCAACGACGAGCAGGCTGCAAGCTAGGGTGCCTGGCCGCATGCACGCCATAAGGTGCACGACCGCGTGATGAGGCTTTGAGAGCGCAACCCATGGCGCACAACTATATGGTGGTGTGGTTTGGCTGGTGGTATATCTAGATGGTGGTGTTTAAGTAGTACGCATTCCTAAGATTTACTTTGTAATGGACGTCAAACGCAATTTAATTTATAGACTTGTTTGAAATCCTCCTCAAGGTAAAGAAAGGTACTGTTATATAATGTATATCTATGTTAAATTCTGATGGGTCATATATGACGTGGGGGTCACATGTTTGAATACACAAGATCGACGAGACTCCATCCCTCAAGTGCAAAATTGGGGCGTGGCATGCCAATTTCGCTCTGATACCATGTTAAATTTCGATTGACAATATATTATGTGAGGGTGACACGTCCGAGCACATCATGCTTTAAACAAGCCGAGCACACAAAACCGACGAGGTTCCATCCTAAAACCAATTGACATTAGAAGAAGTAGCAATAAAAGCATTGTCATCGTTAATTAGTAGCAAGCGGTAGCGCCCATAAAACATCGGGCAAACATTAATATTACATATATATATTATGTGTGTGTGTGTGCGCGCGCGCGTGCGTGCGTGCGTGCGTGCGTGCGTGCGTTCGTGCGTGCGTGCGTGCGTGTGTGTGTGATGGTTCCGGTGTACTCATGCCTTATTGTGTATCATGTACACACATCTAGGCCCTTGATTAAAGGAAATGGGTGGGTGAGATTAAAAGGTAATTTTACACTTTTTTTAATTGAAAAAATGGCGGGTCCCACGTCTTTTCTTACCCACTTCCCCACTTGACAGCGTGTGTGATGCACTCTCCTTAAATTATTCGATTATATATTTAGATTATTCGATCGTATCGACGGATTATACGATGATATATCTAGATTATTCGATCGTATCGACAGATTATGCGATGATATCGATAAATTATTCTAATCGGCTACCAACTTGAAAACACCAATTATTCGATGATATATCTAGATTATTCGGTCGTATCAACGGATTATGCGATTGTATTGATAGATTATTCTAATCGGCTACCACCTTGAAAACACCATGTGGCTTGATTATTTGATAGTATCATCGGATTATTCGATGGTATAACTTAATTATTCGATGGTATTATAATATTATTCGGTTACTTATGTGATATTAACAAATAACTAAATATTATTCGATGATATCGCTAAATTATTCAATGATATCGCTAGATTATACGATGTTATCACATGATTATTCGATAGTATAGATGCATTTTTTTTATATAACCGCCAACGTGGAAAAAACTTATCTCCTTAAACACAAAATTAGTTCATACAAATGAATAATTCGGCTCCACTACTACAATTAAGAGATTTGGCAGCGGCCCAAAACCGCCACCATATATAGGATAACCGCTACCTAAGGTCTATGGCAGCGGTTTTGAACCGCCCCTTCTGCTGCCGTCGCCTTAGCTCTATGGCAGCGGTTTTCTTAACCTAAGGCGGCGGTTTCATAACAAAGGGATAACCGCTGCCAAAATGAGGAAGAACCGTTGCCTATTCCTCTAAGTAACACTTAGTCTCACAGTCTTATGAAGCGTTTTACTACAATATGGCAGCGGTTTTGATTTGTCAATTTTATAGCTTTTTAATTGCATTTTAAATATCTGATTTATATTTACTTACAATTATAAAAAAAACTACAGTATTGAATATTTATTATAACATCAACATATATAATTGAAATGCCACTTTTATTGACTCAAAAAAATAATATTACATTACATTTATATCAATTCATTACTTGGATTTGCTTACAAAGTAAACAAAAGATTTGACAACTCAAGTAAGCTAGCCAAAATATAGTGATAACACTACAAGTCGTAGTTGGATACCGGGATCAATCTCTTCGAAGACAACCTGCACGTACATGAACACTTACATATTAGCCATATATAATTCCACAAAGGTATTTTTACAAAACAAAACAAAGTTTGGAAATTCGTGTGTCAAGCTCGTCACTCAATGTCAAAATCCATAGTCTAATCTTATTGAGGTATATCTAAGAGCTAAACTGAAATTTAAGCACTCTTCTTTTAAAGGTTTGGCATGCAAGGCTATTAGAAAAAAAGGAGCAACAAGTACATAGAACCGATGATAAAGATTAAAACATCATCTTAAGGAGGTATCTCGTTTGGATGTAGCATGAGTACCAGATAAAATTACAACCAACTCGACTCTTCTATAGTTCAAAATTCTAAAATACTGCCAATGGTAGTTTCATAGAAAGCAACAATGATTTTAAATTTTCACAAAGAACAAATACTCATGAGAAAATATATGCCAATTTAAAAGTACCACCAACTAGATTAGTTTTAGAATGAACACTAACCCAGAATTCACGCAGCTATAATCAAGAAAGGTTATACCACAAACCACTTGTGAATGTACTTGAGAACTCAACATTTTTTGCTCTAAACTATCCCCCAACCCAACCTCAAGTATAGCGACATCAACACGCTGATATTTATGAATACTGATAAGTCAGCACTCACACCAAGGAAATCATGGGTGCTACTTTTGGTCAAAATCAACTATAAAACTGAACACCAATCACTGTTGATAAAGAACCTTCTCTGCTGAAAATATCTTAAAGGCAAGCAATGCCAAGAATCGAAATTAAGTAGGCATTGGTACATTGTCAGTTGTTTTTTGTATACCTAAAAATAAGGTAAGGAATGCCAAGAATCAAAATTAAGTAGGCATTGGTACGTATGATGTGAATGCAAATCAACAAATCTGTGTTAACACCAGCATATTGGACCATTTTGTTATACCCGAAATCTTAATTGTACATTTAGCTTATACTGAATGCAAATCAACAACTGTGAATAGAACCTTAAGGAGCAACATACCGTGTATGAATGTACATGCCGGTTTGAGAGCTTGTGGGTTCTCTGCAACTGATCCCTTTCGGAACTAGAGTTGTGCATCCAAACACCATCTGATTGAACCTACAAAAGTATCAGAATCATAAACATCTCAACTTTTCTATCAATTGCAATCATCTGACCACTCTTTGCATAACGAATTTAAGTAGAAAAAGTTCTTATTTCTTTTTTCGCATGAAAATGAAGAATGAAATTTAATACAATTGCAATCAAACCAAAAACTAACTAGTATCAGACTTCACTTGCTAATTTCTTAGACTGTAGGATTTTATTCACTAATCAAAAATATTTCTCTACTAAAGTGCACGCCCTCTTTCCCTTAACAAATACTAGACTGTCACCCGGTTACCATAGCCTAGCTCTTCGTACTGATCGAATACAAAGGAGTTTTAATCCATTGTTCTTTTCACCAAGTGCAAGGAGCATAACTAAATCCTAGAAAATCTTTCGAAAGGATAATCTATTTTCTGAGTTTTCTCTACCCTCGTAAAAAACAGTAAACCCTAGATTTCAAAAATATATTGCTAAACAAAAATTTTGATGCCATGAACTGAATCATAGAAGGAGGGGTTGTAGTTGTACCTGGAACTCAGAATATTAGGAGTAAGATTTGGAGTTGAAACTAGAAACCACTGTCGACACCGCAGGGTGTTTCTTCACCGCCTGAATTCAGAGGATTTTCATAGTACTTCGTATTGATTAGTCAAACCTAATCTTCCAAAAATCGAATAGTTGCTAACCTGCTACACTTGAGTCACTTGAAGCTTTGAATTTCTGGCAAATCGAGCCGACAAATTGCTTCTTCTCCAAATCGCTTGACGCTTCGGATTTTTCCCCCAAATCGCTTGAAGCGTCGGATTTTTTCCCCAAATCGCTTGAAACATCAGATTTCGATCTCCCTTGAACCGTTGTTGTACGCTCTCTGAATAGCTTGTTGTCGGACCTCCAATTTCTTGAAGAATCGATCATCCCTCACCAAATCGCTTGTTGTCTTCTGAACCTAGACTTTTAGGGCTTTGGATTTTTTTATATATTTTTAGTGCTCGATGGTTTTACTGGGAAAAAATTGTTTTATTTTAGCGGGTATTTAAAATTTTGGGGAAATTAAGGCGGGCCGGGTATTGAAATTTGAGTATCTCTTAAACCGCCCCCAAATGTCAATTATTTTTAATGGGTTTTGCAAACCGCTTCCATAGGGTTTTTTTAATTTGAAGAACCGCTCCAAAAGGGTAGATGGACCGCCTCCATATATACGAGACTTGTAAACCGCTGCCACAACCGCCTCTATAAATTAAACCGCTGCTAAATCTATGACACTTCACTAAACCGCTTCCATGAACCGCCCCCTTAGCAAAACCGCTGCTATGGACCGCACCTTTTTCTCTTAATTGTAGTAGTGAATAATACGATCATACAAATGAATAATTGAACAACCAACGGACAATTTAGAAAATTGCAGGCATAAATGAAATTGACATTCAACCTATTGAAATTGAAATTGCAAGACAAGCACTGCTCGGAGTATATATACACAAACGAAAGAGAGGACCGGATTAGGATTGAAATTGTAGGCAACATTCAACCCATTGAAATTGAAATTGCAAGCCAAGAATTGCTCGGAGTATATATACACAAACGAAAGAGAGGACAAGAGCAAATTAATTAATATATATACATATTGCCTCGCCGTAAGCTCCGGAATCCAATACGATTGAACTTAATCGCCGCCATATATACTTAGATCTAGAAGAGAGACCAGATTTAAGAAGAACACGAAAGCATACCTTCAAGAATCGGATGAATATAAGCTTCAATCATTGCAATAACTTTGAGATTCGGAAGAATTTGAGGAGAGGAACCAGATCTGGGCATCAAATTCGTCGATCCGCCATGGGAGCAAGAAGAAGAAGCAACTGCTACGCTTGTATGAACCCAGATCTGGGCATCAAACGACGTCGATCCGCCCGCCGCCTTTACATCGTCGCAATCGCCGCCATGGGAGCCAGAAGTCGCTTCGCACTTGCATCCGACCGCCGCCTTCGCACTTGCGCCGGCTTAGGGCTCGTACTGGGGCGAGGTGCACTCGTACGCCCCCGCCTCTGCAACCACCATCGTCGCCCCCATCGCCACCTTCACCATCGCTACTCGCCATCGCCGTCGACGACCCCGATGTAGAGGCGGCGCCCTGGCCCCGAGTGTTTCCAACCTAGCAGCCGACGATGTTCGCTTCGGTTGGGTGCAAAACGCCGTCGCCGGAGTCTACCGAGTTGCCATCCGCCATCGCCATCGCCATCCGCCCACGCCATCGCCATCTCATCCACTATCCTCCATGGGAGCAAGAAGGAGGCGGCTATATTTTGCAATTGGGGGCCGGTTGAAAAGACGACCATTAGAGATTTAGGTTTTGTTGATTCTTTACACGCGCTTCACATGTTTGATAGGGTGAAATTGGGCTTAATTATCCACCTTTTTTAAAAAGCTATCAAGACACATGGCATTATCCTATCCTTCCATTTTCTATAGATCAACGGTCCAGATTTGTGTACATGATACACAATAAGGGTTGAGTACATATGATCCATAGTCTATATGTGTATATAAGATGGAACCATAACTAATTAAAAGAGGGAATCACAGGATTAGCTAATTAATTAATATGAATGTACTTAGATGACATTAAAAGTAGTCATAAAATTGATTGATAAACTTGTGGTAGGGTTATATATATAATAATAATAATTGAATTAATTAGTTAATTAAGTAAGCTTCTAATGATGGAAGCTTCTTCACTATTAGCATCAAGGGTGGACAAGAGCTGTGACAGGCGATCGCTGAGGCCATCCACTTCCCTGTGAAGGTTTCTGATGTAGTTGCACGTTTCTTGTAGGACCTTCGATGCTGATACCTGCAGTTCATTTCCCAATTTCGATCATTAATTAATTAAATCGTATTAATTCCCAATAATTAATCATTAATGTTGACAATTATTGTTAAAGTCAACTTGATCCTGTAAGTGGTCAAGACGTCGGAAGTGGAGGTGTGTTTTGTGCGGATTCATATATATATATATTTTTATTATTAGGTAAGAATTCGGGTGAGTTTAAGACGTTTAGTAAGTTACGGTTATCGGTACTGCGGCCCAGAAAGGCAATCATGTCTGCAACGCAGTTACCATTGCAAAGTATGTGCGAGAAAAATACTTTCTTAAACCCTTTCAGTAATGTACTTATGTCATGAGAATCTCAAATTCCCATAGACAGCTCATACCGTTTTTCAGATAGTTGATAGTAATAAGAGAATCCATGAGGAATATCAAACATATGCATAATATCAAACATATATACCTAGCGAGGTTCCATCTCAAAACTAATATAACCATAATTTATATTGACTCTTTTTGTTATTGTAATAAATCAATAATATATTTTTCTGTCTTCATTTTCTTTTCTATTTTGAATAATGAGATTGAGAAAGGGTTTACAAAAATAAATTAAAATTCCAAAAAAACTCAAAAATTATTAAAATAAGAAAGGTTTTCTCTTCCTTTGGCATTTCTTGATTTTTTTTTCTTCCTTTTCCTTCGTTCATTTTTTTTGAGAAATGAGTTTTCTCTTCCTTGTTCTTTCATTTTTTGATCACTTTTTTTTTAATCTTAAAACTGATCAAATTTCCTCCTTCATCACCAAAAAAAAAAATCGATCACTTTCTCCTTTTTCCCCCTTTCATTTTTTTCTAGAGTAACATATTGATTTTTTTTAACAAAAAAATGAATTCGAGGGTAGAATACATTTGAAAAACATTTTTATAAACTTAAAAAGTCAAAATAATCGATTAAAGATGAAGCAAGCAAATCTAATGTAGACGACGAGGGGGCCTTGAAAACGAAATGAATTGGGAAAAACATGAGTTAGGAACACCGAAACGACGTTGCGCCAAAGGAGAGTAAGTTGGCATGACACTCTCTTAGGACACACACACGTACACAAAGTTCAAGCGCAACCACAAGCGACACATGACCCGTTCGAAATATTCACACAACTCAAACCACATGACATATATCACACAACACACAAGACGAGTGAAGTTTCATCCTAAAACCAATTGACATTAGATGGAGTAGTCCACCAACTTATATGCAAGACTTAAGTTCTTTATATTATCAATGTGGATGCCACGTCTTCCACATTCCCTCATCAAAGATTTAAAAAAAAAATCAAGATTCAAAGTATTTTGACCGTTGATTAGTAGTTTTTTTAAATCATGTAACTTTCATGCTGTCCTACCTTTTATTTTTTAGATAAAAGTTTGAATGATGTTAAGTAAGTAGCCTTTGATTATCATCCAAAAGCATTTTATATAAGCCGCAATGATATCCTTGGAATTGGTAAATAAAGAGCGGTCATTCCAGGGTTCGAACCGGAGACCTATGGGTACTACCCACAAGTCCTTTCCGACGAGTCATTCCGAAATGGTTGCCGCAATGATATCCTACATATATATCCCAACATTTTATGTCCATTTATTTTATTTTATTTATATTCTTTAAAAAATCAGTAGATTGTAATAAATGTTGGGCTCACCTAACATAACAGTGTAATAATATGGGTAATTACATGGTAGGTAATGATACCAACCATGACACTATCAAATTGATAGCAAATTGAAGAAATTGGTAAAAACATACTATATAGGAAAGCACAAGTCTTGCCTGGTCAACTTCCTATCTACAAATCTAATTACTTACCAACTTTCTACCACATTATTTCATTTCAACCATGTAAATGCTCTTTTGCTACTTAATTCTCTTCTTCTTCTTTTATATTTTTCCCTTTATATTATAAAATCAAACACTCATTTTATCATCAGAATGTTGTCATTTTCTCGAATAAGTTGAGAGAATATTTCTAAGAAACTTATAACCAGGAGACTCGGATAAAATAGCTATATATATATATAAAAAGTTTATATCTTGTCTAATTAAATTCCAAGATTTGAATAGTTTTCAAATAGATAAATGTAAGCATTTTGTTTTCTTCTCATAGCCCTCTAAATAGCTATCAATTAGTACAAGGAAACATTGGACTATTAAGTGTTCAAATAAGTGAAGCATGAACAATTAATTTGCTCAATTATACACTTTCAAAACCAATATATAGTAGTCATAAAACATCTTTTTATAATTGATTTGTGAAATGATACAAATGAAGAAAATGGGACCATTTTGCAGGGATGAGGAATATATATAGTCCACACACGTATATATAAATACAATAAATAGAAATTAGGACATATCATCAACCATAAAGTCCTACCACAGGACTCTCCCTTAATTTTGAGTCCTTTTTGGTCAATGGCTGCATGTGGATACCTATGCATAAGATAGTGTTGCTTCTTTGTCTACCTCTCCATTTACACTTTTTCCCACCCTTAAAAGATTGCATAAATTTAACTCCAATCACTCTCATGAAATGGGACAACAGTTTGCCCATTTTTCTATATAGTTTTGCTATTAATTTGTATTTTTTTCATTTTAAATCTATGGAGAATATATATATAGTAAACTATAATGTATTGGGAAATTATTTGGGAATTAAGAATTGATTTCAACCATATCTTATAATTAATATGTAAAACTAATTAAGCTTGCATATGCAGGGACGTAACTAGAGGTGGGATGATATCCGCTCGAACCAATCCATCCCATTTTTTAAAAAAAATAGGTAAAAAAAGAAAAGATTTATAAAAATTATGCATTTTTATTAGAATAAAAGTTTTGTTAATGGAAATTATGAATATATGAAAAATACCCTATACCCAGCCCGTCCAAAATCTATTAAATTTCATATTAGGGTTAGGAGAAAAACTAAATAAATGTTATGTTTTACCTTAAGATGTTTCATACAACTACATTACAAATGAAAGAAGATTAGAATTAACTATAAATTAGAGAGACTGTAATGAAGAACAAGGAAAGAGTTGAAGCATACTCTGTTGGATCGGCGGTTTTGAAGCTCGGGAACTAGTTGTTGGAGCTTTGAAACAAGCTGAATGATCTGATCATCGGAGATCCGCGAACTCCCTGACTGCTGCCGGGACCTTCTACTAGACATACCAGCTCGCTCGTCTTCTCGGTTTTCGTGAGTCGAAATCTAGCTTCTAGTAATCCTAGCTAGCTAGCTTGCTAAGGCCTATTGTGCCACAATGTAAAGAAGGGGGTACATTTGGAGACAAAAGGGTTATGTGTGTGCATTTATATATGAGAGGGAATTGAGGAGGAAGAAGATGATGATATGGTATGATATGATATTATTATTATTATAATAATAATATAATAATAATAATAATAATATAATAATAATGATTTATATTAGTTAATAGAAATATATAGGAAGAAGTAAGGACCAAGCAGGCAAGAGGGGTCAAGTGGTAAAATTTGCTTCGACAGTGATGTTGGATGTGAAGAGGACAACTGTATGGGAGAAAACAATGGTGGCCAAATTGACTTTGATTAAAGGGTAAATTATAGAAAACCGCCCGTGAAATAAATGAAATAGATAATAATCACCCGTAAAATGAGAAATTATTAAAAACTAACTTTTTTTTTTTACTCGTGAAAAGATTTTGGATAGATTCAACTGAGTTTCTACCATTTAATTTATAACATGACATATTAGCTATGGTTTCCAGATCTATGCCATGCTGTTTTGCTTATTGATGTTCTGTTTTGTGATATATCTTAAGGCACTTGCGGTGGTGAACCACCCATTAGTATGTGTTCTCCAATGTAGTCTACCCTCGACTGGGTTACCTGGGAGCCAATTCATCAATTTTCCATCTATGGTTTTCATTTATGAAGCTTGGTGTTTTCATCTATTTAGCTGTTTTGTAATTGTCTTCCTGCTAATGGTTCTCGTCAAACCATCGATCCTTCCAAAAGTTTTCCATTGCCAATTTGCAAGGTTAATCCTTTGCAGAATTCTTCTTTTATCTCCATCTGTTTCGTCCATTTCCATGAGGCATTTCTTTTTTTATATATATGTAAGGATATGGTTTTCTTTAAATATTTGTTGGTTATCGTCATGACCTAGGGGTTTTCCGGTTCTACAAGAATTTTCTATAATAATTTCATTTGTAATGCCTTGTTCATATCTTTAGTTTTGTGGATTCCAACTCCACCTTCTTCTTTCCTTCTGCATATCTTATTATAGAAGGAAGTGGTCTAGCTGGTTTAGATGTTAGTTAGCCTTGTTTGTTAGCTAAGCATCCGGTTGTTACAACTCTAGTTAGAAAGAGAGTTAATGTGTTGATCAGGGTTAGATTAGATGGTTAGAAGCGTGTATATATGTAACAATTGTTAGTTGTTCTTTGTGGTAAGAAATACAGAAAACTTCCACAAAACTCTCCTACTCTCCCATGGCGGGAAACCTCTAAATTCCAGATCTATGTTGATCTTGTGAAGTACAGCTATCGTTGCTGTAACTTCATATGGTATCAGAGCCATCCACGAATTTTTGAATTCGTATTAGCTTTGATTTGATCTGAGATGGCAGAAAACGAGATCAATGGTGATGGAAATCCTGGATCGTCGACGACTGCTCATGTGGCTCGGAATTTTGGAGCGAATCAGGCAGATCCACTGTTCCTCTCAAATTCCGACCACCCCGGGATGGTGCTCGTGTCAGTGCCGTTCAATGGAAGGAACTTTCACAGCTGGACTCGGGCTGTACGCATGGCACTGGGAGCCAAGATGAAGCTCGGCTTCATCAACGGCAAGGTGGAGAAGCCATGTGAGGTTCATGAGGACTATGATCGCTGGATGCGATGCAATTTCATGGTCACAAGCTGGATTATCAATTCGATAAAGCCAGATCTGGCCGAGGATTTTGTCTATGTCAATTCAGCGAAGGAACTCTGGGAAGAGATTAGAGAAAGGTTTGCTGAGGCCAATGCCCCATTGGTGTATCAGCTAAAGAAGGAAATAAGCGAAATAAAGCAGGAGAATCTCTCAGTTTCTGAATACTTTGGAAAGAGGAAGAAAGCTTGGGACGAGCTGCAGGAGATCGAACCATTTCCGACTTGCAGATGTGGAGGATTGAAGATGTGCTCCTGTGCAATTTTGAAGAAGCTCTTGGAGCGAGAAGCAACCACTAAGCTGATGCAGTTCCTTATGGGGCTCTCGGACACTTACGAAGGAATTCGGAGTAGCATTTTAGCTATGGAGCCTCTTCCATCAGTCAATCGTGCATTCCATATGGTGATTCAAATCGAATGCCAGAAAGGAATCACCAGTGTCAATTCGCAAAGTCATGAAGTCCTAGCTGCAAGGAACTATGGAAACTCAGGATCTGGCAGTGGCAAAGGAGGAAATCCAGGAAGCTCTGGCTCTAGTAAGGGAGGATCTGGACAAGCACCTGCTACTGGCAACAACACTTGGAAGGGATCTGATCAGAAGAAGGATTTTAAGAAGGAAAAGATGGAAATGGTGTGTAACTACTGCAAAGAAAGGGGACACATCAAGGATACCTGTTTCAAGCTGGTCGGCTTTCCAGATTGGTACACTGGTCCCAAGCGCCCTCAGGATGACAAGATGGTGGCCAATGTGCAAGAGATAGCTGCTGAAGTTAGTCCTCTGATGTGTGGTGAAGCGTCGGGCTCAGGTTCTGGTAATGCTCGGCTTGATGGCACAGATCTCAGATTGGTGAATGTTGTGCTGGCTGAAGTCATGAAAGCAATCAAAGGAAAGGGAGTCATGGACTCGGACGCACTTGGTGCAGGATCTGTGAACTTTGCAGGTATGGTCTCTAATTCATTCTCGAAAGAGCAAGTGGATCAAAGATCCATGGTTTGGATTGTAGATTCAGGGGCTTCAGATCACATAGTATGTGACAGGAAGATGTTTGATGATCTGCATCCTCTTGCCAAGCCTATTGTGATTGGATTCCCTGATGGATTGACTCAATCTGTTCATTATTCTAGAATTGTGAGGATGAACAACCGTGTTTGTTTACAAAACCTGTTGTTCATGCCAAATTTCAAATACAATTTGATGTCTGTGTCTAAGCTTCTTGATGATGAGAACTGTCTGTTTGTTTTCTCGAAATGGAATTGCTTGCTGCAGGACACTTCAACTGATGAGAGGATAGTTGTTGGCACTCGAGAAGGAGGAATATACAAGTTCACTGGATTTGATTGCACTCCTTTGAGGTCTACTGGCATCACTCGGATTACTGATGAGAATCTGTCTTTGAGTAGGTTTGCTGCATCTTTCAATAAGAACATTTCAATAAAGCTATTTCATGCTCGTTTAGGACATCCTTCAATTTCCAAGATGAAACACTTGGGTGCTGCTCATGGAGCAAATTTCAATTTGTTTGAATGTGACACATGCTGTTTAGCTAAATTTCACAAGTTGCCATTCATGAGAAGTGTTTCTGTGGCTGCTCAACCTTTTGAATTGGTTCATTTGGATGTGTGGGGACCGTATTCCACTCCATCCTTGTGTGGTGCTCGTTTCTTTCTAACATTTGTTGATGATCATACCCGCTCTACTTGGACTTTTCTCATGAGAGACAAAGGACAAGTAGGAGGCATCATCAGGAGGTTCTTGACATTTGTTCAAACTCAGTTTGGACTTCAGGTCAAGAGCATCAGATCCGACAATGGATCAGAGTTTATTAATAAGGCCTTGAATGAGTTGTTGGGAGGGCTTGGGATTTCTCATCAAAGATCTGTTCCCTATGTTCCAGAACAAAATGGCCGGGTGGAAAGAAAGCACATGCATGTTATTGAGACATCCCGTGCTATTCGAATAAGTGCAGGATTGCCCATGAGATTTTGGGGTGAGTGTGTGCTTGGGGCTACACACCTGATCAATCTGATGCCTACAGCAGTGTTGAATTGGAAATCCCCTTATGAACTATTGTTCAAGAGACAGCCAGACTATGACTCACTGAGAGTGATTGGTTGTTTATTCTTTGCACATGTGCCTAAGATCCATAGACACAAGCTAGAGGCCTCAGGAAGGAAGTGTGTTTTTATAGGGTATCCCCCAGGAATGAAGGCTTACAAGCTCTATGATATGGAGACTCATAGAGTTTTTGTAAGTAGAGATGTAGTTTTTAGAGAAGATGAATTTCCCTTTAGAAAGGCTTCTTTGGACACAGAAACTCCAGCCAGACCTGAGCTTCCTAGAGTTTCATTTGGTGATAGAGATGGTTTGATCAGCATTGGGAGCAATGCCAATCCAGTTGCTTCACCTGAATTTCACCACATTGACTTACAACACAGTTCCTCAAATGATCTTCAAGTAGATTATACTGAAGCAAGCACTTCTGAGTCTGAAACTAGAATTCCTAGTGAGGGGTCTGATGTTCAAGCCTTCAAGGTGGACACCAGGTGCATTCTCCTCAAAGTTCTGATGACAGATCTCAAGTTCAGCATTTGCCTAGAGCAGCTAGGAAGATCACAAGGCCTGCTCGTCTGCAAGATTTTGTGTATCAAAATCTTCCTACTCGTAGCACAGGTCTTGACAATGATAGCCTGTTGACAGGAAGTGATTCACTGTCAGGAGTGTTCTCTGTGATCCGACCACAAGACATGTGTGTTTATTCTCCACACTACATTCATTCTTTGTTCAATACCTTGACCATTGTTGAACCTACCTCTTATGCTCAAGCAAAGAAAGTACATGAATGGAAAGTGGCTATGGGTCGGGAATTGGATGCTTTGGAAAGGAACAATACTTGGACCGTCACTTCTCTACCTGTTGGAAAGCGTGCTATTGGATGTAAATGGGTCTTCAAGATCAAATTCAGAGCTGATGGTCAAGTGGAGAGATATAAGGCTCGTTTGGTTGCAAAGGGATTCAACCAAGACAAAGATAGGGACTACAAAGAAACATTCTCCCCTGTTGCAAAGTTTGCAACAGTAAGGATACTTCTTGCTATAGCCTCTGTCAAGCGTTGGAATTTACATCAATTGGATGTAAATAACGCTTTTTTACATGGCTATCTCGATGAAGAAGTATTCATGTCACCACCTCCAGGATATGAGAAGGCTCAAGGCAACCAGGTTTGTCGTCTGAATCGATCAATTTATGGCCTTAAGTAGGCAAGTAGACAGTGGAATATGGAACTCACAAAACACCTGGTAAAGCAGGGATTTTGTCAATCAAGGCATGACTACTCCCTCTTCACTTGTGCTCGGGATACTGGATTCACAGTAGCTTTGATCTATGTTGATGATATGTTGTTGACAGGGAATGATGAGCAGTTCATCACTCATGTCAAGCTAGGGATGGCAATGGGGCGGGGACTCCCCGTTCCCCGCGGGGAATCCCCGCGACGGGGACGGGGATGGGGATTTTAAACGGGGATGGGGGGCAAAGTGATTCCCCGCACGGGGACGGGGGTGGGGACGGGGATAGTAGTCTCCACCCCGATCCCCGCCCCGCCCCGTCCCCGTTGGGGATCCCCGATATGGAATATGAAATCCCCAATTATAGGTAATATTTATGTTCCTACCAAAAAAAAAATGTAATATTTATGTAATATTTTTTATATAACTTTAAAAATACCTTATAGTTTTCTATTAAATGGGGGGAAACCATGGGTTTTAAATGGGGAACCCGACGGGGAAACCCGCGGGGAATGCAAACGGGGAAAATTAAGCGGGGACGGGGACCCGACGGGGATGGGGACGGGGAGTATTTTTGATCCCCGAACGGGGACGGGGACGGGGAGACATTTTGCAAACGGGGACGGGCGGGGAGTCACTCCCCGCCCCGAACCCGCCCCGTTGCCATCCCTATGTCAAGCAGTCACTGGATGCACCTTTCACAATTAAGGATTTAGGGATGGCACGTTATTTCTTAGGGATGGAAATCTCTAGATCAGATGATGGTATTTTGTTAAACCAAAGGAAGTACATTGTAGATTTATTGTCAAATGCTTCTATGCTAAACTGCAAGGCTGCAAAATTTCCTATGCAGCGCAATTTACATTTAAGTGCTCATGATGGTGAGATACTGCCAGACCCTGAGACCTATAGGCGCCTGGTTGGTAGGCTATTGTTTCTCACCATGACTCATCCAGATATTGCTTATACAGTCCAGCAGTTAACTCAGTTCATGAGCACTCCCAAAGCACCTCATGTCCAGGCAGCTTTGTTCCTCCTAAGGTACCTTAAGGGTACAGTTCACACTGCTCTTTTCTATCCAAGTAACAGCTCCTTGAGTATCAGGGCATATTCACATGCTGATTGGGGAGCATGTCGTGACACTAGTAGATCACTTACTGGCTATTGCATTTTCCTTGGTGATGCTTGGTCTCTTGGAAGACCAAGAAGCAGAAAATTGTGTCCAAGTCTTCCACAGAGAGTGAGTACAGAAGCATGTCACATACAGGGAGTGTAGTTTGGGTTACTGGTGTGCTCCAAGACTTGGGGATTCAGTTGCCCAGTCCAGTTCCTCTCATGTGCGATAACAAATCTGCTCTTCAACTGGCAATCAACCCAGTTTACCATGAGAGAACTAAGCACCTTCGGGTGGATTGACATTTCATCCGAGACCTGATCATAGAGGGTCTCATATCAACTGTATTTGTCCCTACACATTTGCAAATAGCTGATATTTTTACCAAGGCTTTGGGTGCCCAGCAGCACTTTGTTTTGAGTTGCAAGCTGGGACTTGTGTTTCACCACACACGCCCACCTTGAGGGGAGGATATAGAAGGAACTGGTCTAGCTGGTTTAGATGTTAGTTAGCCTTGTTTGTTAGCTAAGCATCCGGTTGTTACAACTCTAGTTAGAAAGAGAGTTAATGTGTTGATCAGGGTTAGATTAGATGGTTAGAAGCGTGTATATATGTAACAATTGTTAGCTGTTCTTTGTGGTAAGAAATACAGAAAACTTCCACAAAACTCTCCTACTCTCCCATACCGGGAAACCTCTAAATTCCAGATCTGTGTTGATCTTGTGAAGTACAGCTATCGTTGTTGTAACTTCATACTTATCCCATCTAATAAGTGGTTTATATGAAGTGTCTCTATTCCAAAAAAAAAAAGAATCTGTTGGTTTGATCTAACTCTTTGTGTATCTCACTTGGTAACATAAAAATTTTCATTATGAAGTTTGGTTTCGTTGCTAAGTTTGATCTGATAAGTGTCGCTCTTCCTTTTTGTCATAGTGCATTTGCTCACCTCAGTTAAATGGAATGAGATTTAACAAAGTTGAATTTTTTTTTATTAAGTAAAAATTCAAGTTCAGAGAAGTCTGAAACTCGAAAGGTCGACAAATCGATTTTATTTACCTATTTGATATGAGTTTTTTGAAAACTCTATTGGAACTCAATTCCATTTATAATGTGTATACGTGGGTAATAATATATTAAAATATAGGCAAAATTACAGAAAACCACCCTTTAAATATGGGTGTTTTCACTTAACCACCCATTAAATTCAAAATTACATAAAACCACCCTTTAAATGGTATTTGTTTACAACTCACCACCCATTCAACTATTTTCGTTACTTTATCATTAAATATATTATATTTTAATATTTTTAAACTCAAATTTGATTGTAAATATATTCAAATTTTGGATTTAAGGGCCCAATTATATTTTAGGGATCATTGCATTTATTTTTAAAAATAATAATCAATAAGGCCTAGAATTATTATCTTAATTTATGTTTGAAAATGTTTATAAATGTGTAAAACATTATGTAAATTACTCTTATTTAAAATATAAATAAATAAGAGTAATTTCCATAATATTTTAAAATTCTATAAACATTATCAACCATAACTTAAGATAATAATTATAGGCTATATTTATTTTATTTTTTAAAATAAATAAAATAATCCCTAAAATATGATCAACCCCTTAAATTCAAAATTTGAATATATTTACAATCAAATTTGAGTTTAAAAATATTAAAATATAATATATTTAATGATAAAGTAACGAAAATAGTAGAATGGGTGGTGAGTTGTAAACAAATATCATTTAAAGGGTGGTTTTATGTAATTTGGAATTTAAGGGGTGGTTAAGTGAAAACACCTATATTTAAAGGGTGGTTTTCTGTAATTTTGCCTAAAATATATTTGTGAGTGTAAGAAAACAACGGGCGAAAACATGTGTTGTTTGTTGTTGAAAATCAGGTAATTTGTATTAATTAATTGATTAATTAAGTTAGGTGTGATGTGTGGACTGTGGAATTGGAAGGTTGTTTATAATTAGAAAGTTCAGTCAATTTGCATGACCCAGCTTTTAATCAAATTCAATTGAAAGGCTGGTCTACTTTAATTTGATTATCCTATTTGATATGAGTTTTTTTAATCAAATTCAATTGAAAGGCTGGTCTACTTTAACCCAATGCAAGCTTATTCAAATCAAACATCAACTGGTATATCAGTATGTTTTCTTTCATGTTTTATTCAGATCTCGATTTGGTAATTTTATCATATAATAATGGCGGACCTTACTTGTCGCTTTTTGTAATCATCTTCATTTGCTTAGGCGTTTCTTCAAATTGAATAATGAATCGAGTGATGCTGATGAAGAAAAAGAAGAGGGAAGCAGAAAAATGGGATGGTGTGGCCACCTCTCTCTCTCCAAATTCAAGCGCAGATTCAACTACTAAATGCAGCTTGCTTTTTGGAAACTGGTGTCAAGATTTAAAAATGAAATTTTGCAAGCCTCCAACACAATAAGTGCGCCTTCTAGGTTATCCAAATGTTCTTATATCTCAACATTTTTTTTCAATTTTAATGGATTAGTCATTTTTTTCATCTTCTTTCAGCATTCTCTTCAAATGATCATCCTAGCATTATGCTGGATTAGTCATTCAGGCACTGTTGGAAGAGATTCGGTTCGACGACTTGAGAAGCTAAAGTACGCTTGCTCATTTGAACTATCTTTCATGGTGTGTGGAAGTGTTTGCATACAAATGATATGTTAGCCCTCAACTTTCCAATATGGAGCTCACATTATAGATTATTGCAGGGCATGTTCTTATTGATCGCAGGCCAAGGTCGATGATGCAGCCCAAAAGTTGGAGGAGATAGATTTCAGCAGGTCAATGTAGCTATGTCGTTGGATTGAAACAAGATATCAATTCTAATCTTTCGTACTTGGCAGGTTGAACTAACAAAGAGGTTAAGATATAGCGTAAATTTATATTGTTATAATCAATAGTTACTTGTGTTAGAATTTTTTTCTAATTAATCCTACCATCAAATGATCATTATTCTGGACAGTCTACGAAAAATGAGAACACATGTTATCATGAATCCTAAAAGTGACACTATGCTTTCACATCACCCTTGAATTGATATGCTTCTGTTATACATAGTTACATTCTCTTACCACTTGCTAGGACTCAAAGAGATATAGATGATGAAAAATCTGCACTTGACTTTTTTGTTTCTCCATTTCATGGTCTTGGATCTTCCTGAGTTTTGGAATTTCGTATCTCATCATGGGTCATGATCTTTTTTTTTGTTCAGTGTCAAATGCACAACTAAAAAAGGCTTGACGGATAATATGGTTGGAACATGGAGGGATTTGGAAGAACTTGCATACTACAGCAGATTGTTGAGAAAGGTATCTTGAAGAAGCATCGTCATGGTTCAATTATGTTTCTGTTTTAATTTTGTATATCGCTCACTAACCTGGCTCGTTGCTTGTGACGATCAACTATAATTGGTTCATGCTGTTGTTATTGAAAGTTAAAGAGAAAAAGTACCAGAGGGAAGGAAGAAAACTTTGCTGTTGCATAAACAGTGTAAATTCAAGCAACTATTTGGATGGTATGAATCAAATAATCATTGAGCTTGATTATTCAAATAATCATTTCCATGGACTCATTATAGCATCTTATTTGCATCTGAATTTGAATCGGAATTCCTTTCTGCAGGAACAGATTATGAATCTGACTTCACTCACTTTGTCTTTAAAAATATTTTAATCCATAGCTTAATGGATTTACATATTTTTCATTTCCTTGGACAGTTAGATTCATTACCTGGCGTAACCGCAATTTTGAGGTCCGTTCGTTTCTCACTACTGATTGTAACTGATTTCAACGAGTTTTAGGGTTTTGCGGCTTTGCTGTCTTCCGGCTGGGAGGCGCTTCATGTCTTTGATGTGACCTAGCTTTCAATTTTGTGTTTACTGTCGTGGATTGAAACTGAAATTTATTGGTTTGTTTTGAACGATTGCGTTAATGCGTGATTGATTTGCTGTGATTTTTTGGCCTGATTGTGACTGGCATCTTTTTGATCTTTGATCTGTGGTTTTTGATTGCGTTGTTGTTTACAGGAGCAGACAAATAGGTTGCAGTGGATGCTTGCAACTGTTCCTCTAATCAAAACTCTGCAGCTATCGTTATCATTCCTCTTTTGGTATGTTCTTAGCATCTAGCTAATCTTCCAAGTTCTTTGATCATAGTTGATGTATATTTCTTGTAAGATACACCTGATCAATAAATTAGTACATGTAAAGCTCCTTTGTGTCCTTCCAGTTGATAACATCAAACACTTGATTCTAGTGTTCTAATCAAGGCAATTTTTTTTTTGGTGTCTTTGACTGCAAATTTTAACTCTTAACATGTTTGAATGACTGGTAATTGAAGTTAATTATGCTTCACTACATATCCATTTTAATATCCCATCGGTGGTTTCACAACTTCTTATGAAGATCTTTGGTAATTGAAGTTAATTATGCTTCACTACATATCCATTTTATTTACCAGGTTTAAACTTTTTATGTGCTGCTCTTATTTATAGTTTGGCTATAATGTTTGGAATGTGTGGTAAAGTATATCTGTTTATCATTGTTTCCAGACTGATGGCTCTGCTTCTAATACTCTAGTCTTTGCAAACCGTGACATTGCGAAGCCATGAGTTGCAGCTTCATAGCATATATCACAGGTGATTTTATTTTTGTGGTCCTGGTGGATTTACCTTTGTGGCTTTCCCAGTGCATTTTTTTTTTCTCTTGCCAATGTCTTTATGTATGATTTGTCCTTGTGTGATGTGGATAAGCTTTTCTTATTGGTGTGATTCTCCTTTTCGTTTTTCGAGGATGTCGTGTCTTTACTCGTTATTTCAATAATATATTTCATCTAAGGACTGTTTAGTACCAACTGTTTAGTATATGGTCTTTCTTGTTATCTGACGTTTGCTTGCTGTCATTTGCATTTTCTAGCTTGGGTCCATTGATGATTTGCATTTGCTAGCTTGATGCATTGCATGTACTCATGATTTGCTTTTTGTTTTTTTCTAGTTCAATGATGAATCACGCTCACCTTTTGTTAAGAAATACAAGACTAGTATACATCCAGGAGAGGTATGAAAACTTGTATAGACTTGCCTATTTTGTTGCTCTACTATGCACAAGCTGTTGCAGGAAGTGTTCCAACTATGACCATTATTGTTCTTTTGTGTAATAGACCATCTTTCTGTGTTGCTTAATGGTTGTTTCTGTGTTCAAAGAAATTCAAGTCAGATTCTTTTATAGCTTTTAATGTTCTGAACACCTTTTTTTTTTGGTAGGATTCTGAACACCTCAATAATTGACTGTTATATACGTGTGGGGGTTTGGAACACATGTGGGTTTGCTGAATGTGGATGGGTACTACAACTCACTTCTTACATTCATAGACAAGGCAGTGGATGATGGGTTCATCAAGCCTTCACAGCGCCACATTTTTGTCTCTGCCACCACTGCCAAAGAGCTTGTCCTAAAGCTTGAGGTCTCTCTCTCTCTACCCCTCTCTGGAATTTAATGCTGTGGTTTTGCAGAAATGGAAAGGACAAACTGGAAACAAGGGGGGAAAAGGACTTGTTTTCAGATTGCCATCTTTGTGTTATGAGGCTTTTCTTGTTTCTTTTTCCCATGATAAACATTGTTTGACACATTTTGTGGATTTTGGGTTTTTGCTAATTGCATTGCTACTGATGATTTGAGTTGGAGTATGTGCCTGTTCATGGAGAACTGGAGAAGTCCTCATGGGAAGTGGATCAACAAGAACAACATGAATGACTCATCAGAAACCTACTGGTTTCGTCTACTTATTCGAGAATGGGCACACTTTTGTAAGTGAGATTCACAAGGCTCAATATTCTCCATATCTGTACAACGCCCTCTTGATTGTTGCCTTAAAAATATATAGAATGCTTGCAGGATGACCATATCAACTATGAGAGTTCGTAGTGATGGTGAGAAAGGGAAACCCTGAAGTAACACAACGAAGAGGAGACGCTATATCAACATTGCAAGCTGACCGTAAAGAGCAAGAGTCGTTCTTGATTGAACACAGATAATGCAAGCCTTCACTACAAAGGAACTGACTTAATTGTAGGTAACTAATGATTAGCAAGTGTTTGTTTGTAAGGATAGGAATCAATCTGTAGAGTTTGTAGAGGATAATTGATGCAGATTATTACCTCA
Source organism: Persicaria maculosa (assembly GCA_963922045.1). NCBI lineage: Eukaryota > Viridiplantae > Streptophyta > Magnoliopsida > Caryophyllales > Polygonaceae > Persicaria > Persicaria maculosa. The sequence continues at coordinate 80,277,438 of OY998253.1, forward strand.
TTTATGAATGTTTTCGCGTTTTGGTTATCAATAAAATCAAACGAAAAATGTTGAATGAATAATTGTTAAGTGTTGAAATCCATCAGCTTGCTGAGCTCTCTCTCTCCCCCCTTTTTCTTTTTCTTTTTTTAGTTTGAAATGAGCCATTTTCGACACCTCAGTGCGTCGAAATTGGCAATGATCCATTTTCGACACCTTAGTGCGTCGAAATTGGCATGCCAATTGCGATGCCCTATGGTGTCGAAAATGACATGTCAATCTCGACGCTTTAAGGCGTCGAAATGGGCCCTGACGGAATTTGGCGTCGAAATTGGCATATTGCCATTCGTGACGCAAAAAATACCGACGTTTTTTCAAAGCGTCGAAATTGATTTTTTCGACGCTATAAAGCGTCGAGAATGGTCTTTAAAAGCGTCACAATAGGTCTGCTTTTCCTGTAGTGTCTATTAGGTCTCGATTGGTAACTTATACTCCCTCCGTCCAAAAATACATGTCTTTTTACTTTTTAGCACGTATTTTTAGGAGCTAAAAACTATATAAAATATTAATTTTTTTAATAATTATAAACTTATTATCAATAAGTTTATAATTATTAAAAAGAAATAATAAAAAATTAATATTTTATATAGTTTTGAACTCCTAAAAAAAACATGCATGATTAGTAAAGGGACATGTATTTTTGGACGGAGGTAGTATTAGTTATCTATACAGACCCAGTAAATAATTTACCAATTATCTGGCCGCTAAATGTATTAACAAAAGAGTTGAGGGAAGTGGATGCAAAAGATCGAATTTAAACTAAACATGAATCGATCTACCTGGAAAAGAAAACATGGTTTTGCAAATACTGACACGTGGTCTCACATCAAAAATTTGATATAACTTGATATCGATATCATTTGATATCTAAATATCAAAATTTGACATATTTAATATACTGATTTTAAAGGATATATCATTTCATATTAAAATATAGTCTGATATGGATAGCTAGTATATCTTAATATCAATATCAAATGGGCCTAATGTGCTTCTAATTACATAACATTAACTTTATCAAGTAAAGTAAGATAAGAGTAAGAAATGTAGGTTGGGAAAGATAAAAATGCATGTTCTTAGATCCCTCCGGATTACTACTACTCGTGGCGATGGGGATTTCATGTTTGTTGTTTGTACAAATTAACGACATCAACTATAAAGATGCAGGTGGGCGAGGGTCCACCCTTTTCGATCTAGAGATCACGTGATCCTCCATCACACATTCACAAATCACAATCACCTACATTTTCAATTTTAATTAAATTTAAAAATTAAAATTGGGGTATATATTTGATGAATGAATCCAATTTCAACGAATTGTAAGTTACCAACGTTTGAGGAGTTAAACACTATGTGAGTAAAAGTCTGAATCACTTTTTGTTATATATTATGAAACACTTATTCTCAAAATCTTAAATAATATGTTGTATAAGTCTTGAACCACATGTGAGTAAAAGCTTGAACCAATTTTGTTAATAATCTGAATCACTTTTTTTTTTGTAAATATATCCTGAATCACATGTGGGTAAAAACCTTAACCACTTCTTATTAATATTTTGAATCACTTCTTGTAAAATATCCCGAACTACATGTTGTTTAAGTCTTGTGTAAAAACCTGAATCAATTCTTGTTAATATTTTTAACCACTTGTGCTTAAAACCCTGAACCACACGTTTACAAGTTTTGAACCACGTGTTCAGAGGCGGATCCTCTTTAGGGTCAGGAGTGGCAGTCACCCCCAACCGAAAATAAAATTTAACATACATATTCCTCTCGCCGTTAGCTTCGATTTGATATATTATAAGCTCTGATCCGATATCTGAGCAAAAAGTTATAAACATTTTAATTTTCAGCACTGAACATATGTAAATTAATTATTTCCTACATCATTTACCAAACTGATATATATTTTTATCTTAATTATCATTTGTTAAAGTTCATATCTTAATAATATAGTTATATCCGAGAACTTCAAATTAGGAGATTTATGTTTTCATTCTAGCTACAAATCCATAATATTGATGATTTTTCGGAAAAGAAAAAATTAGGGTTTAAATTTATCGACAATTTTTTTTGTACCGTAATTTTTCGTCCCCTCGTTCAATAATTTCAGGATCCGCCACCGTACATGTTTACAAGTTCTAAAACACTTCTTATTTATATTATGAACCACTTATTCTCAAAATCTTAAACCAATTGTTATATAAGTCCTTCCAAATATAATTAAAAAAAACATGTGATGATACGGGAATTTCTAAACACATTTTAAAAAACCGAATTTCTTCCTTTATGTAATTTTATTTATAAAAAAAACAAGCTATGCAGGAAATAAATAATGAAAGTTGTGATGCCACGTGTCTTTAATAAATGTACAAAATAAGTATGATCGTGATTGAATGTGATTACAATTTACAAGGCCATGGTTACTCCATTGTACTCGATCGATCCCGTAGTTTTGCCGCACACAAACGCAAGGATGGAGTTAGCTAACGTCTTAAAGGCTTAAAGCCAAGTCCACATGGACCACATTCACTCAACTTATCCAACTTCCATTTTCTAATTATGATCCTAACTACCATTCCAATACCTTCTCTATAAAAACAAATTTCTACATTTATTATAATAAATTCATAATTTAATAAATGAAATTCTGCAACAACCAATAGACTGAACAAAATATGAGTAATCTATAGCTAGATATATATCAATGATCAAGAGCAAGAGCAATCAAAAAAATGCAAAAAGGAAGGTTACTGTTCCATTCCCGATTAAGAAACCTTCTTCATTAACAATGAATGTTGTCATTCCCTTGGGCAGCAATCCCAAAACCCTACTTTTGGGAGAAAGTGCCACAATGTCCCTTATATAGTATCTAGATAGGGTCATGTGCAAGTCACATGGAGACAAATCTCCTTATTACAAACATGACTAGAACTTAGGCAAAATTACATGAATAGGGTAACAAATATTAATATGAAATGAAATGACATAATCTTCATATCCCCCTTCAAGTTGGAGTTGGGGGTAGGCCAACAAGTCCCAACTTGGAAGATAAGAAAGTGTGTTGCCTTTCACCAAGGGCCTTTGTAAGCACATCTGCTAGTTGAAGGCCAGTTCTGACATGCTGAGGACTCGGAAAATTTGCTTGCAACATTTCCCTCACAAAATGACAATCAATTCTCAAATGCTTTGTCCTCTCATGGAAGACTGTATTATCAGCAATGTGTATAGCAGCTTTGTTGTCACAAAATAATGGAATTGGTAGGGGAATTGATAACTGTATTGTCTGCAAAATTCCTTCCACCCAAACCAACTCACTTGCAGTCATAGACATGCTTCTGTATTCAGCCTCAGTTGAGGACTTAGAAATTGTCACTTGCTTCTTTGTCTTCCAAGAAACCAAATTTCTTCCAAAAAAGACACAATAACCAGTAAGAGACTTAGCACTGAATTGACATGCTCCCCAATCAGCATCACAATATGCATAAACATTCATAGGAGACTGTTTGAGATAATGCAAACCAACTGAAATGGTCCCTTTGAGATATCTAACCACATGCATAGCTGCATCAAGATGTGATTGCCTTGGCTCGATCATAAATTGACTCAAGTGTTGTACTGCATATGAAATGTCTGGTCTTGACAAATTCAAGAATAATAATCTGCCAATGAGCCTCCTGTAAGTCTCTAGGATATCACTCAATATGTCCCCTACATCTGTGGATAATTTCAAACCTCTTGGAAGAGGAAATAAAGCAGGTTTACAGTCTGCCATTTTGCAATCCTCTACAATATCAAGCACATACTTTCTCTGGTGGATTAATGTGCCTCCGTTGTCATGCATGATTTCCAAGCCTAAAAAAATACCTTGCTTTCCCAAGGTCTTTAATAGTAAAAGCTTCATGTAAAGCCTGCTTAGTGTGCTTGATTTCATTCTCATCATCACCTGAAAGCAACAAATCATCTACATACATCAGTGCCACAACAATACCTTTGGACACTTTCTTAGTGAACAATGAGTAATCTTGAAGTGCCTAAACATACCCCAAACTCATTAGGAATTTGCATAACTCAGCATTTCATTGTCTTGAAGCTTGATTCAGGCCATAAATTGACTTCTTTAGTTTGCAAGTCAATCCAGGTTTACTCAAATGATAGCCTTCAGATGGCATCATGTAGACTTCTTCCTCTATATTGCCATGCAAGAATGCATTGTTGACATCCAATTGATATAATGACCAATTCCTCGTCGTTGCCAATGCAATCAAGATTCTAACAGATGTAAATTTTGCCACAGGAGAAAAGGTGTGCTTGTAGTCTTTCCTCTTGATCTGATTATAGCCCTTTGCCACCAATATTGCTTTGTATCTTTCAATAGACCCATCTCGTCTATATTTAATCTTATATACCCATTTGCTTCCAATGGGTTTAACTCCATGAGTACTTCTACAAGCTCCCATGTGTCATTTTTCTCAAGAGCTTGCACTTCCTATTGCATTGCATCAACCCACTTAGGATTTTGCACTACTTGATGATAATAATAAGGCTCAGGCTCAGTTGCCATACAAGCAAATGATTGAACAACTTCAGGTTCAATTTCCTTCACTTCACTAAGACATTCAGCTAGGAATGACCGTGAAAGAGAATTTCTCTGTCTACTGTTTTGACAAACATAATCTTGAAGCTTGCTTGGTCTGGTGTGCTCTCTAACTGGTCTTCTCAATGGAGGGAAGACCTCTAAATCTTGCAACAACTCAGCTGTAATACGACTATTGTGTCCATCATACTGCAAGGAATCAGCAACCTGTGATGGAATTCTTGATGAACTACTACTCTCACCAGGGTGATGACTGTGTGTAGGAGAATCCTCCATTAATGTAGGTTGTTGTGTGAGGTGTTCTTCTCCTGTTGCAGGGTTTACAAGAGGTAATTTGCACATCTGCTCAACATTTTCAATTTCAAGCTTATCTTGATGATCAGTCTTGAAAGGGAATACATCTTCTCTGCATATGACATCTCTGCTAGCAAACACTTTATGACTCTCAAGGTCCCAAAGCTTGTACCCTTTCTGCCCAAAGGGATATCCCAAAAAGACACATTTTCTAGCTTTAGGACCCATCTTGTCTTTATTGACATGAGGCACATGTGCATAACATAGGCTTCCAATAACTCTCAGTTCTTCATAGCTTGGCACCTTGTTAAAAAGTTTTCTCATAAGGTGTTTTCCAAGCTAACACCTATGTTAGCATCTTGTTGATTAGGTGAGTAGCTGCCAATAAACACTCACCTCAAAATTTGATAGGCAAAGCTGCATGTATTCTCAAACACCTTGTTGTTTCCACAAGATGTCTATTCTTCCTTTCCACTCTCCCATTTTGCTGAGGAGTGTAAGAAATTGTTTTCTGGTGAATAATTTCTTCTGTAGCAAACAAATCTAAGCACTGTTTATGCACAAATTCAGTCTCATTGTCTGTTCTTATGCATTTTACACAACAACCAAACTGATTCTTCACATAGGCTAGGAAATCACTGATGGCTTTAAACACATGCAACTTGTTCTTAAGAATAAAGGTCCAGGTGACCCTTGTGTGGTCATCTAGAATAGTTAAAAAATAAGATAAGCCATTATAAGTAATGCATTTACATGGACCCCATAAATCCATATGAATTAATTCAAAAGGGGCCTTTCTGCCATACTAAAACTTCTCTCAAATGGAAGTTTGTGATGTTTTGATTGAGAACGTGACTCACAAACAAAATCCTTCATAACAGAAGCATCAAACATGTCAAATGTCTTAACTTAGACATGGAACTATGACCAAGTCTAGCATGAACTGTCTCTAAACTGGTGCTAGCCTTATTACAACTCTTAAAAACTTCTTAATCTTCGAGCTTTGACCTTGGATCCTCTGTGAACATCTTGTATAAGCCATGTTTCCTCACTCTAGCTAACACCACCTTCCTAGATCCAGGGTCTTGAAAATAGCAATGAGTTCTCGTGAATAAGGCTATAAGATTAGTATCATCAAGCATCTTTCCAACTGACAACAATCTATGTTTGAAATCAGGCACAAGCAAAACATCCTCTAAGACAACTGAATCAGATAACTGTAATTTTCCCATCTCATTCACAGTTTTGATAGCTCCATCAGGCACGGTTTATTCAACTTTCTTCTGTTGAATAAACATTGAGAGTCAGCAATCATGTGATCTGTGGCTCCATTATCAATTATCCACTCAAAAGATGCCTTTTCTTTCAAACAAACAATAGCATTAGTAGTAAGAAGGTTACCTGCAAAATTGGCAAAGGAACCAACACTGTTGTCATTCACGCTCTTTTTACTAACTAATTAAGTACTACAAAAAACTTCTTGGTTGTGTAGGACCGGATATGGAGATCGACAACTCGTGGTTTGCTAGAGGAGTTTCTATTCGTGAGGAGGATAAGAGCATGCTCATGGCGCCGGTCTCGAATGAGGAGATCAAGGCGGCTTTGTGGAGCATTGGAGAGGACAAGGCCCCGGGGCTACTCTTCTTGCTTCTTCAAAGCCTCTTGGGATGTCACGGGACCGGAGCTTTGCTCGGCGGTCAAGGAGTTCTTCCGGAATGGGAAACTATTGAGACAGATGAACCACACAATCATTAGCTTGATTCCTAAGAAGAATGAGTCGAGTAGGGTTGAACATTTTAGACCGATCTCCTGTTGCAATGTAGCGTACAAGGTCATCTCTGAGATCCTCACTTTGAGGCTTGGGAGGTGCCTTGGCTATGTTGTTGATCCGGCCCAAAATGCTTTCATCCCTAACCGACTTATGTCCGACAATATATTTTTAGTGCAAGAGCTTCTTCGCAATTATAATGTTAAGCATGAAACTAGGAGATGTTTTCTTAACATCGACCTAGCTAAGGCTTATAACTCTTTATCGTGGAAGTTCTTACGCTTTGTGTTGTGTGAACTAGGTTTCCCTCCGGAGTTCATAGCATGGGTGATGGAATGTGTTGAGACGACCTCCTTCTCCATCAAAGTGAACAATGACATACATGGCATGTTTGAAGGTAAAAGGGGTCTTAGGCAAGGTGATACACTCTCTCCCTTACTCTTTGTCTTAGCTATGGAATTCTTTTCTAGGATTGTCAAAGTTGAGACTAGTAAGGTTGGTTTCCATTTCCATCAACATTGTAAGAGTGTTAGGATTGCCCACCTAATGTTTGCGGATGATATAGTGCTCTTTAGCCGTGGGGACTTGAGTTCAGTTAGGTGCTTGATGACGTGTCTTAACCGTTTTGAGAAGGCTTGGGGCTCTCGTTCAACAAGGAGAAGTCTTCGGCTTTCTTAGCTTCAGTGCCTCCCAATGAAGCGCATGCTATCATGGGAGTGACGGGGTTCAAGAAAGGTGAATTCCCCTTCCGCTACCTTGGGATTCCCATCAGCCCCCATGGCCTCCGGGTGACGCACTACGGACCTCTTTTGGACGTGATCGGTAAGAAACTTTCTACTTGGGCTGGTAAGCATCTGTCTTATGCCGGTCGTAGGGAGCTTATAGCTTCGGTGATCCAAGAGACGGAAGGGTTCTGGCTCTCGGCTCTTCCTGTGCCGGAGACCGTTATGCAAGCCCTCATAAGCTTGTGTCGCTCCTTCCTGTGGAAAACACCGAGATTGAGATGGAGCAAGGTATGCAAGCCGAAGCAAGAAGGTGGACTAGGGCTGATCGACATTCGGCCTTGGAATGGTGCCTTCATGTGCAAGCACTTGTGGAGGATAAAAGAGAAGAAGGAGAGCCTTTGGGTGCGGTGGGTGCACCACCGGTACCTTGCGGTGGAGGAGGTGGAGACTTGGGAAGCTCAACGGCGTGATTCACCGCTCATCAAAGCTATTGTTGAGGTAAAGAACAAAATGTTGATTTTGAACTCTAACCTTAGCAATTTGCTTGTTAATTGGTGTGATGGAGAGAGATTCAAGGTCAAGAGAGCTTATGAGGAATTTCGGGACAAGGAGGCCAAAGTCCATTGGTATAAGGAAGTTTGGGCGAAAGGAAACACCCCGAAGCATAGCTTCATCTTTTGGCTCGCTACTTTAGGTAAGCTCCCTACCTTGGATAGGCTTTTCTTTCTTGATATTGACCATGTGTGTAGGTTTTGCGGCGAAGACATCTTGGAGACCCACGGCCATCTCTTCTTTGAATGTCCTTACACTAAGGGTATTTGGAGGAAAACGAGAGAGCGTTTCTTGATTCCGGAAGGAGTCGATAGCTTGGCTCGTGGTCTTAGGTGGCTCCGGAGATACAAAAGGAAGAAAGGATGTGAAGCCAAGGCAAAAACCTTTGCTTTTTCCGCTGCCATCTATTTCATTTGGCATGCGCAGAATGCAAAGGTTTACGATGACAATCATGTCCCCTAGGATGTGGCGGCTAGACTCATAGCAACCCATGTCTTCCGACTCCTTCATGACGCCTTCTCCCTTGATGATGTCGAAAAAATCTAAGCTTGGGCTCTCTGGGAAGCTTTCTTGGTCGTTGTTTGGTTGTGTTGATGAGGTATTTGGATGGTGTCCTTGGGCTTGCGTGCCTCTAGTGCCTTCGTGCACTCGGGAACCATCTCCTGTTGGTTGGGTTTTGACTTGTGTCCCTTTGGGTGCCTGCGTGGCCTGGGAACAAGGTCTTTTTGATGTATTTTGGAGGTGTGTTGGGTTTGCATACCCTAACCGCTCCCATTTCTTGTTTTCTTGGCATTTTGTGTGTGCTCATTCAAGCTGCGTCTTGGTTGGGACATACTTTCGGTATTTTATTTTAGCTTTGAACCCTTGTTGAGGTAGGATACGTCCTAGCTCAAAAAGTGGCTCAAGCTCTTGATGTATGATCCTTTGGATCCCCTTATTCTTTCATTAATATTTACATAAACCTCCCCTCACCCGGACTTAGTGCCGGGGGTTGGATTCGAAAAAAAAAATCAAATTAGCATTCCAAAATGATACGGAGTATATTGAACGGGAAGAATATATTAAGTTATGATGGAGTAAGTACTAGTAAACAAAATATATAAAAGTTAAATTTCAACCATTAATAAAAAAAATGGAAAAATAAAAGCTCATGTGTTGCAAATGGAATGTATGTAATGAGAAGTCAACCTCTTACATCAATTATACGATAAAATAAATAAACAATATATAAAAGAAGTGGCAGTGGATCTTGCAGGGAAGGGAGGATGGCAATGCTTCAAGGTCTAATTTTTAAAAAGAATCAAAATAAATATAAATATCAATAGTTCAAGAAATTATATTTAGTCGAAATCCGTCATATTTTCAGGGGTTCGAACGCTGTGGCAGACAGGATTGCACGTCTGGCTTATAGCTCCCCTGCCGATGATAGCTTCAGCACTGATTCAGAACTCCGTGTTCTCGTCCGCTCAGACGCGCTAGGACAGAAGCCGGGTCGCTGACGTCTTTCCTAAATCTTATCCTGCTTCAAAAAAAAAATATTTAGTTGAAATCCCGCTTGAAAGGGCTCAAGTTAAATCCCAAAAGAACTTAAACAAAATTTCTGTCCACTTCGGCCGGTTCCTCTGGGTGTTTTTTGCTTGGGCTGTGTGCGGCTCTGCTTCGGTATGCCTAGACAATTTTCTTCTTCATTGGGGGTTCTGATGTTTGGAATCGGGACTGGCTGAGATCGTGGTGGTGTGTACGTGGCGACTTCGTGTTCGAAACGAGCTTCATTGAAGGTCGTCTTCATTGTCCACAGAAGATTCTTAATGTATCACTGACTAGCGATGCTACTTCATGGCAGTACGTGCTTGACTTCATCCTTAGTTTATGTCTCCAACTTGCTAGTTTTAGGTCTACTTAGGTTCATCTTTTGTAGAGTGTAATATTGTAATGCTTGTTTATTGCACCGTTTTTCTTTATCCTATTGTATGTTTCGACGGTATTTTGTCTGCCGACTTATCGGCTTATTGAGTTTCAGGCTTGTCTCTCACTTTATAAATATATATATATTAGTTGAAATCAAAATGTGATACACTCGAAGATGTAACAAGTCTTACCTCCCAAACACATACAAGTTTAAAAAAAAAAAGTTAAACTAATTGAAGCACATGTCAAGTTACATATGCGCGAGAATTGAGCAAAATCAAGCAAGATTGAGCTTGACAATGAAGTAACGTGATGAAGAAGGAGGGAGAATGTGTTCTTCTGTGTATTGTGTGACACTTTTATACAAGCAATATGGGCCTAACTGAACACAGAAAAGATTGGGCTTAAGCCCACCACAACTTGAACTAACATAAGACGTCATCCTCTTCCTCTATAATGTCCAATAATATGTGCTAGCTAGGTAGTAACGGATGGAATAAAATCACGGAATAATCAAATGACGATGAACCCTAATATGTACAACAAATTTGGGAATTCACTATATGAAGCTTCAATTCATCTAATCAAAACACAAAATGGAAATGAGTGTATCCAAGACGAAGCTCGACAAGTCGAATTGCGAAACGTTCAGGGCGAGGCGCTTCAAGACAATCACTTCGGAGCGACAAGGATACGCAAACTCGACAAAGTCGGAACTCAATCTCCCCCACGAACGGACTCGACAAAGACGGAGCCCACCACTTCCCCGCCCCTCACGATCTCCGGGGCGAGGCTAACGGTTTCAGCCACCGAATTCGCGGTAATGACCAAGACAAGACGACGAACACCTTGATGACCTTGGAGAAAGTCGAGAGGCCTTCGGAGACGAGGTGGGCGCTGTACCAGAGGATGAGAGCCTCGGAGGCCTAGAGGGCGAGCTGGGATAGGTTGAAGAGGGCCCCGGAAGTGTGGCTGCGACTCCGCGGAACACGGAGCTCGTCGCAGAAGAGCCGGCGCGTTGAAGGCCGCCGCAAATGTACGGATGTTGCTCTTCCCTCGCCGGCGATCATGCTGCTTTTCGCGTGGGCCTTGGTCGTGTCTCCCGCGAATCCCTTCACCGAAAGTTGCTACCGAGCATATAAAAGATGCATCAACAGTTTAACACAGCAATCTACATTTGTGATCAACAACATTGTTTGTTCAAATTCAAAATCAACCTTTGCTTAGCTTGTATCATCAATCAATGAACATAACAACTTACAACATTATTATTTTTTTACTCCATGTTTCAAGTGGTGAAATTTGATCAATAATATTTGATGTTTTAGAAGTAATAATTACACTTTTTTTTACTTTTGCACTAATAATAATATAACTAGTACGGTTTCTGCGCCATGATGTATTTTTTTAAAACTAAAATATTATATATATAAATATTATAAAATATTAATAAATGTTAAGATAAAAATCATTAAAATAACTTTACAATAATTGTATCTTATAATTATGTCAGAAAATTATTATTTTTAAAATCTTATGTAAAGTCTAATACATAAATATAGATATTTTAAACTAGTCGGTAATAATAATATCAATATCATTATAACATTGTTTAAATGTGATGTGTCATAATCAATAATTATATTCAATACTCTGAATAGATATAGATAATTAGTAAATAAATTTGAGTTAAGCCCAATAGTTATATTATATTGAATTCAATATTTTGAATTAAGCCCAATAGTTAGTAAAATTAAAGAAAAAAGATAATTAAAGGAAAAGAAAATCTAAGATTGACACATCATCATAAGCTCTTCTAAATTAAGAGTTTGTATAGATAGATATAGATATAGATATATATATATAGATATATGCTTTTTTTATTAAATAAAAATTCGAGATCAGATATTTTGAATCTAGATGGCCGACAAGTCGACAAGTGTGTGACCGTCAAACCATATAATTAAAAATCGAAAAGGTGCAAAATTAGAAGTTTAAAATAGAGGGAAATGCACAAAATAACCCCAAAAACTGGTTTATTTGCAAGGTTAACCCAACTCGGTTTTAAATTTTGGATGGGTGACGAGATCCTGTCCTCTATCTCCTATGCAGACTGTCTCTCCTCTGCAGACTCTCTCTCTCCACTGGCTACAACAGGTGAGGTAACTGGGGATTTAGATGGAGAGGGTTACATTTTTGCAATTTGTTTGGATATGGGATAGGGGGTGCAACCATTCCGGAATGGCTCACCAGAAAGGACTTGTGGATAATAGTCATAGGTCCCCGGTTCGAACCCCGGAATGGCCGCTCTTTATTTACCAATTCAAGGGATAGGGGGTGCAAAGGGATCAACCATTTCGGAATGGCTCATCGAAAAGGACTCGTGGGTAGTACCCATAGGTCCCCGGTTTGAACCCCGGAATGACCGCTCTTTATTTACCAATTCAGGGGGGTGTAAAGGGACCATGTCCTCTCTCAAAACTATTAACTACAACCGAATAGAGAGGCTTAGTGTGAGTCACTTAACTCGGGAAAGAACAAAGAAAGGCCAATCAATTGTTTAAGCTGTCAATAATCAATTTGAATGAGTAATTTGACGGCGGCAGAGTAATGACGGGCGAATTAGTTAAATTTGAAGAGGGTACAATAGACAATGCTCTAAATTTGGAGTCAAATAATGTTGGTGTTGTCTTAATATTGGGCGATGGTTTGATGATACAAGTGGAAAGTTCAATAAAAGCAACGGGAATTATTGTTCATATACCAGTCAATGAGTCTTATTTGGGTCGTGTTATAATAAAGTACGTGTGTCGTAATGTTAGAGTGTTGTAATGCCAAATCCTACTCCATAAGGATCAAAACTATGCTTACAAAACCTTTTTTCCCCATTTTATTATCTAATTTTCATATAAGATTTGATTCACTCCCGTTCGATTCATTACTCTACAATATCTTTAAAGGGTGCTTCGCCTGCCCCGAGCTCCCTAACTCCGTCACCGCCTCCAAGGCTCTCCTAACTCCGTCACCACCTCCAAGGCTCCATCAAAGTAAAAGTCAATATATAATTTTGAATCGAATTGTCCAATGCAATACTCAACTAATGTAGGCTACAAATTCACATTAACCAAATAACAAATCCACACGAAAAGTATGAAAATGAAACGTGTATGAATGGTGATGTAGGCAACAAAGTGCAGGGACCAAATCAAATAAAAATAGAATTAAGAATTGGTTCTTTCCGGCCTGTTGTAGGAATTTTCAATTGTTTCTTACCCAATATATATTTTCCCTTCAAAACAACAACAATTATACTCCCTCCGTTTCAAAATACATGGTTTTACACTTCTTAAGAAGTGAAAAACTCTATGAAATATTATTTTTAATTAATTTTTTATATATAATTAGATACTTATTAGTAATAAGTATCAAACAGTATAAAAATTTTAATTAAAAAAATAATATTTTATAGAGTTTTTTCGCTCCTTAAAAAGCGTGTCAAAAAACAAAAGACCATCTATTTTGAAACGGAGAGAGTAATATAATATCCTTTGATAGGTAAGTAATCTCCTCTTTGATTATTTCTTATTACATAAAAAAATATCTCTATCATCCACAAATAAACTCTTGCAAACTCTTAATTGGTAACTTGATAAGAAAGATGTGTATATAATCGAATCACTATGTTGGTGGACCATCTGTGAGTGTATTTGTAAAGTATGCTCTCTTTGAAAGTCTAATTATCATATAGAGCCTATTCGACAAAATGATACACATACACCTAGTGTATTCACCATTTTTTTTCCTCTAAGGTTCAGTATTTAAAATTTAGGGTACGTGATTATTGATATTTTCTAGAGTTCATTATTTATAATATGGGTATAATAGTGTTAAAGAAAAATTTTAGGATTATTTTTATAATTTCAAAAGTGGTCGATAAATTTTAAAAAGAATTATACATGGAAAAAAGATACACCAATACACACCAGGTGTATCTGTATCGTCCCCCATAGAGTCGAATAAACCAAATTATATATTATATAATATGATTATCGGGTTTTCTATCTTATGCCCCTAGGGCATAGAATAAAACCTAAATTGAGAAATATTCTCTACAAAAAAGGCAAGCGACCCTAAGAATCTAATTAAAAAGGGCTAAACTAAATAAAATTTTAAAAAAGTTCCAAATTTAGGGTCTCATCCTGTGCCATTGGGCATAGCCGCACAGGATAGAAAAATCGTATTACTATTTTATTATTAATTATTATTATTATTATTTATTACTCCCTACTATTAAATTTTATCTATATACATATACTAAAACCGATGCATAACGTCCTATGTGGCGCGTTGTGGTTGAATCTAGGATAAAAATTCCTACGTGGCGTGTTCTGGCTGATTCTGGGATAAAAAATAATAAAATAATACATTGTCATAATTTATAGAAAGTTGTATAGGTCACAATCTCTCTATCTATATATTTTAGTTGATTGACAAAAATATAAATAAAAAATATTTCATAGTCATACTTACCAAAAATATTAATAGATAAATATGTAGTATTTGATAAGCGATATTTTATTTATATCTATATTATTTTTTGAGCCAAAAACGATTTCTAAAAATACTATATAGCAACAATCCAACTGTGCATAACTATTTTAGTAAACTAGCATAATAAATATATTATAGATATTTAATCAAAAAATATTAAAATCTTTTTAAAGATTAGTTATCTATTAAATTACATGAGATTCAATTAATATTAGATTAGAAAAAAAAACTCTTTATTCAAAAAAAACTCTTTATTCAAAAAAAAAAAAAACTCCCTGTGTTTTTTTTGGAAGCAAGATAAGAATTCGGTTATCTAGACAAGCCTAGAGAAACCGAGAGATCGGACAAGCCGGTAGATGAACTAACCATCATGTACAACTGGAAGCAAATGACAGAAAGGAAATTACATAAGCAAATGAAAGAAATAAAGTTACAAAGAAAACGTACAAGTCATCCTATACTGAAAATCACAAGCCAAAGAAAAACGAAACGATCAGTCAAATGAACGACACACATGGAGAACTCTGGGAACATCAACGGCTACCTCAGATTATGGGCTCAAAAGAGTCATCAGATGTCAACGCACATTCACAACGTCATCGAATATGACAAATCAAACACCGTTCAAAGAAGTCTGCAACACAACAAGAATAGAATCTCCAAGCCAAACCATTGTCCCTCCAAACTCCATGTGTTATTTAAAATGACGCCTGTAGTTTCATGTCAGAAAGTTGGATTTTTTTTTCAGGGAAAGTTGGAACAGAAACGTCTTTAACTTCTCATCGAAACAGTTTTCAGGTTTCGAGAATCGTCGTCGTCGCCGATTGGTGCACAGATCATGGCGTCTCTGTCTTCACTCTGTGATTCCCCGGCATTGGTTCATTGTTTCCATTCAAACGTCGATCAGACTCGATTAAACAACGTCCATTTCAAATCATTGAAAGGTTCACATAGATTCACTCGAAGAAGAAGCATATCCACTATTAGGGCTGTCGCTGGTTCAAATTCAAGCTTGAATATCGACTTCGATGATCCCGATTGGACGATCAAATACCAAACGGAGTTCGAGTCGAGATTCAGATTGCCTCATCTTACCGATGTGTTGGATGTTAAGCCAAAGCCGACTACCTTTTCGTTGATGAATAGGTGGCTTTTTCTTGTTCTCTATTTCGCCCCCATGAATTGTGTTTATTGTTTTGGGTTGACCTAGATATGGAACATTGCTCGTGGATATGGGTAATGGATTTGGGAAAGGGATTGCATTGAAATGGCTAATAGAGAGTAAAAACTGCTTGGATTCTTCATTTGAAAGGAGCTGGGGATTGGATCAAAGACTAATTTGTGTAATCTATTTGACTAGATTTTATTTGGGCATGCTCTCTCAGGAAGTAGCTTGTTCCCATTTTTCTGTCTTTTTTGTAAATCTAATTTGCCAAATTGGTCTACAGTGCAATTCAATGCTTAGTGTTGTCTGACCGTTTCCTTTGTTCCTTGGTGGGATACAGAGGTCCAGCCACACCTTATCCCATTTCCTTCAAGGATGAGAGTAATGATGACTGTGAGGATGCTCCAAAAGATCGGAAAAATGACTATGTGAATAATGATGACAGGGCTCTTCTGAAGGTATGAGATGAGGTTTCTGCCCTCTTATCCTTTATTTGCAAATCGGTTTCATATGTGTATTAGTAATACCTATTAGTCTTTTGGATTAAGGTAGCTAAGTATTTGTATGCCAAGGTTTACTTTATTCTCGCTTTTGCTTGATGGATGGAGTATGTTTATTTGTTTCCTGCATGAATATCAATATACGTGTTGTCTATTGCTTGACTGCTGGTGGAATTCTTTGGAGGCTGGTTAATTCAGTGTTGCATTCCCAGGGTTGGATAGTATCCCAACCCAGTTTCCTAAAAGGCTTACATGGATTATGTCCCCTTACGCTTAATAGTGACAGCAGTATCATGAGTCTCCACCATAACTTGCAAGGAGGAGCATTAGGAATCGATGGTTTAAGAGAAAATCTCCGTCAAATAGTATCATTTTAATAGTTATCTTCTTTCCTGGTGTCATGTTGTGCAAAAGTAAGTGTTGTTTGCTACCTTTAGAATTCAGTATGGCTTGAAGGCTATTGTCTGTATTTGTTTCTGCATCTGTAAATCAACTAATCTGCTTAATTTTTTGGTCTGCTTTGGTTTGGGAGTGGGTGATATATTGCTGGTGGTTTAAGCACGATGGAATTCAGTTTGCCGTTTTTTTTTAGTTTATATACTCCGTAGTAAATAAAAGGAGTAAAAAACATAAAAATCTTTTTGGGAACTTTTCTGCAGGTTATCAAATATTCTTCACCTACTTCTGCAGGAGCTGAGTGCATTGATCCTAATTGTACTTGGATGGAACTTTGGTACACATACTTTTTTGTGTTTAATTTTCTTTGCCTTTATATTCCAATAAATGCATAACATACTAACCTATTGAACACGCACAATGCCTAAAGCAAGTGGTTCTATTGACTTAAAGCATACATCAAGGGGAGGTTGTATTCACAGTGAACTTGTGCTTGATGTGCTCATAGTCCTTCATTTAAGGTCACATATAGGAGGAAAAGAATAAGGAATCTATAAATGGGCAAGTACCCTCGAGCTGTGTTTTTAGCATACACATCCAGGAAAATGACTGATCTACATTGACGTGATTCAGAAAATGGAAAGCATTTCTTAGGCAGATGCATCATTCATGTGTATTGTGCAGTACTGATGGGTGATTACTGCTGTGGTTTAAAGATTGTACTGGTTTGAGTGCTAACAATTTGATCAAGGGGTTGTCAAGGTCATATGTAAAGCAGTCTCTAGATTTGCAGTACTTAGGAGAATTCAAGGTAATTGCTCTTGTAGAAGCAAATACAATTGAGCTACATTCTTTAAGGAGCACGATAGAGAATGATGTGTTGAGTAAATACGCACAAGAGGCCTTTGGGATTTCTGCCTTATCCTATTGAAGTTGTGACTCGTGATCCATAGGCAAGCATCTATTTAGTGTAGATTCAAGCAAAAACTAGCCCAGCATTATAAGGGCATTTTCATATTTCAAAGACCATATGCCTAGTGATGCATGAAATGAACCCACCAGAAACCATTAATTGAAGCATTTGTTCCACGTCTCTTAACGTGCTTCAACTTTGGGAACCAAGAAATATGTGGAAAAGGGCTAACTTGCCACTTAATGTTGACTTAGTGTGATGAAAGCCCAAGAAGGCCACTTGGATGAGTCATGCCAACTTGAAGGAGCAATTTCCAAATTCCAGCTTTGTGGACAAGCTCTGTATTGAGAAGGGTGGCAATGTTAGTGTTGCTGGAAAATGGAGCCAATGGATCATCTATATTAAAGGAAGAAAACAACCTTGAGGGAGCAATGAAGGTGGTGAGATGACTGCACGGGAGCATAATGGATTATTCTATTAACTCTCATTTGGTGATTGTGTGGTGTGAGATTGCTTACTGAACGATCGGCTTATTGTTCCATGTTCATTTTATGTATTGGTTGATATTTCTGGTTCCATGCAGGATACATCGCGCAGGTCCACGTAAGCAGATCTACTTTGATCCTAAGGAAGTGAAAGCTGCCATTGTTACATGTGGAGGACTTTGTCCAGGTCTTAATGATGTTATAAGACAGGTTAGTGTTGTGATACTTTGATTTCCACTTTTGGTTTTAGCATTAACCACCAATGGTTCAAAAATCACAATGATATTGGCCCACTTATATCACTACTTTTAAATTTGATTGAACAGAAACATAGGCATCAGAGTACAGACTTTCAATTTCACAAAATCTTGGTTGACAAAATATAGCATGTAAACTGAAGGTTTTTTTATTTTTTGTCAAATCATTTATTCACTTAATTAAATTTGATTCAATAGAGATTATTTATTTACTTGTGCAATACATTGTTCTACAAACTTCTACCAATGACAGTATCTGCATTAGAATAGCTGCAAAACACTTTCCATACTTGAAATTCCAAGAGTCTTTCTATCCTTTCCTATCTGAAATAAAATACCACTATATACTACAAATAATTTCTGGCTTTTTCAGATATTTTTCACTCTTGAAAGATACGGGGTTGAAAAGATATTTGGAATTCAATATGGACTTCGTGGATTTTTCGATCCTGATTTACCAATGAGAAAGGTAAGAGGGGTCTTCATTGGGTTTCAACTCGTGGTTACAATTCCTTTTGCCTTTACAGTTGTTATTTGACTTGTCAGCTTTCCCGTGATCAAGTTCGGGATATTAATCTTGAAGGTGGTAGTCTGTTGGGCGTTTCTCGTGGAGGTGCTAATATAGATGAAGTTGTGGACAATATAGAGGTAATGTAAGCTTACTCTCCATTTGACCTAATAAGATGAATATTATCTCTCCCTTAATAGCGTATCTTTTAGTTTAACAGGCAAAGGGTATCAACATGCTGTTTGTACTTGGTGGCAATGGCACTCATGCTGGAGCGAATGCAATACATAATGAGGTAGTTATCTTTTTTCTTGATGGCCTTCAGTAATTGTTATTTATGCGAATTCAGGATTTATTCACGAATCCCGATATTACTGCCAATATCCCTGTACTCCTTCCTATTAAGGGATGCTACTTGCTAGTATACCTTAATGATTTTTCTTTTTTCTTACAATGTAATAAAAGAGACAAGTCAGATTCTGTTTTATACTGACATGTTATGTAAAGGGAAACTGCGAAGTGACTATTATTTTGGTTTTACCTTTGAATGTAAATCCTTTGTAGCTAATTTTGGCATGTATTTGTAGTAATTAAATGCAAGAAGTTTCTATTTTGTGCCCTGGCTCATGTATGCTTACTTTGAGCAGTGCCGCAAGAGGAGGATGAAGGTCTCTGTTGTATGTGTTCCAAAAACAATTGACAATGATATTCTTCTGATGGACAAAACCTTTGGATTTGACACAGCCGTTGAAGAAGCACAAAGAGCTATCAATTCGGCATACATTGAGGTGTGGAAGATTACTAACTTCCATCTCTTGCGCTTATTCTCGTAGGTTTGTTAGGATACTATAATCCTTTTTGGCTTTTGGCAAATCTAGGCACATAGTGCATATCATGGCATTGGCCTGGTGAAATTGATGGGAAGAAGCAGTGGGTTTATAGCAATGTATGCTTCGCTAGCTAGTGGTCAAGTCGATGTTTGCTTGATTCCTGAGGTATTCCTCACTTATATGATGCTCTTAACCAAATTTGCACGTTGCAATTTTCTTGGATTTGATACTTATAAAGAACTTTCCATTCAGGTGCCTTTTACTTTGGACGGACCAAATGGTGTCCTCCAGCATCTGGAGAATCTAATTCGGACTAAAGGTGCTGCTGTGGTCTGCGTTGCTGAAGGGGCAGGACAGGTGAGTAATGAAAGCCATAGCATGAACTTTATGCTTTAGTTTCAAGATATTCTTGATTTAAATTATGTGGCTACATGTGAGAATGACTGAGCTTCTGTTTTTGATAGACTGATGATTTTCTAAAATACCAAAGGAGCCTTACTGTGTTTTTCGATATAGACTTTCTAAATTATAGAATTATTTAAAATGGAATATCCAAAAAAATGGCTCTATCATTTTGAATGCTCTCCTTCTTTCCATTGGTCTTTCTTATTTTTATAAAGAATCACTATCATTTTTCTGAAATTATATTGATTATAGTGAAAATTTCGTAACATTCTCTTTAAATTTGGAGCCCTAACCCAACAAGGCCCAAAAAGTAACTTATGATGATTAACAGTGGCAGAAAAAAATATATTGAAGATACGTGGCAGTTCACTGAATATCCATTCGTGCTTCGTTGTCCATTGTCTCTTCTCATGGAGTAATTGCTAACAAAAATCTGAAAGACAGCATAGTTATGATAAAAATTCAACCAACAATCCAATTCCGTTCTTTAGGCATTTTCTCTTTTATGCTCCCATCTATCCTGACAAAACAGGTCCCTTCGGCCTTCAGCATTTCCATTCTAACCCATGGGAGCCACACTTGCATCTCTGTCATCTTTCCGTGCATCCGATCCTGACCTGGTGGTTTAGCGTTAACAGTTCTGTTCATTTGCTGATGTTAAGTTGTAGCAGGGTTCATATTGGCATGAGGCTTGGGGATCCAAATTGTTTTAACCTTCTCCTGTTGAAAATCTTTTACTATTTGGATACTTCCTCTAAGATGTCCAAATTTTTGACAGCCCTCACCTAGCCATGGAAGCCATTCAAAGATAACCTTCTGCTAGTGCTTAGAAATGGTGCCATTGGCATTGCTCCTTTACCCATTACTGCTGAAGTCGAGACCAACTTCAAACTCCCTGAAGCCACCTCACCTTGCTTCTTATGGTCTGTCCCCGTGTTGACCAAACCAGGCCCTTTGGTGAATGAAGCATCATTGGTACAAAGCGAGTCTGCATTCATGTTTAAGTTCATTAACTGAGTGGCCTTCCCATTATCATTCAATGCCTCAGGCTCTCAGCTATCTCCGTTTGTAATTTCCGACTCTTCAAATGCTCCACTTGCCTTGATTTCATGGTTCTCGTTGCCAACTCCACTTGCCTTGCCCTTCCCATTATCATTCAATGCTCCACTTGCCTTGAATGACTTCATGGTTCTCGCTCCCACCCGCATTGGGCCATGAGCCACCAGAGTAGTTGCCGTGAGGTCTAAGCTGTTTGGGACTCCTAAATTGACAAATCGCCCTGATTTGCTATTTAAGGAAGAATTTTATTGACCGTTAAAATTGTTGCCAAAAGTCGAAATCATTAATCTTGTCCTCAATATGTATGTGCATTCAGCCTTAGGCAAAACGATTTTACTATCAACACATGGTCATCCTCGATTCTATTAAACATGTATCCTTTCTCTTACCCTCTTGCAAATGCTTTGTAAAAGTTTGGTAGTGACTTATTTCAGGAAGGAAGGATTAGGGAAATCCTATTGATTGCTTTCTTGTAACATTCTCTTTCATAATTGCATCATTTATATTAATATGTTTAGAAGATACATCAAACTAAGTATGATGTCTAGTAGTTTTTGGATCATGCTATATTATATATTGTTTCTAATGCCTACAGCTTCTCAAGAGTGTATAGAGGCATGTGGCTGAATTACTATTATGTTCATTATTTAGGAACTATTAGCGAAATCAAATTTAACGGATGCTTCAGGCAATGCTATTCTTGGTGACATTGGAGTTCATATACAACAACAGGTAACTTCAAATTCGTCATTGTAGATACCCTATTCCCATCTTTAAATTTCTCTAGGAGATGTAACATTTCGCAAAATGGCTGCACTTTCAACAGATCAAAAGGTATTTCAAGGAGGAAGGTATCCATGCTGATGTTAAATATATCGATCCCACCTATATGCTCCGGTCTGGTCGTCCCAATGCATCTGACGCTATCCTCTGCACTGTTCTTGGTCAAAATGCAGTAAGCTTTCCTATCTCTTTTTTCTTTACACTAAATTAAAAGCATCTTTTGAACTCAGATGAGTTCTCTGGCATGAAACTTGTGTGTTTTGAATGGAGTTCCCTAAGTAGCCAAGCAAGAGTGCAAACTGATCTCTTAGGGCATGTTTGGCAAAGTTTTTCAAAGCGCTATGGAAGGGCTTTTTGTGACTTTCAATATTTTACTTATTTAATCTTTCTACAGATTTTCATCGAAAATTCCATCTGAATTTTAATCTTAAGCTAGATTAAATCTTGTCATGCCAGACATAAATCATCCATGTTTTCTGCTGTAATTTGATCTGCATACATAATACATTCTGCACATGATTGAATCTTGTCATCGACTGAACGGAGTGATTTCGTGTAGGTCCATGGAGCCTTTGCAGGCTTTAGCGGGATAACGGTGGGAATTTGCAATGCGCATTACGTTTTCCTTCCAATCACAGAAGTGATCTCTGCTCCGAGGACTGTCGACTCCAGCAGTCGGATGTGGCATAGGTGCCTCACCTCCACCGGCCAACCCGACTTCTCACCAAAGAATACTTCCTGTTATTGATTCTTATATAGGTCTGTTCACCCACAAGCACTTCCTGCTTATTCTTTCAGAGCCACAATTTGAATGTGCTCTTCCCATCCATTTTTATTATATGATTTAGAACTTAGTTTAAAGCTGAAAAAACAATAAAATGTGGTAACAGTAACACCACTGTAATTTCCTGTATTCAGGATCAACTATTTTGAATAATAAAATAGTTCAAGCAATTGCTTCATATACAACACGTCCCTTCCTTGGCTCCATTTGTTTGGTGAGATGTGGTTTGTCATGACGGTTTGTGATGCCAAAAGTGCGGAGAAAACGACATCGTCCAAGGAAAATTGTAAATGGAGTGATGCGTTTTGGAAGGGCAACAAACAAATGCTCTCCACGTGGGAGCCAAATCTCTTGTCCTCAACCTTGTCCCCTTTCTATCCCCCAACCACCTCCCCTCACAACCCCGATTTAAAACAAAAACAAAAAACAAATTAAATTAATAAAATAATTAAAATAATTAAAAATAAAGGGATTTATGTGAGATGGGACAGGAGAGGGGGACGGGATCGGAGACAGAGGATTCACCCCCCTCCCCGTGGCCCAATTGGGACTCGTCATGTGGCATTGCTACTTGCTAGATATTACTGGAGTAGCTTGTTAAAACTAAATTTATGCCATTTTCACATAATAAAAAAAAAATTTAATGTAATTTATATTTATTTACACACATGCATTTTGCAAATGTTTGGTAGGGAAAAAAATTAATTCAAATGACATAACATCTATTTTATTTGTTGAACAATAAAAAAATATTTTTTTGCATACATTTTCTTAATAATACGGAGTAATTAATAACCCATGGTCCATGGATGTCCCGTCACAATGTCACATACATGATAATACATTTAGCACAATATTATAAAATTATAGTATGATTTGCACCCAAAAAAATAAAATTATAGTATTATACTATGATTATCTAAAAAAATATTAAATAAAAAAATTGAATTATAGTTTGCTTTAAAAAGTTTTTTTTTGAAAAATTTTCATTTTTTTAACAAACTAAATAGTAGCGTTATTGCTCAAAAAAAATAGTAGCGTTATGTAAAAATTATTATTTTTATTATTTTAAAAAAATTCCAAGATTTATCACTCCCTCCGTCTCAAAATACTTCATACATGTCTTTTTGGAACTATGCGCGAGAATTAAGAAGTAGGTTAAACGAAATGATTAGATGTAAAAAGTAGGTTAAGTGTAATGATTAGGCTTTGGTATTAGAGTATTTCATTTTTTACGGAGTATATATTTTGTAAGGAAGATAGTAGGGTTGATGTAAAAATGAGAGTAATGATTAGATATAAAAAATAGGTTAAGTGTAATGATTAAATCTAAAAAGACATGTATTTTTTACAAAAGTATAGGTTAAAAAGACATGTATTTTGAGACGGAGGGAGTATTGTTTTTTTAAACGAAGTGAGCTATATATTTTTTATTAACAAATACATTTAATCTTAAAAAATATTTTATAAAGTTTTTTTTGTTATGCAATTAATTTTTATTTTAATAATATAAAGCCTTTCAATTTCTCTCTTTAATATTTTCACATTTCTATGTAAATTGTAAATCATTTATTTCTGCATTATTTTCCACCTGCTTCAATTTATGCTTTGTCATTTTTTTTATATTTTTTTTCAAAATCTATAATTATAATATTTTTAGATAATATTTGTTCATGATAGAATTATGATGGCCAATTTGCTAAAGTAACTCAAATATCCGGATGGCTTTGCACCCCCTATCCACTATCCAAATAAATTGCAAAACCTAACCCGACCTACAACAACAACACACAACATCTCCAGCATATCCCGCTGAGCAGGGTCTGGGGGGCCAAGTTGTACGCACTCTTTCCCCGACCAATTCGAGAGAGTGTTTCCTAGTGGCCCAAAAACCTGCGTAAACTCATAGCACATCCAAAGAGAAAAGTGTAACAAACAAATATAGGAGATTAGGAAGGCATATGGTGAGAAGAAACGGGTGAAAGGATGTGGTTTTTTGCCACTCCTCTGAGTCCGAGCTCAACCCTCTCTGTCCTGGATGATGCTCCTCCACTGCGCTCTCTCAATATCCCTAATCATGCTCTCGTTAAGATTGAAAAAGGCAAATATTGTCTAATCACCTCTCTCCAACTTTTCTTTGGTTTCCATCTGCTCCGTCTTACTCTGTCAATATCCAAATTAACACACCTACGCACTGTCGTACTCACATCTCTGCTCTGCACATGACCAAACCAACGAAGTCTTGCCTCCCGTAACTTATCCTGGATACTGCATACCCCTACCTTTTCGTGGATAACCTCATTTCTGATCCTGTCAAGTCTAGTATAACCATTCATCCACCTGAGCATCCTCATATCTGCCACCATATGTCTCTGTTCTTACGCTTTCGTTGCCGCCCAACACCCAGCCCCATATAGGATTGCACGTCTGACCACCGCTCTGTATAATTTTCCTTTGAGTTTTGAGGGCACTTTCCTATCGCATAGGATTCCTGACGTAGCCCTCCACTTCTGCCACCCTACTTGAATCCGATATCTTTGTCCACACCTCCATCACTGATCCTAAGTCTTCCTCGCCAAGTATCACATCCTGGTCCTCTTCTCCCCCTCCTCCCAACCTGAACTCCAAATATCCCGTCTTTGTTCTCCTCAGCTTGAAGCCCCTGTCTTCCAACATCTCTCTCCAACGTTCTAACTTACTACTTACCCCATATCTCGTCTCATCTGCTAATACAATGTCGTTCGCAAACAACATACACCACGTGACCTCCTCTTGAATAGGTCCCGACACCACGTCCATAATCAAGGTGAAAAGGAAAGGGCTAAGGGCCGATCCCTAATGAAGCCCTACCCTCACAGGGAAGTACTCAGTGTCCCTTATAGAGGTATAAACACTAGCCATGACACCTTCGTACATGTCTTTGATGATCTTGATATATGTCTCTGAAACATCCTTGGCGCCCAAACATTCTCAAATGAGCTATCGCAATACTTTATCGTACGCTTTCTCCAAATCAATAAAAAAACCATATGCAAAACCTACCCCTAACCCTTTAAAAATTGCATCCCAAGCGGTTAAAAGAGAGGGTGAAACCGGTTGCTGTTAATGAGGAGGGAGACGTGTGGAGAGTCTCTCTTCTGTTTCCGCCTCCTACATTCTCTCTTTCTGATTTGTGCCAAATGTCGATCAGTGGAAGGCCAAAACCCCCTCACTTACTTGCTACATAAGAATTGAGAAACCTTTTACCCCCTATCCAGTTTGGCCAAATTTCAAACCGAATTGGGTTAACCTTGCAAAGAAACCGGATTTGTAGGTTATTTTGTGCATTTTGTTATTTATAAAAAAAAAAATTGAGGTAACAGTGTACCGTGTAACAGTGTAAGACACCTTGGCCTTTGTAGTGAGTGAGCCAAGTATGCCTCTTTTCCAGTCCTGACTCCTGAGTCCTGACCGACTCTTCTCACTCGGAGGACATTCGGGGAGATGATAAAACCCTAACCCCTCTCTCTCCCTTTCTAGATTTTGAATTCCCCGCTCGCTTTCATCTCCTCCTACCTCAGATCATCTCCTTTCTCCGATTCCTTCCCACTCCCTCGCTCTTCGTTTCTCCGATTTCTGCGGACAATGATGTACGGTGGCGACCCTCAACAGCAGCAGCGGCCGATGCTTCAAGGTCAGCAACCGCCGCCGCACCTTCAGCCGCCGCTGCCGCCCGGACCTCCGCCTCCTTACGCCCAGATGCAACAGCCGCCGCCGGGGATGGAGTTCCAGAGGGGGCCGCCTCCTCAGATGCAGATGAATCGCCCGCCCTCCGGTCCTCCCAATCCGAACCTCCCTCACCATCCTCCTCCTTACGATGGTGAATGCTTGTTCTTTCGTTTTAATTGCTTCGTCGTTCGAACTTGGAAACTGTTTCTAAGAATGAAATTGAGAGATTCTAACTCATGGATTTGTACGAATTAGTCATTGGCAAAAAACTCCTGGCGCTTGTTTGGTATCCCTTGGAACAGGGTATAGGTATGAGGAATGGGGAATTGGAATAAGCTAACCTAAGATCTTGGGGGTGACCGGGTGACTGTATGAGGGAATAGGGTTAGACTTAGTTTTATTCATATTCCCGTTTATTCCAGTCGTCTCCAAACAACGTATCGGGTTCGAATGTTTATTCCTATTCCCTCATAAGTCATACTAAACGATCCCTTAAGGCAGTTTGTGCGTGCTGGAAGATTGATGCCTTTGGGTCTTTGGGATGACCATTGTTATTCTGTGGCCAACTAAGCGTGCACCGCAAATAGATTATAGGTTTGACCTAGGAAGTGGGGTGTGTACTTGCTATAGTTATGAATTCTTGTTCTAATTCGGAATCTTAAGGATTCCCTTGGATAATGTTAGTGTTATGTCTTATTTTGGATGATATTCATCATGTTGTTAGGTCCTTTCCGTCTATTGCCTTTTATCAGGTTCATAGGTCGGGGAATATGGCTGCACACAATGCTGCTAGTTTCTTCCTAGAAATGACTGTGTTCAGATTTTCTATGACTACTTTCCTCCGTCCATTATATATTTGGATGAGGTTCACCTAATCTAATTCCCATATCAGATTTTGGAAAAAGGGGAATGTGTTCCCTAGATGACTTCAAAATTTAGTGCTCTCACAAGGAAAGTGATATTTAGAAAAGATTGTAGAGCAAGGAACATGACAATGTGTACCCTAGTGTGTGTGCGCAAATCCTGATTTGGAAATATGAATTTTGTTTGAAGTTAGAGACATAGATTAAGGACATAGGCTAGATGAATGTTGCGTGAAGATGGTCATTCATTTGGTAGAATACTTATTAAAAGACAAACTAACTCTGAGGATTTAATATTACTTGTACATGATGAAAGAAATACTTTGGTGGAAACTAAGCATATGCCATGTTTATTAGATGAAACATGCTTATGTGGGCTGATGTTGATACTCTTTAGTTTTTCTTTTCCATAGTGATGTGTACTTCATACTGCATAATCAAGATGAGGTGTTATTTGAATTAAGGTTAAATTAGTACTTCTAATTTTATTGACTTCTATCATAGTTTCATCCGTTAATTTAGTATGCTTGCATTTTAAAAAAACGGATAAAGTGAAATTGACACTTGTTGACTCTACTGGCCTTCTAAATGTTTAGTGTGAAATGCATTTTTTAGTTGTAACTTGTAAGCAAATGTTCATTGGTAAAAATTGTTCAAGTTGCAAACTCGAGACTATTAATGATGGAGCAGAAATCTGAATGCCATGCTTTGTAATTCTGAGTTTCGTTGTAATTTGCAAGTTGATTCTATTCATGATACGATCAGTGTTATGTAATTGAAAATGGATTTTGATTGGTATAAGCATTTGTTGAGCTGAGCAGATGTTGCTGTCTTTGGAATCAAATCACCCCCTTTTGCCTTTTCGGTAGGTGAAAGACCGAGTTTAATTCTGATTTTCTTTCTTGTCAGCTCATGCTGATAGCTATGCTGCCAAAAGAATGAGAAAGCTTACTCAGAGAAGAGCGGTTGATTATACAAGCACTATCGTTCGATACATTCAGGTATTAATCATATTTCATTTGTTGATTACAATTTCTTCCCGTTTCTAGGTAGTAAATTATAATCATGTTAATCCTGTCTAGAAGCTCTTCCTCAATATTTACATGATTTGGAAACTAAGACTTGGCTTAGTAGCACGAGGAAATAACAAATAGGTGTTTTTGAGTGACTGCTTGAGAATCTGAGATAGAGAAGTACTATTTGATTAAAAATACCGGCGGATGTGGGTTAAGACGATAGAGAGCCAATAATGATCTTTATTCTTTATGTGCCTTTTTGGGTAGTTGTAAGTGAATTTCCCTCTTCTTGGTGGTGGTATCAACCATGTAATTTGGACTATGGCATGAATTTTGAACAAATCCATTGAGTATTTTCATTTAGACATTTTCAATGCCTAGTCAAAGCCATATATTTGGAGTTTTGGAAAAAAATTGCTTGTGGGAACTTCTATGAAGAGCAAAAAGTTATGAATAAAAAAGCGACTTTTTTTTCCCTTAAAGTGAGAAGTGATACCCAGCTTGCTTCAGATATCCTAATGCAAGCAATGTCCGAGAAGCATGTGCTTAATCCATCAAAGTGGTGGAGTAAAGAAGTGCTTTTTTCTTGGGCATAAAGTGATTTGATTATTTTTTTCTATGTTCTGAAATATAATATTATTATAAATTTGAAAAACCAATCAGTACAGGAAAAGATATATAGCTTATATATTTTCACATCATTCTCCTAAAAAAAGTTGGACCTTACTTGATGTACTTTCTCTATCGGAACAATATTCTTTTGGCTCTTAATTTCAAATTTCCATATCACTATGGAAGAGAAAATTCTAATTGTTCAGTAGATAGAAGGGTCAAGACGGAAAGGGAAAGATTCTAATTATTGAAAAGAAAAAGAGTTCGATTTCGATGATAAAACTGAAAGAGAGGGCGGAGAGGGAATTAATATGGAGTTACATAATGACAGTGTTGATCATAAATTTCAGAAAGTCTGGTGGAGTGTAGAGGGAAAAGGATAAGACTAGTTAAACTAGTTTCTCTTTCATTCACTCATCTTGAATGGTAAAGACTAGTTATAAAATTACCATTTTTTCTCATTTGTTTTGCGTGTTTTTTACAGGTACGCATGTGGCAACGGGATTCGAAGGAACGGACAACATTGCAACCTATCCCTGCTGCTGTTATTGATGTCAGTTTTCTCATGGATATTCTTTTCTGTATTTTTTAAAATATCCAAATGTGCTGCTAAGGCACCACATGCGCTACTATCTGCTAACATACAAAATGCATTTCATGTGTAATAAGTGAGCTATATATGAATAATTTAGTACAACAGTGATTATAAGTGTAGAGAAGGAAATATCCAAAGAAAATAAGTTTTAGATTGTGATGCTGAGGGATGTAACGAGCAATGTACATAGAATACGGAAGTTCAGAGGAGAAAAAGATAAAATAAAGAATATGAAGGGGCATGGTAGGAATGTAATGAGATTATTCTTGCTTGTTGTTTCAGTTATTACCAACAGCCGCTTATACGGACAATCCATCAACAAGCTTTGCAGCTAAGTTTGTTCACACATCTATAAACAAAGTCCGGTGCCCAATCAATCGTGTTCTTGTGAGTTTGATCGCCTACTTCTCCGCTGGTTTATTATTTTGAAGTCCAGGATGTCTCTTTTCTTGTGGATTATACTCTTGCCCTTCAAATGATTTTTTCATGGAAATCATCTGATCCCCTAATTTTCATTGGTGAAACTTATTCCATATCATTTTCATTTTCTCAACTTTGTTGGTAGGTTTTCTGTTTCCCTCGTTTATTTTTATTCATCTCGAAGAGTCTTCACTTCTTTTCCTTTCTTTTAATATCACTTTCCTTGTTTTTCCCTTCTCTTGACCACTTTCTCTATATTAAAGTGGACCCCAAATGGAAGGCGTCTTATTACAGGTTCACAAAGTGGTGAATTTACGCTATGGAATGGGCAATCATTTAACTTTGAAATGATTATCCAGGTAAACAGCAATTTATGAATGTCTCCACAGGAAAGATCTTAGCCCTCTCCTTACTTTTTTCGCTACTGGTTTATGCTAATTGGCAGGCTCATGATAATGCAATCAGTTCTACGGTCTGGAGTCATAATGGAAACTGGATGGTCTCTGGCGATAATGGAGGTGCAATAAAGTATGTCCTGCATGATTTACTTAGGAGAGGAAAGTAGTTTTGCTTTTAAAATGAACATGATTATGATATGGTTACAATTACAAATATTTTTTTTTAGGTATTGGCAAACCAATATGAACAATGTCAAAGTCAACAAATCAGCCCATAAAGAATCAGTTCGTGATGTGAGGTACACATGGGATACAAAAACAATGTTATTGAATTTTGAAGCTTCCTTTCTACACCAAAAAGTCATTTGTCACTCACTTGTGGTCTTTAACAGCTTCTGTAGGACAGATCTTAAGTTTTGTTCCTGCTCAGATGACACCACTGTTAAGGTTTGGGATTTTGCAAAGTGCCAAGAAGAAAGTTCGTTAACTGGTAATGTGCCCTGACTTGTTCTTTGTTGACCTGGTTGATTTCATAGCATTTCCTGTGTGCTGCATGTCACATGCATCCTGTGTTTGTCCAGAGGTTCAACTACAAACTTACTAATGCAACACCCGGAGTGTTATGTGGGTGATGTATACATAAGAAATGTGGATGAGTTGAAATAAGCTTGTAAGGGTGAGGGGTGGAACTTATATTAACACAAAGTCTTCCTTTTCACGTAAAATGAGGACAATGGCATGATGAAGTAAGGGCTTGGTTGGCATGGGGTAGTGACTTAGAGGCTAGGGACCTTATAATTGAAGATTAGCATTTTGCTTATCCAACCATTTTTTCCTTGATCTGTCAAGTTGATCACATATATTCTTGTTTGCCTTGGTTGGCTGAAGGATATTTTTATGACTTTTCCCCAAAGAACCATTCTTTCATGGAAGTTTTGGTTCCACTTGTGACTTTATATTAACACAAAGTCTTCCTTTTCACGTAAATTGAGGACAATTGCTTGATGAAGTAAGGGCTTGGTTGGCACAGGGTAGTGACTCAGAGGCTAGTGGCTGAAATCTTTTGTTGTTGGTTTTTCTCCTGACTGTATATTTTATAAATTTTAGAATGCTGTTGTCGATCACATGAAATATCACATGAAACTGGCAAACCTAAACTGGAAAAATATAGGATATCTCTTTATGTTTTCATAATTTATGTTCGTACTGTTATTCTAGTCTGTTAAGAGCACTTTACATGTGGTTTGAACTCAGGCAGGCCATGGCTGGGATGTGAAGTGTGTTGACTGGCACCCTTCAAAGTCATTACTGGTATCAGGTGCGTAATTCGTAATTGATTTGAAGCCTCGGTGGCTGTTGCAGCATTCTGATTTTGTAATTATAATATGAGTTATTGGTCAGGTGGAAAGGATAACCTTGTTAAACTTTGGGATGCCAAGTCTGGGAAGGAGCTGTGTTCTTTGTAAGTGCCACTCAGTATACAAACAATGAGTACTCTTAAGCATGAACATACCTCATTTTAGTTCTCTGTTTCCTGAATGTACACTTTGGTTGCTCTATAGTCATGGACACAAAAACACGGTCCTTAGTGCAAAATGGAATGACAATGGAAACTGGGTACTTACTGCCTCAAAAGATCAGATAATTAAGGTTTGGTGCTTTTTGTCTCACTGAATCACTGTGTTAGGAGTTGTGAGATATTTTTATTATTTTTTCACTCAGTTCTTTATCGATCATCAAGTCACAGGTGTTCGTTTTTGGATGATGATGATTCCATTTTTGCAGCTTTATGATATAAGGGCTATGAAGGAGCTGGAGTCATTTCGTGGTCATCAAAAGGATGTTACAAGTATGCCAACATCACTTATTTTATATGTTTGATGTGTTTGATTATAGAAACTCGTCCGCTTCTTCATCACCTCTTTTTCTTCAACTGCATGATGGGTTACACGGGCCTATTTGCCTGTTTAGTAAGTTTTCATTCATTGATCATTATGTTTTGAATCTTAAGAATGTATTTTGCATGTTGGGTGTAGAGTTCTTTGGTCTGAATAAATAAAATAAGTAGGCATCCTTTTGATTTGCTTTAGTTTCTGTAGTGGGACTGCTGAACATGTTTGTTGAGATTATGAATTCTTTCGTAGAGCTGTAGCTAATCTTCAACAATTATATCGGGCTGTGAAAAATGAAAATAGGCTTGTACACCCTTTTCCTCATCTCTCAGTTTAATTAAGGGGAACATACTTATGCTTGTTGTTAAATTTTTGCAGCATTGGCATGGCACCCCTTCCATGAGGATTATTTTGTGAGCGGGAGTTATGATGGATCCATTTTCCATTGGATAGTCGGGTAACTTTAAGCTTTTTTCCCCTTATATTGTTGAAAGGCATTCTTCACGTCTGGTGTACCAGGTGTTTGCTTTATTAACTTAAATAACTCTTTTTCCCTTAGTGTGTGCTTTTGGTGGGTACTTATAAAACTAGTTTTTAAGTTGAAAAATAGGTTCAGAGATTTGATCCAGTTAAAATTGCTGAGTGCTTTTTTTTTCTTGGGAATACAAGTAAACAAGGAAAAGAGGACTGGATTGCTTGCCAAACCTTGCCTTTATCTCTTCTACATTGCTTGTGTGAAGGACAAACTTTAACATTCTTTGACAACTCTCCACAATAAGTTTTTACTATCCAAGCTTGGTGTAAAAGAAAAGAATTTTGTTGATATTTTTATCAGTTCACTATACTGCATCTCTTTTCTCAGTGGCAGTATGAACACACACACACATGTATGTATAGCACTATTCTATCTTATTTTAGGTCTCTTTTGGCACTGGGTATACTTTGCCCATGGATTGATCTTCTCCTTGATGTCCAAGAGTGCTAATATCTATCCTTGCTTAATAGGCCCCCCTAGTATTATTATCTCATTGACTTTTGGAAGCATGTTTTTATCATTAGGCATGAAACTCCCCAGGTTGAAATGACAAGTGCACATGAGAGTGCTGTTTGCGACCTTTCATGGCATCCGATTGGGTATATTCTCTGCAGGTAAGCATATGATTGTTCTTGGTGCTGCATAGTGATGCAAGAACTCATACGTTTCTTCCTATATGGCACACACCAGTACAACACACTATTCAGTAAAGAAGCTCTGCATTTTGTTTTAATCCATTTCTCTCTAGGAATTGTCTTTTCTGCAACAACTTCATTTACAATCTTTGTACATCTTGTATGTATAATGTATGTTAATGTTTTTGTTATTTCGCTGTAAGAAAAACAATGCTGTAGTAGAATTTTGTCATGCTGGTGTTTTTTCAGCTTATGCAAATGCATCATTGAGTTCATTATGGTATTTTTATATTGATTTAGTATAGTTGGTGCTATGATGAGTCTTGAAGTTGTGATGCACTGATGCATGCCTGTACTGGACAATGGGGTCATGTTTTGATTCACTTTTTATTTTACAAAAGCATCATGAATGTCTTGAAAATTAATGATATGTATGATGCTCATTACAGTGTAGTCTAATGTCTTTGGCATTTCTATGCAGTGGTAGCAATGATTATACCACAAAATTCTGGTGCAGAAATAGGCCTGGAGATGTTAACCGGGATAAATTTAATGCAGGATATAATCAAGGTAGATTCGATTTCTTTTGTGCGTAGTGTACTGTGTGTTATTCGTTTGTTCCACTAAGGACTTCCATTTGAATTTTCGCTCCCTGATGTTTGAAGTGAATAGAACTTTGAATTGAAGGGGTTTCCAAAAAACAGTAAGGAAAAACCCACTCCTTGCTGAGAATGCCAACTTTTTTTCAGTGGCATTTACATAGCTGAAAACCTAGCTATTACAAGTTTCTAATGTGGATGAGTAGTTTTATGGATACCCATAAGTTCATGAGCTTTATCCTATGAAGCAAAACTGTAGAGTTAATAATTGGATTGGAGGTCATTAAATTTAACGGGCATGATGCTTAGTACAAACTGAGATAAGAAAATATTAACTGGGAAGAAGTTTAGGGTAATGAAGAATGAGGGATGCAATGTATAAACTAAAATTTGGTTGATCAATCTTAGTAGTGGCTGACAAAAAAGTGTTAAATCGTCTGGGTAAATACAGGCTTGCTTGTAGAAACTATAGCACTGCAATAGGGAAGTAGGCAAAGGAGTTAACAATAGAAGGTTAAAGAAGTTGCCTTGAATAATATTAGGGCTAAATTGAATGGTCAAAATACCAAGAGATGTTCTAATGCCCGCTGTTGTTAAATTTGGTTGATTACACTTCAATTAATATCATATTAATCACTATCTTAAAAATGCAATGTTAATCATATAAATTACGACTTAGCAAATGCCAGTCTTTCAGAAATGATCAATGATTTGTCACAATTTACTATTTCGGGGCAAGGGTGTCAGGGTGTGTACATCCCAACCCCTTAGGCCTTGCTTCTTTGCTGGATTCATTGGGACAATTTACTATTGATCTATCAAAAAGACATCAGCTTAATATCTTGTCTTGGCAAAAGTTGTAGTGAATAAAAGACTTGTTCTTGACCTGCCTCTTTTGCAGGTTATGGTGAACAAAATCCTGCTTTTGCTAATCGCATGCCTGTGAATTTCGGGATGCCTGATGGTCCAACAACTCCAGGTTCCTTTCCACCTGGATTGGCTCGAAATGAAGGAACTATTCCTGGAGTAGGAGCTGCAATGCCTTTGTCTTTTTCATCTCTTGATACTTCATCTCAGGGAGAGCAGAAGCTGGGCTCTATTCCTTTGGGGGCTCCACCGTTGCCACCAGGTCCGCATCCATCTCTACTTGCAAGCGGTCCAAATCCAGCTTACCAGCAAAATTCTCAGCAGATGCCTTCTTTCCCACTGGCACCCCCTAATATGCATCAGTTACAACCACCATCCCACATGAATGTTCTACAAAATCCTCATTTGCCTCGTCCCCCGCCGCAAATGCCCCCCCTTGGTATGCCATCCTCAATGCAAGGATCAATTGGTGGACAGCCGTCGATGCAATCTCTTCCACCAATGCCTGGGACAATGGTATGTTTCGTGCATCACTTCTCATTAATGTTGGCATTATTATGTAGCGAAAGTTATCTTTCTTCTTTGTTAATTTTCAGCTACAGTAGTATGAAGTTAGAAATCCTATTTTGCAACCGAAATCATGAGCTCTTGAGACTGGGTTGTAATGGGGATATGGTAGGAACATAAGGTATGGGAAATATTTATGTCATGTGGAGCTAGAAATCCAGGAAAAACGGTTAGCAGTGAAACACTTGATAAACCATTCCAATAACATGTACTCCGTCACAATACAATTTCATGCACAATTTTCAAATAACCACACCAACTCATTCATTTTTTCATGATGATTTTTTTCTTCTTTGTTTTTTCCCTTTTATTTTAATTTTTTGACTTTTACCTAAGTGAATTTTATCCTCCTTAGTCTCAAGTAATAAGATCATGTAAAAATCATCTCTTTGAAGCACAAATGAAAATCCCAACATAATTTCTCAACTCAAAGCAACTCCATCAAGGGTTCTATTCCTAAGGCTCGAACTTGAGACCACTAGTTAAGAGGGGTGCATCCATGCCCTCTCACTTCACCATCTGTGGGCCTTCTGTCTTTATTTTGCAATGGAGGTATTGGTAGGGGATAAAGTGCTCCCATTCTTGATTAAAACTGCTTCCTCACATCCCCTTCCATTTATCATATGCCTTTTTATTTATTTATTTATTCTAGCTACAGAGATAGCATGCAACATAGCCTTCGTCTTCGATTATATAATGAGAAAGTACATTATTTCTGATGACAGGGTACACCTAATCAGATGGGTCCTGGACCACAGGGTCACTTCATGGGCACGAGCGGGATGCCGGCGCCTGGTGGAGGTTTTCCTAATGGGATGTCCAACATGCAATCCAATACAAGTGGAGGTGCGATGTATCCACCTCATGGTGGATTCAACCGTCCTCAGGCTGGACAAATGCCGATGATGCCTGGTCTTAATCCTTACCAGGTAAAGTTGAGATTGCTGCATTTATCCTCTGTATTCCAGATATTACATCTCAGTTTCCTAACATTGTTCAAGTACTGTTTAATAAATAAATATGAATTTTGTCGAATAAGAGTTGACGTTTCTTGCTTGATCAATGGCAAGTTTTTTCGAAATCCTTCACCATTTTTGAACAAGGGTACCTTTTTTTTCTTAGTATCCATTGGTGGAGTAGATGGTTTAGACATTGGGATACATCATTGAATGCCTCTACATTTAGCTGTGAAATTGTTGTTGTTTGTATATATGAAGTATGGATGGGACACTTGCCTTAATTTTGCACTTTTTTGGTCCTCTGTTTGTGGCAGCCTGGAAACCCGAATGCAATGCCTCAACCGCCTCTACCACCAGGTCCACCGCCCCAGCAAGCACATCAGTAGAAGTCTCGTCTTATCCTCCTGGTTTCCTCAAAAGTGATTCTAGTTTCCAGTGATGAGATTTTGGTGATGAAATTTGTAGGACTCCAAGCTCCCTTATCAACAGGCTTTCTTTCCTAATGCGTAGTAGGTCACTTCTCGAGTGGATTATCTTTTTGGCGGTTGAACAAATTGCAAAAAATGTGGATAATTTTTTATGTTTAAGACGCTCATGTAAAGCATTACTGTGCCCCATTTGGTTCGAGAGTAGGTTTCCTTGAATGGTTTACGAACTGCCAATATTCACGAAATATATTCGCGAACTAACCATTGCTGCGATAGCTAATGAACAGATTATGAATGAAGCACTGTTCAGTCTGTTCTACTGATCTCCTTGCACTCTAAGCCTGTTGAATCTGCCAAGCCTACGTATAGAAGTCACTTTTCCTTTGGGTCAACAAATTGATCAAGGGCATGTTTGGCAAATAGTTTAGAAAAGAGCTATGAAGCGTGCCTTGCCAAATATTACCTCCATTCGGTAAAACTTATCGTTTACTATTCACACACATTTTTTTAGAATGATAAAAACTATATAAAATATTCATTTTTTTATAAATTTTTTTAACAATTTTGTACTTATTAATAATAACTACGAAATTGTTTAAAAATTTGTTAAAAAAATTAGATATTTTATATAGTTTTTATCTCCTAAAAAAGCGTGCGTGAATAGTAAAGTGACAAGTTTTTCTAAACGAAGGTAGTAAGATTTTACTCATTTAATCTATCTATAAAGGCTGAAAATTTAGTCTATCAATAAAATTTCATCAAAAATTTCATCTATATTATAATTTATCTAGATTTTAATCTTCAAGCTATGCCAAACATAGGTTTAGTAGCCAAAAGAAGCTGATTGGCAACATACTCTAATTTGTCAATATGATGGTTAGGAAAGCATACAATACATGTTGATCACAAATGCTGATTTGAATCATTTGATGCTCTCTGATGTTAAAGAAACAGCTAACACTTGTCCTCGACCGATTTCCGCGTTGAATAAATAGCAACACTCACGCTTTGGAGATGATGAACTATCATAGTTTCGGAGTGCCTTGTTTCCAGCCAACTGCTACTGGCTTAGGGGGACACACTCAAGCTCAAGATCTAGAACACCTGTCTCGACATTCTGAAGTTTAACAGACATTACCTGCTTGACTATGCCATCATTGAGTTTGATCGTGCTGTCTTCAAACTGGGTGTGCTGTACCGAATTGCCAACTTTCGATCTCTGAAAAACTTTGGCGGCATTCACCAGAGGTAGAATGTTGATCTCGGCCTGCCCCATGTAGTCATCATTTGTGAAGGTGTCCTTGTCATAGACACGCTGCAGTTGACATCCCGATTTTGATAGAAATAAATGAGCTCATATTGCAGAAGTATAAACAATGAAACAAATATATTAAAGTCAATAGAAGGGTAGCTACAATGCTACATTTTTGTGATATTTTAGTCACAGTTTATTTGGAACAACATTTGGGACATACCAATTTGAGAGGAGG
The DNA here is from genome assembly GCA_963922045.1 of Persicaria maculosa. NCBI lineage: Eukaryota > Viridiplantae > Streptophyta > Magnoliopsida > Caryophyllales > Polygonaceae > Persicaria > Persicaria maculosa. The sequence continues at coordinate 80,315,541 of OY998253.1, forward strand.
AATGTGGTCTGGAATTGACAACATGAGCTTTTCATTCCAAATTGGGTTTAGGTTGTTCTTTACCACGCGTGTCTTCATCGTCTATATGAGATTACAAAGAAGTTACATGATTACAAAATGTGATACACTTCCTTCCTTCAGTTGTAAACAGAAAAAGAATGGCATCAGAACAAAATTGAACAATAGGGAGTGACTTACTTGTTGCCCTAGTGAGATAATGACATAAGGATCACTGCTAACCACATCCCGGATAGCTAGATTAGTCCCTCTCAAGATTTTGATATTAATCAACCCAACAAATTCAATCATGCCTGCCTGTAGAGAACCAGAATTCCCAAAGAAGAATAAGCAAGGACAGCCGAAACAATTAACAGATGTAACTGAGAAAGCTGGAGTACTACATAAAGAAAGTTGCGGATGTAGCTCGCATAATTGTATATACATTTACATATACCTCTATGTGGCCGTCCTTTGAGGATCTACCGTCATTATTTTTTTTCCAGCCGGAAAAAGCATGTCCCAGTCCAGAAATACCTAAACTGGTAACGTGCTTGTCAATCTGCTTGTTATCTTGATCCACATTCACATCCAGGTTTGACCGGTAGAGGGCATACACCGATGGTGATGAAGTTGGAGGTCCTTTCCACGAACAGCATGTCTCATTCTCTTTCTCTTTCTCATCCTCCGGGTGCATAAATTGTTTGTGCTCATACTTTCTCCTTAAACCAATGAAAAAAAGATCTATGAATTCAGATTGATGTGGCATGACAAATTTTTGTTCAAAAGAGGCCATCCAGAACAATGTGCATAACTGTTGTTACCTGATAAAATCAGACCGCTCATTACTATGCGATTCTGGTGTTGGTTTCCTGACATTTCCAGGGATACAGGCTTCATACTTCCTATTAACTGCAGGATTTCCACCCATCTCGGCTAGAGCATCTACTTGGTCCTCTGTCCATTCATCCAGGTTCACTGATATGACCTGTGGCCATAACAAATCAGATTTTCACACAATCAATATTTTCTGGACCTGAAAACACACTAATCTCCTTTGACAAAGATATAGAATCAGGTAAACCTTTGTAATGTGTACTCCAAGACTTCTATGCACACCAGAGCACTTGATACAGATAAATGCCCCAGGACCCAAGGAGCTGATATCCACGAAAAAATGTAGCCAAGTTAATAAATTTATGTTGTAAATGTACTCTTACTCGTCTCTTAGTATATACAAATTGGAACATCAATAGTAGATGCTTACACCCATTTTGGTTCCAGTGATCCACAGTCTGCACAGTTCTTATTGACAGGTAGAGACAACAGCCTTCCTAATTTTATTTTGGGACCTGGCCCATTTCAACGAAAAATCAAGGTTAGTAGAGTGGACTAGCCACATTACGCATCGTGGTTGAAATAATTGAAAAGCAGATTACTAGACAACCAAAGTAAACATTGTTGCGTAAGCACATTAGCAAATACTCTGTATAAGTATCAGAACATTCAAGTAAATCTCCTAAGAGAGAAAATCAGCATACAAGCTGTCATTAATCGAGGTGTGAAAAGAACAAACATCGTAACTTCGGAAGATTTCATCTCATTCCAAAATGCTGAGCACATAAATGAGAATAAAGAACTATCTTTAGCAAAAACCTGAACAGTATACCAAGTTCCTGCTGCTTTTCAAGATTTTTTCAGATAAGATGTCACACAAAAAATCTCCAAGCAGGTAGGATTTACGGAGTATCATTTATGCAATGGAATAAGAATTGATTTCATTCTTCATGAATATTTGCTGATTTCTGTCTGCTCCAGACCATTCATTAGTTTGGGAGAAACAACTAATTTCTTGGCATTGAACCAAGTGCAAGCACTAAAACCAGCTAAATATTCATCTTGAGTGATAAAGCTGATGCTGATCAACAACTGCATTTCACTGAGTTTTCTAGAAAATTTCTCCTTGAAGCTTAATGAAACAAACAATGAACAAAGGCCATAAATTTCATACAAAAGTGCCCTGAAAGGCTTGATGATCAACTACAAAAGTGCCCTGAAAGGCTTGATGATCAACTACAACTACAAGAGGCAAACCCAGTAAGCTAACCAAAAGTTAGAAAATGAGATTATGACATCAAATCCACTTCATATATATGCAATATGTCTTATAAAGTGACCTGATAGGTTCAATAAATAACATTATACAATGCAGTTAGTCCTTCCCCCACATATTCTCTTATGGGGTTTTTACCAAAGAATCAACACTTCAACACACGTTTCGATTGAAAATTTAACAAACACTTTATTCACATTTTACATGAATCTCCTCTTTCCCTGCCTAGTTGCAATTGTAAGGTTTGTGTGTTCCAGATCATGACAATTGACAACTATCAAGTTCCTCATAATCAATTAACCATATTCAACTATATAACAGGTTTGGATTCTATTCCAAACCCTATCGAATTGTCAAACGAAAAGCAGAAGATTCATTTCATGGATAAAAGAATTTACCACATGAATCATTGTCTTCCTCATTTCTTTGGCGGGAAGACATTCCCTGATTGCAAGATGACATCACAGAAAACTCAAGTGCCGAATTTCCATGATATGCGCAGCTGTAAACTAGAGAAATTGTGATAATCGACCAAAAAAACAGAAACCAAACCTGAAATTCGAAAAGAGAAATGGAGGTTTTGCTAATGTTTCGTTCAAACCTCAACTCGCCGCGCGAAATCCTCGATGACTGGAGGATCTAAACAATGTTAACCTCAGGCATAAAAACTGGATAGCCATGAAACGAGAAAGATCGGCGATAAAGTAAAATCGAGCTGCGATTATGCAAAATTCAGATAATCGGAAATCTAATGCTGCCTTAATTCCTCAAATTTACCGGGAAGGGATTCTGATTTCCACGATTAACGATGAGAACGCAACAAACAGCGCAGATGAAAGGAAAAAGAAAGGGATTTCGATATGAGGAAATTGGATGATCTGTAGGATTGAGTGAATTGATTGGCGATGGAGATTTGATTGAATCGGACATGGGAGAGAGTTTTATGACAGAGGTGAGGGAGCTTGTAATTGCATGGATGGATTTAATTTGCAAAAACTAACCCATTTTGAAATTTATTTCACAATTCAGCCATTTTTTTCCTTGATGTTTACACACATAACTCTTCGCCTTCTTAGGAGGAAGTGTCGTAACCAGAAACCAGTCACGTACCTAGGGGTGGGCTAGACTACACAATAATTAGGAGTAATAAGTACCATAAAGTGTATGTAGTTCAGTTGGTTGGTTATGAAAGTTTAATATGGGTCTACCTTGAACCACCAGGGTTCGATTCCTATCTGCCCTTCTAATAGGCTTTTTTTAGTAAACTATGTCCTTCTCATATGTAAAATGGTACCAGTGAATGCTCGCTGTCTGAAATCCCAGCGTTTGGTAATCAATTTACTTGGAGAAAACGAAGGGAGGAGGAAGATAATATTTGGGAAAAACTTGATAGAGTATTGGTACAACATGAATTTCTGACAACATTTCCCGACATCACAACTTTTAATGGAGCTTTCACAGGTTCTGACCATTGCCCGATCTCATTATCCCTAACAACGGGATCACAATTCACACCACCACCTTTCAAATTTGAGAACATGTGGCTACAGCGGAAGGATCTTAGAAATATAGTAAAACAAGTATGGCGAACTAGATGTGTAGGATCGGCAATGTTTAGGTTAGTGTATAAAACTAAATTGCTAAAAGGAGAAATTAAAGCATGGAATAAAACGTCATTTGGGAACGTGTTCAGACAAGTGCAGTTGGTGGAAAATGAACTTGTCAATATTCAATCAAAAACTGGTGGAAACACAGATAAAGAGAAAACAATTGAGAAACAACTAGTTCAGAAAAAAGAGAAGCTGTTAAAATTCCAAAAGGAGTACTGGGGACAGAGAGCCAAATCAAAACACCTAAAACTCACCGACTCAAACACAGCGTACTTTCATAGGGTCGCTTCTGGGAGAAGAAATAGGAAAAACATAAGGAATATTACGACTGCGGAAGGTGCACAAATTATTGGGGAAACTAACATCCGAGAAGAAATCAAGAATGACTTTAAACGAAGATTCTCAAAGGAACAGACTCAACCACAGTTATCAGATGAGTATCTTAATCTCATTCCGAGCATGATCACAGATGATGAGAACAGAGCCATTGGTAGGCAGCCCACAAATAGCGAAATTAAAAACACTGTCTGGTCTTTAGGCTTAAACAAGTCCCCTGGACCGGACGGTATGACTGCAGAATTCTATAAAACCTATTGGGACATTATCGGAAGGGATGTAATCAAAGCAGTCAAAGCCTTCTTCCACTCAGGGAAAATGTTACGGCAAATAAATCACACATTTATAACCCTGCTCCCCAAATGTGACAATCCCACTAAAACATCGGACTATAGACCCATTAGCCTATGCTCCACTGTATACAAAATCATATCAAAGATTCTAACAGAAAGAATAAAGAAGGTGATACGAAAATTAATCCATCCATTTCAAGGAGCTTTCGTATCTGATAGGGCTATACAAGACAACATCTTGATTGCACATGAAATTTTCCACTCCTTCAAATCAAGGAGAGGCTCTGAAGGCTGGCTAGCCATTAAATTAGATATGGAGAAAGCCTATGACAGGGTCGACTGGAACTTCACTGAACAAGTTTTGAAAAGATTCGGTTTTTCAGACTGTGTGATCTCATTAATAATGGAATGTGTTACATCTGTTTCCTTCTCGGTACTAGTAAATAATGGGCCTACAGAGGTCTTCAAGCCTTCAAGGGGTCTACGCCAAGGAGATCCTCTATCCCCTTTCTTATTTATCCTTGGAGCGGAAGTATTAGCGCGAAAGCTCACCCATGAATCAAACAACCCGCAATCCGGGATCGGTTTCAAATTCGGCCACTCGGGACCAAAAGTTCCATTCTTAGCCTTTGCCGATGATATTATCATCTTCACAAAAGGGAACAAAACTGCATGTGAAAACACTAGGAAAATAATTGATGATTATTGTCGTTTATCTGGGCAAAAAGTAAACTATAACAAATCTGCATTCCAGATATCACCGGGGATCCAGACCTCGAGAGTACCAACAATTGAAGGATACTTACATATTTCAAATCATGTCAAACTGGATAAATATTTAGGATGCCCGATAGTAAATGGAAGGGTCAACAAAACAACCTTTGAGGACATTGTGGGGAAGGCTACAGACCAACTGGCAAAATGGAGAGCGGATTCATTATCCCAACAAGGTAGGACGGTCCTAATTACTGCCAATCTAGCTGCAAAGCCACTATTTGCAATGCAGAGTTTCATGCTACCATCAACAATTCATGATGAACTAGATAGAGTAAATAGAAAATTCTTTTGGAACAAAGACCTTCAATATAAACCATTAATTGGGTGGGATAAAGTATGTAAACCGAAATCAAAAGGTGGGGTGGGGTTGAGAAAGACCAAGGAAATGAATGAGGCATTACAAATGAAGCTTATATGGAAAGTCATGGCTGAACCAGAAAATTGTTGGGTCAAGATCATTAAGCACAAATACCTTAAAGAAACACCAATCCTTAAGTACGCCAAAAAAGGAAACGCCTCGTGGCAATGGACTCAACTGAGAAAACTTATAGAGCCCTTTAAAGATGGGTTGGCTTGGTCAATTGGAGACGGGAAAACGGTTAAATTTTGGACTGATAGATGGGCCCCCATTAAGGAAATACAAAATACATGTCTCAATCCGGCACACACAAACTGGGAGGAAACGGTTGACCAATATATTCTAAACGGCAGATGGAATATCGATAAACTTCAAACTGTGATGCCACCCGATAAATCGAAGCAAATTGCAAATGTTCCGTTACCAATAAACAAAATTCAGGACAGAATGTACTGGTGGCCAGATAAAAAAGGATGGTTTACAACGTCAAGTGCATATAAACTTAACACAAAGTCAACCGAGTTCAACAATAGCAACAACACATGGATATGGAACCTGAATGTTCCTCCCAAAATTAAAAACTTCATGTGGAAGGTATGTCAGAATGCTCTCCCAACGGCGAGTCGCCTGGCGAAAAGAGGAGTAGCAATACCCCCCTATTGTGCGCTATGTAACAACCATGAAGAAGACGCAACCCACCTCCTTTTTGAATGCAGATTTTCGACTTGTTGTTCGATCTTATCACCCCAAATTATGAGTCAGATCAATAATCATATAAAGGTGTCAAGGAAGGTAGAGGAGATAATAAACAAATTAGGAAACCAACTAGACAAACGAAAACGAGAAAAGGTAGTTTTCCACTGGTGGACTATCTGGATGGTGCGCAACAAACTTATCTTCCAACAACAGCAACCGCCAAATGAATGGGGCTTTGCAAAACTTGTGGACTCTTATTCCAACGAATGGGTGAAAGCGGAAGTGCATAAAGGGGAAACTGACAGAAGGCAACTGAGAGTTATAGAATACAACCAAACCAGAGGGCATAACAGAAATACAACCAAGTGGAAGAAACCGCCTGACGGAAAAGTAAAACTCAATTTTGATGGATCCGCATCTGCCAATAGACAATGCTCAATAGGATATATTATACGTGACAGTTCGGGAAGGGTAATTGCGATGGAAAATGACATGGTTGGACAACAAACACCACTAATGACTGAAGCACTAGCAGTCAGAAAAGGTGTACTCAAGGCCTTGGAATTAAAAATACCCAAAATCATCATCGAAGGAGACTCTTTGATTATAATTAGACACTTCCAGTCCAAGAATAATTGCCCATGGGAAATTGAACTGATTATGGCAGATATAAGTACACTCCTAATGGGATTCCACGAAGTTTCGTTTTCACACGTTCTTCGTACCAGCAATTGCGCGGCAGATAAGGTTGCACACCTTGCCCAGATTGCATCATATCCCCAGTTACATAATGACCCAGGTCTTCTCGACCTCATCCAAAAGGATGCTGTCGGATAGCTTCTTTGCATCCGAATTCTTACTCAATCAAAAAAAAAAAATAAATGGTACCAGTGTAATTAGGTGTTTTATATAGGTGTTTATATATGTGATATTATAATAACTATTAAAATTTTATTCATTGTACATTTTATTTTTCTCTTTATTAGTTTTTTTTTCTAGGTGTGTATATGTCATGTAAGCTTTTATATTTGTTGGTGTTGGACAACAAGTGTAGTTTAGAGGAAAATGAGATCTTATTTTTTTACCATGCTTGCTTGCTTTTATGAAACCCAATTGTCTTGTGAATACTAGCTTGTTGAGTACGTGAGTGATGGCCTAATGTGTAATTGTTGAGTGAGGAGTGGTTGCTTTATGTGGACAAGCAGGTCAAGGAAAGCAAGAAGGTGCAAGTTCTAGCTCATCTGTTAGCAATTCTCATTACTCAATAGAAGTTTGTCACATTTTTTACTCATACACTAATAGTCTCATATTGTGATTTGACATTTACTAGTTTTAGTTTTGTAAATTTTTATGTCAGATTTGAGGACAAAGCTTCTCAAAGGGGAAGATAATGTCATGTATATGTGTATTAGCTAAGGTATTAGTATAAATACCCTTACTAGTTGTAATGGAGAGATGATCAATGAAATAATCAAAACCCTTACTAGTTATAAATACCCTTACTGTCAGGTTGGGGGAGTTATCCGAGACTCTCATGGTCATATTAAGGATATTTTTTACCAGGTAACGGAAAGAGGACGTATCCTCCAAACTGAAGCCTATGCTATTCAAATAGGAATGGGGCACGCCCGAAGTTTAAGTATAAGGAGAATTGTCATTGAAGGAGACAACCAAGAGATTATAAAAGCACTCAAGGAAGGGAAGAACACAAAGTGGGAAGTCTTACGTCAAGTACAACACATCAATCGGCAAAGAGAGCACTTTGATCATGTCGAATCCAACCACTGCTACAGAGAAGCTAACAAGGTTGCAGACTATATAGCTAGAACTGGTATCATTACGAATAGGAATACCATCCCTTTTGACAGGGAACTTTGTACCATCATCCGTCAGGATGATCCAAGGAGTCAATTACATTTTATGTAATTCTCCCTAATGTTTGCCTACTGTAAAAAAAATGAAATAATCAAAACCTAATTACCCCTTTTCTCCTTACCTTACTCTCTCTCTCTTCTTTTCCCTATGTTCTTCTTCTTCCTAAATTCTTCTCAACCCTAATTTATCTTCTTCTTCCCTTAATCCTTCCCTAAATCTCTTCCTTTTCCCTTTCAATTTCCTAATCCCTACTTGGGACATTACAGTATATATGTGGTATACATGTGATATTATTAACTCTTAAATTTTTTATCAGTCTATCCCAATTTTCATACCTAGTTTCGTGCCTGGTCCTAACTCGTAACATAGGAAACCTCTTCCCTTTTTTATTTCCATGTCTCTTTATAATAAATTTACATCTCATTTTTTTTTTCTTTAAATTTATTTTTACTTTTTATAAGGTTTTTTTATAACCAAGAAGAAACCTTTATCCTTTTTATAATACCTCACCATATATTATTGTCCATTATTTTTATTTATACCTTTTCAAAAAAATTACAACATTTGGTCTCCGTCACCATGCTCTCCGCCGCCTGGTTGCATGGTTTCGGCCACCGTTGTGCCGCCCTCGGCCCCTCCCTCCACTCACCCCATCAGTGTCACCCTCGGCTTCACCCTCAACGGCTCGATTCCCCTCGTCCTACTGCAACTCCGGCAGTTCACCGCCGCCATATTGGGGATTGGAAGAGCATTTTTATGGATTTTTTTAAAGTTTGGGGTATTTTAAAAGAAAAAGTAATTTGTAAAATTGAGTTGAGTTATTCAATTGGTATGTATGAAAATTGCTAATCTATAAACTAGTTACGAAGTATTTGATAAGGTCGCATTATTTTTTTTCAGTCAGAAGATTATAATCCCTCTGATTAGGTATATAAAAAGATGTTTTGAGGTTGGGCACAATAATTAGAAAAGCAAATGATGGAAATAAAGTCTTGTTTAGAAAGTTGACAGTATATATGCCGTATGTGCCAAAAAATTCAAAGAGTTGGCAACTCATTATTTAGAGAATTGTCAAGCTAGTTAAGGCGATTGGCTAGTCAAGAGAATTTCTACGGCTAATCAAGAGAATTAGTAGAAAGGAAAGAGTGTGTACTGTGTAGGTTGTTGGTAGATATGACCTGTAGTGATTAAGAACTCACGAGTTCGAATCCCCCATCCCATTTCGAGGAGGAGAATATGATCGAACGAAGTATTATTTTTTGTTGAACGTCCTTAGTTGGAATTATTTTAGGTTGTTTTTCCTAAAAATAATAATAAATGAAGGTATATGAAGCTAAAATAACGAGAGAGTTAACGGTAATAATGACTGAAACCTAATTAACGACTTTGAGCGTTGAGATCCTTCACAACCCTCCCTGCTCTATTAATTTATTTTAACATTTTTATTAATTTTAGAAAAATGCAAAAAATAATATTTGTATTTCCAACATCTATTTTTATGTATTAATAACATTTTATTTTTAAAATTCATGTTTTAAAACTTTTAATATTATATTTTGTAAAATATTATCTTTTTAATTTTAAAAAATTTTAAAATATGAATTTTCAAAATAAAATTTTATAAACACATAAAAACAAATGTTAGGAATATAAATATAATTTTTTTAAAATTTAAATAAATATTAAAATAAATTAGTGGAGTAGTAGATGTGTTGTATTGTATCTTGTTATTTGCAAACCCTAGTTCCGATCTCTTCTGATCTTCTCTCTCAAGCGGAATCCAGACAGAGACTGAGGAGACCCTTTTCATTCTCCTGTTCTTCGCTTGTTCTCTGTAAGTGGTTCTTCTCCCTCTCCTTACATCTCCGTTCTTCCCTTCGCCTTTGTTTTCTTCTCGCCCCGCCGATTGAGTTTCCGAAAGGTTTCGGTTCCATGTTCCCATAACGGAAAACGATAGGGCATACCATGAATGCAATTCCAGTGGTGGAAACTGAGCATATTTTGTGATTTCATTGTGCTGTAGTGATTCTATCTTTGTTCTGATTTCGGTCCTCCGGTTTCTGGAAAAGGGATTTGGTAGGGGTATGCATTTTTTTTGTGGCATTTGTGCTTTCAGTGTGCTATTACCTCTCTTGTTATTTTGGATGGGCTGCGGTTGCTGCTTAATTTGGTTTATGTATGTGACACTCTTGCCTTAATTGTCTCAGATTGATGGATTGAATCCGCATTTTACATTATATTCACTTTAGCTGCTCTCTCTAGGTCTTTTCTCATTGTAGCTGCATAGTTGTTCTATCGGTGTTTTTAGGGTTTGATTTTGCAAACTGAGCTTATTTGGTGTTTTTATTGTGCTCTAGTGATTCTATCCGTGTTCTGATTTCTGTCTTCCGGTTTTTTGGAAAAGAGATTTGCTAGGGTTATTCCTGCTGTCAATGGGAAGGGTGTAGCTTTATGCAATACATATTTCAGTGTGCTATTACCTCTCGTTATTTTGGATGGGCTGCAGTTACTGCTTAATTTGGTTTCTGTATGTGACACTTTTGCCTTAATTGTCTCAGATTGATGGATTGAATCCGCATTTTACATTATAGTCACCTTAGTTGCTCTCTCTAGGTCTTTTCTGATTGCATGATTTGGAGATATGTGGGCTTCGTAGACTAATTGTAGCTGCATAGTTGCTCTATCATTTTTTTTAGGGTTTGATTTTGCAAAATGAGCGTATTTTGTGATTTGATTGTGCTTTGGTGATTCTATCCTTGTTCTGATTTCGGTCTTTTTGGTTTTTGGAAAAGAGATTTGCTAGGGTTATACTGTTTTTCTTCCCTTTGCATTTGTGTCTTCAGTTATGCTGATTTTGGATGGACTGCGGTTGTGTTCATGAGTAGTGACTAACTTTGTTATGTAATGACTGAATTTGCAACTAAATGTGAACCACCATCAGACCCCTTTTCCCTTCAGCCTTTTCCTATATGAGTTTTGAAGGTTACCGTTTTAGCGGCGGGTACTTATGTGGTGGTTTCATGGAAGGTCCAGTGCTTGATTAGCAGTAGTGGTATTTGTTTTGTGCTGTGTAATTCAAACCTATACTAGGAATTATAAAGAAAGAATGTGTATGGAATTAATGTGTTGATCACATTTTGAACTAAGCAAGATCCTTTATATTAAGCAAATTACGAAGATGTGTATACTTAGCAATGTAATTATTTTTGCAATAAGAAGAAACGCTTCATAAAAGTTTTGATTCTGCCAAGTGCCGACAACCTACATTAGTATTCGGTTTTAATATCCAACTGCATTGAAAAGATTGTGTTGCATGTGGAGTCTGATTTGTTGCCATAAATTGACGTATATTATTTAGTTACATGCAGTAATCTACTTGACTTTAACGACTCACTATTTATGTAAAAAAAATTGATCCGTATATTTATAGTAAATTTTGTGCCATCCATTAGTATTCTATCATACTTTTTTTCAGTATGATAGAAGTTTAGGAAGCTTTTGATTATCATCTAGACTTTAATCTTTTGATCCGTATATTTGTAGTAAATTTTGTGCCATCCATATATATTACATTTCTCGTCTTTTTACCATCAAGTGGACCTTTGCTTCTTAAGAATCATTATTATTATTATTTGCAAATATGGAGAACTATCATAAATAGTAAGATATTTTTGGTCAACAGAGCACATTTTTTGAGGTGGATGCCTAGTGGTGAGTGTTAAACTCCTACTCAATGAGCCAACAAACAGTTGACCTTAAAGCATCTGAGCCAGAAAATGGTCAAACTGGCTTGCCCGGTGATCCTAAGCAACAACCCGTTGCTGTAAAGAAGACTCCACTGCGAGATTTGCCTAATGAAAACAATGTTGTGGTAAGCAAATCTACAGGAAACTCCATGCCCCTGAAGGAGGGAGATATTGATGGTGCTAAGGTTGTCGGCACCAAGCGGAGTAGGCCTGATTCCCCGGCAAACCCTTCTCACCACCAGTCTCCTGGTGGCGGTAACAGTGTGACTGGTCATCTCGTTTATGTTCGCAGAAAGGCTGAAACAGAAGCTGGTAAGAACAGCACAGAAGACATGATACCTGACATTAGTGCTAATCCTTCGCAACCAAAGCAGGTTGTGACTCAACCTCAACAAGTCATCACCGAGGAGAAGCCCCAGCTGGAGTCTAGTGACCCTTCTTTGCCAACATCTGAACCGGTTCCTTCGGTTCCTCATTCTGTGGGGACTATGGGGAAGTCCGTTAACATGCCAGTGCCTTCAGAATCCCCATCTTATCCCGTCACGTCTGTTCTTCCTTCATCAGATCAGAAGAGAGTGAATAATCAGAACTGGGAGGAACGCTACATTCAACTGCAGATGTTTCTGAAGAAGTTGGAACACTCAAGCCTGGAAGAATATCTGGAGAGTATGTTGATTAATCTCCATATCTATCAGAATATTAGCAACTGTTCTTTTCACCTCTCTGCAGTAAATTCATGAGGTTTTTATTGATGTATCAGAGCTTCGGGCCCTTCCTGCAGCGGAGCTTAGCAAACATGCTGTTGAATTGGAGCACCGAGCAATACAGCTTTCGCTAGAAGAAGGTAAAATGATAACCATTGCTTTGTTCTGTCAATTGATTTCCTAATACAATATAGTACTTATCTGGTCCACAGGGTACGAACTCAAGCGTGTTAAAACCCTGGATGTGCTCGGAAAATCAAAGACGTCCAAACCAGCCATGGCTGAGCCACTGCAAAGTTAAAAGGCTGTATGTTATTACAAGTTATCACCGGTGTAGTTTATTTGGTATTGATTTCGCTACTTAGTTCTAGTTTAGGACCTTGTGTACTTGTGCTTTGTTGTAACTAAGTAGTCTCCACGAGTTCTGCATTCTATGTGTATTGTCTGAACTCTGAATCAAAGCGGAGTTGTTACTTGTAAAACTGTTCTGAGTTCATCAAGGTCTTGTTTCAGAATTCATACCCACGAATATGGACGAAGGCGGCCTTTTTCAGACCTTTATAAAGAGACAAATGTACACAGGTAAAATTCTAAGTTGCCAATTGAAAAAATTGACTAGGCAAGTGTGATGCTATTGAGGCAATATGCCTACAAAACGCCACTTGGAATGTCTAAATAGCCTCAGAAGGAAGGTAATGAGCCTTAAAATAAAAGTTATGGACACATGCTCGGTATTTTTGGCGAAACAAGAGTTGTGCTGATTCAAATGAGGGATTTCAAGAGCTACGACTTTACTAAGGACGTCTAGATTTTTTTTAAAGGGGTTAGTCCACGAAAAAATCTCAAAAAATGAAAATTCAAAATCCTTTGCACTAGGCAAGATATGATGTTATTAAGGCATTACGTCCATAAAACGTCCACCCTAGATGTCCAAATAACCCCATAATGAGGGTAATGAGCCTTAAAATAAGAGTTACGGACACATGCTCAGTATTTTTGACGAAACAAGAGTTGTGTCGATCCAAATTATCCAATCGAGGCATTTGAGCACTCGTTGGTAAGCTAAAGAGCTACGACTTTATTGAGGATGCCTCTTGAAAAATTCTCCTCAAAGATGGCTAAAAAAGTCATTTTTCCATCAGTTTGGAATCTGGACAAAATTTAGACTTTTTTCCAAACGGGTAAGTTCACGAAAAAATGTCAAAATATCAAAAAAATGTAAATCCAAAATCTTTTGCACTAGCCAAGATGTGATGCTATTCAGGCAATACGTCCATAAAATGCCCACCCTGGATGTCCATATGGCCCCGGAATGAGGGTAATGAGCCTTAGAATAAGAATTACGAATACATATGCTCCATATGTTTTGAGAAAAAAAAAGTTGCGTTGGTCCAATCGTGGAATCTGAGCAGCCGTTTGGAAGCTAATTTCAAGAGCTACGACTTACCGAGGATGTCTTCTTGATAATTCCTCCTCGAAAATGGCAAAAAAAATTCATTTTTCCCTCAGTTTGGAATCTAGACAAATTTTAGACTTTTTTCCAAAGGGGTTAATCCACGAAAAAAATCTAAAAAAATGAAAATCCAAAATCTTTTCACTAGGCAAGATGTGATGCTATTTAGGCAATACATCCATAAAACACCCATCCGGGATGTCCAAATAGCCCCGAAACGAGGGTAATGAGCCTTAAAATAGGAGTTCAGGATACATGCTCGGTATTTTTGGTGAAACAAGAGTTGCGTTGGTCCGGTCAGGGTAGCTCAGCACACGTTGGGAAGCTAACTTCAAGAGATACAACTTTACCGAGGACGCCTTATGAGAAATCATCCTTGAAGATGGCAAAAAAAAATCATTTTTCCATTAGTTTGGAATTTGGACTAATTTTATACTTTTTGCAAGGGGATAGTCCACGAAAAAATCTCAAAAAAATGAAAATCCAAAATCATTTGCACTAGGCAAGGTGTGATGCTATTCAAAACGCCCACCCGGGATGTCCAAATAGCTCCGGAATGGGGGTAATGGGCCGTAAAATAAGAGTTACGGATACATGCTCGGTATTTTTGGCGAAACAAGAGTTTCGTTGGTCCGATCGAGGCATTTGAGCACTTGTTAAGAATCTAACTTCAAGAGTTATGCCTTTACTGAATGCCTCTACTGAGAAATCCTCCTCAAATAGTCAAAAAAATTATTTTTTTCCATCAGTTTGGAATCTGAACAAATTTTAGACTTTTTCCAAATGAAAATCCAAAATTCTTTTCAGTAAGCAAGGTGTGATGCGCCAATACTTTCAATAGACGCCCACCCGTGAATCCCGTGATGTACAAATAGTCCCGAAATGATGGTAATGAGCCTTAATAGGAGTTATGGACACATGCTCGGTATTTTTGGCGAAACAAGAGTTGCGTTGGTTTGATCGAGGCATTTGAGCACTCATTGGAAAGCTAACTTAAGTATTAATAAAACCTCATTAAACCCGTAAGAATTAGACTTCCTTAGAAATTACTTCATGGGAAATGTAATATTCATAAATTCTACTTCATGGGAATGTAAAAATATGTTGCGTTGAAAATCATTTCCCAAAAATTGAATTCCTACATTTTTTTTGGTTAAACATGGAACAATTTATTTAAAATTAATCTTATAACCATTTGCCATTTGTTTTTAAAATTAATTCTATTTAAAATTTGAGATTATTTTTAATAAAAAAAAATACTCCATCCGTCTCAAAATAGTTGTTGTTTTAGTTTTACACGTTTTTTAAGAATGATAAAAATTATATAAAATATCAATGATTTTATTATTTTATAAAAATAATTTCATACTAAATACAATTATCTATGAAATTATTCAAAAAATTGATATTTTATAGAGTTTTTAACTTCTTAAAAAACGTGTCAAAAAGTCACACAACAAGTTTTGTGAGAGGGGGGGAATAAAATGATATCATTCTCATTAAAAACAAGTCAATATCATCCAAAATTCATCAAAATTTTAATTTCATCAATTATATGCCATCATTTTTGCCTAGATTTATAGTCATAAAAAAATCGGAATACTTTGTTGCCGCTTCCCAAAAATTGAGTTTTTTAACTCTTTAGGCTTGGTTTATTATATCAGGTTCGAGTCATTTATACAAGTATCCGATCAACTTAGTTGGGTGCGTCATGTCAATTTAAGGTACTGATAATTTTTTCGAGTGACTTGAGTTTAAATTAAAGTCCGAATCGAGTTGAAGTTTTGGGGTCGTGTCGGGTCTTGCCAGATCTACATAGTCGTCCAACAATTTTTTTTTTATATACAAGGGTAAGAATTTGGGTGATGTCAGACCCTGCTGACCCACCACCCAATAGGTCGGACGAGAAGAATGACACAAAGCAGACAAGTGCATTGCTCAACTCAAAAGGCTAGAAGGCAGGCGCCTGCCAACAGTCTTGACAGTAACCCTATAACTTAAGAAACAGCACACTACCCTCCAAATCAAAGGATAATATACATAAACAAAGTGGACTGTGTTTCTTTGGGTACCTTTTTATCTTCATGTGATTGAAATTTGGCATGTTTGCATTTTGTATGTCCCTCCATGGCATCTTCGAGCTTGTGTTCACATCTTGCACAAGATGCGAATGGCGAGGGGCTACCCACGACGAGCAACTAGCAAAGGTCGTTCCTTCAACCGAGAAAAGCAAAAGAGACAAAGGGGGAAAACACAAGGGACCCCTTTGCTATTTGCCCACTAATTTACACATCCGAAAAATGGTTCAGCAGCCAAACCCTGAAAAAAAGCTTGATTAAGACAAGCACTTAACCACTCAGATTGAACACATTCTA
Organism: Persicaria maculosa; assembly: GCA_963922045.1. NCBI lineage: Eukaryota > Viridiplantae > Streptophyta > Magnoliopsida > Caryophyllales > Polygonaceae > Persicaria > Persicaria maculosa. The sequence goes on from OY998253.1 coordinate 80,331,874, forward strand.
GACAAGTTACTCCTCTCTTTGTGAAAGGTAATAGGCCTATGAATCCAATCCCTAACCTAGAAAAAACTAGGATGTAATACATCAAACCAGGTTCCTCTTTTCCTTCAATCATGAGGAATTAATGGCTCTAAAAGCCATCTAGCTGTCTTCGATAAGGACTGGCGCCAGTGGCGAAAACTGAACACAGCTAGATGAAATGAACACAGTTACACAGGTATTGATTGTAGAGGAAATGAAATAATGTATCAGTAAGATCTCCAAGAACATGTAATCTCTAAAGCAAAGTACTTGTACTAAAAGAACTTAATAAACAAATGCAACTAGTTTAAAATGCACAGTATCGTTAATGACAGTTGCTGATCAAATCTGATATGATAAACAAGACAGGATAAGCTCCATGATGATTTTCTGATCCTGGAAGAAAGCAATGCACAAAAATGATGCAAATTTCAGGTATAGATTGTCACTTTATAATGATCAATGAACATGATTAGACCCAATAATCGCCATTAATGATAGATGCACGAATTGGGAAACCCCGCGCACTCGTAACGATTTAGGAAATAATATCAGAAAAGCAAAGGAAAAGAACCAACCCAAGAAAAGAATGGAAATGTAGCCCATAAGGGAGACCCAAAAGGAAACTTTTTAGAGAATAATTGTAAAGGAAATAGTGCTACAACCTCAAGCAAACGACAATCCCGAATCCTTCGACTTGCTATTATAAAAAGGACAATAAAACTTGACATCTCATAAGTAAGTTATTCAAAAGGGTTTTACGACAATGACAGGGGTAAGTACCTCTTGTGGTGCGTGTAAATTCCTAAGGAGAAAGTGCACGAGTGACTGCGTGTTTGCGCCTTACTTCAGGTATGATCAAGCATGAAACTCTTTCCTTACCAACTTGAAAAAACATAACCAACTATTGGGAGTGTAAAGGTAAGAAGAAATACTTACAATAACCGATGGGTACGGAAATTCTTCAGCAGGATGTGTACACAAGTGAATGTGTATTTTCTACTTGCTTCAGGTATGAACAGGCTCCTCAGCACTTTGCAGCCGTTCACAAAGTGTTTGGCGCGAGCAACGCCTCCAGATTACTCCTACACCTCCCAGAACAATGCAGGAGTGAAGCTGCTATTGCAATGTGCTTTGAAGCTCTTGCTCGAATGCAAGATCCTGTCTACGGCTGTGTTGCTTACGTTTATGCCCTGCAACAAAAGGTCAAAATCCTCACAGCCCTCCTTTTTTTCTTCATGATTTTCATATCCTTCAACAAGTGTAACCAATATGCAAGGAAACTTGTGCTGATGTGCTGCAGGTAGTCGAACTACAAAGGGAGGTGGAGACTCTCAGTAACCACATGGCCAATCTCACGATCACGCATCCTAGTAGCGAGCTAGAGTTACCTCCACCATCAACAAGTGTAACCGATATGCAAGAGTATGGAACTCAACATAACATATGGACAGAGCATTCGGAGAACATTGACAACCTGGTCCTAGAAGAATGCAGAGAATCGTTTCAACCACCATATGGGCAGGGGAATCTTCCGAGCATCTCTGGTTTCAATCCGTTTGAAACCCCCCTAGGAGGCGTAATCAGCCAAGAGAGCTTTGACTGCCTTCCATGGCTTCCAAGCAACAGCTGAAAACAAAGGGCCTATCTCCTCATTATCCTCCGTTTTCTCGTATATCTGGGGTTTTGAAAGTCAGTCATGTATGCTTCTACAAAGTAAAGTAGCTCCGCAGCTATAGGCACGTACATGACACAAACTTTAAGCATTAGTGAATGTTCATGACTTGCAACTATATTCAGTAGACAGCTCAAGCAAGTGAAATTATATCATCATAGCAAGGCTCCGTTTGGCAAAATACTAACCGATGGGGTAGCTGAAGATGATGAATTATTTGTGGTAAATATATGTTAATAAGCTAGTATGATGTTTGGTAAACCTAATGGTTGGAGTAGCTGATGGAAACTTGTGAATAGAAAATCATAAGCTCCGAAAAGCTTCGGTGAGTAGCTATTGAAACACTCTCATTCCAAAAGCTAATTCAACTAAAATCTTATACTTATTTCATTTACAACTATATAATATCAAAATCAAAAGGTCTAATAAGTTAGTTGATGGTTTGTTTGTATTTTTGCCAAACGGAGCCTAAAACATGTACAAGCTTCATATCAAAACACAACAAAAGAACTGCAAAACACCTCACCTGAACCTTCCATTTATCATCTTCATGTGCTAATCCGCTGCAAGGAGAAGAGTTGCCAAGAGGTAAAATAACAGATAACGAAGGTGTTCAACCTCTTCTCAATATTTGACATGATTTGCAACAGATAAACTGCATCAAGAAACAACATAGAAAGTATCCATGGTTTAAGTTCACGGGTTCAAACTCTCCACCTAGTTATAACAGTACCATAGAATCTACATGGACATTAAGAAACGTAGATCATTTACTTTAATCTAACTGCAATGTGAATTTTTATTATATCCATCAAAGCAGATGATAATAACACTTATGCAGTGAAGTCAGCCGGTCCATTTTTGTCTGAGCATTTCGAGCAATTAACAGTAAAACAATATGATCTCCATATTAAACTTTAGAGATACAAGCCGAGAATAGTTTTCGAATCTCTCAAGAGCACCACTCCCTTGCATTCTGGAACATCCTTAGCCATGGGCTAGGACCCTTCTTTTCGACATCCCATTGCTTCGGATACCAAGGGAACTGCCACATCAGGAAACAGCGCTCAGGATGAGGCATCAACGCAAGATGCCTTCCGTCAGGTGAGCAAATTGCAGCTACTCCCAAGGGAGATCCATTCAGATTAAATGGGTACACTTCAGTTGGCATCCCATCATCGTCACAGTACCTTATTGGAGCCAAATCCATGTTCAAGACATGATCTAAAACACCTTTGTCTGGGAAATATGCTCTTCCCTCGCCATGGGCAGCCCACACACCCAATGTACTACCCTCCATTCCACGGAGCATTATGGAAGGGGAGTCTTTTATTGTCACACTAGAAAAGCGGCATTCAAAGCGGCCTGATTCATTGTGAATGAATCTTGGCTGTGATGGATCCCCACCTGCTCCATGAACACCCCCAATTGTGGGGCCTGGGATCCACCCTAATAAGGCCATGAGCTGACATCCATTGCAAACACCAAGACTGAAAGTGTCCGGACGGGCATAGAATTCCTGAAACTGCTCCAGAAGTGGGCGATTGAAACGAATGGAAGCAGACCAACCTTTTGCAGAATCAAGGACATCAGCGTAGCTAAAACCACCCACGAAGACGACCCCTCGAAAATCTTTCAGGGAGATTGCCCCACTAAGAAGATCAGACATTGCAATATCCCAGGGCTCAAAACCAGCAGCATAAAATGCAGCAGACATCTCTCTGTCTCCGTTACTGCCTTCTTCACGGATCACAGCTACCTTCGGTTTTGATTTTGCAAGCAAGTACTTGTCGTCTGTGAATGCGGGTGTAAAAGACAGGGACCAAGAAGGTTCATGCCTCTTCTTCAGCCCTTCTTTCTCTGCTTGCACACAAGAAGCCAATCTTTGGAAGCTCTCCAAATGAAAACTGGTCTCCTCCCATACGTCCCTCAAGAACGCAGTTTCCTCATTCAAGTGACTGACCCCGTCAACATTCAAGCATATCATTTGCGAGGAAGATACGCGACCAATGATGTCAACAAAGATGCCATTATCCTGCAGCTTTGCGAGTACGAAGTCCAGTGATTTCTTGCTAACTTCAAGAATCAGACCAAGCTCTTCTGCGAACAATGTATTCAAGAGGCCATTCCCATTGGAGTTCAAATCCAGCTGAGCTCCACAGTTCCCAGCAAATGCCATCTCAACGGCGCTAACAAGCAGCCCACCATCACTAATATCATGGCCTGCAGAAATCAGCTCCTCTTCCAGAAGCTCTTGAACTCCATTGAACACTTTCTTCAAGTAAGAAACGTCATCAATGTCGGGGCATTCATTCCCAATTTGGTCAAAAGCCTGATGATTGATGAAGATGAATAAAAATGAGCAACACAACCACCATGACCCATGAACTGACAACACGGAACAGTAGGATGAATATTGAACATCGTAATCAATAAGTACTCGTACCCTCAAATCACCATCCATTCAAACTGCTAATAGTTACAGTTTTAGCAAGGACACATAGTTAAATAACCTTGCGTTAAACCATGATACAAACCAACCATATTTCATTGTCAAGGATTCCAATACTTCAAAATTAACACTATCAAACTCTCTAGAAATAAATTAATCTAGTGAATTTCTCTTCCAAATGCCTTAGAATTACTAATACAAATACAAGAGTGTGCATGCTATCTTATAGTATGATCCCAACAATCAGTTGAACACTCAATTTTAGCATACTAAAATTGATATGGTGTAGGTGATTTCATATTGTTTATTGGGATACTGACACCAAGATCAAAGGTATGGAAGGGTTAGGAATTCTACCACCCTTATGGCCAAGTTAGCGAGTTAAGTTGGAGAATCATGTCAAACAGGAGATATTCTTAATACACTTGCTAGGAGATTGATACAAGATATTGAGATTAGCAAAGCAGTAAGTGAAGCCTTAATATTAGCAATGCAGAAAGGCTTAAAGAACATCATAATTGAACCAGATTCTGCGGACGTTGCTCAAGTTCTATCTAGTTCAATGAGAAGGGGTAGCCTATGCTATTTCTTATTTTCTTGGAAGAAGAGTGCAGAAACTATCTAGATCCAGAAAGAGAGAACATCCCAATCCAGCACAGTATAGAGAAACCAATATAATGGCTGGTTATTTAGCAAATTAAAGCAAAGACATGATTGCTCAAGTTCTATCTAGTTCAATATAATGGCTGGTTATTTTTGGACATTTTGTACATTATACTTGAGGTTTATTATAATAGATTAATGGAACCTGGTTTGGCCTGTTGCAGATAGAAGAAAATAAACTTATCTTTGAAGAAACCCATGATACAAGGATTTTCAGATTGCAGAGTAGGCAAGTGTTCTTAATAGTCAGTACAAAGAGATAGAGCGAGAGAAAGACCTGAGCAAAAGCAGAACCACCCAGCCTACGCTTTCCGCTGCCCAAATCAATATGAAGAAGAACACCTTGGTCTCCTAGTTTCAAATCAGGAGTCACTGTCTTGGTAATATCTGGGCAGGTCACGTAAGCACTGATGACCAAATTCCCGGGAGCTTTCACCACCTCGCCTCCAGAGTGGGCAGCCATTGAAAGACTGTCCTTGCCTCCATCAATAGCGATTCCAAGCTCAATCATAGTCTCTGCAAGAGCCGTAGCTGCATCATACATAGCCGCCCCTTCACCATCCAGCTTGGCAGCATACATCCAGTTGCCACTAGCTTTAACATCCGAAAGAGAGGTAACTTTTGCCCACACGAGATTCGTCAATGCTTCACCAACAGCCAATCTTGCCATAGCCTTTGGGTCCAGCAGACCCTTTATAGGCTGCTCTCCAATAGCACATGCGCCTCCAGTGAAGTCGCTGTATGTCTGGGCAATTACTGCAACGTCGGAGAGTGGAAGCTGTAAGGGGCCCACTGTCTGCTGCTGAGCCACAAGCCCAGTCACACACCTGTCAACTTTAGTAGTCAAAAACCGCTTTGAGCATACAGATGGGAGACTCAACACCCGTTTTAGAGCATCCAGAGCTGTAATACTGGAACCAATATCAAGCGGCTTCAACTGAGGAACCAGCCGACTGAATTCAAATTGTTTCTGAGGCATATCACCAAGAACCTTCTCCAGTTCGAGGTCAACAGCTGGGGGTGGTTGAGGGAGTCCCATGGAACGAGATTTTTGTATGGCTAAGCTGTCAACTAACACGATTCTCCCTTCACCATTGATAACTCCAATCACAGCCATTGAGAGTCTCTCTCTATCACAAATTGATTGAAGCAAGTCACGGCTTTCCGGCCTCACCAGTATAGCATCTTGCTCTTGATACTCGGCACCCCATATTTCCAAAACTGACATGGTATGATCACCAACCACGATTGCCCTGACATCAATCTGAGCCCCTTCGGGATAAATGATCTCCTTGACAACATTACAGTTGCCACCAGCACCTTGATCATGAATGCTAATGATTGGATTCTTGTCGCCCATTTCAATGCACGCACGAACAGCACGATACAACTTCTGGGCCATCTCAGCATCTCCCCGCTGTACAGCATTAAAGTCCAGGTCTGCATCATTTTGACCACTAACCATGCTAGAAGCCGCACCTCCTCCCATCCCGATACGATAAGCAGGGCCTCCAATCTTCACTACTAACATTCCGATTTCAGGCTCATGCTTTGTAATATGGCCGTGGTCAATCTGACCTATGCCAGCACTGAACATTATAGGTTTCAACCATTCGCGTCTCTCACCATCGGGAAGCCTCATGCCAAAAGTTCTGGTGTATCCTTGAATCAAAGGCTCCCCAAACTTGTTGCCATAATCAGATGCACCATTGCTTGCATCGATAAGAATTTGTAAAGGCAAGGCCAAGTTCGATGGGTAGCTAAATGACTGATCTTCCCATGGGGCATAAGCACCGTCAATATTAAGGTTACCTACGCAATAACCAGCTGTGGACGCCACAACAAACGACCCTCTCCCAGTGGCATGGGTATCCCTTATCCGCCCACCAGCACCAGTTTCTGCTCCAGGGTAAGGCGCCACAGCACAGGGGAAATTGTGAGTTTCGGCTGTAAATAGGATGTCAAGATCACGCCTGTCAATATCCAACGGACAGGTTGCACCATGCCTGACTGGGCGCAATTGCTTCACCGTGAACCCCTTGATAGCACTCGAATTATCCTTGAAACCAATCACCGAGTTGTTCGGATTCGCCTTCAGAGTGCTCTTAACAATCTGCATCAGAGTCTGATCCATGGGCTCTCCATCTATAACCATTTTTCCAGTGAAAAACCAATGCCTGCTATGCTCACTGTTCGACTGCGCAATATCAAACAACTCCACAGTTGTTGGGTTTCTCTTGATATCATCCTTGAAAAGCCTCGTGTAGTACTGAAGATCTTGCTCATCAAATGCCAACCCCATCTTCTCATTTATTTCCTCCAGTGCCTTCCTGCCCATTTCCATGACAGGCACAAATCGAACTTCTTCAGGAACTACACTCGTCTCAAACGAATTAAGCTTATGCCTATACACACATTCCGTCATACGATCATGAACCATAGCAGCAAACTCGCCAACCAGCTGATCCTGCAGCCCATCAGCTCCATCCTTGACAAACAGCATATATCTTCGCGACCTTTCCATACGAACAACCTCACTTAACCCGCACGAACGACATATAGATACAGCATTAGTAGACCACGCCGTGGTGAAAGACAACCTAGGTCCAACCTCAACAATCACAGCATTGCAACCTTCCATTCTCTCCCCATCAAGAAAGCTCTCAGTCCCAAGATTCTCCGGCTCATACGTCTCCCCAAGGAGCCATCTAAGCGCCGCAAACTTCTCGCTCTTAAGCTCACCTCCCAACCCTATGTTGAAGCACTGCTCAGTCTTCAGACCAACTATGTCCTTTGAAACCCTTGCCTGTGCAAGTTTCAGCAACTCAGCAGTTGCCGAATCCTGAAGCAACGGAACTCTAAAGAAATGAATAACCTCTACAGTAGATTCGACAAATTGGGGATCCATTGAAGTACACAAATCCCCTGAAACAACTGCATTCAGCTCTCTACCAGAACTTAAGGCCCTAGAAGCAGCAACGCCGTGAATTCGACTGGAAGACGATCTAACAGTAACACGAACTTGACGGCGATTACACATCCCATAAAGACTGTTTTGGGGCAAAAACAATTTGCTCCAACCGCCATAGCCCTGCGAGAAACCCTAATCGTATCAGTATCATCAAAGGGCAAAAACACCAAACGATACAAATTGGAGGCGGCGAAACGGGTGAGACCTTGGGAAGTTGAGATTTCAAGAGCTCCGACACCGCCAAGTCTGAAAAAGCCGCCATTGATATTGATCTTCACCTAGTGAGAGAGCAGAAACAGAAAACGATCAAAAACAATCACAAACAACAAAAAAGATACAGATAGAACTGGAAAAATTAGGATCAAACAAGTAAAATCATTTCAACAAGGGATGTAAATCATGATAGTGAGGCCGTAGAGAGAGGGGAAGCGTACGAGTGAAGCGGATCAATGGAAGCTCTTGTTGAAGGAGCGGCGATGGGCTCCCCACCAGCTACAGAGAGTGCGAAAAACAGAGTTGGAGGGGAAAGGGGTTTGAAGAGGGTTTTACTTTTCTATTTACTAGTAGTATCGTGCCCCGCGACTTTGCGTGGTTTCTTAAAAATTATATTTTATTACTTTCTTAATTTATTTTTAAACTATTAATTTTTATTAAATTATAAAGATTAACATTATTTCAATAATCTTTATTCTGGAAGTTTTCAATTAATAATAAACTAAACTAATCTTCTTTTCATTTAAAATCAATATATGGTTAGCGAATATAAATAAATTACTTCGTAACAACTTAAAAAAAAAAGATAAATATTCATTATAATACCATGTATGATAAAGGGTAAAGTGATAAATATATGTTGGAACAATAATTTACGTGAATAACTACTAATTAAATATTGAATTTACGTGAAATTTGATCTTTAGCCATAGAAAGATATGGTAGTATGCTAATTGTCCGGATAAATTATAAAATATATGTATTGAATCGGTAATATGTATATCATAAATTTAGTTATATTAAATAAATACTTAGTTGTTATGATTTGATTTAAAAAGATAAGTTTTTTTTTGCTTATATTAATTGATGTGGCCCAAAACTATAATACCACTTTAATTCAAAAAATGACACGTAAGCAAAAATAATCCTGTTTAATCCAGAAAATTCCGTGGTCGTGAGGTCGCGCCAACGGCCTCTGTTTTAGTATTTTATAATATAATATATAGAATATAGATAGATTTTTCATTTTTTTAAAGGGGGTTTAAAAATGGTTTTATTTTAGGAAAGTGCGTTTGGATTCTACTCCGTAAAATTATTTATCTAGATTTATTCGGGAGTTTGGTTTCATTATCTCGATTTTTACGAATATTTTTAAACGTGCAACCAAACATTTACACGAGTAGAATAAAATAATTATATTTTTTAAACTAAAATAATTATATTATAACACATCCATTTTGAAATCAAACATAGGATATGGAGTCATGGAGATGTTGAAACTGTTACTTAACTCCTGGTGATTTCAACAGTTTATCTTGTATATATCGATAAAGTATATGAAAGTTTCCGTGTTGATAAAATTTCATTCTAGTTCTTATAGTATATGGATGTCATCGACACCTCTCAACGACTCAACAGTCTCTTCAATCATCAAAGGCACACCTCCACATCCTTGATGATCTTCGAAGCAATTTCTTGAATGTCTCGCGGAAGTTAAGCTGTTGATCTTAGGATAAAGGAGGGAGATAAGGTTTGTGTGGAGGACTTGGACTCAATTTCAAATTAAAATGGGAAAAGGCGTGGGTTTTGTAGAGTTGAATTGGCATGGAAGTGTTTGGTACTTTGTCATAGATGGGGATGCAGGAGGGTGAGGAATGAGGTAGTGAGGGCTTGTGGTTTAGCTAAGAATGGGAGAGGATAGTTGGAGAAGAGATCTGTTTGTTTGAATGCAGCAGTGGTGTGAGATGGAGCGGAGGGAGAAGGAGAAAGAAAATTAGGAAAAGAAGGGTCCACAAGGGCAATCTGAAATCCTGACAAATTCGAACTCAAAACCCGCTCGCTCACTCAAATCCCGACACTATAAATTTTAAATTGAATTTTCAGTCGATTTTTAAACAATCGAAATTAAATTAAATTTCTTAAAATCTGGAGCTCGAAAGCGGAATTAGAATCCGTCAAAATCTAAAATTTAAAACGATGTCGGAATTATTTATAATGATTGTTAAATCAAAAATTGTGCTCGGCCAATTTATAATGACTTTTCTATTTAGTGGGAAATGTCTGATTATCCATTCGAGCCTTGTCGGAGGTTTAAGGAAGGTTGGCATATGGATCTTCTCCACCAATTTTTGGATGGCGACTAACCAGGCATGGTATTAAAAACCTTTGTTTTCAGCATGTAGCTCAACATCCGAAGATATTCATCATCTCCCATTATTTTTTTCATTGGGATGCTCACCCCACCCAAGCTAAGTGAGATATGAGCCAAATGTTTTATAATGGAACTCTTCGAGCCTTATATTGGAAGGACTGAAGGAGTGCCAATATTTCAAAGAAGTTAAGCCGAATTATCTAAAATTAGGTCGGAGGTTTACGTATGTGTTGTATGAAATTACAAAAGATTAAATTGAGGATTCTGTTGTGTCAACACGAGCTTAATAGGTCTTTATTGTCATGAATATCGTTACAACTCTCTGTGTTGTGCTGAATAGGAACAGTCTCCACACCAGGTTTTTATATATATATAGGGGCACGTACTCTCCTATGCCTCATTGGCGCACAAGCTCCTCAACTATCCATTCGAACCCTCTCTCTTTCTTTCTTCAACTATCCTTAAACCCCGACAAAGCTCGAATAGATAATCAAGCATTTCCCATTTAATAGAAAAGTCATCTAGATCATTCATCTCAAGCGTCATTACATTCAAGGATCCAATGATTGGATTAGAAGCAACAACAAAAAAACATACTGATCCATTGGGAGAGAAGACAGACGACGACCGATGACCGAAGCGGGAGGAACGAAGGAAGAGAAGGAGAGTTGAAAACTCTCATTGCAAACTTAATTACTCCGTAATACTCCGAAGTATATATAGATAAACAGTGCAACTTTGCAAACGACATAAAACACAAACATAAAATATTTGCACGAACTAATTCATGACAATAAAGACCTGTTAAGATTCGTGTCGACACACCAGAATCCTCAATTTCATCTTTTGTAATCTAATAGAATGCATACATAAACCTCCGACATAATTTTAGATAATTCTACAATACTTATTTGAAATGTTGTCACTCCTTCCAATATAAGGCTCGAACAGTTCCATGATAAAACATTTGCCTCGTATCTCCCTCATCATGTGTGGGATGAGCACTCCAATGAAAATAATAATAATGGGTGATGACGAAGATCTTTGGGATGCTGAACTCCATGCTGCAAACAAAAGTTGCTAATACCATGTGCCATGAAAGGCAATACATGGATATACTCTGGTCAGTCGTCATCCAAAAATTGGAGGAGAAGATCTAAAACCCAACCATCCTTAAACCTCCGGCAGAGCTTGGATGGATAATCAGACGTTTCCTATTTAATAGAAAAGTCATCTAAATCATATGTCTCAAGTGTCATTGCAATCAAGGATTCAATGGTTGGATTGACAAAAAAAAACACTACTCCATTGAGAGAGAAGACGGTCGACGACCGAAATTGGAAGAAAGAAGGAAAGCTACTCTCCTTGCAAACTTAATTACTCCGTAATACTCCGAAGTATATAGATAAACAATTTAACTTTGCAAACAACATAAAACACAAGTATAAAATATCTACATGAACTTATAAAATCTGCAACATCTATGTTGGTACATTGAAAACGGGTTAATAATCATGGTAGTGATAGTGATAAGTTAAAGAGTATTTTTTTGTCTTTTAAGCTTACAAACCTAAGTCTACGGAGACTACAAAAGAAACAGAGATGTCATGCCTAAAAGTCTAGTTTACAAAAGGGGCATAACAACCCATACTCCACCCACACTTGGTTCTGTCCGTTTTTTATCCTCGAACCATTTGTCTAATGCAGTGGGTTTCGATAAAAAAAAGCTTGATAAGCAACCAATTAGATCTCTGAAAATATATAAACAAAAACAAAAAAATCAATCAGCATAATTATATATATTTTCAGAGATCTAAATATGCTGATTGATTTTTTTGTTTTTGTTTATATATTTTCAGAGATCTAATTGGTTGCTTATCAAGCTTTTTTTTTTACCGAAACTCATAGCATTAGACAAAAGGTTCGAGGATGAAAAACATACAGAACCAAGTGTGGGTGGAGTATGGGTTGTTATGCCCCTTTTGTAAACTAGACTTTTAGACATGACATCTCTGTTCCTTTTGTAGTCTCCATAGACTTAGGTTTGTAAGCTCTAAAGACAGGAAAGTACTCTTTAACTTATCACTATATCATTACCAGAATTATTAACCCGTTTTTAATGTACCAACATAGATGTTGTAGACTTTATAAGTTCATGTAGATATTTTATGCTTGTGTTTTATGTCGGTTGCAAAGTTAAATTGTTTATCCTTATACTCCGGAGTATTACGGAGTAATTAAGTTTGCAAGGAGAGTAGCTTTCCTTCTTTCTTCCAATTTCGGTCGTCGACCGTCTTCTCTCTCAATGGAGCAGTGTTTATTTTTTTTGTTAATCCAACCATTGAATCCTTGATTGCAATGACACTTGAGACATATGATTTAGATGACTTTTCTATTAAAAAAGAAACGTCTGATTATCCATCCAAGCTCTGTCGGAGGTTTAAGGATGGTTGGGTTTTGGATCTTCTCCTCCAATTTTTGGATGACGACTGACCAGATTATATCCATTTATTGCCTTTCACGGCACATGGTATTAGCAACATTTGTTTGCAGCATGGAGTTCAGCATCCCAAAGATCTTCGTCATCACCCATTATTATTATTTTCATTGAAGTGCTCATCCCACACATGATGAGGGGGATATGAGGCAAATGTTTTATCATGGAACTGTTCGAGCCTTATATTGGAAGGAGTGCCAACATTTCAAATAAGTAATGTAGAATTATCTAAAATTATGTCGGAGGTTTATGTATGCATTCTATTAGATTACAAAAGATGAAACTGAGGATTCTGGTGTGTCGACACGGATCTTAACAGGTCTTTATTGTCATGAATTAGTTCGTGCAAATATTTTATGTTTGTGTTTTATGTCGTTTGCAAAGTTGCACTGTTTATCTATATATACTTCGGAGTATTACGGAGTAATTAAGTTTACAATTAGAGTTTTCAACTCTCCTTCTCTTCCTTCGTTCCTCCCGCTTCGGTCATCGATCGTCGTCTGTCTTCTCTCCCAATGGATCAGTATGTTTTTTTTTGTTGCTTCTAATCCAACCATTGGATCCTTGAATGCAATGACGCTTGAGATGAATGATCTAGATGGCTTTTCTATTAAAGGGGAAATGCTTGATTATCTATTCGAGCTTTGTCGGGGTTTAAGGATAGTTGAAGAAAGAAAGAAAGAGGGTTCGAATGGATAGTTGAGGAGCTTGTGCGCCAAGGAGGCATAGGAGAGTACGTGCCCCTCCCTTATCCGACAAATTACCTATATGTATTCTTCTCGACGATAGCTTCATTTTGATATATAATTCCGAGTAAACTAGTAATTGTTGTCGATTTACATTATTTTATATGTATAAACTGGTGTTTTTATATGTAAAAATTAGTTGATAACCTTAAAAACTTCTCCGCATAAGTTAGTGTTTTTATCCATAAAAATTAGTCGATAATATCATAATCCTTCTTCTATCTATAAATATATATCTATTTGTATATCTATATATCTTCTATATATCTATACATCTATATCTATATATAATCTTAATTTAGAATACTTAAGACTTATGTGTCATCCTCTCCTTAATCCCTTCCTTTCCACCAATCATGTTTTTTCACCATTTTTTTAAATTATCTATATATGTATATAATCTTAATTTAGAATACTTAAGGCTTATATGTCATCCTCTCCTTAATCTCCTCATTTCCATCAATCATGCTTTTTCGCCCTTATTTAATTATTTATTTCCTTTAATTCTTATTTTTATTCTTTCTTTTATCTCTTTAAACCAATCACATTTTTTCTTTTATATATTGGTTGTTCCACATCACATTTAATCAAAGATAAAATGTTATTATTATAATTATTTTTACTGAGTGATTTAAATATCTATATTTATGTATTATACTTTTACATGAGATTTTTTTAAAAATAATTTTTTTGAGATATTTATAAGATACATTTATGGTAAAGATTTTTATGAATTTTATCTTAACTTTTATTAATATTTGATAATATTAATTTTTTAATTCATTAAGATTTTAGTTTAAAAAATTACCCATGACGCGAAAATTGTACTAGTATATATAAATAAATTAAAATAAAATAAAAAAGAGATTCCTATGCGACTAGCTAGTAATTAACCATCGTTCTACGTGGGTTCTTATTCGTCCATTTTACTATCTTGGATTGCCAAGCTCGGTACAAGATTCCATTGGGATTATGTGAGTAGTTGATGTGAAATTCTGAAAACGGGAGTCGTGTAGGGTTTATTTTGTTTTTAGTTATAAGTTTGAGATTCACTCTTCTAACACAAAAGTTTAAGCTATTGTGTTGGGGTTTCAACACCTCCCCTTATATTTTGATTTTGTTTTCACCTATTTTTTCAACGTGACCCATAAACCCCAACAATTGACCACCCATATCGAATAAAATGGACTAAAATAATAATAATATATACTCCGTATAAGAAACGGAGAAATTTACTAAAGTTGTATCTTTTAAAATAATAATAATATATACTCCGTATAAGAAACGGAGAAATTTACTAAAGTTGTATCTTATGGAATGTCATGGAGTAATAAGTTGTCTATTATATATGAAAGAACTCGCCCTAGTCGGGGTGGCCTAGTGGTAAGGAGGAAGGGGATGAGTAAGGAGGTCCCGGGTTAGATCTCTGCTTCCGCCTCTTTCCTTGGGTGAAAATCCAAGGTTTACCTTGCTCCTTACCACTGGGTCGAGCCGGTCGGCGCAAGCCGGTTTACCTAGTACGTGGCTCTTGCCGGCTGGGTCACGTGCTCGGGGTTTGCCACCGAAGATGGGTTCCTCGCTAGTAATATATAGGGAAAACTAATTAAAATAGCCCCACCTTTGGGGATATGGTAAAAATATATCCTCAATTTTCAAATGTAAGAAAAATATTCCGACCTTTGAGGGTAGTGGTAATATATTACCATGAGTTTTCTCACGGGTCAAAAATACTGCCAAGGCAGCTTAATTAAGTGGAATTTAAATTTTTTTTGACAAAGGTTTTCTTGAACGGTTTCCTTAGGAAAAAAATAAAGTATTGGACCAGGCCCATACCCAACGCCTTCTTCCCTTGTGGTCGCTTATCTTGAGCCGTCTCTCTGATATCTTCTTCTACTTTGATTCGTTCACGGATTTGTCTGAGTAAGTTTTGTTGTCGGTTTGGTGTTAGGAATAGTCGTGTTGTGTTAATTTAAGACAATTTTGATTGGATTAGTTGTTTGGTTGAATCAATTTCATTTTTAAAGGTTCAATTTTGTTGTCGGTTTATTTTTCTCCTAAGAAAACCGTTCAAGAAAACTCAATTCCAGTGCTAATTTGTAAAAAAAAAAAGTTTCCACGCAGGCTGCCTTGTTTAAAAAGATCCACGCATGCCGTCTTGTCAGCATTTTTTACTCGTGAGAAAACTCGTGGTAATATATTATCACTACCTCAAAGGTCGAGATATTTTTATTACATTTAAAAGTTGAGGATATGTTTTTGCCATAACCTCAAAGGTGGGGATTTTTTAATTAGTTTTCCTCCTAATATATATGAAAGAACTCGAAAGGTCGTGATCGGTGGCAGAGCCAATGGGGGTCTGGGTTCATGTACCCCTGCTCTCCCGAAGAACTACATATGTATTCTCCTTGTCGATAAATTCGTTTTGATATATATAATACGTCATAATCCGATATCCGAGTAAAAAATTATAAATGATTGAAAATTGAAGGTATAATAATCACTTTAATATTATTTCGATAAACTATAATGTTTTTAGCTTACCAAAAAATAAAAAATAAAACTATAATGTTTTTATATTTTACTTAGTTTGACATTCATATACTATAATTCATCAAGAAAGTATCGAAACAAGAGGTTATGTACCCACTTTGACGATTAGATAAGAAGTTACGTAAGTTTAAATTTTTTAAATCTTTACATATTTTTTTTTTCGATTAGGAAATAATTCGGGTGGGTTAACCCTACCCGGCAGCATCCTTGCGGATGAGGTCAAGAAGACCTGGATCATTACTAATATCGACTCCTCGGGCAGAGTGGCTAAGCTGTGCAACCTTATCCGCCACTCTGTTGCCCATACGAGGAACATGAAAGAACACTACTTCTTTCAAAGTCGATAACAAAATTTGTACATCAGAAATGATTAGTTCGATCTCCCACGGACAGGTGGATTTTCTGTTTAAGTGATCAATGATTATCTTACAATCTCCTTCAATTTGAATTTTGTCTATAGTGAGTTGACATACTTGTCAGATCCCCAAATTGAGAGCTAGGGCTTCCGCCGTGAGTGGTTTTTGTTTACCTAGCTTCTGGTGACAAACAGAAATAGGGCGACCTTCCCAATCCCTGATAATGGCTCCTGCAGAGCTCTCGCTGTTTGTTAGCGTTGACCCATCAAAATTTAATTTTAGCATACCCCGTGGTGGCTTGCGCCAAGAAATATGTTTTTGTTTATTATTCTGTTTTGGAGGTTTGGGCCGAAGAGGGCGAACCTCCTCCTCTAAATCAGTCTCTACTACCGAAGTTTTATTCCAGTTATCTATATGTGATTTAATCAGACATAAGACTTTATCTTTTTGTGGGATGGCTTCCTGTTGAAACAGATGTCGATTCCTAACATACCATGTAGACCACCAAGAGAAGGCGAGACTCACCATAGCCGATGGATTTAGGCTCTTCCTAAGAAGAGATAGAATGGGCTTGATATCCCGTGACTGGGCAATCAAGGAGGCAATGGTTGATTGAACATGGGAAGGGAGTTGGTGGATGGCTTGGACGAAGGGACATTCTAGAAAAAGGTGGACCTCATCCTCGGGTGCCCCATTACATAAAGAACAAGTGGAAGGGACAGACGTCCCTCGACTGGACAACCTAGAAGCGGTCGGCAGGCCATCCTGAGATATTTTCCAAAGAAAATTTTTAACTTTCGGGGGAATATTAACCTTCCAAATCCAGGCATTACTATCCGGGAGTGCTGTTGACTGAGCCGTTATTAATTTATATGCACTGGCAGTAGAAAACCATCCCTCCCTATCCGGCCACCAGTATAAACGGTCTTGAAGATGCGAGGCAGGTATAGGGATGTCTAATATTTCATGCACTAGACAATTAGGTAGGACTCCCTGAAGTTTTTCCTTCCACCATTTGCCCCCCAAAATGTAGTCACTGACTGTCTCTTCCTGATTACAATCTTGAGGGCATTCTTCCCTAGATAACAACGAAGAGGTTGTGACCCAATTATCCGTCCAAAACTTGATTGATCGCCCATTTCCTACCGACCAAATAAGTCCAGATTTAAATTTATCAATTAAAGATGTCAGCTTGGTCCATTGCCAGGAGCTAGACCCCCTTTTTTGTAGTTAAAAATACTGGCAAAACGAAGGTATTTATGTCTAATCAACGATACCCAAACATTACTAGGCTCAGCCAGAATCTTCCACAGTAGTTTCATCTGGAGAGCCTCATTCATGTCACTAGATTTCCGAATCCCCAGCCCCCATATTGCTTCGGTTTGCAAATTCTATCCCAGCTAATCAATGGCCGGTACTGAAGATCTTTATTCCAAAAGAAAGAGCGGTTTATCTGGTCGAGTTCTTTGTGCATAGCCGAGGGGAGCATGAAATTTTGTATAAAGTGTAGCGACTTAGCAGAAAGGTTAAAGTTTATTAAGATAGCACGACCTTGTTGCGAGAGGGCATTAGCCCTCCATTTTGTTAATTGTTGTTTAGATTTACAAATGATATCTTCGAAAGTGCTTTTGGTTACTCTTCCATTAATAATAGGGCAGCCTAAATACTTTTCTATTGAATTTTCATTTGTAATATTGAGGCAGTTATGCAACTCAAGGATCCTATGGTCAGGAATACCTCTCGTAGCCTGGAAACTAGATTTATGGTAATTAACCTTTTGCCCCGACACTTTACAGTATGAATCAACAATTGACTTCACTTTGCGCCCAGCATCCAAGCTACCTTTTGAGAAGATTATGATATCGTCAGCAAAGGAAAGAAACGGAATCCGAGGCCCGTCCTGTCCAATCGGGAATCCAATGGATGTTTTATCCAGGCTAGCCTCAGCGGCTAGTTTTCGGGCCAGTACCTCTGCACCTAGGATAAATTGGAAAGGGGATATCGGATCCCCCTGACGGAGGCCCCTCGAGGGGAAGATCAGATCTGTAGGACCATTGTTGACTAATACTGAGAAGGATACCGTCGTAATGCATTCCATGATCCATGCAATAAACGTATCGTGGAAACCAAATCTTCCAAGCACCTTTTTTATGAAATTCCAGTCGACTCTATCATATGCTTTCTCCATGTCTAATTTTATTGCTAACCAACCTTCTCGGCCCTTCCGAGATTTGTAGGAGTGAAAAATTTCGTGAGCTATCAGGACATTATCTTGAATAGCGCGGTCTGATACAAAGGCACCCTGAAGAGGATGTATAAGTTTTCCAATAACTTTTTTCATTCTATCTGTCAAGATTTTTGATATAATTTTGTAGACATTGGAACATAAGCTAATTGGACGGTAGTGGCTGGTGGCAGTTGGATCGTCTCTTTTTGGGAGAAGGGAGATGAAGGTATGATTTATTTGTTTGAGCATTCTTCCGGAATGGAAAAAACCTTTGACCGCACAAATTACAGATTTACCTACTATATCCAAGTATTTTTTTATAGAATTCAGCTGTGAAGCCATCAGGACCAGGGGATTTATTTTTCCCTAGGTTGAAAATTGCAGTTTTAATTTCCGTGTTAGACGGAAGTTGTATCAGGAAACTATTTTCCTCCGGCGAGATTGAAGGTTGTATTAGTTCCAGTAACTCACTAAGGAGTCTGTCGTCTATTGGTTCTTTCTTAAATCTGTTCTCAAAATCCGCTTTTATCTCAATCCTAACATTTTCCTCACCCACGACTACCGTTCCAGTGGGAGAGACGATGTTGCGTATTTGTTTCCTATGCCTACGCCCAGACGCCACACGGTGAAAATATGCCGTGTTAGAATCTGAGAGTTTAAGATGTTTTGTTTTGGCTCTTTGGTTCCAAAACGATTTTTGAAATATGTGGAGCTTCTCTTTCTTTGTGATTAGGCGCTTTTCCTTGTTATCGTTTAGATGAGGATTCATCCCGGGACCAGTGGATTGAATATGCAGGAGCTCTGACTCCACCACTTTTAGCTGACGGAAGATGTTCCCAAAACTCGTTTTATTCCATTCTTTTGCCTTTTTTTTAAGTATTTTTTGTTTGAACATTAATTGGAACATGGCAGAGCCCGGGCAAGAGGCCCGCCAGGATTGCTTAACTAAGTTGCGGAAATCTTTCCGAAGTAGCCAAGCATTCTCAAATTTGAAAGGCGGTGCCTTAAAGGTTGAGTCAACCTCAAAGGTGATTGAGATTGGGCAGTGATCTGAAGAGGAGAAAGCTCCGTTATATGTGATCATGTTAGGAAATGTTTCGATGACTTGTTGGTGGACAAGCACCCGATCAAGCTTTTCGCGGATGTTGAAATCTTCCTTCGGATTTTTCCTCCAAGTAAACGGATTACCAAAGGTGGGGAGGTCTAAAAGTGAACATTCATTTTTGAAAGAGATAAGTCTAGAAAACCTGGAGGTCCGAGTTAAGGCCCCGCCGAGCTTGTCAGCACTGCAAATAATTTCATTTAGATCTCCAAGAACTATGCACGGGATAGATGAATCATTTACGATTGTTTTTAACATTTCCCAAAACGGTTCCTTTTCATTTGGGGCCGGAGGGGCATAGACGAATAGAACAAGGATCGGGAACCCCTCAAGTAGGCTTTCCAATCTGAGACCAATAATACGCGGTGAGTGGACAACAATGGAGATCGTAAAATTTAATAGTTGGTGGGATTTCCACAGGACTGCTATTCCTCCTGATCTCCCAATAGCCGGCGACCAGGCCGCTTCATCAAATCCAATATGCCTCCAAGTCTTATCGTCGGGAATATTTTCCGATTTAGTTTCCGCTAGAGCCATAATTTGAATATGCTCATTTTTACACATAGTATCAATTTCCGTCCAAAAGGTTCTTTTTCCTATACCTCTACAATTCCAAAAGCAGATCTTCATGTATAACTTTTGATGATAAAAGGACATGTTTTCGGAGTCCTTAAATCAAGATGATTTTGATATTTTATTATGAGAGGAGCCACAAATGACATTATGAATTGGAGGTAGACAGAAAACCTTGTATGCATATCATGTTTTGTAATAATGCCTAGGAAAACCATACACACTAGAAATAACGAGAGATCTATTTTCCCAAGAAAGACATAGTTTAATCCAGCAAGCTTGCACCAAAGGTACCAAGTAGAGCACCTTTGCACAACCCAAGTAGGTAACCAAATCGGAACAGCCCAGCATGCATGTTTCATCCACACCATGTTACACAAAACGGGAGTCGGCAAATTATACAAACCAAACAAAATTATAACGGGCAACCCCACTAAATAAGGAGAAAGGTGTTGCACCTTATACCAAATATATTTAAGAGATATTAGTAAATTAATCTTATCTAGAGTGTTGATGCAAAAGTTACAGGTAAAGCCGGAGTTACCAGAACTTTTGATTGCGCCACTAAGGAAACCAACATCGGAGGAGGAAGTAAATGAAAGGTTCCAATAAAACCAACCCCAAGCATCGCAATGGGACAAACTGAAGGAGCGAGATCTGATCAAAGAGATTGGGACAAGCCATAAACCACAGGCAATCTCTACTGAATGACATCGAGAGGCTGGACGATCAATTTCAGAACCCCGCCAACAAGTGACGATAGGCGAGTAACACAAGACAGCAAAACGAGACTCACACCTGTGTTGCTCACCGAACAGCTCAGTAGTTGCTAGAGAAACATAGAAGCTAACCTCGCAATTGACGGGAATGAATGTAGGCAAATCAGCAACCCATTCGAGAGCAACAAGCTGGCGAGATTTATCCATTCTAATGGTGAAGAGAGCATCCAAGGACAGAGCCAATTTAACAAAACCAACAAGATCCAAGTGAAAGAGTTCATTCAGCGATATAGTGACCTTGTGATTCACATACTCAACAACATGATCGAATGATTTTTCAGCCTTCTCGAAAATGCAAGGCATCAAGTAACCTGGTTTTTCCCTTTTAGATGACACAACATCCACACTTTTTTTAGGGCCCTGTCGGGATTTGAGGGATGAAGGGGCATAGGCCACCTTCACAGATTTGTGCAAACACCAAGGGAGGGTGTTAGTTCTTATCAAACCTAACCAGCAAGACAAGTCCATTGACCAACATATGCCTTTCACCAAGGAGCTAGAAGGGCGAGCCACTACAGGCAGTTTGTCCAAGCTTTTCAGAAAGCCCTTTCGGAATTTATATGGTGAAGGAGCATACATCACTTTCACAGTTTTGTTCACTCCCCAAGAGAGAGAAGATTTGTATCATAGACAGAAGATTAACTAGACCAAATGTCAGGGGAACAAATTTCACAAATGGGGTTACATAATATTGCATAGAAACCAAACCATGCAGTCCTGAAGCAAACCTGTTGCGGGTGAAGATGACACAAATGTTAGCAGCGGTAAGCATTCTCACAAACCACAAGGAATCTGATGTCGATGCCAGGAGGAGCAAACCAACGATAGATGGATTTGAAACACCTTCAGACACCTGTTAAACCATCAATTTCTGAGGGCCCTTTCGGGGGGTAGATGGTGAAGAAGCACATGGCTCCTTCACAGTTTTGTTGGGCCACCGAGGAACGATGGATTTTTGTATCAAAAACAACATATTACCCAAATCCTTTGTTAGAGATAAGAGATTTCTCGAAGGATTTATTGAGTTGAAAAGGGAGAACAAAGTCGAAAGTGCAGGTACAAACCTGTTGGTAAGCAATACGACCAAAAAAGCACAATCTGGAGTCGGAAACTCATGTAACACAACACAAAGGAAACCGAAACTGAAGTGAACCCGCCACACCCCTCTAGCAAGCCGAAGAAGCACACCCGCGAGGCCCGACCAAGCGCCACCTGAGAGCCAGCAGAACATGAAACCCCCGCCCACATCGAGGAGCTCTTTCTTTCTCTTTCTAAAATCTTTCATCACAACTATCTTGACATTCTTTCTGAATCTAGCAGCCACATCAGTAGAGCTCCATACATGATTCCTTCCGAACAAAACAGCCCCACGACGCCCCATCCCCGACACCGCAAAAGCCAGAGAGGCAACAGAGGACCCGAAGAGCGTCGAAGCAGATGGATTGAGGGAGGGGAACCCAAACACAGAAGTTGATTTGTGGAGCAGCGCAAAGACCCACAATAGATTGAACGGGGCCAAACGGAGCAACAACACACCCGCCGATCCAGCGAAGGCCCAGAACGCCCGACGAACCCTAAAAGAGGGACGATACAGGGAGAACGGGTGTCCGAAATTGGCCGAAACCAGGCCAAATCGAAGTAAGAAGGAGACGATTCGATGAAGACGATACCAAGATTAGGTTTGGAAGAGAAAGAATGCAAAGAAATTTAGGGGCGCGTGGGCGCGTTCTCAAGGCTCCCGGGGGAGTTTTTTTTTCACAAAAGCCTGTTTTAAAATCTTTACATATTGTTACTAGTTTGAAATATAACAAGCTACATATTAACTCAATGTTTATTATATTGCTTTTCATATCCCGTTAGTCTTTTTTTTTATTCGGCTTTTTTTTTTCCCTTTAGTTCATTTACTTTTCATATCCTTAGTTTGATGTTGGTTTGGCAAAACTAGCTCAAGTAGACTTTTCCATATGAATTTGGTGTTCATAGGTACCTTTAAAAACATTGCAATATTGCTCCTTTGTTGGATAAATGGACTATGAAATGACTCCAGGACGGTGTGTCACAACTCGTGCTAAGCAGTAGCGAAAAGCTTTGATAGTACTATGGAATAAATATCCCAAGCAGAAGCACAATCCCTAACTAGGAGTCGTCTTGGCTTGCTAAAAGGTCGTTCGTCGAAGACATCGGAGATCAAGCCCTTACATCATTGGAATCAGTTTAGAGTCGATCGCTCCTGGTTCGTGCCTGGTCGAATGTACGATCACAAAGAGTTTGGAAATGAACACTGTTTCGGCTTGTGTTTGTGTACATGGCGCTGTCGCTCGCTCAATGGCGCAGCGACAAATGCATCGACCATGAGCAAGGATATATATCGTATTCAGTATTCAGAACCGTAAATAACATTTTTCGCTGATACTCGAGCCAATTAGCGGCTTCTGACTGCTGCTTAGCGTCAGTTTCGACATTTTCAAGGTGCCCTGCATATACGGAGGGAGCGGAATATACAAGTGTGTGCTACTACCAGGGAGAATTGTTACCAAGGAAGCTTCGAACGGGGGAAGGCCTGCTCCAGCCTGCTTCCATTAGAATGAGGTTGAGGCGTACGATGAGCTTCTCAACAGCGTCTTCTTCAAGCTTGTCCGAGGTCTCAACATCTTCGTGTGGCTTGTTTGTTGTCTCTACGGAATATTCTTCTGTCTCGTTTGACGACTTGGATGCCTGCTGCTGTGACAAACAAATGTTTCAATGGTTAAGCTTAGACAAAACAATGAACTAGACCATAACCTTTTGTTTCCCGTAAGATAAATTCCACATTTGAGACCTTAGTTTCAAGATACAACTTCAGGTACTGCAGCGACTCCTCGTAGTAGCCACAGTGGTAAAGAAGAATGCCGTAATCTCGCAGCTCGTTGAAATCTGCTTCTAGGAGGATCAAGCGCTCACATGCTGTAAACAGAAAACAAGAAGCTGAAGAAAATAGAACAACTAGGCACCATAAAACAATAATCACTGCCAAAAAGGAACAAGGCACCATTAAACAATAATCAATAGAAATCATTACACACTGTTTTTGTCTTTTGAAGATATCAAGTGATAGCAAAGGATAGCGCAAATAATGGAATGCATACCTGCTAAGGCACACCTCATATCTCCAAAAAGCACGCTTGTCCAAACACCACGATCTAGCCTATGCTGAGCAGCTTTTGCAGATGCAAGCTCGAAGGCACTAAAAGTACAAGTAAAGATTGATAACCTGAATACAGAAAGAGGCAGGCAGAACATGATTCATATTGTAAGCTGACGGACCTGTCTCTGGCAACATTTGATCTATCAATCAAGCTAGCAGCATCAGCTGCTCCCAGAAACATGCTTTTGGCACGATCATGTTGGAATGGCCAATATGTATTCTTCAAATCTCTCAATATCTATAGGCTTGGGAAACAAATGGTTAAACAAATATTGGGAAATACATTTACCATTCATGCCAAAAATACATCTTCGTTTCAAACCCTGTCCATTTTCTCTTTACTTGAAAGCATGAATGTACTTCTTTCATTTGTCATCAATACAACCATATAGATGCAGGTATTGTGAATGTGAATGATAGAATTTTTATATTTTTTTCACTTTTCATTTTTCAAATGGAAGTCTTGAAAAGCATCTATACACTACATTTAAAGGACAATAGGAATGTATATAAAAAATTCCTGACAGCAAGTTGAAGCTAGAGGTAACATTGCGGCATTATGAGGATATGTTAACTTCAAACACCTACAAAAAGCCTACACAAACAACTTTAAGCATAAAATAGATGTGCAGGGAAAGTGAAGCTCACCTCCACTAGAAGGGATTCAGTAACCAATATATGAGCATGATCAGATGATTTAGTTTTCCTCTTATCATAAGCTCGTGGAAGGGCTTGAGGCTCATGGGGATGGAAAATCTCAACATCAAAATCATATACACCACATAAACGTAAATTTTTTAGGACTTCTGAGTAGACAAGTGACAAAATGACAGGTGATCCACATCGATGGGTTAGAACCTGTTTGGGAATTCAAAATCATATTATTGATATTTGCCAGTGACATAAAACAACAACAAAAAAAAGTCGAGAAGGGTAAAGGAGATTGCACTTTCTCACCGAGTGAAGATAAAGTGTTTTTGGTTCAGTCTGCAAACTTGAAGTATTTCTCCTGAAACCCTATTGAAATCAGCAGCACAGTGAAGATTTTTAATCAAGCAATTCACATCCTGAATAACCTCACCTATATGATCAATCTAGTAAATTTGAAATATGCAATGAGTAACTGAATTGCAGCCAATAATGGTCCACATGGACTTCTTCGCCACACCACATGAGGAATACACACTTTCTAAAGCATCTCCAAATGAATAAACGAACAAAGATATTACTTCTATTTTAGCTGCTTGACTTATTTCACAACTACCTATCTACTGTCCACAAATGCTTAAGCTTATATATTTGGTCTAGTTATGCATTTCCTACATCATTCTTATGAGATCAAAGAAGCTCATGTTAATTAGTAAAGACATTCATAATAAGAATTGAGAAGCATTGAAATGTACAGCAACAAGCAAAAACTGCAGAATGCCATCAACATTTATACGCAATGTATAAGTTACTATTCATCATCGTTGTGTGAAACAGAAGTTGATATTGGTTTGAAGAAAGATCGACTAGCTTTCTAAAAAATTACAGGTTGAGGTTCCGCTTCAAAGCTCATAGATTCCAAAACAAAAACAAACTGGAATTTTGAAAATAAAAGCTCATACCTTTCTAACATACAGATACTTCTCCACACTAGCCAAAAAATCCTCTGTTGATGACTTCATAGTATACTTAAAGTGAGGGAAGTAGCTGGTTGAGAGACTATCCATTCTCTCAATGAACGATTCGACCGGAAGTGGAACCGAGGAATGCGACAAGAGGGAGTCATCTTCCGCTGCGATGTATAAGGCAGTCCTTGCCAAATCCACATGTCTATTCACACAAATGCTTGTTTCTCTCTCGATATTGGACAAGTTTTGGATCTGATCAAGAAACCCACCCCTTGCCGCCTGTCCATCATCATATCATGACCCATTAAAAGAACACAAATTGGAAACAAACAGATTCATCTTGATAATCAAAGGTATGATTCTTGACCAGCTCCAATTCCAGGTAACCTAAAACTAGAATTCAATTACAAAGTGTTGCCAGTTGACGCCATTCACAAACAAGGTAACTTGAGGCTAAAAATCTATCAAATTTCAATTGCCAGGTATTTGCAATTGACGCAAGAGGAACTGAACAGAAAGAGGAACAAACGCTAGCAAAAGATCATCTAAATCAACAAAAATTGAAATCCCGTTGTTTCCGGTAAAACCTAAAAAACCAGAAATGAGAATTCAAATTGAAGAAAAAATCAAACCGAATCGGGGCAACAGAGATGGAAAGTTGAGGAGTTATGCAAAGAGAGCATACACGAGCATGAATCGTGTCGTTTCCAGAGGAATCAAGGGCGTCGTGAAGGACGAACTTCAGGTCCTTGGAAGAGAACTGAGATTGACAGACAAGGCGAAATCGAGGAGGAGAAGAGGGAGAGGAAGAGGAAGCAAATGGAGAAGAGCGAGGCGGGGAGAGCGAGGAGGAGCTCGGCATCCATGGGGTAGCAAACGAAGCCATCGCAGAGTACAAATCATCAACTTCTTTTATGCTTTCGTCTTTATACGGACCTGATATGGATTCATATAGTTTGGATATTTTAGCCGTTCGTACAGAGTTGCTCACTTGCTCGTCTATACAAACAAAAGTTGTAGTAATATCTTGACCAGTGCATTATTTGCATATACCAGGGGTCACCAAAAAAAAATTTGCATATACTTGGAAGTCAGACCCGTGCTACACCCGGAACATGTGATTTGTTCCAAAAAAATTGTCAATCAAACAGCTCCGATATTTTGTGAGAAGAACCACAAATTCAAGAAGTGGGATCTTGTGTTGAATGCTCGTGCGATCCACGGGACATCTTTCTTCTCAATTGAGACTCTTTTTCTATGAATTTTTTTTAGGCTAACTATGAAGTTCTTCTCAATCACATATTTTTCTTCCCCATGTCAAATATATAGAGTTGTTTTTGCAAAAACAATTTAATTTATAAGATACGTAGTATGACCTAAGAGTATATATAATTTTGAATAACAAAAATATGAGATTTATTAGGTATATATATTTATGAGGGTATAAGACTTATGAGGTGAGGATTACTACTTGGACCAATGAAGTAAGCATTGAATCACTTTAACAGAAAATGTAAAGAGAGTCATTTATTTCTTTGACTTCAAGACATTCAATTTAATACAAAAATAAATAAATTTAAATTAATAAATATACAAATTTTGGAAGATGAAAAGATAAAATATTAGAAGTAATGAGGTATGCATTTATGGTGAGCTGAACACGACACTTTTTCTAGGATTATTATAGATTATTATAGTAAGAGCATCCCCAACAACTTATGTAAAATAGAGAAAATAGGCAATTTTAGAGGAAATATAGGTTTTTTTAACCCCAACAGCTTTTGTAAAACCATCTCTAAAATAGAGAAATGGGAGGAAAGAGAAAAAAATCTCTAAATTTAGAGGAAGGCTTAAAATCTGTAAAATTAAATGCATTCACTCCTTCCCATGTCTACCAATTTATTCATTGGTTGTTACATATTGATTTAATTAATTTATTGAAATTTTATTTATTAAATTATGAATTTATGCATTTATTATAGTGTATAATAAATGTATAAATATGTAAAATAGAGAAGCTGTTGGGATTAGAGTATAAAAATTATAGAGATTTTGATATTTTTCTCTCCATAATAGAGAATTTTTAGAGAAGCTGTTGGGCTTGCTCTAAGCATGCATATGGTGATGCAAGATATATGTTTAGTACCATTTAATTTTTATTTATATTGATATAAGAATATATTTTAAGAGGGAAATACACAAAGTAACCCAAAAAGTATACGAACATACAATAAGTCGCAACAAAGTGACAATCACAAATAAATTGCCATTTTTTAGAAATTTGAATTAATTTTGTTATTTAATGTATATTTTTCAAAAAAATTACGCATTTATTACGTTGAACACAACTTTTATATTATTATTATTATTATTATTATTATTATTATTATTAGATATAGATTGTATATAGATATTATAGACTTGGTGTATATATCGATAGATAGATGATATATATAGATTAATAAATTATTTATCGGGCTTGTATTTATAGACATGAATGAAATGATTAAATTAAGATAATAGACTCATTATAAGATATATGTCTTCCTTTACAAATAAATGAACTAAATTAAAAAACAAAAATTAAATACATAAAATAGTAATTCACAAAATAAAATAAAAAGTAATCATCCAAAATAAAAAAAAATAAAAAAATCAATGAATGATATTTGAACATACCATATATTTTTGACAATGAAGTAGAAGTTGGATCATCCATATAAAGAAATCAAGATAATATTATTAGATATAGATTGTATATATATATATTATAGACTTGGTGTATATATCGATAGATAGATGATATATATAGAATAATAAATTATTATAAAATGATTAAATTAAGATAATAGACTCTTTATAAGATAGATGTCTTCCTTTACAAATAAATGAACTAAATTAAAAAACAAAAATTAAATACATAAAGTAGTAATTCGCAAAATAAAATAAATAGTAATCATCCAAAATAAAAAAATAAAAAAAATCAATGAATGATACTACGTATTTGAACATACCATATAAAAATGTTTCCAAAATTGAATATACAACAACAACATTCTAAATATTACATTCTAAAACCGTGTGATACTTTTTATAAATTGTAAAACTGAAATAAGGGCATATTTTACCAAAACAGAATGTTTGGGAGTTTTTTCGTAGTTAGGCCTTCTTCTTCCTACAGCCCAACACAGCAACAGATCAAATCCGGCACCACTTCGGCGATCCCTGGCGGCGCCGACAGATCATGCGGTGGAGGAGGCGATGGTTGTGGGATCCCTACGCCTTGGCGCACATATGGGAGGCGTTAGGTGGCTCTGGTAGCGGTGGACGAAGCCAGGCGAGGTGGCTCCGACGAATCGAATATGAAATTGGGCATATTCTATTTTTCATGCTTTTCTCAAAAAAACTTGAATGGGATTGTAGATTACAAGTTTTAGAACACGATGAACCAGATCCAGAGCTTGGAAATTGGCCTTCAATGGTGGACGGAGCTTCCGAAGGTTGAAAGGGTTTTTATAGTCGATCTTAAAATGTGAACAACATATCAAATTGATTGCACCAATCTCTTCCTCTTCTTCTGGTGATCAATGTGGTGTATTCAATTGCAAGAAACGGTTGAAAAATCATCCCAAACGACACCAAATTCGATTTGGGGCAAAACGAACTCGGACGAAAACGGGGCTGAATTCGTTGATGATATCACAAACTAAACACGTTTTTGACATGGGGATGTTGAATCAAAGTTAATGAAGACGTTTTGGAGGTGAAACGTCGCGAAATTAAAAACCACCATTAAAGGGTGCGGTTTGAACGTACAAGGGAAGGAGGAGGAATTAAAAACCACCATTAGTGGTGAACAGTTTAACCCTGTTGTGTGTGCTAGACATATTGTTGCGAGTTGTCGTTCACGCTTTTCAGCTAAGTGGAAGTGCAAACCACTAGTGAAAAGCTTGGAACGAAAACTCAGTTGGGAATAGGATAGCGTTAATTAGAGCAACTATGGGAGAGCTCGGGTTAGAGATGGTTGTTGGACATATTGGGCTTTTGGGTAGGTTTAGGGGATCCTTTTTGTTTGATATACGATCCCTTTCACAGAGAACCCTCCGTATGGTCTTCTGTCTTTTGCAATCAGGTTAATTACCACATCTATATATTTACCATTTCATGAAGGAGGAGGAAGAAGGAAGGAGCGGTTCACTTGAACCGGGTCTCCATTTTATTTTATTTTTCTTGGTTTGGTCCGGTTCAACCGGTTTAATAAACCAAATGCTTTTATTTATTTAATTTTAATTTTATTATTATTTTTTTTAAAAAACACTCATTTGGAGATAGTAAACACTCATTTGGAAGATGAAAAGAGAAGCCTTTTTTTTTTTTTTTGAATTAAAGGCAATCCTCCTAATGAAAAAAATAAAGTTAACTTAATAAATAAACATAATTTTTATATAATTGGAGAAATAATTCAATTGACAATTTATTAAATTGATAAAAAAAAATAACATATTTTTATATAATTTAATGACCAAAAAAAGAATAAAAGATGTAGCCATGAAGAAGTCCTTTATTATTTTTTTGAATTAAAGTTAAATTAATAAAGTTAAATTAATAATTAATAAATAAACATAATTTTTATATAAGTGGAGAAATAATTGAACTGACAATTTATTAAATTGATAAAAAAAAACATTTTATATTACATATATAAATTTAATGACCAAGAAAACAATAAAAGATGTAAATAAAAGATGTAGCTATGAAGGTTTGAACCTTCAACCAAGAGGTGATCCCCAACAACTATAACCATTGAGCTAAAGAAACAAAGTTGATTCAAATTGAATAAGAAAACAAAAATAGTATAAATTTTTATGTATTTAATAGTAGCAATAAATGGCTCTTGAACACAACTTTTTATGTATTATATATATATTATGATGTATTTAATAGTAGCAATAAATGGCTCTTGAACACAACTTTTTATGTATTATTATTATAGATTTAACTTGTTTTGAGATGATTAGAGCCTAAATTTATATTCGGTTTTAAGGTATCATATTCGTCTGGTTTATTAAATAAATGAGTTTAAATAGAGCACTTTATCAATCGAATTTATTTTTTTTTGGTAGAGAAAGGTAATAATTATCTTAATGAATTTAGTCCTTATTTAAATTAAGATTCATTAGTCATTATTTTAACAATTACCCTCATTCCCCCATGCTTTCGTCTCCACATTTCATACCCTAATTTTATGGAGGGTAACTATTTCCCTAGGATGTTCTAATAATCCCATATATCCTCTCTTCTTCTAGACTCATGAAAAATGATGATCATATACATTTTCTATGTAAAATTTAATTTCTTTCCTTTCCATTTTCTTCTCTACAAACAAACGACCCTTAAGTTACTTGTGCCAAATTTGTTAATCCAACAACCATAATTGCTCATTTTTGTAAATTTTATAAGAAAGTTTTACCAATAGATGGTACTCTAAAACATAGGCTACTGACAGGATGTCAAAATGACTATTAACAAGATTATTTTTATAAAATTATACACAAGTCCTCGTTTTAAAAAACAGTTGCAAATCTGTCCGAGAGAGAAAAAAAACTCAAATCGTTCAATCAATTCCCGCACATCATTGCTCAAGTGCTCAACTGATTTGAATGAGGCACACCACATAAAAAAAAAAGTCACCAATTTCTTGTTGATTATGGTAGATTTACAAAGGATTTTGATAGATCTATTAAATTTATGGTAAGAAGTTTTATTACAATTGATTTTTATGGGTTTTTTTATATGAATTGATGGTTTTAGGGTTTTTAAAATTAGAATTTAAATTGGTAGTTGTTTGTATTTTTTTTTTGTTTGATTATTGTTAAATTAATTTGTTTGATTTAGGTGTCGAATTATGAGTAGAAATTGGGATTAAAATGGATGACATTGCTTGTTTTTTGAGATTTTGGTTGGCTGTTGTTGATTTTATTACTGTTGAGGAGTATTCGAACTGAGATACCGAAGAGATGAGCGAGACTCATCGTTGGTGACCGAGGTGACGAGAAGGATTCTCATATTTTCTGGCTGAGGAGATGCATGAGCCTCGTATATGTCGGCCGAGGTTACACGTGACCCTAGATGCCGCTAGCCGAGGTTGTTGTCACTGGGAGAGTGCTGATTTAGGGTTCAGTCTCCTACTATTTCTTATACTTTACAATCACCTCAAGCATTAGTATAACGATGAATATTGCTATAAGATGTCACTCTTGTTTTAATAGCCCATCTTCCTTGTAAGGATTCAAAGTAGCAATTAGAATTATATGTGCAGGTGCATCGTTTCTTCATGATAGCGGTACTTTGGAGGGGGTTGATACAAGGGAGTTGTCATAAAATTTTGTAAAAAAAAGGAAACATATCCAAGACATCTTGCTCAAAGACAAACGAGTGAAGTATTGAGATCTGAAGGGTGCACACAACTTGTATAGTTGTAATTAAAATTAAATTATATAGTACTCCGTATAAAATTACGGTAAATTTGTATCTATTATGTTCAATATACATTGACATTTGGGAGACAATTGTGATAAATTTAAGATTGAAAATATATATAATCGACCAATAAAACTTAAAATAGGAAACATATATTAAAAAATCTCAACAATTAAACCGACCAATAAGAAAAGAGGTAGATGATTAAAAAATTTAAATTTAATTAATTAATAGAAATTATTAATAGAAATTAATCTATATCTATATATAACCTTAATTTAGAAGACTTTGCTTACGTGTCAATTTTAGAGGAGTTTTAGGAATATTGACCAATTATGTTTTTTTCCTTGATTTTTTTATTTCTCCTTTTCTCTTTTTTTCCATTAATTTTTTTAATCCTCCATTCTCTTTTATCTATATATAACCTTAATTTAGAAGACTTTGCTTACGTGTCAATCTTATAGGAGTTTTAGGAATATTGACCAATTATGTTTTTTTCCTTGATTTTTTTATTTCTCCTTTTCTCTTTTTTTTTCCATTATTTTTTTTAATCCTCCATTCTCTTTTATTTTTAACATATTTACTAACAATCTATATCTATATATAACCTTAATTTAGAAGACTTTGCTTACGTGTCAATCTTAGAGGAGTTTTAGGAATATTGACCAATTATGTTTTTTTCCTTGATTTTTTTTATTTCTCCTTTTCTCTTTTTTTCCATTAATTTTTTTTAATCCTCCATTCTCTTTTATTTTTAACATATTTACTAACAATTGGGATTAATTAAAAAACATTGAATTCAATCTAATATAACCATTAGGCTTAACTCACATTTAAATCCATGATTCAGATTTCAAAATTTGTAAAAAAAGTTAAAATAATATTGGTATTATTATTACTGGGTGATTTAAAATATCTACATTTATGTATCTATATAATACTTTAAATCAGAATATTTTGCTGACATGGCGCTTTCTCCTTGATTTGAGGTAATTCAATCAATCCCATTTTATTTTTATTTTTTTCCTCTTACCTTCTCTTCCTAAATTTTCATCTTCCCACGCCTAGGTTCCCTTACTCCCACCACCTCCGCACACCTCCTACCTTCTCTACCACCGAGATCCTTTCGGTTTGATCTTCCCACCGCCTAACGATCCTCACCGGCACCGATGCTGACAAGACGACCATGTAGATGATCTTCGACCCACTCACCTTCTTCCCCTTCCTCAACACTCCTCGATCGGTCAACGGTAGAAGCTTCAACAATTCTTTTTTCTTTGCTCACCTCTAGATTTTATGTTCTTTTGATTTCACGTTGGTTTTTGGTTTTCGAATTGGGGATCTCATAATTGAAATTTCCAGATTTCGATTAATTTTTGCTTTTCGATTTGGGGATCTCTTAATTGAAATTTCTAGATTTTGAATGAATTTTTGCATTTTGAATTGGGGATCTCTAAATTGAAATTTCTAGATTTCGAATGAAGGGATTGAATCAGTAAGCAGATGATGAGGTTTGATTTCGAGGGCAGGGAAGTTTAGCAGATGATGATGTTTGTCTTAGAATCTTAATATGTTGTCATGAGATCACATATGGTTAAATTAGTTCCACAAGTCATCAGCAAGCTTCCCTTTGTAAATGATGAAGGGTCCATATGATTGGAGTGAATTGAATGTTGTTTATGTTTGAGTTTTCATGTGAGGTCTTGAGAGATGAATTATTCTCTTCAAATTCATACTCAAAATTCAAAAACAATGAGAAGACACAATTATTTTTGTTCATGTTTGATCCTATAGCCCATATACGCTTTGTTGTTGTTTCTGCTACAATTTCAAAGCTTGAGGACCTTGGTAAGTCAATACTTCTTTTCTTTCTCTGTCTGTCAACTGTAAATTTGGATTGCTAGGCAGTAATATGGGTATCTGTTTAGTGTGCAACTGAGTGGCTTATGGTACCTTTGGAATGAATGAAGAGGTGTCTTTTGCAAATTAATTTGTTATTCTTATTTTATACAAATTGAATAGCTCGTTTTATTTGTCTAACAAATCATCTGCATGTTTGGTGAAGAAATAAAACATATTTTAATCACAACTCATCATGGTATGCTTATATATATCGATCATATGCTTATATATGGTGTATTAGTGTTGGTGGTTAGCTCTTCTGATCTATTTTAATTACCTTGATTTAGAATATTTAGGCTGAATCTATTTCACTTCATTTGTTGTAAGAAAAACATCCAATCAGATGCTTTAAATTTAGTTAATAATCTATTCCTCCTCGATCGAATAAACTAGTGCAATGTCTTATTTAATCTCGACATTGGGTTTATAGCTAGCTAGCTACAAACTTTTTTTAATTTGGAGTCCAGTACTCTCATAAATTAGCATCAGCTTAAATGGTACTGACAATCTGTGCATGAACAAGAGGGGAAGTTTCTATATATAGTTAGGGCTTTTAATTGGGATTTGATTTAGCTGAAAGCGTGTCAATACTTATATCGTACATTCTATAACATGTTTTTTTGTTTACATGTACTCCGTATAACTTATATCGTACTGCTATTAATATTATTCGTCTTATTGGGTTTATTAATTTGTTTACACAGACCAATTACATTCAGGGGGATTTTGCAAAATAGCCACGAAAATGGGCTTATTTTGCGAAATAGCCACATTTTGGGACATTTTTGTAAAATGGCCGCAATATATACCTCTCACACTCATCCTCTCGCCGCTCCCTCTCGCTCTCTCGATCTCTCAGGACGCTCACTCTCGCTCGCTTGCCCTCTCGCTCTCTCGTCCTCGCCGTCGCTCGCCGCGATAGTTGATTGTTCTTCCTTCGCTCATCGTTCTCCCTCCCTCCGATTGTTCTTCCAGATCTGATTGTTCTTCCAGATCTCATCGTTCTCCCTCCCTCCCTCCCTCCGATTGTTCTTCCTGTGCAATAATTGGTTGAGGTAGTTGATTGTTCTTCCAAATCTAATTTATTCGGCAAATCAATTGAGCCGCCGGAGCGAGGCCGAGCGATCTGGTTGCGGCGTTGTGAACGAGCGAGGCGGATCAATTGAATTTCCTCCAGATCTGGTTGCGGCGTCGTGAGCGAGCGAGGCGGAGCGATCGAGGTCAAGCGAGGCGGAGCGATCGAGGTCGAGCGAGCGAGGGACTGGAGGTTTCAGATCCGACCGGAGCAAGGTTGAGCCGCCGGTAAGGGACTGGAGGTTTTCCGATGTCGAGCGGCCGCAGTTCCCGGCAGAGCGAGGTCGATCGGCGAAAGGAAGAGGAATTTTCTATGAAATTACAAAAATCACCCTAAGAATATGAAAAATTAAAAAAATTATCAATATTTTATTAAGTGATCCATAATCTATATTTTTATTTTTATTTTTGCACAACAAAATGTTATATTTGCACAACCTACAGTTATATTTGCACATCGTACTCTTATATTTGCACGACAAAATGTAAAAAAAAATTAAAAAAAAAACTAGACTTTTGACATATTTGCACAACTTACGGTTATATTTGCACAATGTACTCTTATATTTTGAATGACAAAATGTTAAAAAAACAAAAAAAAATAATATAAAAAAAACTAGACTTGGGTCATATTTGCTCAACATACGATTATATTTGTTTATCATACTCTTATATTTGCACGACAAAATGTTAACTTTGGTTATGTAAACTTTGGTTGAAGCACTGAACCAGTTGAATTGAAACACAAAGATATATTAGTACAATTTTTTAGTGCTGACATCGTTTTTATATGAAATTTATATGTGCTGACATCGTGCAACTCTTACAACATAGTCGTGCAACGCTTACAACAAAGTCGTGCAACTCTTAAAACACAGTCGTGCAACTCTTAAAACACAGTTGTGCAACTCTCATTTCACCAATCTACCGTGTTGTGCAATTATTGTCTATTGATGAGCAACTCTTACAACAGAGTCGTGCAACTCTTAAAACAGAGTCGTGCAACTCTTACAAACAGAGTCGTGCAACTCTTACAACAGAGTCGTGCAAATCTTAAAGATAATGTTGAGCACATTTCCACCAATCCCCCCATGTTGTGCAATTTTACTCTATTGATGAGCAAAAATAAAACCGTGTTGTGCAATAATCTAATAAAAAAGTATAAAATTATATTCACAAGAAACAAGATTATGAGGAGACACAATTTCTCGATTGTTGTGCAAAAATAACTTGCCAAGTATCTAACAACGGATTTGTCGATATTAACCCCACTAAAATCGACAGAAACGCCACCCTAGGCCTGCATCATCTTAAGCTTATCCAAGAACTCAGTCAACTCTTAAAACAAGAGT
The DNA here is from genome assembly GCA_963922045.1 of Persicaria maculosa. NCBI lineage: Eukaryota > Viridiplantae > Streptophyta > Magnoliopsida > Caryophyllales > Polygonaceae > Persicaria > Persicaria maculosa. Next base: position 80,368,456 of record OY998253.1, read on the forward strand.
CGTGCAACTCTTACAACAGAGTCGTGCAACTCTTATAACAGAGGCGTGCAACTCTCACAACAGAGTCGTGCAACTCTTACATCGTATGTTGTGCAAAATATAATTTTTTCCGCTTTTTTTTTTCGTTTCAGAACTTTTTGTTTTGCAAAAACAACTTTACGTTGTGCACATATATGGACTGATCAAGTCGCAATCGACGAGCGACGAGATTCACATTCAGATCGCAGTCTCTCTCCCATTCAAATCATAGTCCGGAAAACAGATCGTGAGCGATACATGCGTTTTTTTTCGTTTCAGAACTTTTTGTTCTGCAAAAATAACTTTACGTTGCACAAATATAACAATTTGTTGTGCAAATATAACTTTATTTTGTGCAAATGTAAAAATAAAAATATAGTAGATGTGAATCACATAATAAAATATAGATATTTTTTGTAATTCCCATATTTATGGGGTAAGTTTTGTAATTTAACAAAATTTCTTCTCCTTCCCCGATTCCAGCGCTCGCCATAGATCTGGAATGGATTTCGGAGCCGCCACTCGCACCGCCTCCGGCTTCGCTCGCAAGCTCCGGCCTCCTTCACTCCGGCCTCGCTCGCTCGCCATAGATCTGGCCGCCTAGCCATAGATCTGGCCGGATCTGTAACCGCCTCGCCGGAGATATCGCTCGCTCCCTCGCGCTCGCTCGCTTTGGCCTCTGCTCCGGCCTCGCTCCGGCCACTCGACTCGACTCGCTCGCTCGCTCTCCGCCTCCGCCACCGCCACCGGCCGCTCGCTCGACCTCCGAGTTCGCTCCTCTTCCGTCCATGGTGGCTCTTCAATGGCTAAAGGAAGAATTTGTAAAATTAGGGAATAAAAAACCAAATTTGTGAAATTGACAGTGAATTGGACAGATCTGATGCGAAAACCTCTAGCAATTGATCTCCTCGAGGAGGAAGATGGACGGAGATCTCAGATCCAGAGCTGTCTCGCGCTCCTCGATCCATCTGGCTGCTCGACCTCGTCTTCCGGTGGCGAGGCACACCGCCATGGCGGTAGATCTGAAACTTTGATGAAGCCGGAGCGCATCGCGAGGGCGAGGGCGAGGGCAACAGACATCGAGAGGGCGAGCGCATCGCGAGGGCGCACCACCATGGCAGTTGCAGGGAGGGAGGAGACTGGAGAGCGATGGATACGGAGAGAGAAAGAGAGAGGGAGGGAGGTTGAATTAGGGTTATATAGCGGCTATTTTCCTAAATTGTCCAAATACGCGACCATTTTGCAAAAACGTTCAAATAAAGTGCCTATTTTGCAAAATTTTTCTTACATTTATTTAGAGATTAGAGAACATGGTGCCACCCATCCAGAATTCTTTTTTATCTTCATTATTTAAGATTAACCCTACATTACTTTTTGTTACCATACAACTTTATCCATTCATATAACCAAATTCATTTTTTCTAGAAATCCTATGGTCTAAGTCTAGGGCATCAATTTTATCCATTCATATATTTGTTACCATAACTCACTATTGATATTTATTTGTATTTTTTTTTATTTTTGGTTCATCTTTTTAATATATATCTCTTTTTTTTTCTTCTTTTTTTCCTCGCATATTATACTAGTTAATATTTGTATTATTAATCGAAATTAATTAATAGAAATAGATAGATAATCTATATACATATACTAAAACCGATGCATTGGTGCCTGCGTGGCGGCATGTGAGTAAATTTGCCTACGTGGCAGCGCGTGAGCGCGTCTCGCAGAACTTTTTCCCGTCAAAAAGGAAATCTAATAAAAATAATTATTTTATTTTACCATTAACATATATAATTGGATAGATGGAATATCTTATAAAAGAGTAAATATTATATAAGGAAAAAACTATATCAATATAATTAAACGTAATAGTAGTAATAATAAAAATAATTAATAAAACTAATTTTTATAGTGATACTTACCAAACATATTAATAGATAAATATGTAATATTTGATAGGTGCTATTTTATTTATATTTAGATTATTTTTTTATGGAAAGAATTATTTATATCAAAATCAATCATTTAACAATTGTTATTTTATATCTATCTATATTATTTTTTGAGGACAAAATAAATAATTAAAACATTATATAGCCATATATGTAGCCACAATCCATCCGTACATAGATATTTTAGTAAACTAATGCAATAAATATATACTACATATTTAATAAAAAAGAATATTAAAATATTTTTAAAAATCAAATATCTAATTAAATTACATGAGATTTAATTAACCATAGATAAACTTTTACGTAGTACCTTATAAATGTGAATTTTATTTATATTTTGAGAGAATTTATATAACATGTCGAACTAATTTTATTTATATTTATATTATTTATATTTATAACACGTCGCATTCCCCGTACACGGGACGGGATCTACACTAGTAAATAGATAGATTGATAGATAATGTAGTAGTAGATACGTAGTACTAGATAGATAGATAGATAGATCTATATCTAATATCTAATATAATACTAAAGCAGATGTAACTTCTGCCACATGTCAAATCCTCCTTAACTATAGGCTTTCATGGCCGCTTCAAATTAAACATGGCACCACCTTCATTTAACCAATTATACATTTAATTAAAATCTTAATTTGTTTAATTAAAATCTTTCCCAACAATTACCTACCTATCTTAATTGACAACCTGATTCTACGGAAAAAATCACAACTAATCTAATCTTCCATAATTAAAATAAATCAACCTAACACTATTAATTTCATTTAAAAAATTGTATATATAATTTCATAATTTGTTTTTTTGTAACACCAAAACCTGCTAATTAATTAAAGTAAATCATCCAACAAAACAACACCCAAACCCCTAGGAAATTCATATTCAACACTACAAACATAACCTAACTGCAGGTCTAATTTAAGCCGTAAAGTGAGATGCGTTGTTGCCTTGGCGTCGAACAAAACTCCAATGAATCACATCGAACCCACTGGCCAACCTCCGAATCCGAGCTAGAAGCATACCAATCTCTCCCTTAACCTTTGTTCCCCTCTGCAGCCGTCGAATGATGGCCTCGCAATCTAATTCACACACTACATGAGTCATCCCGGCCTCACCACAAACCTCTACTGGCCACACTTCTACTTCTGCCATTGTAGCATCCGACGTAGTTTGTACCGCCCTCGATCCCACCAAGCATATATCTCCTTTATCATCCCTTGCCACTAGGCCAATCCCACAACCTCGCTGATCGTTGACCGCCGCGTTGCAATTCACTTTGATACGCCCCAATTCCGGCTTCTTCCACTTTATACCGACCCCACCCATTACAGGCGCAACAACTACCTTCGATCCGTTCTCTCCCTTGCTCTCAGGTACTACTCATGCCTAGCCTAAGCTTCCTCAACCATCATCACCGGCGGTCTCTCCGTACCTTAAAAAACGAACACGTTCATGGCTCTCCAAATCTCATTCAAGAGAATAGCCCACTGCTACACTAATTTTGGAAGTTTCAATGTTCCATAGAAATTATCTATCTATCTATCTATCTTATATGAATTAATTCTACCGAAAAAATCAAGCTAATCTAAACTTCCATATCAAATATCAAATAATTGTAATTGAAATATACCATTTATTGACAATTATTTAAAGAAATCATGAAAAATCAATAATAGGATCAATTAGTTAAGATAAACACGATCAATCTTTTTTTTTTAAAAAAAAAAAACTTAAAATCTTAATAGATTAACATAATCTTTCCCTATATGAGATAAGAACAAATCTTAATTGTAGAAATCTTAAACAATGAATAATTTTTATTTATTTTAGTAACTGTATTAAATTACTTAAAATTCTTAAATCAGTTTTAACTTAATATAATATTTTTAGGGTAATTATATTCTTTTTTAACCATATATATCACATATTCTTTTATCACATGTATTGATTTTATGTTTTCTTCTTATCAATCTCCAATAATCTAGCTAAATGTAAGATTTGCTACATTAATTTTGTTGTTTTACTTTTTCGGTTTTTTAATTCGAATGGGTTCATTCAATATATATTTTAATTATGTATTATATATAAGTCCTTTAAAGGGTTGTTCATCCCACATTTTTACTTTCTATATCATATTATTATATATTCATTTTGATAGAATCCTACATTTTAAAACATACATTTTTTTAGTTCCTATAATCTATCAAACATTCATACAGTGTATTTAACAAAATATTTCTATTTTTGTTAATAACTATTTTATTTTGATCCCATTTGAGAAAAAAAAAAGCAAAGAGATATTGATAATCAAAACATAAATAATTCAATTTCCTTTTCTCTGCTAATAATTTTTAATAATATAATAAAATAAAGATATTGCGAGTTTAATTATATATGTTTTCAAATATTTGCAACATTTGTTCTAAGAATTATTATAGGGTTTGCTTATAACCCAAGGTCGAACTATACAATGGTGTTAGTTTTAAACTGGAATAATATATAGTAAGAATATACAAAGAACAAACAAACTCTAAAAGATTATAAGATGAGAAGATAATTAAAAAAAAAATAGAAACAATCTTTGCATATAAAAATAAAATAATAATGTGGATTTTTTTGGAATAAAAAACTTTAAACTTAAACTTATGAATTAATTTAAAGTTATATAATCACATTTACTATACTATTACAATTAAGTAGACCTGTCAAAACATAACCCGACCCAGTTGACCCGACCCGAACCCGGAAATTTTGACCTAGAAATTTTTTCCGTCTTGAACCCAAAAACCCAGAAATTTTCCGGGTAATATGGATTTCGACCCGGTGACCTGATTGACCTGGTAATTTTGACCCGATTTACCCGATTGACCCGATTGATTTTTAATTATATATGATTCATTTTTTTTATGGAGATTCCAATTTATTACATTTTATAATTACAATCACTTAATCTTTCATTTTCAATTCAATTTTCATATCTATTTGTATTGTGTAATACTCCATCCCATCGATATTATTTGATTTTTTATTTTTCAACACATTTTTTAAGAAGATAAAAATTCTAAAAAATATTAAATATTAAAACAATTCTATGCTTATTACTAATTGCATGAAATTATTTTTAAAAAATTATTTAAAAATTTGATATGTTATATATTATTACATTTTATTACAAATTATGAGAAATAATAAAAATCAATTTTTTTAATAAAATGTAAAAATATATAAAATATCAAATTTTTAATAAAATTATATTTAAAAAATTATTTAAAATTTTGATATTTATATATTATTACATTTTATTAAAAATTATGAGAAATAATAAAAATCAAATATTTTAGATCACATATAGTATATAATTACAAGCACTAGAACAACATCTTTAATTTTAGAATTTTAAATTTATCGTAAAATTATCAAATCATGATTTTTTTAATTTAAAAAAGAAAAAATTGAAAAACCCGAACTCGACCCGAAACCCGGTCAAACCTGGGTTCGCGTCAACCCGGAAATACCCAGAACCCGTTTTACTCAAGACCCAAAGTGACCCGACCTGAACCCGACACGAATGACCCGTTTGTCGGGTCTATTTACAAGCATGTAGAAGGTAAAGATTCAATATTTGGTGTGTGGTGAAGCTAATAACGTTTATTTAGTTGAAGAAGTTAAGGAAGATAGGGATAAAGAAGATTATAAGGGAAATATAATACCCTGTATATATTATATAGAATATGGAAGTGACAACATCAATCAAAACAATTATGGTTAATAATCTAAATATGAAAATAGATTACCTAAAAATATTAACTTAGTCTCATACTGTATAATATTTTTCTGAATTCAAAATTTATAAAAAGTATGTCACAAGATCGCAAGTTAGAAAACCCAATAATATCTTATGCATATTGATTACAATGTATAATTATATTCCCGTGCCTCGGGCACGGGTACTGTACTAGTTATAATACTAAAGGAGAAGTCGCCTAAGCCATGTGGCGACTTCTCCTTTAATATAGGTATTTTAAGTCATTAGTTATTTAATTTTAATTTATAAATCCAATTAATCAATTTAAGTAATTAATTAATTAAAAATTAAAAAATGAATGGACTATATTTTAATTTTGATTTAAAATACATTCTCAATAAAAAAAATCATAATAATTATCCAAATGTAACAAATAGATTTTGATAAATCATCAATAGGATTTGTTTTTCAATATTTATCTTCAATTAATTAATTAATTAAGTAATTAAGCAAATCTAATTCACTTAAGATATTATATATTGGGTTGAATTGCAATCTGTTATATATATAATGACGAAGTCCGTTTTGAGAATCTCATGGCTGCGGTTTCCGAGATCGAGTAGTACGGGAGACTTCGGGTCGAGCTTCGTCATTTACGTAGTTCGTGGGAACATTCTCACGTTAAGAGGTAATTATAATCAAGGTAAATCACTAAACCTACTTTTGCTTTGATTAGGTTGAATTTATCAATCATCTTGATTAACCAATTTGCTCTACGAAAATTTGGCTGAAAATCCAATTAACCAATTCATCAATTTAAATAATTTATTAATTAAAAAATAAAAAATAAATGGATTGTATTTTAATTTTGATTTTAAATACATTCGTAATAATTATCCAAATGTAACAAACAGATTTGGATAAATCATCAATAGGATTTGTTTTTCAATATTTATCTTCAATTAATTAATTAATTAATTAATTAATTAATTAAGCAAATCTAACTCACTTAAGATATTATACATTGGGTTGAATTGCAATCTCTCTCGTGGTTGCGGTTTCTTGGATTGAGTAGAGTGTGAGCGACTCCGGGTGATCAAACTTCGTTATTGACATCGTTTATAGGAACATTCCCACGCTAAGAGGTAATTTATAATCAAGGTAAATCACTAAACCTACTTTGATTTTGATCAGATTGAATTCGTCAATCATCTTGATTAAGTAACCAATTTGCTCTACAGAAATTGGGTTGAAAAATGGATGCATTATTAATTTTCTTCTCACCATCATGATGATTTTGCATGATATAAATTTCCGCCTAAGATTTGAGATTTGGAGAGTTTGAGTGGAATTCATATTTTTGTTAAATTAAAAAGGTAAGATATCTTTTGTATAATGAAAAAGTACTCGAGGGTACTGTATATCTCTGTGAATTGAAGAAGGTAAATGTTGGTAAAGTCCTCCAATGCTAAAAATACAAATGATTAATTTATTCTAGCAAGGTGCATGTGTACTGCGATAAGTTACCAAGATTTAAGGCCGCGCCATTTGCCAACAATGAAGCAAATCAGTAAACACAAAGGGGGTCACCGAAAGGTGTAGGCTAGGTTTCATGGCTCTAAGAGCCTTTTCGAGCATGATTCATCTTTGTCAGTGGGAGCTGACAATTGATGGTGTCCAGATGGAGATGATAGTCCGCGACTAGCTCAGACTCGGATTGACCCATGTTGTGATGCATAGAAGACAATCTCATCGCGCATATCAGGTAAGTTGTCATGTACATGGGTATTAGCTATGAGGGTATTACTAATACCCATGTACATGGCAAATTATTTTTACATACATATGTATTTGGCACATATTAATTAACAATGGGATAAAATTTTGTCTTAAATTGAAAATATTTAAAGTTCTTTTTATCGTTAACTATATAATAATTAACAATGTTTAGATGTGAATAAAGTTACTTGGAGTTTAAAGTTTACTAGCTTACAAATTTTTTTATACATTTTTAATATTAAATGTATTAATTTAAAAAAAAGACCGCACAAAAGTGCGGGTACTAAACTAGTTTCTATCGAAAAAAGGAGTAGTAGGAAATTTCTATCTAAAAAAGGCCAATATAAAATAATGGTGGCTGGCCCAGTTCAATACAAATTACAATACAGTAATCTGCTCACCGCCAATCCGACTATCGACGCTAGAAGGAGAAAACCGACGCCATGCCGAAGAACAAGGGGAAGGGTGGTAAGAATAGGAAGAGAGGAAAGAATGAGGCTGATGATGAGAAGAGAGAGCTCGTCTTCAAGGAAGACGGTCAGGAGTACGCTCAGGTAGTACGTATGCTCGGCAACGGCCGTTGCGAGACCTCGTGCATCGACAACGTCAAGCGCCTAGGTCACATACGCGGGAAGATGCACAAGAAGGTTTGGATCGCCGCCGGCGATATCATCCTGATTGGCCTTCGTGATTATCAGGTACGCTGTCCTCGTTTTTTTAAAATAATTTCTGCTGTTTCTGTCTGACTTGTGGAGATTCGATTGGATTGACCTATTGTTGACTTTTCGGCTTGTTTGTGCGGTTGGAATTGGGAAATTGATTGTGCATCGGATAATCAATTTTTCGATTTCACATGTTTCCTCAATTTCTAGGGCTTTGTATGAATGACGATTGTGTATTTGAGTTAAAAAATTGGCTCTTGGAGACTCATTAGGAAACTGATGATCTGGCTTTTACATTTGAATTCCCATCCTTCAAAATCAAAGCTATAGATTGAGTTTCTGGAACGTATGCAATATGGATGGTAGTGTTTTTAGTGTATCTGTTACTGATCTGTAGTCTGTACATAGATTTAGCACCTGCCCTCGTTGAAATTTCTAGTATGGCTACAAAAGGGTTACACAATTCATTCCTGTATAGTTATGTATCTTATAAATTTGGCTGAGTTTCATTATCGTCGTGGTGGCAACGGTGTGTATGATGAGGCGAAACCTTTTCCTGCTGCTTTTAAATTTTGTGGAATTGAATTGATCTGTAATGTAGTTAGTGAACTTGTGAAGAAATTTTGTGGAATTGAATTGATCTGTTGGGTAGTTAGTGAACTTGTGAAGGATGATCAACCTTAACATCAAGATCATCCCTATCTAACTAGCGGCAGGATAATTGCTGGAACGTATTGAATAGCATTGATGTTGAGGTCCGTAGTAGTGCTTTGATCAGTTTGAGTTCTTATCGTCTTTTTTCTCTCTCAGGATGACAAGGCTGATGTAATCCTCAAGTACATGCCTGACGAAGCAAGACTGCTGAAGGCCTATGGTGAGCTTCCTGAAAACATTCGGCTCAATGAGGGTATTGCTTCACTCGACGAAGAGGATGATGGAGCTGCTGATGACTATGTTGAGTTCGAGGATGAAGACATTGATAAGATATAAGTGTGCAAAGATGCTTTAACCAGTGTACATTATACTAAATTATGAAATATTAGCTCTGTTTATGGTTTCTGTTTCTTCAATTGAGCATAGTCTAATTTTTCGATTTCACATGTTTCCTAAATTTCATGTCGTTGATTTACAAGTTGATGGATAATATCAAAACACATAATCATATGCACTTTGTAGCAAGCTACTGGGGTTGATGAGCTCACTTGCTGCTTTGAAAAGTGTCGAATTCGAGTTTCGCTCTTGTTTTCTGGTGCCCACTATCTCATCTTATGCTGCGTTTTCAACTCCACAAAGCCATGTCCATAAGAAACTTCTGGTGAAAAGATACAGCAAATCCATTGATCCTTATTGCCCTGTTCACAAAATGTTAAAAAGCCACTAATATAATTTAGGGATCTTTCAAAGAACCACCTTATGCTTTACAAGCCCTTTTATTAGTACAAAATGTTTTTTAAAATGTCAAATTACTACCGTAGGTATAAAATAAACCTTATTATAGTAAAAAAAAAAAGCTTTAAATAGTTATTAGTAGCAGGTGTTTCTATGAAAGAAACCCAAATTTATGAATGTTTTTCTATAATTTTCAAATTTACTTTTGGTTTTGTGGAAACTACCCCTATTTTAAGGGTGGTTCTCTGAAATATAACCTTTAAAACAAGCACCCAGTACTTGTCAATGCAGTTGGGTATATAAGCACTCAAAACACTAGAAAGCAACGCATATGCACATAGAAACTGACCAAAACCAAGAACATGGCACTAATTTACTTGCCGATGCATTGCGACAACAAGGAAATAGCATTCCTAGCTAAATGTGCATCCACAGCAGTCTAGCGAGGATTTACATTAAGTTAATCTGACGCGCAACACTACCAAAGTCTTCGAAACTACACATACTAATTACAATCATCATCCATAGAAATGGGTTAGGGAGGATTTGTACGACGAAAGCATGTGTTCTAACAGCTTGCCCCTTAACACGGAACCCTACTCTTAACCCCAAAAAGTTCTTACTCTTGCATTCATTCCCCCGGCAATCTTCACTTCGTAAGAGAGTCAACAAAATTGAGTCAACACAGCTACGTCAAACATGCCCATGTACACTGCAAAAGCCTGGGAAAATTAATGGGAGTAAGAGACGAAGAAATAGATTGATCGAAATCTTCATCAGTGAATAAGAAAAGTCTGGAGAAGAAAAGCAATAGATTGATTCAAAACTGTAATCAAGATAAATCTTGCAAGCTAACCACACAACTAAAAGGTACTTAAGAAGCAGCATGAGTGTTTATTAGTTTCATTTTGTACAATATCTGTACAAAGAGAGCTAAAATACTTTTGAAACAACTATCGTTTTCCTGGTGTCAATGAACTAATGAAGTGATGCCTGTTACCTAAAGCGAGAGTGAGGGCCTTTCCCCTTCTTATTTTAAGAGAAACGAGCGCACACATGTAGTTGCTTTTTTTATTCACTGACTATTAACATGTGGTAATACGGAAATGAGAGTATAGTCTACATAGAGGGAGATAAGTGATAATACCTTAAACACGCATACGAGGTGGAGGGGTTCATGCATCCCCTTTTTGCAAACAAAATGAAGAAAAAAAGGTGGTCCCAGCTTCCTCAGCAGGCTTCCCTGAACTGATCAATAAAAGTTCAAGGTTTACAAGTATGTCATCTAAAGTAAGAATAAGGCAATAAATGAAGTATCAACATACATGACAGAACACACAAAAATATTACAATGTAAAATATGAAAACTAAAGCAAAGAAATGTGCAAATGACCAACGTAAACTTGACACAAAACAAAACAAAATGAATGGTTAAAGAGATTTCAAACAATTCTCCGTTCATTAACGATCTGACCCTACATCAGTTTCAAGATTTTATGCATTTTGCTGCAAATCTTACTTAGCAAGAATTGTAGTGACACTCGTCAAACCCCCAGAATCATTACTCTACTCTATTTAAACATGTAGCTCCACCAGAGGTCAGTAGCCACTCAAACCAACTACATGGATATTGTTACTTTAGTTATGTAACTCCACCAAAGGTCAGTCGCCACTCAAACCAACTGATCTTTAGGGAGGACAAACTTACAAATGTATCAAGGCATATCAGACCAACTAGAAAAAAGCAACTCAAAACCGGGTAAATGAGAAACAGTTAAGGCAGGAGTAACAGAAAACAACAGCAGCAATGCAGCATAGAGAAAAGATCGGTGACTCAAAAAGAATACAAGGATCAGGCACGTTTAAGCAAACCACATACTGATCATAATCATACCCAAATCATTACTCTACTCTTTTAAAGTACATCTATATGTAATTGCTCTACTCTTCAAACCCCAAGAATCATTACTCTACTCTTTTAAAGTCCATCTATATGTAATTATACCATTACATTTCAACAACATCAACATGTAGTGCAGGTTAAGAACATGATAATGAAATGTGTATTGTTACTTTAGTTATGTAACTCCACCAGCGGTCAGTAGCGACTCAAACCAACTGACCTTTAGGGGGGGGGGGGGGGGGGGGGGGGGGACTTCCAAATGTGAAACAGCAGTAGGAAGAAGCAACTCAAAACCGGGTAAATGGGAAACAGCAGTAGCAATGCAGCATAGAGAAAAGAACGGTGACTCCAAAAGAATACAAGGACCAGGCACATTTAAGCAAACCACATACTGATCATAATCATACCAAAATAGTATTAAACAAAAAGTTTTCTTTAAGCTGATATTTCAGGACTAATACCATTTGCACTAAAATTGGTTTTTGAAGAAAAATACAGGAAAACAACTAGCTGAGAAGATCATTCACAGCGAACAAAGAAAGAGTTCCGGAGAAAGATATAAGCTACCTCACTGTTCTTGTGGTTGCTCTTCTTCTTGTTTTTGCTGTTCTTGTGGTTGCTCTTCTTCTTGTTTTTGCTGTTCTTGTTGTCTCTGTTCTTGCTCTGTTGCTCCATCATTACGTGGTCTTCTCCAGTATTTTGAAAAGAACTCGTCAGCAAGATCAGGATACTTCTTCTTTACCATGTTCTCCAGACACTTTCTGTAGGAGAAGTCCTGTTTTTGGCCATCAACAGATACAACATACATGCATCTGCTATCTTGAAAGCTGCTGTGCTTCGAAACCTGCAACACAAACTCGTTGAATCAGCTAAAAGTAAGCTTATGCATATCTCTAAGCATGCCATGCGGATCATACCATCAAGTGAGCCATTCCACCTCCCAGTTTTGCATCCTTATCAGGATGGTGAGCAAGAACATTAGCCACTATGTATTCTTGATCCTCTGTTGGGAATGGATCTCCATCAGTGTACCTACAAAGGAAAGCCTCTAGATTAGTACCATATAACAAGCCATTTACAAGGACAGGTATTTGACTAACTATGATCAAACAGACGATATTCAATAAAAAATTCATTGTTTATTAAGTGCATAACAAACTTTAAGATTGCAGAATTTAAGCATACCCGGGTTGGTTCATAATTCTTCTAATTGACATCATTACTGGCTCTATTTCGGTGAGTATCTGTTGTTCTTCAGCAGCAAAAATATCCATCCTTTGCCGTGTGGCAGTAAGCATAACTCTTGGGCCATCTGGTCTCGGTGGCCTCGGTGGTCCATTGCGTCTGTTCTTCCAATCACTTGTATCGGATAAAGGGCCTTTTTTCTTCCATGTGGAACCACCAGCTTGTCCCCAAGGAGATTGGGGTTCAGTTTCACTTCCATTGTCAGACTTCAAACCAGGTTGTCCCCAACCCTGTGAGGCTGCAGCTTCTTTCCACTGATCTGATGAACCCAACCCACCAGGTTGTCCCCACTGAGATGTTTCAGAAGCCTTGTCCGTTCCAGTCACTTTGGCATCCCAGCCTTGAGAATCTGAGCGCTGAGATTGCTCAATGGCAGAGCCCCAACCAATACCATTTCCATCATCAGTCTTCTTGCTTGGTTGCCCCCATGAAGACTCATTTCTACCCCCAGATTTAGAGTTCCAATCAGAAGCACCGTCATCGGTAGGACCCCAAGCACCAGATGGCTCTGAATTATTTTTCTTGGATTTCCACCCACCAGACTGTTTCCAACCGGAAGCACCATCAGCACCAGCATGTCCCAGTGAAGAGTTCCCACTCTCATTTGCAGAACCCCAACCTTCTGAATTCACTGGCAACTTCGTTGAACCCCCCCAGGCATTAGAAGTTTCTGAATCATTAGTCTTAGAACCCCAACCCCCTGATTTCACTGGCAACTTCGTTGAACCCCCCCAGGCATTAGAAGAATCATTACTCTTGGAACCCCGACCCCCTGATTTCCAACCAGAAGCGCGTTCGTCAGTAGCATTCTCTGGAATAGATTCCTCACCCTTACCTACAGAACCCCAAGCCTGGGAGCCCACTGGTGCAGAAACCTCCTTTGAAGAACCCCAGCCACTTGAAATTTGTGGCTTATTTTTATTGGATCCCCATCCCCCAGATTGATTCCAACCAGATGTACCTTCAGCAGCAGCATGACCCTGAGTTGATTTATCACTCTCATTCCCAACACCCCAACCCTCTGAAATTGCAGGTGCCTGAGAGTCCGCAGCAGAACCCCAGGGTACAGAATTTTCAGGTTCGCTCTTCTTGGAATCCCAACCTCCGGATTGAGCGTTACCAGTTTGATTCCATCCAGAAGCCCCTTCATCAGCAGCTTGACCCTTACTTACAGAACCCCAAGCCTGGGAGCCCACTGGTGCAGAAACCTTCTTTGAAGAACCCCAGCCACTTGAAATTTGTGGCGAATTTTTATTGGATCCCCATCCCCCAGATTGATTCCAACCAGATGTACCTTCAGCAGCAGTATGACCCTGAGTGGATTTATCACTCTCATTCGCAACACCCCAACCTTCTGAAATTGTAGGTGCCTGAGAGTCCGCAGCAGAACCCCAGGGTACAGAATTTTCAGGTTCGCTCTTCTTGGAATCCCAACCTCCGGATTGAGCGTTACTGGTTTGATTCCATCCAGAAGCCCCTTCATCAGCAGCTTGACCCTTTGTGGATTTTCCACTCTGATTTGAGGGACCCCAGCCCTGTGCACCAGAGTCCACCCCAGAACCCCATGCGACTGAATTTTCAGTTTCAGTCTTCTTGGAATCCCAACCTCCAGATTGAGAAATCCCACCCTCCCGGTTTGGTTCATGGGATTGAGAGTTCCAGCCATGATCAGTAGTATCCTTATCATTACCAGAATTCCAGGCACTACTCTCCCAACCATCAGACTTATCTATTTCCAGTTCAGCCTCATCAAACACAGCCTTGGAGTCCTTAGGAGACATACCCTCCTCCATATATTCATCCTCCAATTCAAACTTGTCCACATCATCTCCCAAGCAGCCAATATCATCCTCTTCACCATGTGTACTCCTGACCAGCTGCAGGAAATCATAAACCTCAATCCCACCCTTCTGTGACGTAACCTGCAAAGAAATAAACAATGATGATGATTTAATTATTGGAAGTAATTAAGCAGTGAGATCGGTTCTAAGGGAGTTCAATTGACAGAGATTTACAAGGTGACTAAATAAAGATGGAAAAGATACCTCTTTTTCATTCCAAATAATGTCAAATTTTGCACCCGTACCCACTGCAACATGTTTACCCCAAGAACATGAAGCAACAATACTGGATAATGAATCCAGATGACATTTCTCTGCAGCTTTCTCAAAACATTTTCGTGGAGTGTATAAGGTTGCTTCCGTAAATGGTACTTGAACACCCAACGTGCGGCACATGGCCTTAATACCACTACTGTTAAAGCCGATGAGAGTACCAGTGGAGGTCATGCTACTAGCCAGGAGGATAAGATGTTCCTTCAGAAGGCCTTTTGCAACCATTGTGACAGACGTGGACAGTCTTTGAACTGCTTGATCAAAAGCACACGAAATGCCAAGAAGTTCCTGGATCTGTTTGACTGCATATGGAATTGACCGCCTAGTATCAATCAAATGAAAGATTGGAAGGCAGCAGTCCATCACAATCCTCCAGGCATCACCACTCTTTCTCACAGATTTCTTCTCTAGAACAACCTCAACAGCCAACTCCCCAATCTGACGGTCACTAGAATTTCCTATCCATGAACTTGTGTCTGGATTAATCCAAATTACATTTACTGTTGCAATCCTAGGGTCACCTGAAATTTCACGGGAACAAGATTTGTGACGACACCTTTCACAACTACTGAAACATTTTAGAATATTGCAACTCATACTATGTTCAAGGTCATACGCAAGTGAATGCGAACAAACATGGAGCAATGATCAAACTATAACTTAAAATTCATATGAACAGAAAAAACATTGTTCCCACAATGCCAACAATCCCAGATACGAACTTAATCAAAACTCCAGCAAAGAAGTACACCATTCATTCCAAGAAACTAGGATCTAAAGTTAATTGTACAGTCTGTACATTAGAATAAAGGCTCACTTTAATAGCATGGTAACCATCATTTGAGAAAGAATGTGGATTTCACAATGGGATTTCTCTGACCCATGATTCAGTTTTATTGTGCACCAGAGAAAATAATACAGGGAGAGTGGAGTAGTTAATCTAGTGATGATGATCCAGGCAATTGCAGTTGTGAAGGTGTGCCTGGCACATTCTTTTTTCAGGCTTGCGTATTTTACAAGCTATTTTTGCACACTCGAGAAATTTCTTCTGACCTACATAAAACTTCAATAGAGTTGCCTATGACATTTGGAATTCATCTGTTTACTTTAATACAAAATGATTTGATTGTAGTAGTTTCTAAACGGCAAGAAAGGTAATGAAAATGATGTGGATACATAGTTGGCTTTGCTTTTCAAGGCTCTGTAGACAGTCCAAGCACATCATCACACTGCAATTAGTGCAATATCATGAAAGGCTATTCCCAAATAATTAGATTAGTAGAAAAAAGTAAAAACGGCTGCAAACTTATTGTCTTATTCAAAACAACAAAAGCAGCAGGACAGAAACTGAAGAGCCACGCATATAGGAATGTAGACGAGCAAACTCTATAAATCATTACTTTAGCCTCAAATATTAGACAAACTCCATTGGACATAGCACGATAATGTCTACACAAGCATCAATGAGCAAGTTCAGCATGTCACTATATTTTACTGCACAGAGACTTAAATATGTTCTGATCAGAGAAGCCCGAGTAAACATGAAATAATACCTTTAACAACGGTGTCCAAAAGAACAGGGCAAATCACATCAGCCATAATATGCATAACCCGTGATGTTCTGTCCAAGTTGATATTATCTTGCCAAAAGAACTTCAAGCATGGCATATCGGACCACTTGCTTCCCTGACTGAACGAGCAACATTCACTGGAAAGGGGAAAAAAAAGACATCGCACTGGAATGAAGATTTCAAGCAAGGAGGCCATAACAACGACTACAAATGCAATAAAAATAATTGAGAACGATTTGCACCACTACCATTAGCATATAATCTGCTTATAAAGAAATTACACAGGGAGTTGTAACATTGATTACAACAAGGATAAATATGTTTATATAAAAGGTCAAAGCTCCACAACATTAAGAAACATACCTGACAGACAAAAGTATTCCCTTGAAAAATGGAGCAAACTGCTTCTTCTTCCTATATTTATTGACCTCATCTTGGCATTTGTCAAGAATGTCATGCATACTTATGTTGGAATCACTCAAGAGACCCTACACAAAAGACCATTACTCTCAAAGTCTGACAGAGAAAACTACCACGAATATCAATATAATCAAAATAATGCAACAAACCTTGCTTAGATGGATATGCCCAACAAGTCCGTTATCTAATTCATAACTTTCAGCAGAAACCACTGGACTCTTGTACCTATTAGCAGATTAACCACGGATATTACATTCTAAGACAAGTGCCATACAAGATCTGAACAAGGAAGCAGTAGAGAAGAAAAAATTCAAATTTTCAAAGAAATACTTGATGGACAGGAGACACTAGAGACTAAAAAGACAAACAAGGTACAAAACCCAGAAGAAGAGGGAGAGTCACAACATTATACAACAGCTGCAATGTTTCTTTGCCTTAGTTAAGTGAGAGGAAAGGTTTAGGTGATAAGAAAGAAGCAAACACACTACATCATATTTTCCATGCCCATTCTTACATGGCCTTCATAAGTTCCCCACATGATAAAATATTATAGCCTTTTTGCTTGCTAGAACAAATGTGTACCTGTAGACTCATTTGTTTCTTACACAACCTACAGACAAGTAGTAAACCTCTTAAGAGATTTAAAAGCAATGACTGTTAAACAATGATGGGCATTCTATCAACGTTGAGCATCAATGTTACACAGACAGCATATTTCACAATCCTACATTCTAACTGGAGGCTTCAGGGTAGGCAAGTTTAAAAATGAAGATGTGGCTACCAGGCTAAGAAGCAAAACAGGTCCTATACATATATAAATGCTTCCGGCCAATCATGTAGTGGTCAGAATAGATCAACACTAGTCATTCAACATAAACTGAGTTCCCCACAGAAGGTTACTCTCCCAAGCATTCACATAACATCAAATGCAAGCCCGTGTGGAATTCAAAGCTGACAGAACGAAAATAAGATTTATAAACTATCATAGCATACATCATACTTAATCTCATTCTTGCATTAGCAATGACAGAATAAAACACATAGATTTGTGGACAATATGATGGAATTAAGAAGAGCTTGTGAGTATTTTCTTGTGATAGAGATTAGAGTAGCCAAAAGCAGGCACAAAAAACAAAAATACTTGAATTAAATTGTTGCAAATCCAATGTAAACAACTTTAAGAATCAAACTATTAGAATGAAAATTTTTGTTCTTAGAACTACGCATCATCAAGCATATTATTGATCAGCCATTAACAAAATGAGAATAATATCATCTTCAAACCACAACTAAAGTTCCAAGAAGCCAATAGAAAGGATTATTGAAGCCAATGACATAATTAAAACTATAAATGCATCACTTACTCAATCAAAAACTCAATTGCAGCATCCCTCAAACTGACTTTCTTCAATAGATTTTTGACAACACATGACGCATTCTCCCTACAGAACTTTCTACCACACTCACAACCATTTAGATACAGTAAAACTCGACGGTCCATTATGTCATTCTTGAAATTAACACTGCAGAAGAGTATTTCCTGCAGAGTGAAGAGAGATAAGGTATCAACAAATGGAGTTTTCATCTATTCAATTAAGAGTTTATACTTATACAACTTACAAGTACCTTCACAAAATATAAAGCATACAGTAAAACAAATAAGAATTAAATTACCTTCATCATGTCCCAAGAGGAATTACTACTAGGAGATGAATCAAGAACAGCCTTATATGCAGGATTCGACATGGCAGTTGCAGCTAACACACCCACAGGCTCCCCAGGTGGAAACAAACTCTGGGACTTCTCACCCTGCACCCCATAGTCGAACTGAATAACGTTATTACTACTAACATTTCGGACTGTGCCATCATAACAGATTACAACATCCCGAAGAATAGCCATCAGATTTTTGAATAGAGTTCCAGGTTCAGCCAATCCTCTAGATGAACGGATTATCACCTCCCTACTAGCAATTGAGTGAACCATTTCCTCGTAGGGGTCTAATCCGTTGAAAAAGGAACTCTTCACCAGTCCATATTCCTCACAAGGGAACTCATCACGATATGGATATCGATTGTGAAATAGCCGAGCCATGTCATCAACCAAATCTCTGGAGTAGAACTTTCCCCTGTCATATAACTGCAGACCCAGGAATCCTATTTGCTGTGCAACCTTATTCATAGCTGCCTCACTTTTGGAGTCAATCAAGCTTCCAAGAGAAGATGATGTATGTACAAAAGTGACTACAGGCCTTTTCAAGCGCCGAAGGTAGCTATCCATCTGTCGCTCAATAAACTCATTGTAGGAGTTCCTAAGTTGAAAAAGCAACTGTGAGATGTCCTGAATCTGTCTCTGAATATCCCCAATTAGAGAAGAGGAAATGACAAAATCTTCGAGGCCTACACTAAAACCCTCAGAAAATACATTCTCCATAAGCAAGGGCTGTAAAGAATCAAAGAAAGCAAGAGCGTCTTTGGGCCCCTTCTCAAAAACTATAGATGTCACAATCTCATTTAGCAAAGAGTGCATAACATCCCTATTAAAGTCTATTTTGAGGATTTCACTCTTCCGGATCATGTGCCTATCTCCATAGCAATCAAACTGAGCTGGCAATGTACCCTGAATTACTTGTAAAGCAGTCCAGTAAGGGACAGACAAATGACCCTTTCGCAGCGCGGGTGGAGGCATGGGATTTCTGGCAAACATACTCAACTGTTGTGCAGCTGCTTTGCCCAAGAAAAAATCCTTAAACATCAGTTTCAACGATAACAGGGCATCAGTAGCTAGCTGCAAGTTCAGGTTGCCAGTATGTGAGCTCAACAATTGCTTCTCCACGGAGAACAGCTCTAAAACCTCGGCTCTGGCAGCTAGAGACTGGGGATAGAACAAGTGCACACAATCTCCATCGAAATCAGCAGCTAATGGACCACACATTAGCGGATTAATCTTTACAGTGTGATCATCATGGATATATATCCGTAGTGCTTGCAGAGAGTGCTTGTGCGTTGTAGGAGGCCTGTTGATGAATACAACATCCCCATCCATAATCCTTCGGTGCACAACTTGCCCAGGTCTCAGAAAGGTGTGACCCTTGGATCCTTCCCTCAAAGAATATGTTGCCTCCCCATCTCTATATGATAGGCAGAGATTGTTGTCCACCAAAGACTGCAAGAAGTTGATGTTGTATATGTTGACTTTTTCTTCAAACGTAATCTTCTGTGCAATCTCCAAGGGCAAACCAACCTCGTTGACGTTTTTGTATGCCTCACCTGTTATGACAGTACGTGATGAAAACCCTGATCCTTTGCTAATGAACAGTGTTCTCATTTTCTCAAGCCATGCCTTTGTAGCAGTCTTGCCGACCTCTTTGTTGGCCCCATATTTCTTTCCAGGTTCATTAGAAGCCTTTTAAACAATAAAAAAAAGGGCAAGAAGATAGCAGAGAACAAGATCAGGAAGAAGTAAAAATCACATAGGCAGCAGAGAAAGAGAATAAATCATTGTAGTATTCAATTAAAGGGGTTTAGATAACACAAGGGGTTTAAGGAAATGTAGACAAAATGCAAGAAAGACTCCGTATATATCTTGATAATGCAAAGTTCCAGAATCCAGATAACTAAAATCCAAATTATCTCTCGCCAATATGTATCTTAAAAATTATTTTCACTTTCTTTCTCTGCCAGTATGTACGAATTAGCAAACAAGCATATAAAAATAGCTAAAACCAAAACGATGGAACAGAACTTTACATCAATGGCATGCAAAAGTAAAGTTGTTAAGCAGAGCAACCAAGAGTGACTGATTTTATCTCGGAGAATAAGGGAAAAAATATATATAAGAAACAGACTATCATGCAACCATCTATCACATCCATGAGTTACGCAGACATCTAGTGTTTTTTAGTAGGGGTCCAACGGAAACATGGGCAATCAACTAACAGCCAAGAATAAATTACTCTAAATGAACTCAAGATAGAAACAAGAAAAACCATCCCAACTAAAGTAAATAATACCGTCCCAGCACCCCGGACTTGAAGATATTGCAACACTGCCACTTGCAGTTCATTTGTCTCCACTTCATGAGATTCAAAATTCGGTTCACCAGATCTAGTACTCTTGATTATCTCGATTTGCCTCAGAACCTTCTTTAACATGGAAGAAGCTAAATCCTGTAATAAAGTTGGGAAGTCACGAGAATCAAGCATTATCAACACAGCAGGATCAGCATATAAACTCATTGTCAGTGCTATAAACAAAAAAGGCTGAGAAGTTAAGCTCTTAGCAACTCAATATCTTGTTCATTCGCAACAAAAAAATTTCTTTGTGCGTCAGTAATAAAAAAGCATGCTTTTTTTGAGAGAGATACTATGTCATGCAGTCATGCATGAATGTGACTCACCATAGATAGTACACTAACTCCATCAGAAACATCAGGGATTGATAAGCAATTCGGAGGAACAGGTAAAACCTTCAAAATGTATCCCTCCTGAGGGAAATACCCTTTTTTGACAAGCTTCTTTTCTGTTTCAGGGGGTAGCTTCTTTAAGATAGCTTGCACCTAAGGACATAAAATTCATAAGTTGAGCAAAATTCAATAACCTTTCATCCTAAACTACTACTTGAGCAGCAAAAATAAAAGAGAATAAACAGTGAAAACCTAAAGCATACCTCTGATGGGAGCAATGTTCTAGAAAGACCTTCTCCATACTGAAAACCATACTTTTCTAGAAATCTCCAGGCCCCATCTGGCACTTTGGACCTGCCTGGTAGCTTGAGTTGTAAGAAGGAAGCCCCATCTGCTGTAGTGCCTTCTTTAATTGTAACATTAGTGGTTTCCTGCACCATGAAGTCAAAGTTCATTAACGTAATGCTTTTCTTTTTCTCCAAACATATAAGATAGATTAAAAAACTTGCATTTTATTAACATAATGCTTTTCTTTTTCTCCAAACATACAAGATAGATAAAAAAAAAAAAACTCGCAACGAAAGTGGAAAGATGTGCATGTATCAGCTAAAAGAGCTAGTATGTATCAGAAGAAAGCCAAGGCAATGAGAAAAAGAAGTCCCGCACCAGGTAATTGTCCATGCTGATAAACAAATATGTAAAACAGCAAATTGTGGTGCTAAACACAAAGCTACCTTTCAACATCTTGCCTGTCCAACTATGTTTGTTTTGTACAAAATAGTGGCAAACAGCAAAACAAGTTTAGGGCTTCTCGCCACTAGAGACCATACCAAATAAAACCCTCCAAGGGCGCAAGGTATTGGCTCCTAGAAAACAGAGATACCTTAAAACAAACCGAAGACATTTCCAAGCTTATAATAGCAGTCTAAATTCTAGAACCCTGGGTACCTTATTGCTATACTTTATCCGTAAACATTCATGATGACCATATACAGCCACGCATTTGGTTTCACTTCCACCTCATAGTAAAGAATAGACTAAATACAATCCGGTAGATAGTACTTCCCTAGGGTTTTTTTTTTGGAACATTACTCATTACCTCTTATATATTTGGTTTAAGTCTTGAAGAGGCATGGAAAAGAATTAAATACCATGTTTACAGCATTTAACTTGAAATGTTTTAAGGTTAGATAATTTATCTTGCTTTTTGCAAGTTCATTATTACCGGGTCCTCCCTTCCCGAAAGGAAGAACACCCTTTAGCAGAAATTGCAAGCCCTTAATGAAGTCAAGTAAAAACACAATAAATCTTGAGAACAATTCGTTCATCACATGTCAAATTCGATAGGAAAATAATCAACTAAAGCAAAAGACATACCTCGCAACATGAAGACAACAAACTTTCCAACGAGCCACTGGTCTTTGTTGAAAACTACAAATAATACATAAAAGAAGAACAACTTTAAATTTAAGGGAATGGCTTCACGCCTTCACAGTTTAAAATAAATACTGTAAGCAGATAAATAGATAGGTTGAGAACTGAAATGAAAAAGGAAATCAATCAATTGTAGAATAACTCTACAAGAACAACAATGACAACAACAATAACAACAACAAACCCAGTATAGTATAACTATGCACGAACAATTAAGTAAAAGAAATACATAACTAGTAATTGAGGACAAGATATTAAAAAACATTTCATTCAATCCTCGGATATATCTAGTTCAGGGGGCCCGTTTAAGGAAATGCAAATAGTAATTGTGACAATAAGAACTTACAGTTGAAAAGACATTCAAATGGAAAATATCACTAATTTTCAAATCTGGAACACAAAAATTCTTCGAAGATGTTCCAGAGCATTTACATGAGGGATAAAAAGAAAGGGCAACAAAATATCCAGCATAAAATGGTTTTTGATGACCATGACAAACCAAGGCACACCGTATGTCATTACAATAAACAAAAAAGAGAATAAAGACATGTACAATTTTAATATACCTTATTATTCTTAAACTTCAAACAGTTCAAGCACAATAAGCTTAGCATCTTCCTCAGCTCAACAACATGTGAAGGATGGTAGATTGGTAGAGGCAGATCAATAAATCCGAAATGACCTGAAAGCAACAAATTTAACAATAAATGAAACCCAGTAAATCTATAGAATTTATACTTAATGCAACTGAAATACCTACCACAGTTCCACTTGATATGAATAAAATCCACCAAAGAGTATTTTTATCTCAAAATGTGTTGTTATTTTGTTACATATATTTTTTGTGTTAATAATTGTCATGTTGGTAATTATAATATAATTATCTTCCAACTTTTCCCACACTCTGAGAGCAGTTTGAGGCTTTGAGCACTATTTTGAACAACCCGCATGTCAAGAAGATCAACCTCATGCCACTTAGGTAGCACGGAGGCATCATCAGCCATCTTAACACCTCAAATCCATAGTACCCTTTTCCAGTGACTGGAATGTATTTAAATAACAATAAAAATGTAATTTGGGATACCTTCACACTTTTGAGGTTCTGCAGTACCACATGATTCACATTTACCCGTCTCCAAAGGTAGACCGAGAAAAGGATTTGCAAGCTGACTAGAATGACCAATTGGACACTCGTTTATAGATGATTTACTCTGCATAAAATGAGAGAACAATAGTCAACTTCACTCGACACAAGAATATCAGGTACCGGACAAAATAGGGCATGCAGAATCCATGAAAATTAATCTGCTGAGCATTATGTTTGGAAAATACTGAAACTAAACAATCTGCAACTACATAGTACAGACATACTAATCAAATATTATGAACATGCATTCAATTAAAAAAAAAAACAATATACACAAATAAACTAGTGGACCTAATTTGCGCGCCTAAATATTCTATAAGTCGTTGTGTCAAACAAGAAGGCATAATGATATAGAGCAATGTACTGGATGCCTTGTTTATTCCTTATTCAGTCTGCTTGTTAATTGAACTTTAACCAATCTCACATATACTGGTCCTTCAAAACTTCAGAGTACTTGAATACAAAAAATCAAATAATCAATTGTGAACCAAGCAAATAAGCTAGACTTGTGCTTACAATTTCTTCATGAGTTGCCAAAGCAAACTTAATCCCTATGATCTCCCCGTCCAATGTATCTGTGCTTTCCTCCATTTCTTCGTTCTGAAATAACAATTAGTAATTTCAAATACAACTTGAACAAAACAAAACTGGGATCGTCATTCTCAAATGCACAGCATCCAAACTGAAATAAGCAACATTTATAGCAACTGAACAAATAGTCTTCTTTTTGTAACAACCTAAAACAACCCTAATATTCACACACACAATCAAAATACCAAAACCAAAAACAGTAAATTACATAACCAAATTACCACTCATGACCAAATTGATATCAACACAAGTTGTCCATAGATGCATATTTTGAAAAACGATGCATATTTTGAAAAACAAAAATAATGGGGCACACATAGTCGGGGAAAGAGGAATGAACAAAATCACAAATGCTTAGTTAGGCAAGTGAAATCAAAGAATATGCAGCATTTAAGGTTTTGTAAGTAGTCAAGTCAAAATTACTAGACAAGAAGCTGAGACATCCACCATCATCACCAAGAAGACACAAAACGGCTCAAAAAGAGGCCCCGACAAAAGTACAAAATCGGCATTACTGAAATTCTCTAGGTTTTCTCTTCCCTTGCCGCAACTTATCATTAACAAGGGCTTGGATCATATCACAGCCAAAAGCAAGACCCACATGCAAACCGACAAGCAGCCCAGTCCATCAAAAAACAAACGAAAATCAACAATTACAGTAAAAGATCCAACTACCGCGTTGAAACACAGGCACAGTGCTCCCAATATGAACAAAGATATTCCACCGGAGGCAGAAAACCTAGCAAAATTGACAGCGGAAAAACGCACTCCAGTCGGAATAGGAGGAAAACCAAAAAACACAACACCGAACCGAATGCGTAAAGGCAGCAAAATGTGGCCCCACAGAGCCGGAATCGGAGGAAAAATCAAAGGAAAAAGAGTTTACCGAACTCCTGACTGCAAATGAAGCAGTAGTACGGACGAAAAACCCTTCCTAAAACCCTAATTTCGAAGGGAGGTGAACGGAGGAAGAGGACGCGAGGAGTGTTCGCTCGTTCGGTGTCTCGCTGTTGGTGTCTTCGCCTACCTCTTCGCTGTAGGAGATGATCGGCGGTCACCGTCTCCCACTTCACTCTCCTTGACTGAAATCAGCCTCCTCGTTTCACCTTCCTTTTTGCGTCTTTGAGTTTCTAGGTTTTATTTTTTTGAACGCTTTTGGGTAGTTACGGATTTGGTCTAGTCTCGGGTTACGGGGATGCCAAATGGAACGGGATTTGGTGAATCACTATATTGGTGCGGGGCGGAAACGGGAAAATAAATCCGTTTTTACAAGGTTAGTCATTTGAATAAAATGAGACTATATAACCCGTAAATTAATATTGAAATATAATAAAAATAGATGTTCTGGATAGTATTGGATTATACGTTGTTAAGTATAGAAATTGTCGATATTGCTCGATGATTAGCGAATGATCAGAATGGGTCGGGCTAGCAATGTCGTTTGGACGTTATTACTACGGATCGGATCGGACCTAACACGAAACATTATAAAAAAATATAAAATGTAAGTTTACCGCCTCTAAGAGGACGTTACTATTTTTCGTGTGTTTTTGTGTTTTTTTTAATAAAATATTTATCCTACCAATGTCTGATATGACATTGTAACTTGTAAGCATGGTCCGACCCGATCCTCCGCATGTCGTCTAGCAACGTCGATAACTTTTCCACTCAACAACGTCCAATCTGGTGTTGTACAAAATCTATTTTCGCATTGATTAGTGGCATATTACGGCGTGGATTCGTGGTTTATATAACAACGCCACTTAAATATATGGATTTTTTTTAGTAAACTTAGGCTTCGTGTGTGATGCAAATCAGGGTGTGTTTGGACTCTAGTGCATTTTAATTGTAATGTACTTGTAAATAAAAAAATTCACATAGTGTTTGGTTAATATATTTTACAAAGTGTTTCAAATAAAGTAATTTTTAAATAAATGTTATAAATTGTGTTAATCAATCATCAACTATTGTATAGAGTTAATAATTAAATTATAAACTTAATGTAATTGATTAACACAGTTAAGTTAAAAGTGTATTTTATTTAAAATTTATGTTATTTTATACCAATTGTAAAACTAAAAAGAATGTATTAATCGTACCAAACATTATTGTTGAAGTGTTTATATTTATAACATCATCCTAATTAAAAAGTAGTTGGAATCCGAACACACCCTAAATCTTTTATTATTTTGGAGTTTATTTATATTTATAAGAAAATCACACATAACAGTTTTTATAATAGAGGCGGATCTAGACTTGACTTATGAGAAACTTTATTATGATACACTATAGGAGAATACAATGCAAGTATTTTTAAAAATTCATAAATGTATTTGTAATACTCTAATAGGGGTCAAAGGTTTAAAAGTATATAAGGGTATCAAAGTAACTATCAATAAAATCAATAAAAATATAATAAGTATTGAAATTGAATGAGACAATCAGTGCACTTTTGGACTCTTTGAATTGCCCTTGGGAGATCGAAATAATTATCTCGGACTCTCAACTGGGCCTGCTTAACTTTTCTTCGATTTATATTCATCGCTTATGGGGGAAATGGATAACATTGTGGATAGACTAATCCATTTAGAATATTTGACCCCTAACGCTATCCTTGACTCCGACACAAAATTACAAATTCTCATTCGCAAAGATGGTCTATGGTGAACTAAACTAAAATGTAGTTTGACCTAATTTATTTATCTTATCAAAATAAACAAACAAAGACAAGAAACTATTTTTTTATTTCAGATATATTATAAATTCGCCTCATAAGCACCCCTAATGGGTTATTAATTATGATATTCTCATATTATAAATATATATATATATATTTCATAAAAATATTTGTTCAAAAGATAACATAATTATTTAATTAAAAACTTTCAAGAAAGTTGAATAATATTATATAGTTGGGAATTTATAGATTATTATATAGTATATAAGTTTTTCGTAAAATCCCTTGGGTCAAAAGTTTTCCATAAAATCTATGTAATAAAAGGTACATCGGTCATCATTTTAGGGTTGTTTGGGTTGGGAGATTACCAAAGACAATGTACTTAGCCCATTTATAATACTAGGTTAGTGGTCATGTGCAAATGAACATGGTTTTGTTGTATTTGTATAGTACACTTAATCCGCGAAGCGGTGGGACCAGTCACTATAAAAAGTTTACCCTACTAAAGATAGTACACTTAATTTGTCATACGTATAGAAATTTATAGGGGAAGTAATTGAAAAAAAACTCAAAATTCAAAATTTTATAACAAACATTACACCAATCTTGTTTCCAACATTAATATAGTTTTCACAATATAAAAATAATAATTAGAACATGGAGTAAGATGTAGATGTTATGAGATCGATCTTAGGAAAACCCTAGAGCTTTAGGGGATTGTCGGCGGTGTCTTCTTGGTTATCTTTGTTTCGTCCATTCTCTCTCCGGTCTAGGATCATGAGAGCTAGGTACTCCTCACCGATACCGTGTGCAGGTTACGCGAAGACACCAGATTCGGCTAGGTTGTAGGGGTGGGGTGAGTCTAATTGGGTCTGAGCGAGATGGGAAACAAGGGCAAAGGAATTCATCCAACAAATGAAGAGGCGGTGGTGTTGGATGGAGATGAGGCGATCGGGAGACATATCATTAATTCAAGCTAAGTTGTTGCTGATCGGGACAGTGCTTTTGAATAGGGCTTTGAATGCATAGGCGCTAAAGTCCACAGTGAAGGGTGCTTGGAGGACACGCCATGGTTTCATCTTTAGAGAGATTAAAGAGAATTTGTTTAGCTTTTAGTTTAACACAAAATAGGATAAAGAAAAGGTGCTCAAAGGAGGGTCGTGGTCGATCTTTCGAGAAGGCACTATTGGTTCTGAAGGAGCCAATGTTGGAGTAATTCTCCTCCATAAGCTTCACCAAATGTGCGCTCTGGATTCGCATCTATGACCTCCCATTGGTTGCATACACGAAAAGCAATGGTAGAGAAGCTAGGGTAAGCTTTTGGGGGAATTATAGAGATGGATGAAACGGAACTCCTATCATGTAGTCGGTTCATGATGATGAAAGTAATGATTGATTCGCTGAAGCCACTCAGAAGAGGTACGATGATCTCCATTGCAGGGAAGAAAATATGGGTGGACATAAGTTATGAACGCTTGCCCAATTTTTGTCACAATTGTGGAAAGATAGGGCATATTAAGATTAAGTGTGACAAGGGGGAGAATGAATAATATAAAGAAGAGTATAGGGACTGGTCATGTGCAAATGAACATGGTTTTGTTGTATTTGTAGAGTACACGTAATTTGTCATACGTATAGAAATTTATAGGGGAAGTAATTGAAAAAAATCTCAAAATTCAAAATTTTATAACAAACATTACACCAATCTTGTTTCCAACATTAATATAGTTTTCACAATATAAAAATAATAATTAGAACATGGAGTAAGATGTAGATGTTATGAGATCGATCTTAGGAAAACCCTAGAGCTTTAGGGGATTGTCGGCGGTGTCTTCTTGGTTATCTTTGTTTCGTCCATTCTCTCTCCGGTCTAGGATCATGAGAGCTAGGTACTCCTCACCGATACCGTGTGCAGGTTACGCGAAGACACCAGATTCGGCTAGGTTGTAGGGGTGGGGTGAGTCTAATTGGGTCTGAGCGAGATGGGAAACAAGGGCAAAGGAATTCATCCAACAAATGAAGAGGCGGTGGTGTTGGATGGAGATGAGGCGATCGGGAGACATATCATTAATTCAAGCTAAGTTGTTGCTGATCGGGACAGTGCTTTCGAATAGGGCTTTGAATGCATAGGCGCTAAAGTCCACGGTGAAGGGTTCTTGGAGAACACGCCATGGTTTCATCTTTAGAGAGATTAAAGAGAATTTGTTTAGCTTTTAGTTTAACACAAAATAGGATAAAGAAAAGGTGCTCAAAGGAGGGTCGTGGTCGATCTTTCGAGAAGGCACTGCTGGTTCTGAAGGAGCCAATGCTGGAGTAATTCTCCTCCATAAGCTTCACCAAATGTGCGCTCTGGATTCGCATCTATGACCTCCCATTGGTTGCATACACGAAAAGCAATGGTAGAGAAGCTAGGGTAAGCTTTTTGGGGAATTATAGAGATGGATGAAACGGAACTCCTATCATGTAGTCGGTTCATGATGATGAAAGTAATGATTGATTCGCTGAAGCCACTCAGAAGAGGTACGATGATCTCCATTGCAGGGAAGAAAATATGGGTGGACATAAGGTATGAACGCTTGCCCAATTTTTGTCACAATTGTGGAAAGATAGGGCATATTAAGATTAAGTGTGACAAGGGGGAGAATGAATAATATAAAGAAGAGTATAGGGACTGGTTGAGAGCATCCCCAACAAGAGTAAAGGAACGCAGTAGTACTATAGGGAAGAGGAAAGGAGGGTGCTGGAAAAAATGAGATGATACAAAAATGATGAGGGGTAGTTGAGACAGTGAAGGGGAGGGGATCGAAGGAAAGGGCGGCATGTGAGGATAGGGAAGAGAGGGAGCTGTCTGGAGAGGGGAATGATGTCTTAAGGGGGGGTAAGACAGGTTTATTTGAAAGAAAAAGACAAAGGAAAGGAACACGATGAGTAACACATGGATGGGGGAGATAAAGAGGGAGCGAATAAGACAAAAGGATATAGAAAAGAGGGAGAATGGAAAGGAAAAAGGGGGAGTTGGAAGAGAGTAGCAAGGAAGACATTAAAAGCTATTATGAAAGAAAATGTATTGCAGGTGAGTGGATAAAAAAGAAAAGAGGGCGAGGGGCAGGAAGGGGACCGAATGATAGTAGACAACTCTGAAAGTACTGAGATGAACTGAAATGAGAGAGATAAGAGAATGAAAGTGGATGAGGATAGTACTAGTCGGATTGAACCGGCCGGGGACGAGTGGTCCCCCGTCGGGAGCAATGAGTTGCATAAGCTATAACTGTCGGGGACTAGGGAAGGTCCACGTAGTTAAAAAAAACTTGTCTTGATGGTGAGTAGAGAGGCCCTGAAGGTGTTTCTCTTAATGAATACCAAGTGTGGAAGGGAGAGGATGGAGTATGTGAGATCGATGCTTGGATATGATAGCATATTTATTGTGAATTGTTTGGTTAGGTCGGGGGGACTTGCTCTTCTATGGGATGAAAGGTGCAATGTGAGCATAAAATCATATACATAGCACCATATAGATGCCATGATCAAAATTGGGGAGGTGGGGAGTGGAGGATGACGGGTCTATATGGGTGGTCGGATAGTAAGGATAAGCACCACACCCTCAATCTTATGAGAAGGTTGTATGCTAAGCCGCACCTAGCCTGGATATGCACATGAGATTTTCACCTTTTCACATCCCTTATCGACAAGCAAGGAGGAAATACGCCTTCGTTAGGGAGATTGATTGAGTTCAGAGAAGTTATCAAACAATGTGAGCTTCGGTAGATTTCGTTCACAAGGAATAGGTTTACATGGGATAATGGTAGGGAGGAGGAGGAGTTTAGTCAAGAGAAGTTGGATATGGCCTTTGCTAATGCGTCTTAGAAGAGTTTCCTCATACCATGGCACGACACTTAGTGCGGACAAAGTGCAGGTACAACAACGACGGACGTCGTTTCATTGTGCTATTAGTTTTTTTCCCCTCTTTCATGTTTTTCTTGAAAACTAGACTTAAAGGGCAAATTGTGTTATTAAGTTTTTTTTTTTCATCTTTCCTGTGTTGTCGAGGACCACTGTAGCGATCGGTTCCGTGAAGGAGAACGCAATGGTGGAGTCGTACCCAAGTTCCTGCATTCCGACATTGCTCTCGTCTTTGCAATACACTACAAGCATCACCTTTGACCCCAACTGCCCTCACTGGCCATGGAATCATTCCACTTCCACCCAATAGGCCTGGTTTGTTGAATGATTTCACCAATAATCATATGGCACCACTTCCTTTTCCTTTTGTCAAGCTTGTGTTCGCAGTCAGAAGGGATTCGAATCCCTGAAGGAAATCCAAGGTTAGGATCAAGGCCAGGGCTATGAACATTGTATTGGTATGGCTTGCTTTATGCATTTTGGGTTTCTTGGACCAGGGGTGGATATGATATATGGTTTCTTATATTTGCATTTTGAATTGAGGTGATCATCCATCAATTTATATCGACGATAGGAGAAAACATAGAGTGTGTCATAGTTAGTTTCACGTGACTTTAATTTGAACTGCGACTTTGTATATATGTATATGAGGAATCCCGTGGTTTGGCCTAGAAGCTAGGCCATTACAAGGTCTAATTCATATAATCGGCTATGTACCTACTTACCGTATATGTATATATGTACCATTTTTTATTAACCCTAAATGAATAAACTAATTGAGAAGAATTTTCCATAAACACACACAAAAAAGAAGAAGATTAAATTAAAAAATAAGGCATTTTACATTCTTTAATTGCTAATTTCATTCCATATTTCTATGGTTGGTACTTGTTTTTACTAACCATTTGTATGTAGAAAGTGCAGGTACAAAAACAACGGATGTCGTTTCATTATGCTATTAGGTTTTTTTTCCCTCTATCCTGTTTTTCTTGAAAACTAGACTTAAAGGGCAAATTGTGCTATTAAGTTTTTTTTCATCTTTCCTGTGTTGTCGAGGACCATTGTAGCGATCGGTTCCGTGAAGGAGAACGCAATGGTGGAGTCGTTCCCAAGTTTCTGCATTCCAACATTGCTCTCGTCCGTGCAATACACTACAAGTATCACCTTTGACTCCAACTGCCCTCACCGGCCATGGAATCATTCCACCTCCACCCAATAGGCCTAGTTTGTTGAATGATTTCACCGATAATCATCTACCACCACTTCTTTTTCCTTTTGTCAAGCTCACGTTTGCAGTCGGAAGGGATTCGAGTCCCTGGATGAGAGCCAAGGTCAAGATCAACACAAGGGCTATGGACATTGTATTAGTATTGCTTTCTTTATGCATTTTGGGTTTCTTGGACCAGGGGTGGATATGATATATGGTTTCTTATGTTTGCATTTTGAATTGAGGTGATCATCCATCAATTTATATCGATGATAGAAGGAAACATAGAGTGTGTCTTAGTTAGTTTCACATGACTTTAATTTGAACTGTATGTATATGAGGAATCTTGTGGTATGGCCAAGAAGCTAGGCCATTACAAGGTCTAATTCATATAATCAGCTATGTACCTCCTTACCTTATATGTATATATGTACCATTTTTAATTAACCCTAAATGAATAAACTAATTGAGAATAATTTTCCATAAACACACACAAAAAAAAAGATTAAATTAAAAACTAAGGCACTTTACATTATTTAATTGACTAATTTTATCCCATTTTTCTATGGTTGATACTTGTTGTTACTAACCATTTGTATGGAGAAAGTGCAGGTACAACAACGACGGATGTCGTTTCATTGTGCTATTAGGTTATTTTTCCCTCTTTCCTGTTTTCCTTGAAAGCTAGACTTAAAGGGCAAATTGTGCTATTGAGTTTTTTTTTTCTTCATCTTTCGAGTGTTGTCGAGGACCATTGCAGCGATTGGTTCCGTGAAGGAGAATGCAATGGTGGAGTCATACCCAAGTTCCTGCATTCCGACATTGTTTTCGTCCTTGCAATACACTACAAGCATCACCTTTGACTCCAACTGCCCTCACCGGCCATGGAATCATTCCACCTCCACCCAATAGGCCTAGTTTGTTAAATGATTTCACCGATAATCATCTGCCGCCACTTCCTTTTCCTTTTGTCAAGCTCGCGTTTGCAGTCGGAAGGGATTCGAGTCCCTAGAAGAGAGCCAAGGTCAGGATCAACGCCAGGGCTATGGACATTGTATTAGTATATTGCTTGATTTATGCATTTTGGGTTTCTTGGACCAGGTGTGGATATGATATATGGTTTCTTATGTTTGCATTTTGAATTGAGATGATCATCCATCAACTTATGTCAATGATAGGAGGAAACATAGAGTGTGTCCTAGTTAGTTTCACATGACTTTAATTTGAACTGCGACTTTGTATATATGTATATATGTATATATGTATATATGTATATATATGTACATGAGGAATCTTGTGGTATGGCCTAGAAGCTAGGCCATTACAAGGTCTAATTCGTATAATCGGCTATGTACCTCCTTACCGTATATGTATATATGTAGTTATGTACCATTTATAAACCTTGAGCTCTAAAAATACGCGGGACGGGACGGGATTAGGGTAATCCCGCGTCCCGTCCCGCGTATTTTTTGCGGGACGGGATCGGGACGGGATTGAATATATTTTTTTCAAATCCCGTCGGGTCTTATCCCTCTCGGGACGGGACGGGATCGGGACGGGACGGGATCGGGACGGGACGGGATTTGTCCCTCGTAAAAAAAGATTAAAATACTACCCAAAAATAATAAGTAAAAAGTTGCAAATGAGGTGAAAATTAAAGTCATGTATTATAATGTCATTACAACAAAACACAGTAGCCAACTTCACACAAAATAAAGCATTAGAAATATGAAATCTCATTGCAAATTGAAGGCAACGGCAGGCTGGCAGCCCATTACATATTGAAGGTAAAGACAACAGTAGCACTAACAGTAAGTAAGGCTAAACTACTGGTTTCTTATATATTTTTATTTTTAATGTTTTTATTATTATTTTTAATTTTGTGTTTAAATAAATGTTAAGGTATAATATAAATATATTCTTATATATTTTTATTAATTTTAATAAAATATATAATTTTATATATATATGCGGGACGGGACGGGATTTGCGGGATTCGAACTCTCCGTCCCGCGTCCCGTCCCGCAAAAATTACGCGGGACGGGATTTAAAAAAAAAATCTAAATCCCACCGGGATCGGGACAGGATGCGGGACGGGACGGGATTTGCGGGATTTATGCCCACCCCTATGATGAATGGTTGAACTTGATGGAACGATGATTGCGATATGGTTGCTATTCTCGTTGAATGATATGCTTGAGTGCTTGGATGATTAGACGTAGACTTATATATGTGTTCTGATATGTATCTAGGTGATCTTTAATCTATTATAATGCTTGTCTTGCTGTTCTGCACCGCCAGGTAAGTCTCTTCGGAGCTTACTCAGATTGAAATAGAGAAATTCCCTGCTTTAGGTGCATGATATACTAGGTGCTTGCATTCATAATCAGCATGTCATGTAGTACCATGCTAGGTTGCATTGACCGTTGAGCATTCTACTTCTTTATGCGTATGTAAACAGAACGGTCGTTATCTGTGAAGTAACTAGAGTCTTTGCTAAGGTTATAGGATGGCCCAATCCCATCGGGTCCCGTCCCGAGTCAATCGAGTCATGGAACTTCCTGCCTGCGGGCTTTATTTTATTGTGGATACGGGTTGGGCATGCGTGCCGCCCGATTATTATGGAATGCATTCACGAGCTGGCCAGTCTCCGCCCTATCGGAAGGGGGTGGAGGTAGGAGAGGGATATACCACTTGGTATTATGTGATAAGGCCTTATTATTGTTATTATTATGCACTTGATCTTAGGAGAATGTTAGTGTGTTAATGTTCCGCCTTGCATTTAGAAGCATCTTTATAGGGTACAGCGTATATGTGTGCTTAGGGCCGGGATGCAGAGCCAAAGTGGGCATCGATCTGATCCCGCCCACTATCGATTTTTTTAGGTATCCGTTATGCTTACTACTATTGATGTTGATTTGGCTCCATGATCGCGGGGTCTAATATGGCGGAAAGAGAGAGTTGAGATTCCGACTTCACCACTTTAATTACGGTTTGGATTTGCATGGTTGATCATGTTTTGACCCGGCTCTGTCGTGGCACCTTGTATTATGCTTTACTTCCGCTATTCGTGTGACCTTTGGTTTTCCACGCTTAGACTTACGACAGGTAAAGGGGACTTCCCCGGGGATTCCAACGATCCCTTCGAACTTGGGTATGAAATCCCCCTTGAAAACGTCAGTTTGGAATTTCAAACCTTCAACCTGTACTCGGGGCGCAAGGTCATAACGAGGGGTTTTATCCCTCGAAAAGTAACTCGGGATTCATAATCCCGGATCGTTACAAATTTGAACTGCGACTTTGTGTGTATGTGTGTGTACATACATAGTGTGTATGTGTGTATGTATACATGTATACATGTGTATATGTATACATCCATACATGCATGCATGCATGCATGCATGTATGTATGTATGTATGTATGTATGTATGTATGTATGTATGTATGTATGTATGTATGTATGTATGTATGTATGTATGTATGTATGTATGTATGTATGTATGTATGTATGTATGTATGTATGTATGTATGTATGTATGTATGTATGTATGTATGTATGTATATGTATGCATATATGTATGTATGTATGTATGTATGTGTGTATATGTGTATGTATGGATGTATGTATGTATATGTATGCATATGTATATATAAGGAATTGAATCATGTGGTATGGCAAGGTCGAATTCATATAATCGGCTATGTACCTACTTACTGTTGGAATGCACTCCTTGAATTGGTAAATAAAGAGCGGTCATCCGGGGTTCAAACCGGGGACCTATGTGTACTACCCACAAGTCCTTTCCGGTGAGCCATTCCGGAATGGTTGTTGGAATACACTCCATTCGATCATAAATAAACAATGTTTTGAGGGTAAAATTTTGACCGGGTTTATTTGATGTTCTGAGATTAAAAAATCTTCTATCTCTATCTATCTATCTATATATAAATTAAGTTGAGTTTTGTCCCATTAATTGCACATATTAAATGACTTATAACAAATAACCTAATATATACTTCATCTGTTAATTAAAAGTTAAAACATGTCACTTTAGAGTTTTGCACAGTTCTTAAGAAAATAAACAAAAATACATTTATACCCCTAATGATTACTCTACTTTTTTACTTTTTTTAAAAAAAATTACAACTAACATAAGTATGTGGCAAAATACCTAAAATAATATTTTTTTCTTAACAATATTTACTTCCTAAAATGACATGTTTTAATTAACGGAAGGAGTATTAAATATTAGCACTAAAAATCAAAGGACTCTTCTAGCATACTGGTTAAAGAATAGTTTCTATGTAAAAGGTCATTAGTTCAAGTCCCCTTGACTACACTATTTTTACACTTTTTAAACTATATTAGTTGAATGCCTTAAATCTACTAGATAAAAAAAATCTATAATACTTAATCGTTATAAAAATCCTAATAGTTTCTTATATAATATAATTATAATAGTTTTTGATGTAGTGACATAACTATAAATATTTTTTATCTAAAAAAAAGTTTTTTTTAAAATTAAATACCTTATATTTAACTAATGGCCATGTTGTCATTATATAACATATATCACTTGTGTTTAATATTATTAAATGAATACAAAGATAGAGTACTGTCTTACTTTATATTAATGTCAAAACATTGATAATCAATCATAAGTTAGTTTTCTTTACAAAATAAATATTTATCATTGTGATTAAATAAATGTTGTAAAAAATAAAGAATAAATAATTCTATACAAATTAAGTGGTCATCATTTGCCAAAATAAAATGAATATTTTTACAAAATATTTTAAATTGCCATAAAAATGATCAATTCTATTAATAAATGTAGTATAAGAATAAATATTAATATTGTACATGCTAATTAAATTAGAAGTAATTTGGTCCAAAGGCCTTCGGCCTTTGGACCAATTACTTCTTGGCCTAAAGGCTTTTCTTTGCTAGTAAATGGCCAAAATTTTTTCATAATACCAACACTACCCCTGATTTAATTTTACCCCAAACCCCCCTCTTCTTCCCCTCAGATCTGATTCTCAGTTTCCTCCCGTTCCCGTGTTTTCTTCATCCTGAGATCTCAATGGCTGCTCCTTTCATCCTTGCTCATCGCTCCCTCGCTCCCTCTGCTGCAACTGAACATGGCGCCCGTCATCGTCCTTTCGACCAGCCGCCGTCGTCGTTCTTCCGACCAGCCGTCTCGTCATCGAGAGGCGCCGCCGTTGTCCATCGTCGTTGTGACTGTTGTCGACCGGCTGATGTTGTTAATCAAGGGCCCTTATCTCGCTACTCAGTACTCGCTGCTGTCCAGTGTCCACCGATGTTGTGCTGCCCAGATCTGGTTTTTGTATAATTTTTGACCTTTTTTTTTTTTTAATTGTTGCGGCTCCCTGTTGCTGCAGCTTAGCTTTCATCGCAGCTTTCATGGCAGCTTAGCTTAATTTTGTGGTGCAAATTAAGAATGGGTAGAATTAATTAATTAGCTTTATTCAAATGTTCCAAAGTGCATAGACATGTGAATTGGGTGGGTGGATCGAATTCGGATCGTTTACTCCGATTAGGCTCTGTTTCATGTAGACTTATTTGAGAAAAATAAATTTTAAAAATCATATTTGTATTTATAAATTAAAAAATCATATTTGTGCTTCCTTTATCATAGTTTTTCCTTTGGTTACAGTGTTTATAACCCTGTTTTTAAAGTAGTGACAGTGTCTATGACCATATTTTTATAGTGGTGACAATGTCTAAAAACCCTGTTTTTATTTTGGTTACAGTGTCTATGACCCTATTTTTATTTTGGTTACAGTGTTTATGACCCTCTTACTTATTCATATATTAACTGTCACCATATGTATTTTGGCTTCTCATTAGCCCTTTAGGGTTTTTGACTCATTTGTCCTAGGGTGTTCATTTGGTTACAGTGTCTATGACTTTATTTTTATTTTGTTTACAATGTGTATGACCCTATTTTTATTTTGGTTACAGTGTCTATGGCCCTATTTTTATTTTGATTACAACGTCTATGATCCCCTTACCCATTCATTTATTAGAGGAGACCTGTCACCACATGTATTTTGGCTTCTCATTAGCCCCTATAGGGTTTGTGCCTCCCTTGTCGTAGGGTTTTCCTTTGATTACAGTGTCTTTGACCCTTTTTTCATAGTGGTGACAGTGTCTATAACCCTGTTTTTATTTTGATTACAACGTCTATAGGGTTTCCTTTGATTACAGTGTCTATTACCTTTTTTTCATAGTGGTGACAGTGTCTATGACCCGGTTTTTATAGTGGTGACAGTGTCTATGACTCTCTTACCCATTCATATATTGAAGGAGAACTATCCACCTAATGTCTTTTGGCTTCTCATTAGCCCCTTTAGGGTTTGTGCTTACCTTGTCATAGGGTTTTCCATTTGATGACAGCAATCATCTCTTAACGACGTACTATACTTAACATTTTAGGGTTTAGGGTTTAGGGCCTAAACCCTAAAGACTTAACCCTAAACCCTAAACCATACTGTACATCACATGTTCTTTTGGCTTCTTATTAGCCCCTTTAGGGTTTGTACTTCCATTTTCCTAGGATTTTCCTTTGATTACAGTGTCTACGAACCTTTTTTCATAGTGGTGACAGTGTTTATAAAGCTGTTTTTATTTTGGTTACAACGTCTATAGGGGTTTCCTTTTGATTACAGTGTCTATGACTTTGTTTTTATAGTGGTGACAGCGGCTATGACATTGTTTTTATTTTGATTACAGTGTCTATGCCCCTCTTACCCATGTATTAGAGGAGAATTATCACCACATTTATTTTGGTTTCTCATTGGTCCCTATAGGGTTTGTTCTTCCCTTATCATATGATTTTCCTTTGATTACAGTGTCTATGACCATGTTTTTATAGTGGTGACAGTATCTATGACCCTATTTCAATAGTGGTGACATTGTCTATGACCTTATTTTTATTTTGCTTACAGCGTCTATGACCATCTTACCCATTCATGTATAGGGGAAAGCTGTCACCACATGAAAATCGGCTTCTCATTATCCCCTATAGGGTTTGTGCTTCCCTTTTCCTAGGGTTTTCCTTTGATTACAATGTCTATGACCCTTTTTATAGTGGTGACAATGTCTATAAAGTTGTTTTTATATTGGCTACAACGTTTATAGGGTTTTCCTTATGATTACAGTGTCTATGACCCTATTTTAATAGTGGTTACAGTGTCTATGACCTTATTTTTATTTTGCTTACAACGTCTATGATCCTCTTAACCATTCATATATAGAGGAGAACTGTCACCACATGTATTTTGGCTTCTCATTAGCCCCTATAGGGTTTGTGCTTCCCTTTTCGTAGGATTTTCCTTTGATTACAGTGTCTATGAACTTTTTTTCATAGTGATGATAGTGTCTATAAAGCTGTTTTTATTTTGGTTACAACGTCTATAGGGTTTTCCTTTTGATTACAGTGTCTATGACTTTGTTTTTATAGTGGTGACAGTGGCTATGACACTGTTTTTATTTTGATTACAGTGTCTATGACCCTCTTACCCATTCATGTATTAGATGAGAATTGTCAACACATTTATTTTGGCTTCTCATTAACCCCTATAGGGTGTGTGCTTCCCTTATCATATGATTTCCCTTTGATTACAGTGTTTATGACCATGTTTTTATAGTGGTGACAGTTGCTATGATACTATTTATATTTTGATTACAACATCT
This sequence comes from Persicaria maculosa, assembly GCA_963922045.1. NCBI lineage: Eukaryota > Viridiplantae > Streptophyta > Magnoliopsida > Caryophyllales > Polygonaceae > Persicaria > Persicaria maculosa. The sequence continues at coordinate 80,408,358 of OY998253.1, forward strand.
ATGACCCTCTTAACCATTCATATGTTATAGGAGAACTGTCACCACATGTATTTTGGTTTCTCATTAGCCCTATAAGGTCTATACTTCCCTCGTCCTAGGGTTTTCCTTTGGTTACAGTGTCTATGATCCTATTTTTATTTTGCTTACAACGTTTATGACCCTCTTACTCGTTCATATATTAGAGAAGAACCGTCACCATATTTATTTTGGCTTCTCAATAGCCCCTATAGGGGTTGTGCTTCCCTTATCATATGATTTTCTTTTGATTACAGTGTTTATGAACCTTTTTTCATAGTGGAGACAATGTCTATAAAGCTGTTTTTATTTTGGTTACATCGTCTATAGGGTTTTCCTTTTGATTACAGTGTATTTGACCGTGTTTTTATAGTGGTTACAGTGTCTATGATCCTATTTTTATTTTGCTTACAACATCTATGACCCTCTTAACCATTCATATGTTATAGGAGAACTGTCACCTCATTTATTTTGGCTTCTCATTAGCCCCTATAAGATTTCCTTTTGATTACAGTGTCTATGACCACGTTTTTATAGTGGTGACAGTATCTATGACTTTATTTTTATCATGGTGACAATAATAGTTACATTTTTAATTTTTTAACGGAGATTATGCGAGTTAGAACAACTTCTATAATTGCGGGATAATTTCTGAAATTTTAGAAATTAACACAGGGGTATATTTTATAAAAAACAGAAAGTCTGGGAGGTTTGGCGTAATTCTTCTTCTTCTTCCCCCATTTCGAGCAGTCCTTCACCAGTGATTTTCGCCGATCTTCCGACGGCTCGTTCTCCTTACATAGAGCTCCGTTTGACGCGTATGACCTATCAAACTGACGAGTGCAATCTCTACTTCAGTCTCATTGTGTTTATTTTGTCGAAGGATGATCTTACAAAACGCGACGAATGCTTGAACAGGGGCTGCTAAGCGGGTGTTTCACGAAGCTCCACGGTGTCCAACAATGGCGGTTAGCGATTTTGTATAAATTTGAGAGGGGTTTTTGCACGAAAACCATCCTTGAGAGATGTAGAACGTGATTGAGCGGGTAGAAGGCTTCGATTTAGGGTCGAACAGAGAGGAGGTCAAGCGACGGCGGCGGATGCCGGAGGAAGAACATCGACGATTGGTCGGAGCACTGGTTGGGGCCGACGGAGTGGGAGTGATGGAGCCTCGAGCGACGACCAAGGACCGACCGACAGCCACCGGAGACGAAGATGGTGAATCTGTCGAGCGTGAAATCTATCGAGCGTGCTCGATTGATTTTAGAGGAGTGGAGCGTGAAATTTGGGGGAAATTAGGGGCATGGGCAAAATTGGAAATTATGGCCTATTACCTAATATTGCCACCCTTGTGTCCTATGTCTTAAAAAATGGACCCAAAATGGCCACTTAGCAAAAAACCCCATTAAATTATCTAACTTAACTAATAAATAATAAAATCAGTATATGAAAGATTGCAATATAAAAGTAATAATAGAGAATATATAGAAGCATAGTTACATTAATATGTAAATAATATTTTTCAAAGATGTCACATACTTAGCATAAAGGAGTTAAAATACGATATAAAAATAATGTCCCGCGCTACCTTCTAGTGATATTATAATAGTTAGGATAGAGGTGATTTGATGTCAAACACTTATTTAAAAAAAAACTTTTGGGAGTACGTAGTATATTCTTTATATTTTGTACTCTACAACTCTTCACTTTCCAAGCTCTATTAACAAGGCTTACCCGCTAATTGTATTTGCAGATTTGGGTAAGTGGATGATATTTTCTTCAACCTCTTCATTTTGATCCGAGCTTGTTTCATCCATTCCCCCAAACTCCAAATCAAGTAATGTAACTTATTCAAATTAGATAGACACCCCTTAACCAAAAGAGCACTCACGTTATGATGGTTGTTAATTGCAATCGAAGAATGGGATGAAGTTTAATCAAAGCTAGAGGGAATTGTGTGTATTTGTAATTTGAAACTTGTAAAATTTTGGCTCCAAGAAGTTTAAAGGGTTTGCTTCATTTAAAAAAAAATCATCATAAGGAAATTTGAATGTATCTATCAGTTGTCCGTGCTTAGACAAAAAATTGATTTTTATTACTCTTGAGGAGGTTTCTTAATTTGCGCGTAAAACTCTAAAATATCGTTTATTTCTTATCGGAAGGAGTAAGATTTATGACAAAACTTATTATGCACATTGCCTAAAGTTTCCAATTGCTAGGGTATTGAACCATTACAATATGGAGGATATGAATGTATGAAGAAGATAAGCAATCTAAGTTTTTAGACTTTAATTTTGAAATAACAAATATCGAGTAAAAAATGTGTGAAAGAAATACTATTCCTGTTTAGAAATAGATGTTTGACTTTTGATACATTTTTAATGACCGAAAAACTATATATAATATAGATCACGAATTTGACTCCCCCCCCCCCCCTTTTTTTTGTAAGTAGGAGGTTATGAGGTTGTCGATTAATCCCCAGAAGTCCAAGTCCTAGCCTGCAATTGACTCGAATCGGTAATTACACAAAGTGTAGGTGGTGAGATTTAAATAAAACAAGATGTTGACAACTCATGTCCATGTTCGAGGAAACCAAATGCAATGTACCATTTTTTTGTCAACCCTAAATGAATATACTAATTGAGAAGAATTTTCCACAAACACCGAAAAAAAAAAGATTAAATTAAAAATTAAGGCACTTTACATTGACTAATTCTATTCCATCTCTCTATGTTAGAAAATATCAAAAATAAATAAATAAAATATAAACTTCTCTAACTAATTGTGTCCTCTACACATTTTTTCTGACCCTTTCACATAAAACTTCAAAAAGGCCAAATAAAATCCCTAAAATACATCCTCTTCTTTTTTTTTTTAGCTAGACTGAAAATTAGGCATAATCCATTTTAATTAACTGATTAATAATTAATTAATGTCCTCTAAAGCTTTGGATGGGTCTCTGGCCTTGCTCTTGAGTAAATGGGGCTTCAGCATCTCAACATGGTGTTGCTTTACTGGCTTTACAAAGAACTCCTCAGCTCCTCCTTCCAAACACCTAATCAAATCAATTAATACACAATTAGTGATAGTTAATTGTGTTGTTAATACCCAATCTATTTATATCAATTAAAATGTTTGCAATTACTCACATGTTAATACGAGAAGGGATTTGTTCAGATGACATGATCACCACTGGAATGTCCTTCAAATTCTTTGAACCCTAAAATCGCGTCGAAAAACAACATTATTAGTATAATAATTAACGATTAATAAAAATTAATATTAATAATATAAGTAATTTTTATTTACTTAATTACCTTTACTTTCATGAGGAGCTCGTAGCCTGTTAGCCCGGGCATACAATAATCGGTGATAATCATATCAATTTCCTACAAACCCAATTTAATCCGCGGTTAATCGATTATTAACTAAAGATACATTAATGGTTCATTTGATTTAAATTTTGAAAAGATAAAGGGAAATAAAATGAACGTAGTCCCGATATAGTTTAAGATACCTTGATAAAAATAATAATTAATCATTAGCCCTCTTATCTTATTTTTTAAGCACAAAAAATGTATACCTGGTGGTGGTGATTTTCAGAGTCTCCGTCGTCTAAACCGAGTAATTCCAAGGCCTTAATCCCCGAATCTACGGCGGTAACTGCAAATAAAAATGACTTAATTCACTAATTCAAGTCATTAAGCTAATATTAAACAATGCAATTAACCAAAAGGGGTGATTAATTAATCACCATGGAAGGAGCTTTTCTTCAAGAACTTCTCGATGATCAGCCGATCGGTGGCGGTGTCGTCGACGGCGAGAACATGGAACCCGGTTCGGACATCCATGTTATTTCCAAGGGATTTTCTTGAGGAATTTCTAAGAGTATTTAAATTGAATGAGGAAAAAATGTGGTGTTTACTTAAGAGCTTTGATTTTGTGTTGTAGTTTGTAGTTGTTGGTTGTTTCGGAGGCCGAGATAGAAGCAAATTTATAGGAACCCGGATTGACTAAAATTCGAGAAATTATTTTTCTTTTGGGAGGATCAAATAGTTTGGTGATTTATTATTTTTTTATGTTTAAAAAAAATATTATTTCGGTCTACATGAGGCAAAAAAATAATTCGATTCTATTCTCATGAATCTTTCAGGATCCCCAATATCTCATTTTTTTTACTTATCCCATTTGATTTTCCTTAGCTTATAAACCGAAATGATATTTGAACGTCCTTAGCTTATAAACCGAAATGATATTTGAACGGTGAATTTATCGTAAAATACGTTATGATTTTCAAAATCGTAAGAAATACTACTATCACTGTTTTGAAAAAGGTAAAAAATTATGGGCTTACTTATATTGATGTGATGAGTTCATTGGCCGATGTGATAAGTTTATTGAATTCGAGCCTACGGTTTTCAAAACTGTAATCGATTTTTTTTTAGATTTCGACATGATGATGTTTGCGTGTCGATATTTTTCGAGAATTGATTTTGGACCTCTACCCATTAAATGTTATACGGTTTTAGATAGAGTGAACAATTAAACTTTTTACGACTTTTGAAACCGTAACCACTACCGTGCAACTAGCCAGATTTTCAACACTAAGTCCTATCGAGTTGGTAAAATAACTCCATATAAAGTTGGTTAAATCTTAACAACTCAAATTTAAATAAATGGTTTATTATATCAAAAAAAAATAAATGGTTTATATTTAAATTAGTTTAACTATTTTAAAAAAAAATTATAGGATCGATAGATTTTTATAGAGTAATTTTATCAAACTCCACGGGATCCTTACCGATTTTAAATGTTCCTAATCCTATAGTAGGCCTCCCTGTAAACCAGTGAAGCCCGGCCCATCGAAGAAGCCCATGGAGGAAGGCGGTGGTAAGGGGGCTAGGGTTAGGGTTTCACACAACTAACTACGCAACCCAAATTAAGAAAGGCGAGTTAGATCTCTCTGGAGAAACGAGACGAGAGGGCAGCGATCAACAATGGCGTCGAGAGTTGTGGCGAAGCCGAAAGGCAAAGGAGGGAAGGGATCCAAGGGGGATGACGATTCCCTGTTGAAATCGTTCAAGGTGTGGAGCAACTGGGGACTCAAGAAGGCTAAAGTGGCTGTTCACTACGGATTCATCCCCCTCATCATCGTCATCGGCATGAATTCGGAGCCAAAGCCTCAGCTTTACAACCTCCTCAGTCCCGTCTGATCCTCCCGCTTCTTTATCGGTATTCGTCGAATCCTCATCATGTCGATTTCTTCTTCGTCTTCTTCGTATCGTGATCAGTGGATCAGTTTGCTGTTTATTTCCCTTCCCCGACCTGATTAGGTCATCTTACTAAACCATCTATGTAGCAATGTTTGATCAATGAAAGCTATATTTTCCTGTTATACCTGTGTTGTGATTCTGATTCTTAATTGCTCGATTTTGCTTCAAATTTGGGATTGGAATTTGGCAGTTGATTTTGGACAGTAGAAGCTCTGCTTTGTTTGATTGTTTCTGCTTGGTTTTCATTCCCAGTTCACAAACTGTGTCGGTTTCTGTCATCACATTTGGACGTTTGGACTAAGGAAACAGATCATCACTCTTTCAAACCCAAAGTAGATAGATAAGATAATAAAAAATAAAATTGACTTTTGAAAAAATGTTCTTTTCTCTATCTGAATTACTAACAACCTTTGAAGAAAATCAAGGGTATGATTCAGTAAACTACTGAATGATCTGTTGCTATTAAATTGCAAGTAGTTTTCAAGGGAAGAAATCAATATGGATATGATTTGCTGCTGCAAGTTTGTTTATTTTTGGTGCAGTACGCAACTCATGATCTCAGAGAGAATATATACAGTAATGATTAATAAAGATGGATATACGATGGAATTCGTGCTATGCAATTACGTAGCATCCCGTGATTTTATTTTATTTTATTTTTTTTTTTTTTTTGATAAGATAAGAATTCAAGGGTCAAACAGACACCTCGAGAGGCCCACAAAGTCGACAGACGGCGAACCGTCAAAACATACATGGAAAAAAGAAGAAGAAGTGCAAACCAGGTAGTGACAAGCAAACAGTTCCGTATGACCAAGCAAATCTAATCCTATCACGTCGGGGACAACATAGACTACGAACCGAAACCAAGTGTCACCAAGCTCGTTGGCAAGTGGTACATCCGGATAACAGAGACGCCTCGATACACACCGCCTCGGCCCCCGTCAGACCCGACTCTGAGACGCCAGAGCCCCAACTAAGAAAAGGAATGTCGAGACCAATTAAAAAAGCAGCCGAAAACCACCAAGTACAAAGCACTTGAAAACCCAAACGGGATTTTATTGGGCCCTTTGGGGATTTAAACAAACCCTTACGGGATTTAGTTTCAATCGTTATCGGGCAGGTTTACTCAAATCGGTTTAAATATATAAAGAAAAATTATATATTTAAACCGGTAGATTTTTTTTTGTTTTTAATATAAAAAAACTCTGGGCTACCCCGGCCCAAGGTGGCCCGAAACACAATATTTCAGGCCCAACCAAAACACAAGCCTTGCACGACAAGGTCAGTCCAGGAGGCCAAGATGCACACCATCGGCGACAAAAGCGACGGACGAGACCACGACGGCGACCAGAGGGATGGTGGCCAACGACGAAGAATAAGCAATGGGAAAACAAAAAGGTAGAGGTCGAGATGGAAGACAAGCCCCACGACAGACCAACACGGCGGGCCGGAAGATACGCCGAGGGGCGATTTTTGGGGGATAACCGATAACGCGGGGGAGACCCTGGAGAAAAAGAATGGAAGAATAGCAAAAAATACCCTAAATTCCTATGACAATTGCAAATATACCTTGTTCTTTACTTTATTGCAAAAATGCCTAATTTATTTACAAAAATGCCTAATAAAATTGCACATGTGCCCAAAAGAAAAAATATGTAAAATAAATAAAAAACAAAAAACCGGAATTTCCTATTTAATAAAATAAAAACGAAAAAAGAAAAAACAAAAGAAAAAATATGTAAAATAAATAAAAAAAAACCGGATTTTCCTATTTAATAAAATAAAAACGAAAAAAGAAAAAACAAAAGAAAAAATATGTAAAATAAATAAAAAACAAAAAAACCGGATTTTCCTATTTAATAAAATAAAAACGTAAAATGGGAAAAGGTAAAAAATAAAAAAAAATCAGAAAAATCCTATTCCTTCTCCCCGAACGATTGAACGACGAGGGATTAAGGTCCCTGTTCTCTCTCCCCGAACGAGCCACCTCCGTTCCGCCGCCGAAGCCAGCAAAAACACCGGCGAGAAGATCGGAATTGTCGCCATCGGTCATCATCAGGTCGAGTGTTGTTCCTCAAAGCCCTCTTTCGTCGAATTCGAGAAACCCTAGGTATGTTACCGATTCCTCCATTCTCTTGTTTATGCTCGATTTCTGCCGAAACAAACTAAATCTATCCATTTAGATGCATCCAAACTTCCCTTATCCATCATGTATTTAAGGGACTCTGGAATACTCAGTTTCAGATTATCAATGTGTATACGATTTTTTTGCACATAAGGTGTTTGTTAAAATGTCTGAGTGAATTTGTCAATTGTTGCTTCATTCGTGCTTGGAATTCGGGTTCATTTTCAAAGCTCAATAAACGGGCTGCAGTCGCTTCCTTTGCTAGAGAAAGCTTCCACAAGCAAAGGAAAGAGTTTAGCCAGCATGATCTTGAAACCTGTCGAGTTTCCCTTCTCAAGCTCAGCACTGGTCCTCTTGCTCACACCATTGATGAGCAGCTGTTCATAATCATATGGTTGAACTATTTAAAATCACAGCGACGTGTCGTTTGCATTACATTGAGCTTGAATTTTTTGCATTATCTCTACTATTTTGAATTCAACTGCATTACAGTATTTATGAGCATCTGTTTTGAATTTTTAGCATGCCACTGATTTTTTGCATTATATCTGTGGCCTGAGCTATAGTTAATATATCCAAGATTTTTTCCATTATCTATGTATCACGTAGGCATCTTTCATTTGTTAATATTTGTTGTTTACTTGATTTCCATTTCATTTTGTAGGCATCTTTCATTTGCTAATATTTGTTGTTTACTTGATTTCCATTTGTCTTTGGTTGTTTACTTTCTAAACACAGGTTGCTTACTGAGCATCATGAAAGGCCTTATGACTCACATTTTTTGTTCATAGGAGGTTCGCAGGCATGGCCATTACAAGAGGTGGGAAGGAGGTACTAACCCCTTGTCGATCGAATGAGATGAAAGCCATTGATGGGGATGAAGCAGAACGACGGAAGAGGAAGCGGAAAGCACCTGCCAACGACAAAGTCAAGGGGAAAGTCTTCAAAAAAGATGTAAGTGCAATTGTTTGGTCATTCTGTCTTTGATTGTGGTTGAGTGGATTGTATGAAGTTATTATCTATTAGTCTATCTTTTATCTCAAATTACTTGCAAATATTAATTTATTCGCAGATACAATATAAGTTTTACACCGGGGACTCAGTTTATGGAAGAATAAATCTAAATGCAAGAAAGACAATCATTTCTGATATTGAAGAACGTCTCACCCCCGGAGATTGGGAAAGAATTATAAATGGACCATTTGGGAAGATCGTAAAGATGATGAAAGAGGTATCATACTCATCCCAGCTTATACATGGTGTATTGATGAAGCAACTTCAAACAAATAAGTTGTGGGAGACATGGTATGATGTTGGTGGAAGTGAAACAAGATTTTCAATGAAGGAATACTGTTTGGTTACTGGCCTATGTTGCGATCTCCAACCAAATTTCGGTATCAAAGGCACTGACGGTGCGATGAAGAAGTTTTTTGGTGACCTGGGTGGTGAGAAGATGACAGTGCAAGCTCTTTTGGAGAGGTTCAAATCGGTGCGGGATGACAACAACTACAAATTTAAGTTGGCATTGCTATTGCTAGTGGAGTGTATACTTCTTGGGGGTGATAAGAAGAGAAAGGTCAATCCTGTGCATGTGAAGCTTCTGCAAAATATGGATAGGTTTTATGCATATCCATGGGGAAGGAAGGGCTACTTGGAATTGCATAGAAGTTTGACGAAGGCTTTGAGCAGAAGATTGGAGACATCTAAAAAAACAAAACCTCATGGTAGGATTCCATACTCCATTCAAGGATTGCCTCTTGCTTTTCAGGTAATTTCTTACTAGCCACTAGTTATTTGTTTGATTCTTATGGAAGTGTTGCCTTTTTAGTTATCGAATGTTAATTTGTTATACTGAGTATTGTTGAATGTTATTGTAGATTTGGATATATGAAGCTGTGCCTGGGATTGCGAAACTTTATGCGAGGAAGTTGAATGAAGATGCAATTCCTCGTGGTATACGATGGTCTTCCGAGGAGAAGCCTGACCACGAGCAACTAGAGACAGAGTTGGCCAACAAAGCACGACAAGTCCACGCAATTTTGGTTGCCGAAGAAGACGAGAAAGATATGTTGTCAAAGTGTTACTTTTCAGACGAAGAGAGTGATGAACACTTTGACAACATAGTCAAGAGCACAGAGACAAGTGCCGGTACAAGCAGGACAAAGCGGAGGCAAGTAGAGGTTGATGTTGGGACGAATGACAGGGAGATCAATGTAGATTCGCTAAACTCAAGAAATGTAATGGGTGCTATCACAGAGTTAGCACATACTATTAGGCGGATTGAGAAGTCATTGGTTGAAAGACTTGAAAGGATAGAAGCAAGGTTAGATAAGATAATTATACCTCAAAGGAACACATCCCCGCACCTGTCTCCGATGACCAAAGTTGGGTCGTTGTTCGATGACCATGATGATCACGAGAACGAGGTATGGACTACCGTATAATAGAATGTTGTTTATTTTGTAGATATATTTTTATTTGTTTACCTTATGTTAATTGGATTATGCTTATTGTAATGTTAGGAGAAGTCTGCACATTCCAGATCGGATCATGAGTTCAGTGATGAAGTGAAAGTCTTTGGTGGGAATGCAGACGGTGAGCTCCCGTGCACTAACTTATCTAAGGACACTATTATTGAGGGTGCAAAGGTAAGTGAACTTGAGGAGGTACATGAAGTTCCTCATAAGAGCGAAGAACCACTCGGGAAGAAGCCAATCACTCGGTCGACGAAGGTGCTCGATAACCCGAAAAGGGTCCTTCCAGTTCGCAAAAAAGAGAAGTCAAAACATATGTCCTCCCCTTATACAGACTCGAAATGCATTGAGTTGGAGAAGGTGCAGAAGCCGTTGAAAACTTACAAGATAAAAGGGAGGACCTCAAAAGTAGCTAAGGGTGCTGGAGACCACCTTCCATCAGCAGAGCTGAGTGCTTGGGTTGTTTCACCGGGGTAAGTTCACTTGTGAGTTAGTGTTAGGGAAACATAATTTACACATTGTCTCTAATATAAGAATAATTTTGCAGCGAGGACTATCGTGATGGCCCAGATGGGGCAACATTAAACAAGGAATTTTTTAAGAAGCTACTTCAACCTAACGCGTGGTTGACAACTGAGGTAAGTGCATTAACATGTTCATTGACTAACAATTTATGTTAGAGTATGTATGGTTTCAATAAATTATTGGGATGACGTGTTATAGCACATGGAGCAAGTTCTTTACTTTCTTCGGGAGATGATAATGAAAGATGCGACTGAGATTATTTTAGATGGATTTTGGGTAAACCAAATGCAAGCTCTGTGGAAAGACTGCAAGGCTAGCAAAAGCTCAGACAGTACACATCGGATTCTATTCAAGTACTTCGAAGGGCGGTTGCCGCAGCTGCATGGGAAGAGTTGGGAAGCTGCAGAACATCTCTATGTTCCATTCAACTTGGAAAACAGACACTGGGTTGCACTGCAGATCAGTTTGAAAGATTGGTCGCTCTATGTGTATGATTCGGACCCCGGGTTGTACAAAGATAGTGTTTTACTGAACTTGTTAGAATCGGTAACAAATGGACTTCCCCTAGTGTTGAAGCGTGCTGAGACATTGACCAACCAAGTTGGAAAATGGGGTGAAGAGCCATTCAGGGTGACTCGCGTCCCCGGTTTGAAATCTAATAAGCGAGGGTAAGAGATTCAATTTTCAGTACTTATATATGTTAATATCCCTTTTGTGTATGCATAACGTTGTGTAGTATGTATTTGGCAGGGGTGATTGCGGGATATACACGCTCAAGTACATTGAAGTCTTGAGCACTGGGAGGTCTACCTTGGAGGCAATTGGAGACAAGTATATTGATGGCTACCGCAACTCTTTCGCGCAAAGTGTGTGGGATGGCAAATGGAAGCCCATGTGATAGTGTGTGTTAGGAAGTAGTAAAGTTCAATGGTTGATGGTTTTTGACGGATATATGTATATATCCTACTAGGAACTCGACTCGTAATATATTATGCTAGGCTGAAAACCTTAGGCTTAACATTCGTGGGTTTAGTATTTTGGAGTTTGAATTTTGGAATGAAGCTAGGTTGACAACACCCACTATGGTGGCTTCTATCAACACCCACTTTGTCCCATAGCATATGGTCTCAAGTTCTCTCACTTTATTGACAACATCTTTTCATTCTTGCTATACGATATGTTACGTAAATACTGACAGGAAATATATTTAAACATGTCAGGATACATAAATCTTGAGTCGTAAAGGGAGTCCAACGAAAGATTTTTTAGCACTCGACAGGATATCACCTATAACATGACAGGATTTATGTTTCACATGTCAGGATATATACTCGGACGTTTTCGGAACCAAAATTTCTTATTAATGACCTAATTTTTCACATTCGCTAGGGACATCATTCACCAGCAGTTTTGCAACAACAATCCGGCAGGATAAATAAAATATTTTGACAGGATAGTTTTAACACATTGACAGGATAAAAAAACAAATTTTTAAAATTTGGTTACGTAAATACTGACAGGCAAGTATATTGATGGCTACCGCAACTCTTTCGCGCAAAGTGTGTGGGATGGCAAATGGAAGCCCATGTGATAGTGTCTGTTAGGAAGTAGTAAAGTTGAATGGTTGATGGTTTTTCACGGGTATATGGTTCTCTAAATTGTCATAGCTGTGAAGTGCACCCGAAATCATGGTGTTTTCTTCGGTAGGGACCTCATTCACCATCGGTATTTTGCAACAAAAATCCGGCAGGAAAAATTATATAATTTGACAGGATAGTTTTGACGACAAGGCAGGATAATAAAACTACATTTGACAGGATATTACTTAAATACTGATAGGAAATATATTTAAACATGTCAGGATATATAAATCTTGAGTCGTAAAGGAAGTCCCACGATGGTTTTCTTAGCACTTGACGGGAAAATGAATTTACATCGACATGGTATTCTTATCCACATGACAGGATGACAAACTAATTTCTGACAGGAATGTACGAACATAATGACAGGATATTTGTTGGACCTGTCAGGATATAGACTCACACGTGTTCGCAACCAAAACTGCTTATTATTGACCCAATTTTTCACATTCGCCAAGGACATCATTCACCATCAGTTTTGCAACGACAATCTAAAAAGAGAAATAAAATAGTTTGACAGGATATTTTTAAGAACATCACAGGATAAACAAACAATATAGACAGGATGTTACTAAAATACTGACAGGAAATATATTTAAACATGTCAGGATACATAAATATTGAGTCGTAAAGTCCCACGATAGTTTTTTTAGAACTTGACAGGATATCAACTATAGCATGACGGGAAAAAGAATTTACATTGACATGGTATTCTTATCCACATGACAGGATGACAAAACAATTTCTGACAGGATGGTATTTACATGATGACAGGATATTAGTTTCACATGTCAGGAAATATACTCACACGTTTTCGCAACCAAAAGTCCTTATTATTGACCCAATTTTTCACATTCGCCAGGGACATCATTCCCATCAGTTTTGGAACGACAATCCGGCAGGAAAAAGAAAATACTTTGACAGGATAATCATCAAAAGAAGTGTTTTTGTAATTGATAAAAATGCAACAAAGGCAATGAATGTGAAGTAATATCCAAACAAATTAAAATGCATAAGTGAAAAATAACAAAGCCAATGAATCCTTAACTAAAAAGTTTGCATCTTAACTAAAAAGCCAATGAATCCCTAACTAAAAAGCAAATGAAGGGAGGTTCTATGATCATGCCAAAGGCGCTGTACACTTTGTTTGATAATGTCCTTTCTTTCCACACCGGCCACACTTTCGAGCCTTCGACCAATTCTTCTCCCAATATGATCGGAACCTATTCGTCTTCGGTCTTCCAACAGGCCTTCTAACTTGTGGTGGGTGACAGGTGAGAGTGGTAACCGTGGCAGGAATTTCCCAGCGCTCCATAGGAGGAACAAGATGCAGTGTTTCCTTGTGCACTTTTTGAAATTGGTCCATCTTCAACATTGGATCAACCAAATCAGCAACGTCCACCCCCCTATCTTTTGCTGTAGCTATGGCATGAGCGCAAGGAATGTTATCAACTTGGAATACTCTACAATCGCATGTTCTCGCTTGAAGATTGACCTCAAACCTCGATGAACCATCAATTACTTCCGCCTCAAATTGACTCAGCCTCCGTACGCTCATTCTGACAGAACTCATGTATCTAGCATCAAGTATTTTCTTCACTTCCTCTGTAACCACTTCATTCCATTTAGCAAACTTCTCCCTCCTGTCACAAAACCACTTGCACATAGTCTCCAATATTGCATCAAACATTGCAACAATTGGCCAGCCACGTTCCTCTCTAAACCTAGAATTCATCGTTTCTGCATTGTTGGTGGTCATTACATCATACCTATTGTAGGCGAAGTGTGCTCTTGACCACTTTTCAACCCCTGCCTCTTCGACGTATTTGCCAACTTCTGGTGACTCATTGCATAGTTGTTGATACAAATGATTGAACTCTTGCTTAGTGTATGCCTTCGCGACCTTATTCCAAAGATCTAACAAGTCTCCTCTACGACATTTTCCCTTGAAATTTTGATAGATATGGAAGATGCAATATCCATGCTTTGCAAACACATAATTTTTTTTCAAACCATTACCTATGCTTGCATGACGGTCACTGACAAACACAACTTCCGTCTCATCAGCAACAACAACCTTTAACTCTTTGAAGAAAAAGGACCAAGAAGCATCATTCTCGCTATCCGCCACACTATATGCAAGAGGGTAAATATGCTTGTTTCCATCTTTCGCCGTTGCTAGAAATAGAACACCTCTATACTTGGCACTCAAGTGAGCAGCGTCCACTGATATCACCTACAATAAGCACATACATTAATAACATTTTCAATTAATTGACTTATCGTAAACTTTATGTTATCCCCATCATGGCTCCATTTTGTTATGTATCCTGTCATGTTTATACAAATTTCCTGTCAGTATATAAGACACATCCTGTCATCATAAGTTTTTCCATCCTGTCATGTCGATAATAATACCTTGTCACTACAGTTTATAATGCTAACAATAGTACATCTTGTCATACCTGCAAGGCTATCCCTACGTGAGCTATGATCCAACAAAGAGGTCTAAGAGTATAACATACCTTTCTCAAATGGGGCATTGCTCTAATCCATGCGCCTAAGCTCCAAAAAGCATACTTGAATCGATTATTGGCATCTCTAACAACCGCGGTATGTGAGCCTGGATTCGACTTCTCAAGCATATACATCCATGAATACAAGCGGGTGTAACTTTCCTCCGCTGAACCTCTAACAATGTCTTGGGCTTTCAACCGTGCTCGATTTGCCTTATGGTAGCTTGTAGTTACTCCCATTTCTTTCATCTCTCTCATTATGTCCTTCGCATTGATGCCTTTTCCACAATTGGAAAACCTAGTTCACAAAAGAAAGAGGATTTAAAACAATCAACTCATACGCAATTGCTAACATTCATTCATAATATGTATGTAACAAGATATTATTGCTTACTTTGGAATCATTTTTTCTGCAATCATGCTCGAAGACGCATTCTTGTGATGGTTTTGCCTTGATTTCAAGCCACAACTATGCACTCCAATAAACTTGCGTACATTAAACATATTAGTGTTGCGGTATTTTGAACCACGACAACTGAATATGCATGACTTGTCCTTACACCCCACTACATAAGTGGTTGTGTCGGACTTTCTCACCTTCAACTCAAAACAATCCCGCATTGCCATCGCAATTAACGCATCTTTTAACTCCTTCTTTGTGTTGAAGTAATCCCCAACCTTGATGTTGTGAGGCCTGTGATCCCCAACATTCTCTTCTTTTACCTCAAACTTAGCCCATTCGTCACTCGTCCCTTCACTGCGACGATAAACCTCATCAATCTCTTCCACTTGTTTCAAAATATCACCACCATCATGCAATGATTCTCCATTCCCCATATATTCTTCAATTTCTTTGTCAGTGGAAAGCAATCCGGCCCTTTCTAGCTCATCCCATCCACCGCCTATGTTTACATCTTCATGCCCGTCGACATCATCTTCTTCTTCGCTACTCAAATTGATGATAGCTTTTCCTTTATTTCTCGCTTTCACATTAGCCATGTCGTCTTCGTCGCTGCTCAAGGACAAGACATGGGTAGGACTATAACTCGTCTTTTTATTTGTCATCCTGTCAGATGAACCAAATTTCCTGTCAGGATTCTCTACGAATACGTCATCCTCGTCACTGAGGATTTCGTCAATAGTCCTGTCATCATCCCCATCTATCCTGTCAGCTTGCTTCACTCTCTCTTGAGTCTGCGTTTGTGTCAACGTCGGCGCACTTGACAACACTCTAACCTCTTGATCACCATCTTTAATATCAACCAAATCCTCGACACCTTTCCCTCTACTTTTAACACTCGAGTACAACTCGATTGGCCATACTCCATCTTTTGATGATTTCATATTAAGAAACTTAAAAGCTTCAAAATCATCGTCATCATTAACATCAAATGGAGGTAAATTTGGAGCATGTGGCGATACATATTTCACCTCTAACTCGTACCTTTTATCGTCAAAGGCAATCTTCTCCACAATTTTCCCCTTCAAAGCATCAAACTTTATATTTTCCGACACAACCAATGCTTTAGCCTTTCAATCACCGGTGTAGACATACCTTTGTCCTTGCATCTTCCACTCCCCATCGGTAATCAATGTAACTACATAGTTGCTTCGACCTGAAATTTTCAAACATGACAGGATATGATCAATCACAAAATTGAACCGAAATAAGAGGCAGATAGGATTCGAAGTAGGGTTGCACATAATTACCCATGATTGATACGATCACTTTGTTGAAAAGACAAGGAGCAGATGCACTAATAAGATGAATTTCGAAGAGGAGCACGTCAATGGTAGAAACGCTCAGAACTCTCAGACAAGGAGCGGACTTGTAGAACGGTTGCAAAAAATCACACGTCAAACGCTTATAACTATCTTTTACTAGGTTAAACGGTTGCAAATCATATCTTTAAAAGATTTTTTTTTTTTAAGATTAGATGGTCAATTTGGAAGGAAATCATATCTTTATTTTTCCAATTTTATATTTTTCGAATTTATTTTTTTATTTTCATAGAATCTGTTTTTTTTTCCAATTTCCAGAAAATCCTATTAATCTGTTTTTTTTTCCAATTTCCAGAAAATCCCATTATTTTTTAATTTCCCAATTTATCTTTTTTTTTCCGAAAATCCTTTTTTTATTTCCGAAAATCTGTTTTTTGAAAAAAAAAACTCCGAATTTATTTTTTAATTTCTAGAAAGTCTGTTTTCTCCCATTTATAGAAAATATTATGAATTCAAAAAAAAGGAATTTTTTTTTTATTTCCGAAGATCTGGGTTTTTTTTCCAATTTCTCAAGATCTTTTTTGTTTTTCTCAAATTCTGTATTTTGAAAGAAAATCCGAATTTATGTTTTTTTTTTCCATTTTCCTAAAAAATATATTTTTTTTATATCCAAAAATCATATTTCTTAATTTTTTATTTCAGAAAATACTAATTATATATATTTTTTTAATATAAAAAATGCTTAAACCCACAATACTTTTATTACAAATACGCCTAAATAGGCATCCATTGCAATTTGGTAGAAATTGGCCTACTTTTGTAGCCCTTTTTTCTGGGTAGGGTATATCCGCAAATCCGCCGAAAAAGAATCCGCTAGACACCCAAGAATCAGGGCCACAAAATCGAAACGAAGCGAAACGAAAACGACCAAGTCGAGAATAGAAACGAAACATTCCGATCCGAACCCGAAACCCGGTGGGTGGTAGACCAGGGAAGGGAAGAGGAGAGGCAAGAGGTGGTGGCAGTGAAACCGGCATCGGCAGGGAAGTAAACGGGGGTAGACCAACACCGACCGACGACGGAGACTGCGGGGAGGAAGATGACCCAATGCCCAAATTGAAGGCCGATTACCCGGAAACAGGAAGAAAGGACCTCAAAAACAGCACCACTGATTGCAGCTAGGGCTGGGCATCCGGTCTGGACCGGATCGGACCGGACCGGATATTCCGGTCCCGGCCCGATCCGATGGACCGGAATTTTCGGAAACATGGACCGCGGATCGGACCGGGACCGAGAAATATGGTCCCGGGTTTTCCGATCCGCGGACCGTAAAGACCGTTTGGACCGCCTACATTAAACCAATGAAACCTGATCTAGAAAATATTGCAAATTAAAATTTTTAAATTTCTTTAAACTAGATCTGAAAAACAACCATCTCAAATCCTTATCTTGAATCTTGAATGTTTATAATTTCTCCTTCTGAAATGGATCCGAAAATAATCTATTTCGTTTGGACCGCCTACATTAAACCAATGAAACCTGATCTAGAAATATTGCAAATTAAAAATTTTAAATTTCTTTAAACTAGATCTGAAAAACAACCATCTCAAATCCTTATCTCGAATCTTGAATGTTTATAATTTCTCCTTCTGAAATGGATCCGAAAATAATCAAAATAGAACAGGGAAGAAGAAGAATAGAGGGGGGAAGAAGAAGAACGCCCATAGGAGTGGCCGGAGTGGCGGGTCGCCACCTGTAGGAGTGGTCGGAGTACGAGGGACTGGCTGGGGGTGGTGGGTCGCCATTTGTAGGAGTGGCCGGAGTGGGCTCGACGGTGAGAGTGGGAGCTGGTGGTGGTGAAGCTCCAGAGGCGCCTGGGGTCGGAGCACCCGTCGCTTGAGGGTTCGAAGGAGCGAGAGGGGGCACCAGCGACGGAGATGGTGGAGAGGGCCGACGGGCACGAGGCGAATAGGTGGCGGATGGTGGTGAACAGAAAGAGAAATTGAGGACATGCCGACTTATACCTATAAAATAGGTTAAATCAGTCCAAACTTTGGATTGATTTTATTTAAACCTGTTTGCAGCCCACATAACAGGCCTTATAATTATGGGCCATAATTTCCATGGTTCGGTTACTTCACAGTTCACCCTTGTGCCAAGGCGAAATGATTTTTTTTTTTAAATATATGGGTTCCGGTCCAATTCCGGTCCGGACCGGAAATTCCGGTCTGGTCCCGGGTTTGGACCGGAACCCGGAAATCAAAATATCTTGGACCATGGACCAGACCGTAAAATTCCGGTCCGATCCAAAGACCGTAAATTCCGATCTGGTCCCGGTCCGATTACGGTCCGATCCAAATTTTGCCCAGCCCTAATTGCAGCCAAATCAGAATGATTGAGGTCGGATTAGACGAAAAAACAGTTGAGAAAGATAGGTTCCAGGGCTGAATTTTAGAGGCGCGTGGGTTTGCGCCCAGCGGGTACTTTGTACCCAAAAGGGGTCTTTTTGTCCTCGTTCGTTACGTAGCATCCCATGAGATGTGAGATGGAGATAAATTTTAGAAAAAATTCCCCCCAAAACACAAATTTTATATTATCAAAATAAAATACTATTATATTATATATGTTTGGCAAAATACGTAGTTTACTATTTGTTTTTTTAAGGATGGTAAAAACTCGGTGCATTACTTAATTATTTCGTGCATAATTTAACTCAAATAAATATTTCGTGCATAATTTAACTCTAAAAAAATTATATTTACCGACTTGCTATTGGGACGGCCAAGTAAAAAAAATTATATTTATCGGCTTGCTATTGGGACGACCAAGTATCGCCAAATACATGGTACATTATCCGACTCCTGGTGTTGGTAAAGGTTAAGCTGACACAGGCTTCGAGAGTCGACAAAATTTAGCATGTACAAGTATTCAAGTGGCGAACTTTTGACTATGTCGGTCGCTTAACACAACTTCAAGGGACATACTTTCAATATCCGTCGCTTGAATTATTGACACAGGGACGAGCTTCAACTTCAGACAAACTTTGGACTATGTTGGTTGTTTGAAACAACTTCAAGGGACGAACTTTTAATATTCATCGCCTGGATGATTGTCAAAATCAATTGCCGACTTCGGATATAAGTGGTGCTTTGTCGACTCCGAAAGTCGATAACGGTGATAATGGCCATGCGGTTGGCGAGATATTGTCGTCCCTATAACAAGACCCTGTTTTGTTTTTTTTGATATACGACAAAATTTTGGGGTGTGTCAACCACAATTGTACCACTACCAAGACTAGAGAAGCATTTGCAAGTTAAAAAAATGACAAAAAGTCACCCATAAATATGATTTCCTACGAAGTACTAAATAACCACCCATAAAAGTAACCTTTGTGAGTTGTTGTAGCTGCAACAACGCTCTCGAACTCAGCCTCTTTTGTTGAACATATCATTTTACCTGATTTCTTATCTAGTCTCAATAATATTGAGATGGGGCACTTGAACCTAGACTCTGCTAATAATATCTAATGGGTTTTTTAGCCCACCTTTTGATAAAAAAAAATAAAAATAAACACACATAAGTCGGTAACCCTTGTGAGTATATTATTGATTCATAGACTATACCAAAAAATAATACTCCCTTCGTTAATTAAAACTCGATGTTTTACTATTCATGCACACTTTTTAGGTGTTAAAAACTATATAAAATATTAACTTTTTAAATAATTTTTTAAAATGATTTCATACTTATTAAAATTAAGTATGAATTTATAAAAAGAAATGTAAAAAAATATAAATATTTTATATAGTTTTTATCATTCTAAAAAAATGTGCATTAATAGTAAACAACAAGTTTTAATTAACAGAGGGACTGAGGGAGTATTGATTAATTCATAGACGGACTCCATCTCTAGTCTTTAATGAAGTTGCATGTATGAATTATTGAAATCACCATATCTCTAAATTGTTGAACCTTCAAGCTATTGAATGAGTGTTGACTAGCTAATGGATGAAGAACGATGATAAACGTCTTCGACACACTTTTGACCATTTTAGTTGACTTAATTTGTTCTATTAACAGGAAGTTATGCCTGGTTATGTAAGGTGGTTTTCAGGAAAATTCTCCTTTATAGAGCTTGGATGTATATGTGTGTGTGCGCGCGCGCATAAGAGCATCATTTCGAACGAGATTCAGAAACTCTAGGTCGGAACTCCAAAAAGACAAATCGGAAGTCAAATCCATGTGTGTAAGTCAATCGACCGCTTTGATGGTCTCCCTGAAGATGTGAAAAACGGAGACCATCTCAAAAGAACCAAGCAGAAGAAGAGCACCCAAAATAAAAATTTCAATCTCTCGGGGGGGCTTCCAACTCATTTGGTCGGATTCACAATTGTGGGACAATCACCTTCCACAACAAGTCTTCGAAAACCCCTTCTTTGAGCTTCCATCAAAATTGAGCTTGATATTGGGACGGCCAAGTATCGTCAAATACACGATACGTTATCCGACTCCCGGTGTTGGTAAAGGTTTAGTCGACATAGGCTTCTAGAGTCGACAAAATTTAGAATGTGCGAGTATTCAAGGGACGAACTTTGGACTATGTTTGTCGCTTAACACAACTTTAAGGGACGAGCTTTCAATATCCGTCACTTGAATTATTGACATAAGAACAAGCTTCAACATACGAATTTTAAACTACGTTGGTCGCTTGAAACAACTTCAAGAGACGAACTTTTAATGTTCGTCGTCTGAATGATTGACATAATCAATTGTTGACTTCGGATGTCGGTGGTGGTAAAAGCTCTGTCGACTCCGAAAGCCAATAACGGTGATGATGACCATGCAGTTGACGAGATAATTGTCGTCCCTATAACAAGGCCATGTTTTTTACACGACATAATTCTGGGACGTGTCAACCACAATTGTACAACCACTCAAGAGCATCTTTTCGAACGAGAGTCATAAACTCTAGGTCGGAACTCCAAGAAGACAAATCGACAGTCAAAGCCATGTGTGTAAGTCGATATGTTGCTCTATTGGCCTCCCTAAAGATATGGAAAATGGAGACCATCTCAAAGGAACCAAGCACAAGAAGAGCACCCGAAATAAGAATTTTAATCTCCCGGGGGGCTTACAGACTCCTTTGGTCGCAGTCCCAATTGTGAGACAATCACATTCTACAACAAGCATTCGAAACACCCTTCGTTGAGCTTCCATCTACCCGAGCTGCAGTCTAGCTGCCTCAACCTCGAAAGCAGACAACTTTCCACATTTTCTGCCATCACAAGCGATCAGCCTCCCTTTGACGTCACGAATCACGAAACCTGCAGAAGCACACTCATAAGAAGATTTAGCACCGTCAAAATTGAGCTTGAAAGCACCTTCCTCAGGCTTTCACAATCTAATGATGTTTCTTTGGCAATGGTTACTCTTTGGTTTGATTGCTCTTTTTTTTTTGTCTTCTTCATCTAGGTTTGGCAATGGTTACTCTTTGGTTTGATTGCTCTTTTTTTTTTGTCTTCTTCATCTAGGTTTTTCTGTTTAGTTCCCCCCCCCCCTCCCCCCCCCCCCCCAGTTTTATGAGGTTTTTTATGATTACTATTAATTCATCTATTGTTCTTAGATTTTGGTTTTCAAATAGGATATTATTTCTCTTATTCCAAATATACCACCACATAAAGGAAATAGTGGCTTTTTGTTCATAATAAATTATAAGCTTTCACGTATTGTGAAACCTTTTTTTTCTAGGTAAAAAGTAAAGAACTCTATCATTTTACTCTCTCACACCGCTTCAACTTCTACCCCGCAACTCCCTCACTCCTTTTCCCGAGTTTACATTATCAATGCTACATAGAGTGGTGGAGAGAGAAAATTATTTGCTTTTGTCTCCCACGCCTCAAATCCGGTTTCTCCGACCTCCATCCATCGTCGGAGATCCCTCATGCTCTACATCCGCTTGCTCTCGTAGATGTTGTTGTTGTTGCTTCAATTTCTCTTTGTACACTATTGTGCTTAATATCAACCCTAATCCTATTCATTTGTAATTGTTAGAGATCCTTCATAAAAATTTGCTAGTTGAAAGATTGAATTTGTAAGCTTCTATTAACCGTTTTGATTTGCTTTCACCTCCATCATCATCTACCAAGTCACCCAATTCCAACGCCAACGGAGGACATATCGGGGAGGTCGAGCAACGAGGCTAGTGAGTACGGTGTGTAACTAAAGCAGATGAGATGTCCAACAAGGTTGTCGTCGTTGGAGACGAAGGTGAAGAGGTGTGAGAGAGAGAGGGGGGGCGGGGGGGCGGGGGGAGTTGGAGTTAGGACGAGACGAGAGGTAGAAGATGAAGTCTATGTAATCTTTTTTAAATGCCACGTGTTATATTTTAAGTGGTAGTGTAAAATGTGATGAAACTTAGTGTAACTGTCATTTTCACTTACACTACATTGTTTTAAAATAAAAATTAACATGTTTAAAATAAGGACTATGATACATTTACACTCAGTGTAAAAAGTAATTTGACACTTCCAACAATACTTAGCACTGTGGTAGCACTGTGGAAGAAACTATAAAAAAAAAAGTGGAAAATGAGAAACTGAATAGGGGATGATGTAATATTGCAATTGTCAAACACTACACAGCCTACACGGCTACACCCTTCACTACAAAAAAAAACCGACACCCTACCAGTCCCTCCTTGTCCTCGCCGCCCATCGGAATCCTCCAATTCCATCGCTAGATTCGATTTCGATAGCCCTAAACTGATTTCAAGGTGCTAAGGCTTTCGTTGTCTAGCGATGCTTTCAAGATTCTATATTGTAAATTATTCCCCATTCGAGATGGCTAATGGAGGAATCCAGTCTCGAATCGAGCCAATTTTCCCCGTCGAATCGTTTCCATGGCTAAGTTGCTATGAGAACGGAACCATTCATTGGATAGCCACAACAACTGATTCATATTACACATTGTTGGCGTTCGATTGACAGCCATGGATATCTCCGAAGAAGTCAGTCGTGGTTCGTACAAGAGGATGGAGGTCTTTGTTCGTGAGGACGAGTCATTCACCGTGTTGTAGTTTTCTGCTGGGAGGCTCGTGCACATCGAACCATCCACACCCACCACCTCTCTCCCTCAGTCTCAAACCACAACCAACCACCAGGTCTGCCACCATCTATCAAGAAGAGCGGTCATTAAGCACGACGACTTTGCTTAATTTGGGCAAATTGATGGTTGGGTTCAAATTCAAACCTTGTTGTAATTGATGGCCAATAAGTGAAATTTGATTTAGTGGGTTGGAATAAAGTGATGAGATGAAACGTCTGCGCATGACTCCTCAATTACATTAATTATATAAATATCTTTAAACAGTTGTTTGATTTTAAGTGGAAGTGTAAAATTCAGTGGTTTACACCGAGTGTAAAAATAGATTTTTCCTCAAAACAATTAGACAATAATATTTTTTTCCTCTATAAAACGAGCCCAATATTGAATTATAAAAAAGTAAAGTTAGTGGAAATTAAGAGAAAATATTTAGACTTGACCTTGGATGCTTTAAATTAGAAGTCTATGTATTATAAAGCGGTAGAGCCACATTTATTTTTTTCCCATAGAAAGCCATTTAGACGATCAATGGTTGAGTATAAAAATACAAATGCGTATTTTATAGAATATGTTGAACAAAAATGCGCAAATAATCGTACAACACATTTTATTTGATTTTATAAATATTTGAGTTCGACCCCTTTTGGTTATCCTCTTGATTCGAAGTCATATCGATACCAAGGTTTGAGTGGTTTTGGTGATTTGGGCTGCACCCGAATTATAACGGGTTGCCTACGTATCTCTTGGAAGAGAATCAAGCCTCACGTAGTTCCGAATATTTAAGTTTGTGTGTTTTAACATCTTAAAGATTTTCATGCATCATTGGATCGTATTAGGACCCACCTTCTCGGAAGGGTAGCCCTAACATAAATCACACTATCATATGCATAAGATTTTCTCGTGTATCACCCGAATAAATTGAGCACACCTTCTCGGAAGGGTTTCCCAACTCAACGGCTATCACTTACACGGAAAATCATGTTTGTTTAATTTAAATTTAATTTTAACCTCATTTTCATTTTTCAAGTGAATTAGAGGTCAGCGACTGTACCCGACATATTCTTGAGATTTAATATCGGGTTACCTACGTAGCCGTTTTTTTCGGCGTCAAGTCTTTACGTAGTTCTACCGGGATGAACAACTTGATTTTTTTTTTTGGCTCGGCGATTGTACCCGACGAGCTTAAGCTTTATGTCGAGCTACCTACGTACCCGTTTGAACGGGATCAAATCACCCGTAGTTCTCTTCAAATGACAAATTTGATTTAATTTGAGATGGGCGACTGAATCCAATATATATTGAATTTGATACCGGATTTCCTACGTAACTCATAAAAGAGTATCAAGTCTTACGTAGTTCTTTCTAACCGACTTTAATTTGGGAAAATTCGGTTTAAGCATTCGACTCCGTTTTTTTTTCTTTTTTTTAGGAGCCGATTTGAGATAGACCCACTAGAATTAATTGACAATTAATATTTGACGAGTTTAATTTTGTGTTTTTTTTTATTATTATTATTAAACTCGAATTCTTAATTTGTACCAATTATAATTTCTATATTTTAGTGGGTGAGTTGTGCAATTAAGCACATATATTTCCTTTTGGGACATGTTCACACCGTATACAACATATATCATATATGTTATATTGGTGATTGCTCCTTGTTTTATTTCAGCTGTAGCCCAAATGCAGAATGCAGCCCACTCCTTTTTTTTTTTTTTTTTTGAGCCCAGCTTGTTAACAAACCAAACTAAGGTCAGCTTGCTTCTTTTTTTTTTTCCGACAGAGTCCTCTTTTTTTTTTGTTCATCTTCTTCCTGGCAACGAAACGGAGCTCCAATGGCTGTCGGAAGCAGGCTCGAGTTGATGGCTTTGGGCGTTTGAAGGCTGAAACAGAGAGGTGGCGGAAACAAGGTGGAGCCGGCCGGACTCGGGCAAAGCGAGGGCGGAGTTGATCGAGCTAGGGTGAAACGAGAGCGGCGCAGGTCAAGCTTCGACAACCCAGAACGAGTCACCGTTGGGGTGAGGACGTCGAAAATTTGTGTGAAGAAAAGGTGCAACAGGTTTGTCTTCTCCCTTTCCCCCTTCAATTTGTCCTCAATTTGAAACAATGTGGGTAATTTGATTTTGAGATAATTGGGGCTGAATTCAATTTTTTGATTTGGGCTTACTACTTCACCCGATTAACAAGGGTTTGATGAGCGAATTCTTTTGAAATGGGACCCCAGGACCAACTAGATCAAAGGGGAAGATGCGGATGAGTTCCGACATCAACAGCCGTCAGAGGTTCTCGAGGGCTTGCGAGCCCGGGTGCGGTGCTCTAACTGTCAATGGACACGAGCAAAGGCACCACAAGGAAGCGGAGGGTAGCTATGGCTCGAGCAAGTCAGGTTGGTTTCAATTTTTTGTTGATTCCTACCAACCCCTGATTTTGAGACGTGAGAGCCACTGGCTTGTTTTTTTTTTATCTTGTCTGAGATTGTATTAGATGATTCCTTGTTTACAGTCCTCGATTGCATTTTGAGATACACTTTACTTAGGGTTGAATTTGGTATGAAATTGGAACCAAATGTCTCTTTTCTCCTCTCTTGAAATTACAGTTTGATGTTGCTTCCTTCAAATTAACTTATTTAGGGACCTGCCGGTCTTGAGAAAGGAAAATTGATTGCCTTTGTTAGACTTTGGTTAAATCAGTATGCAAATGAATTTAGTAACAGTTTGCACACAAATTTGTTTGCTGAATTGATTCACCCTCAACTGAGATTTGATGCTTAACTTCCATTTTATATGGATTTTGCATTTGTTTTAAACTATCCCAAGGTAAATCAAAGTGAGGTGACAGTAGGTTTCAGTTTACTGTCTTCTTGAAATTCTGATGGGGATGATGAGTTTAAATTTAATCCCAGCTTTGCAATTGTTTGTGCCTAGCCTAAGTGCCATTTTGTACAGCTTTAGTTTGCCTAGGCTGAATACATGTCATGATTTCATTTTCTCCAATTTGTTCAATCTGCAGATTGGTAGGGAGGATACTTTGCTTTGCATTTAGTGTGTTTTATGCTGAATTTGACATTAACTAGGAGTCTAACTGTAGAATCATCTAATTAGAATATCCAGTCATGTATATTTGTTTTAAACATTGATGCAAGCTGAAAATTGGGCAGGGCTTCGCCTCTCTAAACCGATCCACACCGGGATCGAATGTAGTGGCGAAAGAATATCCTTTCGAGCCAACTACGAGAGTATATGCTCTTAACCTATGACGTGATGGTCTCTAGGCGAAAGAAAATACTTTCAAGCCTATGACGAGCCCAAACACTAGGTGAGAGCATGTGAACCCAAGCCCGGGTTAGTCTTCTCTATTGTCATGTTTACTTGTACCTGCAAGAAATGAGAAAAACTAAAAGAGTTGGCCATAGGGTCTACCTACTGCACAAAACCTTCACCAAAGTGATTGCAAAAAAACTGATTTCTTTCTCTCTTTGTTAAATCAGCCTTTTTCTCTCTTGCTTTTTTACTCTCTCAGCACTTGCTCTGTAACCACCCCCGTAGGCCTTTCAAGACCTCTATTTATAGGGTCTAAATAGGAGCAGTTACTTCTTGCAGTTATCTAGCAATTAAACCCCACCTTTTTATTTCTTTCCCTATTTTTTTTCTTGGATGAAAAGGCTGGGAACTCCCCACGTTCAATAGGAGTAAGGGTGGTTACAACTCACCCATAACCTCCCTTTTTAACAGTTTCTTCCTTTCTCTGCCAAACTGATCGATGGACCCCACATGTAATTGGGTCATCTTGGGCTGATATGTTAATGGGCCTTTGTTTTCTTTTATTCTTTAATTTCACTTCAGCCCATTATGAACTTTAATGTAGAGCAGATCAACGCCAAAAATCCCAAATATGAATTTATGAAATCCATAAAATTTGACCCAAACAGAATAAAAATACCAAATAAGAATATCAAAATTAGAAATTGCAAAATCGAAGCACCGGCGAAGAGAGGCTGCACCGCTAGAGTCGAAAATCACCTAAGTCGAAAATCCGAAAATCGAAATACACTTACCAAGGGCGTTGTTTTGCACTGCGTTGCACCATTGGAGAGAGACTGCACCTTCGGGTGGAATGGGGCGCTTGATTGTGCAACGAGCGACAACAGTGAATGAACGCAGCAGAGGGTTAGGGACTTAGGGTTTCATCGTTTAGGAATTGGGGATGAGTGGATGAAGCGAAATAACAAAAATCGACATAAACAAGTGTGAAACACACATACTACTCGAGGGGTAATTTTGTGAATTCCATTAGGGGTACAAGTTGGCGAGCTACTCAAGCTCAGGAATAGGCTCGAACTCATCTCATATATACATTCGAGTGATTCCGAGTTGAGCTTTTTCCGAGCCGAAACCCGAGCTACTCGGTTCATGTATCAGGCCTATCCTTTAGTTGATTTCAGGGGTGTTATTCGAGTCGAACGACCCGAGTATGAGACTGCTCATATTCGGCTCATTTTTGTTCGAGCTTGAGCTAGACTCGAATTTTTTTCGAGCTTGGCTCGAATTTTTCTCGAGCTTAGAAGTGAGCTCGAGCTCGTTTTGCTTGTTTTTTGTCGAGCCGAGCTCGTGAGCTCGGTTGAGCTCGTGTTATTGTTGTAGCTTGTTTTTGCTGGAAGTTCGTTTCTGAGCTCAAGCTCGTGAGCTCGTTCGAATGCCTGAAGTAAACGAGACTGATTTGAGAGAAACCATAAAACTGAAGGGGAAAAAGCACAAGGGTAAATTAATCCGAGCTATACGAGCTACTCGAGCTCGTACTCGACTCAAGCTCGAACTCGGCTCAAGCTCGAACTCGGCTCATTTTTCAAATGTGAACCAGCTCGAGCTGAGTTTTTCGAGTCGAATCCGAGCAGCTCGAACTCGGCTCAAGCTCGAAATCGACTCCTTTTTCAAACGTGAACCAGCTCGAACCGAGTTTTTCGAGTCGAATCCGAGCAGCTCGTGTTCACTTAACACGCCTAGTTGATTTTGAGTAGAGCTAACCAGAGCCAAACCGAACCCAAAACCGATCCACTCGAAATCGATTTATTGGCCTCTTACGAGTTACGAGAGATGAAACAAAAAACTTTTGATCATGACCGACGGATGATTTATCCGGCTTCCTACAAGGCTTTTGCTTTTTATCTGTGCTGGACTAACCTAAAAAACCTGAGCTCGTCTTCAGTCTCCGCTGTTCTCTACACCTGCGTGGGCCGCACGAAAGTCGCGGTCTGAGAAATGGCCACGCGATTTCTGTTTCGCGCCGGAGGGAAGCTGCTCTTTGCCTCCACCACCCTCGGCGTCGGAGTCGCCGGCGCCTCGGTTATAGCCTCCGACGATCCGCCGGCGACGCTTAAGCTCTACACCTCCGTCCCCGTACGTCTCTACAGGGACGCTGTCACCGCAGCCAGCATCGCCTATGGTATTTGCTCTTGCTCTCTCCTTTCCAAAGAAATCTAGAGACGGTGTGCACACAATAGTTCAATGTAGCAGTAACGGTACTTATAATCTCCGGGAAGTTGTGATGGTTTATGGATCTGTGGAGTCTCAATTTTCAAATTCTAGGTTTCTCTGCTGTAGGCGGTTTGGTACAAAATCAGCGGTTTCCTAGCAGTGCTTAATACGGACTACATAAAATGTTCGATAGCGGAAGTTTGTGTAATCAATGAGCTGGAAACATGTACTCGGTTCCGTTGATTGGCAAGCTAGGCAATTTGAACTGAAATTGGATGCAGTATTTGTAGGGAGAGAGTTGAACAAAACAGTATTGATTCAACCTACCTTCACAAGTCTTAAATTTTGAAGCAATTGATGAGCTAACAAGTCCGGATGTTTTTCTTTAGTTGCAGTTTTCACTGCTCACCTCCTGTTGCGGGGTTGATTAGTAGATTTCAGAATATATTTCAATTGGCTTGCATTTTTTGTTTGTTTGAAAATTCCAGAATTCCCACCTGATATGGATGAAGTCTGATTGTTGTGTATTGATCAGATTATAAGTATTCTCTATGGGGCTTGTCTGAGGCCGAGAGAGAGAAAGTGATTCATGAAGTTCATCTCCGAAGTGCAAATAAGCTTCAAGAGTTGTGCTTTGCGAATGGAGGAATATACATTAAATTAGGTCAACACATTGGGCAATTGGTATTTCATCTTCTTTCTTTTATTCTTAAGCAAATGGAATCCTGCCATCGTGCTGATTTTTGATTGGGAAATGTAGCCTAGCTATAACTTCTAAATGCATTATTTATTATTCATTTGTATTCCAGGAGTACATAGTGCCCGAGGAGTATGTTAAGACTATGAGAGAGTCTATGTTGAATCGATGTCCCGTATCGTCATATGAGCAAGTATGTGCAGTCATTAAGAAGGAACTTGGTGGACCACCAGAAGAAGTATGTAGCTTTTCTATGATATAATGTTCTTTATACTTCCTCGTTATTTTTATGGGGATTTCATTACCGCTTGGGAGATCATCTCTAGTCGGGAAATCATACCTCTCACTTCATCTTGGGGCCTCAATTAGTCAATTGTAACTTGTAAGTTTGTAACTCACCTCATTCTTAAAAGGTTTTCACCCATTCTGGGCTACTCTCCTACCTTAGATTCTATCCCTATGTCTGCCCTGATAAGTGAAAACTCATCCCTACTTTGTGATCGTTTGTTCCCCTGAGTTGATTCCTGCTTGGAAATTCAACCTTGTCCAGCGGGTTCATACTTATCCCTGCCTTGGTAGCTCTGGTAGCCCACTGCTACTTGGACCGTTGGACCTCTTGCTTACTTTGTCAAAGTCATCTTATGTCAATTCCTAAAGCATTTGCATGTACGGCACATAGATAGCATGCCTGACTTCTTTAGCATGATAGGCATTTGGAAATGTAAACTCTTTGCTGAAATTTCGAGTCTAATTTTGAACTCTTTATGAACAGGGAAGCTAAACAATAAAAAAGGGAAAGCTGGGGCTTTTTTTGTATTGCTTTAAAAGTTTTCTCTCTCTCCCAAATGTATGTTAGTTTGGAGAAATAGGTATTTATAAAGTTGGAAAATAAGGTTTTGTATATTTTTCTAATATATTTCTATTAAAAAAAATCTCTTATGTAACTTATTAATTTTTTTTTTTCAATATTTTTTTATGTATTTATAGAACTGGATAAAAAGCCCCCCACCTTGGGTTCTGTAGGCACTTTATTCTTGTGCATCAAAGATTTAGTACCAACAAATGTTCAGTGCTATTTGATTGATTGAGTCCTTTTCCTGTGTAGATCTTTGATGAATTCGATCCTGTACCTGTGGCGAGTGCTTCTCTTGCCCAAGTTCATGTTGCCCGCTTGCGTAATGGTCAAAAAGTTGCAGTCAAGGTTGCAAGCTCTCCTCTGCTAAAAATTATTTTTAGAACTTCTGAAACCATATTTACATTGTGATTCTATAATGTACAGTCCTTTGAACAGTTGCTCCTTTTTGGTTGACATTCATTCCCCCTTTGTGTTAATATTCAGGTTCAGCATACTCACATGACTGACACTGCAGCTGCAGATGAAGCCACTGTCAGTTTCATTGTCAACACCCTACATCAGTTTTTTCCCAGCTTTGACTACAGGTACTTTCAAGTAGTTGTTTTTTGGATGAGCTTTAGCTTCAAATTTGTGGCTTTATTTTCCCTAACCTTCCTCCCTTCACAAACTAGGTGGTTGGTTGATGAAATACGCGAAAGCTTGCCCCAGGTATGATTAGCGGAAAATTGAAACTTCCTCTAAAACTTTGGCTATTCTTTTGATCATATATTTAACTCTGTAATTTCATTTCCTCACCAACTATTCCTGGCCAGGCATTTCAAATATGTAATTGATTAATTGATTGATCTATGAGTAGAAAATCGTGTTTAGTGCTACAACCTATTTGATTTATTTTTGGCACGTGCTACTTATTTGATCTTTGAACTGCATAAAGAAGAAAGAAAGAAAACTGCAGCATGTATGTTGCTTTAGGTTTTATTTCTGTTTATTAAGTCTTGGTAGCAAGTTGAAGTTGACAAGTTTTGAATGGTTAGTACCCATTTTTTCCTTTCCAGATGTTGCTCGTAACAAATTTGAATGAATTTCTACATTTTTTTAGCCCTTTTTTGCGCTTTGTTTTGTTTCAAAAAAAGTTTTCAGTAATTAGGTATGTGTTGAAGACAATGATTGGTCAGGATTTCTCAATATGCATGTTGTTATCCATTTTGAAGGGAGAACCTACAGAAATCATTTTGAACATTCCCTGCTTCACACTGTTTCGGTTTTTGTCTCTTGGTATTTCACGCTTCTATATCCTGTCTAAAGTGGAAAGATACTTTATTTCTGTTGATATTAGATGAAATCATATTATTTTGATTAAATTTGGCCACTGATTTCAGGAACTAGACTTCTCACGGGAGGCAAAAAACAGTGAGAAATGTCTGTATAACTTCAGGATGCAATCCCCTCATTTAGCAGACAGTGTTTATGTACCAATGGTGTATTGGAGTTTGAGTACCTCAAAGTTGTTAACCATGGAGTATATGGACGGTGCACAAATTAGTGATGTTAAGACCATTCGGAAAATGGGCATTCGACCAATTGAAGTTTCAAAATTGGTATGTTCATATTGGTATCTGAAAGTTCTTCCTTTTAGAGTCTCTCTGTAATTTATGTTTTCAATATGTGACTTACTTGAAATGAAAAATCTTAAGGGATTGGACATTAAGTGATACCAATGTAGGAATGCTACACTTGATAAACAAGATTGGAAATAAAATGTCAGGAGTCATTCACTCATTCTATTGTTTTTGGCATTTGGCAATATGACTGATCATGTTACATGTAATACTTTCCATCAGGTCGGTGATCTATGTATTGTAAAGCTGTCTTGGCTGTATAATATGAGCCATAGATGGGTGATTTTGATGGTTCTGCTCTCTAATGTAGGTCAGTCAAGCTTTTGCAGAGATGATCTTTAAACATGGATTTGTGCATTGTGATCCACATGCTGCAAACCTCCTTGTCCGTCCTTTGCCTAAAAACAGAGGAAGCTTTCTGGCCCTTCTGGGTGAGTCCCCTTTTCTTTCTTCTATATATAATGCCATAGGTAGTAAAACTTTGATAACAGTAACCCTTAGCTACTAGAAAGAGGTTGTGTTCAACCAATCTTGAAGTGATATAGGCTGGTACTACTACTAGCTAATAAGCAACCTGGGGCATTGAATGGTCTGTCGTTCAGGATCATGTCATTTTCATATTACAAATACCTTTAAGATATCCTCCTTCTGGTAATGCAGTTCTTCATCTTTCTTTCCTCTAAACTTGCGATCTCTCACTCTGTTTTGAAAGGTCAATTTTGTGTTCTTATTTCGGAACTTTTTTCACTGGTCTTGTTTCTTCGAGACATATGGTGGTAAGAGTTCATGTTCACCTTCTACATAAGCGTATAAAGGAGAAAATCAGGTGTATCTTTCAGGATGGTGCTGTTTTCTTCTTACAGATACCTTTAAAGTTTGGTAGTGAAGTACTTCGTCAGTTCATCTTTCTTTCCTGTAAACTTAGAATCTCCCAATTTGTTTTGAAGGATCAATTTTATGTTCTTAATTTGGAACTATTTTCACTGGTCTTATTTCTTCGCGACAGATGTGGTAAGAATTCATGTCCACCTTCTACATAAACTAAGAAAAGCAAAAATGAGGATGGGATAGAAAATGGCACCTTTTTTTTTGAGCCCAAAAATAAAATGGCATCTATTCTGATTAATCTATTTGGGAAAAAATTCTCCCAAGATATTTGTTCTGTTATAGTTATGAATTATGATGGTTGTTTGTTTGTTATATTAATTC
Source organism: Persicaria maculosa (assembly GCA_963922045.1). Classification (NCBI taxonomy): domain Eukaryota; kingdom Viridiplantae; phylum Streptophyta; class Magnoliopsida; order Caryophyllales; family Polygonaceae; genus Persicaria; species Persicaria maculosa. The sequence continues at coordinate 80,441,601 of OY998253.1, forward strand.
ACATAAACCTCCAAGAGTCCAAGATATTTGTTCTCTTTCAATGTCATGTTTTCTTTGAACAATGCCACTCAACATGTTGGTCTCTCTCTCTCTCTAGGCAGGAGAAAACCACAGCTGATACTCCTTGACCATGGGTTATACAGAGAACTCGACTTTGATACCCGAACTAACTATGCTGCACTTTGGAAGGTAACAGGTTTTCCCTATAAATTTTTTAGACCTGTTCTTTTGTTATCTGAATGGTGAAAATTTCTTGCAGGGATTGGTTTTCTCTGATGAGAAGTCGATAAGAGCGTATAGTATGAAATTGGGTGCTGGAGAAGATCTCTACGTATTGTTTGCTGGGATACTGACAATGAGACCCTGGAATAGGGTTATTGACCAAGCTGTTGATCACTTGGTTATACAAGGCAGTGAGAGTGACCGGTCTGAGCTTCAGGTGATGAATCATTAGGGCTGTACATTTTGTGGTTCGTGCTGTTTTTCTGTTGATATTTCTTACTTTTGGATGTGTTTGCCATGACAAGCTGATAAAGTTTATGAAATAAGCTCCTTTTATGGTGTATTTGTTAATAGGTTGTCTTTATAACCTGCAACAGTTTATGGTAATGGTTGTCTGCTCTACTTACATGTTTATTATTGTTTACAGATGTATGCATCTCAGTACTTTCCTCAGATCTCTGAACTTCTGAGGAGATTGCCTCGAGTCATTTTGCTGTTGCTGAAGACAAATGATTGCTTGCGATCTGTCAATAATGCACTGGTATGCTCCTATTTCAGACTCTTGGCTGTCTGTTTTTCTTGTACTATTTTTTTTTGTGATGATAGAAAATTAGAAATGAGAATTAGGGAACAAGGACCATGATTACTTACTAGCAGAAGGATATATTTGACTCTTGCGGAAAAAAAATTAGTCAAAGTTGTATCTTTCATTTGTTTGATCTCTTCCAATAAAAACGATATTTTTAATTCTCTTTTTGGAAACTAAGAGATGATGGATGGATTGGATGCATACTTAAGATCATTGTGTATTTGTCAGCTATGTCAATTAATAAGTTAAATCCGTAAAATCCTGCCTTTTATTTTCAAGGAAAGATGAGTCATTTGACCGACCTGTACATTTAGACTTCAAATTTTCGCCTTCATTCTGTTATTATTTACTCTCGTTCCCTGCAAGATTATCATGTTTTACTTGTTGAAGCACTGCAAACTAGGTAGCCACTGAAACTTTAAGATCAGCTGGATTTTATCTACTTATCTATAGATTATAATCATATGAAGTTGATATATATTCTCAGACCTGTTGATTAATGTCAAATTATAAAATGCCTTATATTTTGAGACTTGAGGGGGTATTATCTTGTACATTGGTTATTTCACTTTTTTCTATGCTTTTGTGTTAACAACTGTGCCTTTTGTCGTGGTTATTGATGTTGTTGGTCACTGCCCAGTTGCAAGGTTCGTCACTGGACACCTTCTTAATCATCGGAAAGGTCTCATCAGAGGCAGTTATCGAGGCAAAGAGGATGCAGAGGAACTCTTTCTTTGGTTGGATCGACGCCTGGCTGCAAGAAATCATCCTAGAAGCTCGCTTATTGGGAATCCGGTGGGTTCTTGTTTTGTTTCAGCTCCAGAAGCTACTTCACCTCCAGTAAAGCACGGTCCTGTTGAAAGCCCCTTATAGGTATACGAATTAACCATTGGTAAAGTTAATTGAGACTTGAAAATGTGATTTCTTCGAGTAAAAAAAAAGTACAGTAAAACTCAGATTTTTCATTCTGCGAGGGGCTACCATTAATTTGTTCAATATATACGAATAGAGAGAGCAATTCTTTATCGCCGTCAATGCAAGATCACATTAGCACGGTGGTCGGTTGGTAGTTTCATTTCGGCTTTTGCTTGATTTCCATGTTCTAGCCCATGGTAAAGGGTTTGTTTATTTATACAAAATGATGATGATGCAGCACAAAATTGGTCATTGATTCGTACCATTTCATTGTGTCTCTTATGTTGTGTCATTTGAATTGGTTTGTTTATATTATCAATATGTAGTAGGAGTAATCAAAGAGATATTACAATCTGTGGCCAAATCTCCTAATAGAGAATCATGGGTGAGAATCAAAAGATATGGCGAACTAGATTGATGAATGTACATATTGACTGGAGACACGGTTATGCATCACTTAATGCAAACGGACTAGTAGTTTATTGACAATACAGTTGGATTGAATGCAACCAATCAGTCTCAAATACCATCCTCCTGATTCCCAACTTCTTTTCTTATCTCAACCCATGTAAAAAAAATAAAAGTTTGACTCTCGTAGTTGTACAGATGCCACTTGTAAACCAGAAAGCATAAATAAACTCATCACTGGTTACATCTCTATTAAAGACTCATCATCTACCCTGAACTTATCATCCCAATCTCAACAGTGGATGGATCTCACATGCTTTGAAAGTTTTTTTTTTTAAATCATTAGTAATAAATATATTCTAACCAAACTTGTTATTTCGTCACATCTTGCACTCATTGGGGTTGGGAATGTGACAAATTATAGCAGTGAATTTCTTCATGCACCTCAATTTGAACATAGGTTATAAAAACCATTAAATATCTAAAAGAACATTAACCTATGTTCTAGAGGGGTAGGTTATGTTAAAAATACTGGTATATGAACGAATTTTCTAACCTATGGCTTTGGCCTTTGAGACATAGATCGAGTATATATAATAATAATAAGCTTTAAAAATAACGAGAATTTTGTTTAACGCATGGTAGAATTTCTGTTTAGCGCATAATTAGTCGCAACGACCATGAATGGAGCTGCTCACAACAACCTTGGGTGAAGTTGGGCGCAACGACCCATCGTTGTCGGATAACATTCTCGGACATGTGTTGATATGGTTGCAAGTCGCAACGAACATGTTCTATTTAGTTGCAGTGCCCCGGTTTGTGGGCCTACTACCTTGTCCAAGATGGCCCTTGTTGGCGGGCCGGACCGCCCATCGGGCCTAACATGCTTTTTTTTAAAGAAAGGATTGGGGGAACCGTACTCGTTCACATAACTAGTTATGTAACTAAAATTTTCCTTTAGTTAATATCCAAGAAGAAATATCATTCGTACGCAATATCATTCTTACGCAATATCGATTTTTTTACAATCATGAAATAATTCAAAAACACTATAGAATATTGATACGCACAAGAACACTGTATTGTATTATGATATCATTGACATACTAACAAGAACATATCAATGTGGGATGAAATAATTCAAAAACACTATAATATATTATATATATAATTTGTATTATGATAAAAAACATATCATTATATATATACACAGACTGTAATATATATAATCTCTATTTTGATAAAAACATATCATTATATATATAATATTAATATATACCGGCCCGCTTGGACCTCATACTCGATTCAAGCCTAGTCCAGTGGGCCTACCGGGCCGAGCCTACCGACTGTTCTACCCAAGCCCGCCTTTTTCCCCGGGCGAGTTGGGTGGGCCGAACGGGTTAGCCCAGATCTACTTAGGTCTATTGGCCACATAAGGAAGGTTTGCTATCTTTGCCCTAGAAGTCTGTTTCTCCTAAATTGTCAACTCTGCCTTTGCCCCGGAATTCTTGCTCCTATGAGCAATGCTAGTGCGAAGCCAAAAGACCTAACCCCACTTTTACATGTTTCTTTTTCATTTTTTCTTAGCTTGAAACCGGCTTGCTATTGGCACAATATGGTATCACCAAATGTTTGTTTCATTTCCCGACTTTCGGTGTCGGCAAAAAGCCAAACGATACCGACTTCCGGAGTCGACAAAAATCTTATGTGGTGTGTTGTGAGTTGCTATGGTGTTGAGTTGTAAGGTGTGGGTATTGGGGAGCCGATGCCGACACCGAAAAATAGAGTTGGCAAAACCTGGTGTGGAGTTGAAGGGTATTAGTATTACATATGCTTTGTATAAATATATTTTTATTGGCTTGGTAGTTTGTATGGGTCAAACCCAAACTCACATTTTAAAAGGTAAACCCAGCCTAATGAAGAAATAAGACTTTTCCTAAAACCATTTTTCATCTTTCTCCTTTGTCTAGTTTGCCACCGGCACCGACAACAGAAGTCGGCAATAAATAGGTTGTTGTTGTGGTGTGGTGTTGTGCAACTGAGTTACTATTGAGTTAGAGTGTTTGTCAACAACGGATGTCGGTGGCGATAAATGTGTTGTCGTCTCAGGCTTCCCGGGTCGGTGTTTCGGCCGTGCGTTTGGTGAGATTTTGCTCGTGTCAAAACAACCCCTGAAAACAGGCTTGCTATTGTAAAATAGTAGTATCAACTTTCTAAATAATTTATTTAATAATTTCATACTTATTAGTATTAAGTATGAATTTATGAAAACAATTTATAAAATAAAGTTGACATTTTATATAGATTTTATCATTCTAAAAAATTGTGCATTAATAGTAAACGACATTTTTTAATTAACAGATGGAATATTATTTTTTAAAATTAATAAAAAATATTAGTATTTTAAAGAGTTTTGAACTCCTTAAAGTACATGTTATAAAGACAAACGACTTAAATTTTGAGACGGAGATGATATCATTTTACTTTTTGGCACATTTTTTAAGGAACTAAAAACTATATAAAATATTTTTTTATTACTATAAGTACAATATTATTTAAAAATTTTAATAAAATTTTTAATATTTTATAGAGTTTTTAACTTCTTAAAAAACGTATCAAAAAGTAAAACAACTTATATTTCGAAACGGACAAAGTCATATTTTTCATTTTTTTCTCTCGGGTGCTCAAGTAGGGGTCATAATCCTCTGTTCCCAATTTTTTTTTTTTTTTTTTGATTAGGAAAGATTTCGGGTGAGAATGCTCTACCCGGCAGCATCCTTGTGGATGAGGTCAAGAAGACCTGGATCATTTTTAATATCAACTCCTCGGGCAGAGTGGCAAAGGTGTGCAACCTTATCAGCCACTCTATTGCCCATACGAGGAACATGAAAGAAGGAGACTTCTTTCATAGCCGATAGCAGAATTTGTACATCAGAAAGAATCATTTCGATTTCCCAGGGGCATTTGGTTTTGCTATTTAAGTGATCAATGATTATCTTAGAGTCACCTTCGATTTGAATTTTGTCTATATTGAGTTGGCGAGCGTGTTGGATTCCCACTTTGAGAGCGAGAGCTTCCGCAGCGAGAGCTTCCTTTGTTCCCAATTACATTTCCTTTCTCTGTCTCCTCTCACAAAAAACTTTTTTTTTTCTTTTTAATCTATTTTTATTTATTTATTTTTTTTTAGTTTTTTTTTTAATTAGGAATTGTAAGGGGGAGGGGGTTGGAAGTTTTAGGGGAGATTTTCTACAATTTTCATTTTAGCGAGTAGTTTTGAGCAAATATCTCTATTTAACGGGTTGTTTCTTTTTCAGACTGAAAGAGACGTGAGCAAATAATACAGTGTATGCGTTCCCGCCTCCCTATCGAGCTTTCCCTCTCTCAGCCCCATTGAAATTCAAAGTCGGAAGGTAAATTCAAATCTGTCCGATTCCTTTGCTTTAGTTACTGAATTCAGTCTCAATTCCATCTACTTTCCTTCAATTCCCTTTGTTCTTCCAATTTTTTGGTCGGATTGCACCTCTCGATTTCTAGGGTTCCAGTTCCATTGAAAGAGTACCAATTCGTCATTTTTTGTGTGCATCAGATTCCAGTTACCGTCAATTGCGACCTCTCGATTGTCGCCGCCTCCGTTCCTCGCCGACCGGTGACGGCTGGAAACGTTCTAACCCGTACTCTTTAATTGAGAATCTGAGATCCCTCCGAGTAAGTTCTATGACTCATATTCTGCTAAGCATTTTGTGTAGATTTATTTGTTTATCTTCTCTTTTTGCATATTTGATTGTTTTCGAAAGAACTGCTAGGTCAATTTGAAGCTGCAACGTTTCTAGTTGTGTGTAAGCTGCTGGTTAGTGGCTGCAAAGTTTCTGATTTTTATCACAAGTCCTTCTAAATCAGTTATGTGCTTCGAGGTGTTAGCAACTTACCATATCATGTTTCCTATAATTCTCAATGATGCCTACTAAAGAGAGGTTACTGGTTGTGCCATCTTTGGCTTATCACTACACAATTTTATTTGCTTTATGGCAAGAACAAACCTTGGAGTTGAAGGCATTTACCAAGCAATTGATTTTTTTTTTTTAATAAAATTCTTGACATTATTTACAGGCAAGAAGAGTTGATTTGAGATCAATAACAAGTGCTATCTCAAACATGGTGAATTATCTCAGCCTTGATGACATCCTTTCAGAGGAAGTGGTTTGTTCCATGCATATCTTTTATTCTTTCACCTCCCCCCTTTATTTCTCGAATATGATCTTATTTAGTGATACATGCAATGCTGATTCATCATTTTATTTGATATTGTCTTGCAGTCAATACCTGTGGTTTTCGAAAAGACGGCAACAGGAGTAGGGTTGCTCGATCCAAGTTCTGAAACGAACAATGTAGAACTCTAATATCCATCGTACAAATTTACTGAATTCACTATTGAGAATGGAAATTTAACATTTATGTTCATAGGTTGAACAAGGTGCTAAAGTTGAGCTACCATTCTGGCTGGCACATGAGTTGCATTCTAGACAAGCAGTAACGATGAGTGTTCCCCCGTGCTTCAATCAAATGTAAAGGTCATTTTAGCTATTTATGCTTTATTTTGCCCCTTTCTATTTTTAGATTTCCAAACTAATTGAAGCACTACTTAAGGCTACTTCATCTTCATCATCATCATCATCATCATCAAGTCAAGTAAATAGGGTAGACTGAGAACAGAAAGGGCAACTGAAAAAACAAGAATAACAGTGCTCCGTGTAGTATTTTTTTTTTAAAAATAATAATTTATGCATAGCTCTAGTGGCTCTCTTACAAGTTTTGAATTATATTTAACTTTAGCATTTTGCTTTAATCAAGGACAAGGAAGGAAATCCAGGCTGATGCTGCATCAGTGGATCTACGCAGCCGATGTACCTACTTCTATGAACTAGGGTGCAAGCTAGCACCAGTGTAAGTATTCTACTTGTTCCTACTTCTCTAAACTCGACTTAATTTGCCTTGGGTACATTTGAAGAGAGAAATCGCTCTCCTCTCCCTCCTTTTGAAATTTGTGGCTAAACGGTTGAAGCAGATTGTATAAAATACCATACATCATATTGATTTTAAGTTTTAATTTCCTAGTTCTTCACTGTTTGATGGTAATCTCAACTTTTTGCTCAATAAGAACTAGCTAGCAATTCTCTCTTAAATGAACACCCTCTTCCTAACCGTGATATTTTAAAATGGACTATTAAAAATGGCAAGGAAAGATGAAAGAACTCAAAGAAGTCCAGAGTTATCATTTTTCCCATCTCGCATTTTCTGTCTGTTAAATCATAAGGGTATTAGGTAGCTGCATGCCTGCATCAGTATAATGGATTATGTTTCAGTTTAAACCCGAGGCAATCTCTATTCTGAATTTTAAAGTTCAGGCACAGTTTTTGGCATCTGATGACTGATGCTGTGACAATATTTCATTCTTCCTGGTGAGCAGCATTTACTATAGATGCTGCACCTTACAGCTAGTATCTTGCATTGCTCGTGTTTTGTTCTGTAGAAACTTGGCAAACGTTACAATCTAACAGCTATTGATAATGCTGGCAGCAAATGTCAAAGGATAAAAGCTCTCACACACCATATCATCACAAGAGAGTGGGAGCCGAGGGAAATATTTCAGCCTTGAAAGAGTACACCATCAATCAAGCAACAAATCTCAATCAACACAAAAAGAATGAAAAATGGTGGTTAATGGTTATATTGTTCTGGACATAAAACACTAATCCAGGGGCATGCTGTTAGGCAGAAACACACCATATCCTAGTTTTGGCATTCCCTTAGATGCTTAATGCTGATATTGCAGCTGCTGACCCATTTCCTGTCAGTTTGCAGTCCCATCTAGCATATCATTTATTCGCTCTAATTCATTTTATAATGAAGAAACAAACCATGGTAGGGGACTTATCCATCTCTTTAACAATAAACGAAACAGATCCTCGTGCATTGTCTGATATTATTAATTTTACTTTGCACTTTGTAGGTAATCTTTCATTTCTTCTTTGTTCCTGTACTCGTGTAACTCATTCATGTGGATATCTTCTACCTTCCATTACATATGCTCATTTTCAAGTGGATTTTTTTTAATGAACAGGGTTGGGGACAAAACAATCGGATCCTTCCTCCTGTATGCATTTTCAAATAGGTACAAGGATGTGCTTAGCAAGGCACACACTGCTGCTTTTGCCCTGTCATCAAAGCCGTTAACCCTATTGACCACTGAGGAACTACGCTGTAAGCTCCAAAAACCCAAATCAGATAATGGCTCGTGCTAACAACGTTCAATTTTTTTTTATACTGATCTTAGCTTCTTTTTTTTTTTGCATTGCTGAAGTGTTTGAAACAGCGCAGTCATCAATGGCAGCATTCAAGAAGTGGAGAATGGGAGGCCCAAGCTTGGAATCAATTTCGGTTCTTGGAAGGAAGAGAAAACCTGTCGACTAATGGATCATCTGTCTGGTTCAGCAGCTTAACTTGAAGGAATCAAGCAGGTAGAACATTTAAGAGTACCCAAAATTTAACTGCTGAAGTTACTGTGCATCTTTTTTTGAACCCTCCTTTTTGTATGTTAATGTAGCTTATATGATGATAATGCAACACTCCACTGAGTATTGCATTATTTTCCCACCTGTGTCTTTTTCATGTAATTAAAAGACGATGTTGACAATTTTTGTACTTATCTTTTCAAGGAGCCCTTGGTTTCTTCAATTATTTGTTTTCTTTTTTCTCTTATGATTTATTTTTGGCAACTTTTTTTCTATGAGCAATGATTATTTTTCCAATACACAGACCACAAATATTCACTACCTCATATATTGAATTTTTTTTTTTTTTCGCTCTTTAAAAGATAATAATTTTGAAATAGGTTTATTATAAAATAAAGACAAGGGTATTTTTCTGCAAAAATGAAAATACAAGGTCATTTTCTGGAAAAGGGTGGTTTTGTGTAAATCACCCACTAAAGTCTAAACTCTTAAAGATATGATATGGTCAGGTCAGCTACTCATTCATCTACCAGTGAGGTTCATTGATATGGCTAAAAAAAAACATAAAAACAAAAGCAAACAAAAATCCAAATATCAATGAATGAACCATAGGGATTTTGTTGCATAGTACATTCCACTCAAATATCAGAGGACAGAGGATAACGATGGTGATTGTACAGTACAAGACCAAAGCTACTCCATGAATGAACCAACATAGACTGTTGGATTAAAACCAGTCATACATCATCACAACAACAAAGCATGGTTTACAATGCAGGATGAGGGAACAATTCAAAATCTGCAGGCATTTTAAGCTGTTCTCCTACCCTAACTAATTACAGACAACCACCCTTAATCCTCTTTTCTTTAACTTCAGAAAGTTTCCTCTCATCCTCGGATTAAAATTCGTAGATTTGCGAGCGAAGAATAAGATTATAAGAATGTAAAATAGTGTGAATTTTTTTGTTTTGGATGGTTTGCTCTAGATGAACTCAAACTTCATCAAGAGCTTGGTATTGGTGAGCTTCTCTCCTTTCTTATCAAAGAGAGGGACTGCTCGGAATCCTTGTTTTATCTCATGAATTGGCAAACATGTCTGCCCTCCGAAATCATCCCTTTCTGAAACATCGTATTCCCTTACCTCTATCCGAAGTAAAGCCAACTCAGGTACGGTGAGTGGGAAGAGGAACTCCTCATTCCAAACTGGTGCCCAGTCATCTTCTATTACCTTGGTTTTCCGTTTTTTGCAATCTGTCGGTACGCCCACCACACGTAACTGCATTCATGCCACAGAGATGTCTTCATTAGTGTTAGTCCAAATAAGATAACAGAGGCCATTAAAATGAAGGACTGCTAGCTTTAGCTTGGTTGAAGCTATATTCAGGAAGCATGAACAAATGTCTTCTTTCATATTTCCTCCTTTGGTCATCGGGTTTATAGTTCACCCTGATGCCAACGAACTTCCAAGACGCTCCATTGAGTTGAACGGTATATACATTAGAGTTGTACTCTGATTGAAACAGGCGGAGCATGAAAGGACTAAGGTTACCTTAGTGTAAAAATCTGGTGGAGAATAAGCATCAAAATGAGTTTTGCTGAAATCCAGATGCCACCCATCACCCATGTACACTGAAACCTATAGAGGTAACATAATCTAATGTCAACTAGAAGTGGCTTTGAGAAGCAATGTGTGTAGATAATCGTGATTGGAAGGACGGAGTTACCTTCAGGGTTTTCTTCACAGGCAGCGGGACTTTGGGATTGAAAACATCATTTTCAGCACTAGCATCCTTATTCATCAAGATCTCAGGCTTTTTCACGTAGCCACATCCGCCATTTGATCTGAACATCCCATGCATTAACCACAGAGAACTTCCGTATCCCTGTCATCAGAACTAAGTGATTAGAAATGTGTCTTTCCTTTACCACTTTATGTCTAAAGTTCTCGACTGTAGATGATTCTTAATGCAGATATCACAAAGAAAGAGTGGGGAGAAGTGAACAAGTTTGATGAATGATGGCTTGTGCAGGATTTTGAAATTTTTACCAAAGCATATAAAAGGAACTAACCTGCATGTTAAATGCAACCATTTGAGCTCCGTGTGACCAAGCAACAAGTGGTTGGTAATTTGAAGATCTAATACGTGTTCCCTTGGGGTAAATCCGAAGAAAATTTCTCTGAGTGAACCTAGAAAGAAGAAGGAAAAGTAAGGGCTTAAAATTCCTATCCAACGAAAAACTCCAAACAAATGAGCATACTGAAGTTTTAAATTTACCCTAGAACATCCTTTCCATATTGTGTAGTTGCTTTTTCAAGTGCCTGTTCACTTAAACTTAATCGTCTAACTTTTTGCAGACCAGCTGTAAGTGCTTCTCTCAACCCGTGCTTTGGTTTCCCAGCACGAATCGCAATCAGACGTTTGTACTCTGGTGCTGCGGTTTTATCAATGGAGGGATCAACTTCTTCTTCATCTGATTCACTGTCACTCTCATTTGGTGTCTCATCCTCCTGTGCATCTTGATATTCTGATTCGGCATCAGATGAACTCCTAGCCTGTGAGGTTTCCTCTCTCTCTTTGCCTTGCTTGGCTTCAAGGTATTCTTTTGGGGGTTTGGTTGAAAGAATAATCTTATACTTCAATTCTTCTGGTGAAGGAAACTCCTCTAAGCTCTCGGATTGAGGGTAGTATAACATATCTCCAAATATTTCTGTCACCATCTAGAAATAGAGTTGTTTCAGATTGTATGAAAATGAAAGAATATGTATTCGAGGTTGTAGTAGATTAAGGGACATATTAAACCTACCTTTGCTGCTTTAGCTTGAAGGTCTGCAGTGAGATGGTCTTCTAGGGTTATTATCACAGGATAGGGAGATGCTTCAAAAGCATGATTTTTTATAGATTTGAGACATTTGATAAGGGGCACCGGAGTTGTCAAGGTCCTACATTTTAGTTTAAGACATAGTTAACTCTATATCGGTAACATATAGAATTATTGGTTAACATTGAGATGTTACTTCTGAATCATTGAGACATTTGAAATGGGACATGACTTCAATCAACGAAGCTGAAGACAAGCATTGGCATATATCAGTATGATACCTTCCATGGAGAACATTGATGTTGTCTTTGGCAGAATTAGGCCATATATCGAGTTCAATCACCCTGACCCCTCTTTGCAAGGCCTTGATGATGGGGACGTCACTGCAGTCACTGCTGAGTTGGTTGCCGGTCAGGTATGAATTGTGACCGGTGTATATGAAATAATGTTGCAACGGAGCACTCATGTCATGGTGCACCTGAGAATTTCACATATAAAATCTGTTAGTCCAGAATCAAAGGATGAAACCATCCCCATTTAGCCACTCAAGAGCATTTACTAACACCAATCTTATTTAAAACCACATACAAAGCCATGATTTAAAGATCTTTTAACTTTTTGAAGTGATTGATGAATGAATCTTAGTCCTTCTGCGTGGTGTATTTAGATCCAATTAGTATCTATTGTAATTAATCAATGAGAAAAATAGATCGAACAACCCTAGAAATGGATGAAATTGGAGCACTGAAGTCAACAGATCATTCACCGTAAGATGTTCATCAAATTACTACCTAACTAACCGATTCGACTTTGAGATTCGATTCATGCTTCATCAACAGAAAATGAAGAATCAGAATCTCGCTATTTAAACTCCTTCCCCGATTTCCACATTTAGAAAACTTTCAAATCAACAAGTCCGCCAAAATCCCTAAAAATAAGCAAAGTCTCATTTCGACACTCAAAAGCAACAAATTCAAAGCAACACGAAAAGCAAAACCAAATCGGAAAACCGGAGTACCAGAGAATGGACGGGGCCATTGAGATCGCCATCCAACAGAAGGAAGAAAAAATCATCCAGCGTGAGCCCTTGCTGTTTCGCAAACAGGCTCATCGGTCTCCTCTTCTGACTCATATGCTGAACGATCCGCTGCGATTCCGATTCAGCCTCCGCCGCTTCCATCCCCTGCACCTCCACCAGAAACCGCCGCAGCTGAGCGGCGCTCATGTAGGCTCCGCCATCGGCGTACCTCCCAAACGCCTCATTGACATCCGCCGGTGGCCTCACATCAGTGATCTTGAACTTCCTCGTAAAGCACATAAACATCTTGTAACTGTAACTCCCCATTCTCACTAATCCACCTACTCCTAATCGTCGATTCCTCTTCCTCTGCTTACTGACAGGCGAATCCGCGAATGTGATGATTCAGATCGCGGCGCCGAGGATGAGAGCGAAAGTCGCCGTCGTCGCCGGCGGGGGGATAATGAGGGAAAGCGTCAATGAGAGAGTTTCGTTTCGTTTTCGTTTTTGGTTTTTTTAATTTTATTTTTTCATGGAAACTGATTACAGTAAAGTTTTGGATCTTTGTTGTGTTGGTGGCATTTAAAAGGAGATATAAATAAATATAATTTCTGGATAAAAGAAAAAAGGAAAAGGAAAATGGTTTGATGTAAGCGTGTGAAATTTACCGTGTAGTGGACAAAGTGTAATACGGGGAGATCGCGTGTCACGTAGAAGCCACGCGCCAACGCAACGCGTGCACGTTGACCGTTGGATTTGGCCTTTGTGGCTTCCTTTTTCTTTCATTTTCCCGCCTACCCCACTTTGATTTTTTCCCCTTATCCTTATGTTTTTGTTTTTTGTTTTTAGAAAAAATGTCTTTTTAAGACATGAAATTATCTTACTATCTTAGGTTGTGTTTGGATTGCATTTTATTTTAATTATAAAGTAATCATTTTACATCGTTTTATATGGGCGTTTGGTTGTACAAATAAAAATTTCGTAAAAACCGAGGTAAAGTAGTACGTAATTTCACTAAATAATCACATAAATCAAGTTAAAACAAGTGCATTATATTTAATACATCGTGGAATCCAAACACACCCTAAAATTAAAACACCTTAAAAATTATATTAACCAAACACCACCTTATCTATTTGCATTATAAACTTAATACAAGTGGAATCCAAAGACACCGTAATTCCCTATCTCAACGTATTCTTGCGGATGAATTCTTAATTCAAATTTTTGATGCATTAAAAAAATGTTATAGTTAAAGGATAAATTGCATTCTATAATACTACCTCCGTCCTAAAATACATGGACTTTTAGCCATTTGCACAAGTTTTAATAAAACACTTCACTTTTAAAAAAAACTTCATTATTGCACTACTTTTTTATAAATTTTATTATTTTTTAACACTCACTACACATTTTAACCAATCGAATTCTTTAAAAAAGTTAACAACACACAAATCAATACAAATCATTACAATTTCCTATCTAGAAAACATAAAAGCCCATCTATTGTTGGACAAAAACTCACCTCTAAAAACCCATATATTATTGGACGGAGGGAGTATTTAAAAAAAAAATGTTTGTGATTGTTTGCAAGTAAAAAAATCAATAAAAAATGCAATCTTTAGACATTTTGGTTATCTAATACAGTAAGACTAAATTTAAGTGATTAATTTTCTTTATTTGAGTAGTGCTCTAAAAATCATTAATTGGATAACTAAACGTTATTTCATCAAATATAAAAGCAATAAATCTTGTATACCTCAACGTTAAAACCGTTAAGAATTTGCAACATCATCGACTTGTCAGCTAACATGGACATCACAAACTTGCCAAGAATTGCCATGGAAAAGATAAAGGTACTAGCTAATCAATTAGGTAATAGCTCGAATGGGTGAGCATCGTACCATCTCGTAGAGTATCACAAACCTCCAACACCCCCACCACCCTCCTCACATGGGTTACCTTTGGAGACTGCATTATGGTTCGTTTGGTTCAATGTGGAAATTGAAATTCCCGGAAAGTTACTTCATGGGAATTGAATTCTCGGAAAGTCCAATGGATGGAAATTGTGAAAATGTGTTTGATTGATTTTTTTATTTTAGAGGATTGAAAGGGGAGTTGAAAATTTTCAAATACAAAATGATGGAATTAAGTTGAACTTATCTAATTAGAGGGGACTAGGTAAGTGAACTTTCTCTGTTTTGGAGGAATTCAAATTCACGGGAAGTTGAATTCCTGCGTTTTTTAATTTTAAAAATACCAACCAAACACATGAATTCATCCTACTTCCTGGGTTTTTGGGTTGCCAACCAAACGAGCTGTTAGTATTAGGGTTGAAAATCACCCACTTCACATGCATAACCCGCGTAGAGTGGATAAGGGTGGAGCAATTGACTCTATGGAACGGATAGTCTTTGACCCATAACCTGTTCCAATTCCACTCCTAATTAGTATTATTACCTCTGTTCGACAATAGATAGTCTTTGACTTTTTAACACATTTTTTAATGATCTAAAAACTATATAAAATATTATTTTTTAAATAATTTTATAAAAACTCTTTTATATAATTTTCAACTCTTTAAAAAACATATCAAAAAGTATAAGATTATCTATTGACGAATGGAGGGAGTATATATATCATATAAAGAAAACCAGCAACATGATTTTAAATGTGAAGAATTGTTATTTAAAATAAAAATATCAAGATGTTTTTTTGTTAAAGCAAGTCTTGGAGTGATTATTTGAAAATAAAACCTAAAATTATTTGTCAAACAATAATGGTAATGGTTACGGTAGAGGTGGAAAAATACTACATTTATTATTGAAATACTAAACACCACAATATATCAAACAACATTTTACAAATTACATAAAATATTTTTTGTAATTTTATGCTGTATTTGACAAGCGATTTGAGTGTAAAAAATAATATACCTTAGTTCAACCCCGTATTCTCGCTATCATTTCTAAGTTTTTCTCGGCTTCTTTTTAGGCTGATTGATTATGGTTATATTCAGAATCGTTAATATCCCTTTTTTCTTTTTTGTGCTTGATTTTATTTTTGTTTGTTGATGGTTTGTACATTTGTTGTTTCTTATGACTTCTCGATTTGTCAAATAGATATTCTTATGACTTCTCGATTTGTCAAATACCAAAGATCTATGATATTTCAAACCCTTACTTGTATTAAAAAAAAAAGAGTTCAAGATTCGTCATTGTTTATACTATAGTAATATATTGAGTAGTAGTTAGTACATGCTCCTTCAGGCTACGAGGTTTCATGATCTTATGAGTAGGTACAGCTTAGGTGAAGTGGTGACTGGTGAACCATTTGCTGACACACTATTTATTTATTTGGTCGTACCGAAATAATTTGAAGTTTGGTGCTTTCTTCATCTCATACATGTCTTCATTTAATCACATGAAATTATTTCAGACTGAATTTAATCACAGGAAAGACAAAACAAATGGTACAATGTATTGTAAGTAATTTGGTAATCGGCCTGAATTTAATCTCATGAAGGACAAGTTCCAAACCCTAAAAATTCAAACACATGGCTCTCATAATAAATGCACTTTGTTACCGACAATCTTAAATTTTACTCATAATAATTTTTTTTTTTTAAAAAAATATGCAATTTAACTCACTACTCCTTCCATCCCATATTAACTTTTATGCACACTTTTAAAAAAGTTAGAACTCTATAAAATATCAATTTTAAAAAAAAAATATAATTTAATCTTAAAAAAAGAAAAATTATTTACTACGGTATCAAAAAGGTAATCTGGATTTGAGCCAAGTCAAAAGATTATAGTAGTTAAATGAAGACAGGTATGAAGCAAGCCCCAATCTTCAAATTAAAATACAAGAACGTGAGCAACAACTCCATCCAACGATGCAGTATTGAATTTTTAAGTTAGGCTCAGCTTTGGCTTTGGCAAAGGTCAATGTGGACAGCTACCCACTTTTGCAGCAACACAATATTGCAGTGTTAGTGCCTTCAATAATATAATCAACAATTAAATTACAGAAATTGGATGTGCCATTGTGCCATAAGTAACACATGGTTATCTAGCAATAACAAAGTATCTGAACTAAAGAAGAAAAATGTAAATTTATAGGGGGAAAAAGGGATGAAAACACTAATCTAACATCTAAGGAAGATACAATCTATATCAACATGTCACTAATCTGACCTCTGTGCACAAATAGATATGGTACAGCAACAAACAGCAGATAAATGCAGGCAGAGAAGCACTTGGAATGTGTTCTACAAATGGAAACATTACCTTGTCCCCAGTTGATTTTTGGAGATTCGATCGATGATTAAGCATAAGGCTCTGCGTCACAGACTTCGTCTATGGCAACAATTGCACTTGGATGAGTATTTGGCAGTAGCAAATGCAGAATTGGGACACGGGGAAAGGTTCCCGGCTTCCCTTTGATCTTGGCCAAAGCTGCCTGGACTGCAAATGGAGCGGGAATGCTAGACCATTGGAGATACCAAGAGAGAAGTATCGACCTCTTATCACTCTGGGGGCCATCAGGCCATTCGCCACGCAACAAGTACTTGGATAGATCTGTTTTCAGTCCAGAGGAGTAGTTCAGGAGGTCCTCTAATCGTTTCTTTAGTGACCCAAGGAAGATTGGTTGAATAATGCCACTTCTGGAAGGGGTCAGTCTTCCTTGAAGAACAGCTTCGTTGTAGGCTGATGCAAGCTGCAATCGAATTACAGGGATAAATGAAAATACCGAACAAATATGAAAAGGAAAGAAACATACGAAATTGAGCAACAATAATTTGCAGGACCCGAAACTCTCTAAATAACAAAATGCAGTGTTACTACAGCTTGCTTCTTTTATCTACTATCCCCTACCACTAGTGAATGAATATAATACAAGAGCAATTAAATCCCCAAAAGCATTGTAACTGTAAGCACAACCCAATCTTTCTGTAAATAAAAATGCAGGATTGTTTACTCTTCAGTCAGAAAGATCTCGCTGAGAACAGAAAAGGAAGAAAAACAAAGTAAAACAAAATGAACAGTATACAGATTGTAGTCCATACCTTTAAACTGGAAAGAGCAAGTGAGTCATTGATGATGAGAAAGTCACTCTTGACCTGATCAGCCATCAATCTGACCATTGTATACAAGGACAGATAGACCTGCAATCATTTGTGTTAAGCAAGTTATACATGGTTGCAAAAAATTAATGGGAAGTGTGACTGGAAATCTTCTGTTCTAATCAAGTGAAGAGCTAACAAAAGTTTTGTATTAACTGAACTTAAACTATGCAGCCACAACTTGAAGATGGGCATGTGAATATTGACAAGTGTTTCTTTTCAACTGATCTAATTGCGTTATTGTTGCTTCTTATTTATTTATTTATTTATTATTGTTCATACCCGGATAAGAGCTGGCCTGTCCTTGCTGATACACTCGAATAACACTTGCAAGCAAAATTCCTGAAAATTAACATCAGAGCTGCCAAAGTGTGGCAGATTGGTTAAGATTGACATAACTGCAGACCCAAAAAGGGATCCATTCCAGAAAAAGTATATCAAGCTCTGTAAAAATATATCAAAGAGCCATAACTCTAGATCCAAAAAGTAAAATGTATGCTTCACAATTTCCAGGCAAAGAAGGGATCCAATCCCAAGAACAAGTGAACATTGTAGAAAAAACATGAAATTTATTTGAATAAAGCTGTTAATTATCAACAGAAAAACCAAGGTTCCAACATTACCCAGAGATAAAGAGACAATCAAACTAATGTTCAATATCTAGTTATGATAATGTAGTACAGTACTATAATAGAGTTTCGTGAAAGAGGTCTTTGACCCTCCTTAGTAACTAATATTAGTGTCAAAGAACTGCAACGAATCAAACTACAGATGATTCTGGCAACCATTGCTGAGTAGCTCAAGTTCCATGTGTAAGGATCCAAATACGATGTACTAATGAGGGAAATAAAAAAACTTCCTACAATATGAAGGATTTTTTTTTTAAAAAGAAAAAAAAATTCCATTTCATACTTACTTGCAATTCCACGAAGGATCACAGCAGAGCTGAGCAAAGGCTATTAAGCTCGGATCAGAGGAAAAAGTTCTGACCAGCTGATCAACCTTCACTGAACCAAGATCAGCATGATTATTTGAATTGGAAACGGAGGCTGTTGTGCTTGTCAAACTAAATGCCTGATGTGCCATAAAAGAAAGATGTCTCGTGAATATAGATCATACCACCCTAGTATATGACAATAATACACAAAGCAATGGAGGAAAAAGGGACAAAAGATTGACCCAAACCTTGTGCATTGCTCGTGATAATAGTGATTGACATCCACTCGGGTCATCCACATATGAACATGCTCCGATCTTGCGCTTAATGTATAAGACACCTGAATTAAAAGGGTGATTTCTGTCCCCAGGATTCCACCAAGGCTTATCTGTGCAAACATTACAGGCAATAGTGTGATTCACTATCTATGCATTTTGGTTGGAATATAATGAGTTGGAGTACAAGTGTTACCTTCAGGGGCAAGTTCTATCACTTGGGGCCAATATCGTGGACCACAAACATTAACAGTTTTCAACTGCAACACACATGTAACTCCTTCAAGACCTCATAAGAATTAAGAATATTACTTTGAAAGAAGGACAAATATTAAGAGAACAGGCAAAAGAAAACTCAGTTGCCCCAATGTACCATTATTATCAATCAAAATAATGAGCAACAACAGTTTTCAGTCAGTTTTGTCTGAAAAAGGAGGTTTCTAATGCGTGCCCATGCTATAGGGTGTAAAGAAAGAGAAAGGGGACATTTTACTCCATTATATAAACAAGGATATGTGGAATAGCAAGTATTATAAACTTACAATTGCACGTTCTGGGAGAACACATGGAGTGACCTGACAATAAGTTGTCTCAGCATGATGTTCAGTTTCCTTTATGGTAATTTCCAGAGGAGCATAAACAGGTAGCCCAGTGTCAACGTCAAGTGTTTGAAGCCAGCGAGCTTCTGTTGCAAGGACATACAAATGTCTGTATGCCTATAAGATCATACCATCAATGTTTTAGGGTTCCACAAATAACACAACTCCAGCCAATCGAAATTAAAATCCAGGTGGTGGGCTAGAGAAGAGAGCACCCAAACCAAAAAAGAACACACACGATAACACAGCACAGAGAGGGGAGAGCAGAGAACCCTCCAAAATCGTCCTTTAATACAATAAAGACAAAGAGCATTCTAGCATCATGCATGTATATAAAGAATATCAGCGTATATAGAGAATAACCCATGTATTAATCCAATCTAAAGTAATGTACCTGAAGGTGACAACGGTTATCATTTGGTCCTGTGGGAAAGCGAGGATAAAGAGTGATTAACAAACAAGCAATAGCACTGTTGTTTGTCGAAAATGTTCTCATGCCCCCACCAAGAAACAGGAAGCCGATTGCCAAGCTTACCTAATGTGATTAAGAAGGATAATCAATGAGAAAGAGGTAAATACCAAATAGATAAACATTTGAGAAGAGAAATGTTTCTTGATTTCTTGTAATCCAATTCACAAGACAAAAAATGTGTCTTCATTCCTAGTAATCCAATTCATTAGAGATGATCAAATCACTCCCTTAAACTTTATGACATGATACAATATCAGAAAAGAGCAACAAGAAGCAGAAGAGAAGTCAGTTTTTAAACAAAGCAATTTCAATCTTTGAAAAGTTTAAGCCAACATTGTCTAGAGATAAATAGCAGTTGTATTCCAAAGCAACTACTTTCATACAAGCGTTCTCCTGAGGGAAAAAGTAAACTTCACACTTTCTGACAAAGCATCCCAACAGTATGCATCCATTCGTCAAGAGAAGTATGTCAAACTCTTCAATCAAACTACTGACATCAAGTCAAATCATCTTTCGTGTAGAGAAAACTCCTAGGGTCTGATGGTTGGCAAATTACTCAATTCCATAATCTGACGTTTTATAGAGCCAATGAATTGAAGGGGAAGTTTGCCCACTAGTCTGAACTAGGATATCTTGATAAAGTGATGATGACAATGCCCATCTTCTAGAGAAGAATGGAAAGCTACCTTATCTAAAACATAAATACAAAATCACGTAAAAGGGACAATATTTGTCCATCGAGTTGTCACCTACTCCATCCTCTATCCACAAAATAGTGTCAATAGTCATCCATATTTCACAGTTATGAAGGTAAACATGACAATTTTACCCAAATGAACTCAAATCCCCGTAACAATGTGGTATGTATGTACCGTGGAAATATGAGAAATGAGAAAGCATGCATTATAAAAGATGGAAAGAGAGGATGATATAGAATGGAAGAAAAAAGGGTATATTTGACATTTTACTATGGAGTATTTTTTGGGGGCCTAAATTTACACTTATGTATGAACAAAACGAACTTGGACAACTGACACTCCTTTGTGGCTGTGGAGGGGAGGAGGGTGGTTAGCTAGTACAAAGGATAATTGCCATTTATTAGATGAAAACTAGGTCTAATGTTCTAGAGAAAACATACTACATGTGCTCCATGTGGCTGATAGTCTACCAAAAGGAAACCAAGTAAGGGATCAAGATGCACTCACAGCCATCTGGATTCCATAATTTGATTGGCCATCCATAGGGTTACGACCATGCAAGTATCTCAGCATTCGGAATGTTTGCAAGTTCCCAGAACCAGCCATCACCTGCTCCCGGATATTTGTGTCAAATAAGCTTCAAGTTTTATATGCACAAAGATGTGAATTGTTCAGAATATAGAATCGAATTCAATCATACCACAGACAATGAAAGAACTATTAGGTGAAGGCATATCTCCAACGTGCCTCGATCCACAAACTTGGACAACCCCTTTGGAAGATTACTCCCACTGACACTTGAAATGGGTTTGATCTGCAACAATTTGAAGTTATGAGTTAGGATGAGGCCTCCCAGCACTCTGATCAAATGCACCCGCCATGTTATGTACACAGAATAGCACTAGAGGATAACCTCATTAAGAAAATAGATGGCATAACCATAGAGAATCTCATGGACGTTCCCATTTCTGGATCCAGCATATTTTAACCCTGCCATTGATTTGTAGGTCAAAAGATAGGAGGAAAAATCGGTGTTGATCAAAATATTCAAAGCACTTTTCTAAAAGTACCATTTCTTATCACCTTGAAGCAGAATTCTTAAACTTACCAAGAGACAAACAAGCCCCAGTGACAATGTTGACATATGCTTGAACAATTGATTCTTCATCCACCTCATACATATCAACTCTATCTTCATTCAGGTTTTTAATGCCATTTCTCACAATTTCTGGGATTTGGGAATCAATCCATGCCGAAGTGGGGTTGATGCTAAAATGAAAAAGCAAAGAGATGTTACAAAGGAAAAAGCAGAGTACAATTAAGAACCTGCTGCTTTCAAGTAAACAAGAAACTTTGTTTAAGATGAAAATTTGTAGGGGAAAAAAGGAAAAGGAACCCCTCAAGAGAAAAAATAATGTTATCAGATATTGCAATTCAAAACCTGAATGAATTAAGACATAGCTTCTATGAGTTACCTTTTCCACATGATCAAATTCCGTGCAATTACACGAAGCATGATAAAGTCTGGCCTCACGTATTGCAATTCAAAATGTCCAGATGGAACAGAAAGTCTAGAAGCTATCACTTCTGATTCAGTCTGCAAAGATCAACATGAAAGGATTGAACAAATCTACAAGCACAAACAACAGATAGCAACAGAGACAACCAAAAACTGAAACTAACTCTGTGGATCAACCAAAAAGTGACAAAGTTCTGAACATTTACTTTCTCCATCCTCACTTTAGTCCTTTATGGGAACTCCGAATTTTCTTGTATAAAAAATGTAATGGATTCACATGATAAAAAAATTCCAAATTTGCTCTGAAGTAATTGAAGGTTTACAGATGAAACATCTGCCATTCAATAATTCAACTCAATCAAATTCTTTGCTGTATAGTAAAATGGATGGAGTAATATTTCAAATGTAAATGAGATCATTCACACATGCTCAGAAACTGACGAGCCTGAAAATGGTTTTAAAGCTTGTCTCCGGTGTACCAAGACTCCATTCATTTTACTGGTGCCATGGACAATGAGCTTCTAAATTCCTCACTTCTAACCATGACACCAGTGCTTAAAAAAGCTTGCAGAGGTGCCTGGACTATAAGGCACAGCAACATAAGGCGCCAAAGCCCATTATAAATGGCCTAGGCAATGGATTTCATCTAGGCAATAAGAGACCCAGAGAAACTGATTAAGGTGTCAAGGTGTGATTCACTTTTCCTCGTCCAAAATTTCTCTTTCCTCTATGGATCTCTCCTTTTCTTGATGTTGGGAAATGCATAACCTTGCTTTACTGCACATATTCTTGTTTAAAATTATTGATTGATAACCTATTTTTTATTTTATAATTTAAAATATTTATGCCTTAAGATAGCTAGGTTTATGAAATTACATTATAATTTAATGAGCTATGACTTATAATAAAGATATTGCGTATGTAACTGCATTATTTTTTTAATATTCAAAATTGCAACTCATCAGCATGGCAATTTTCTTCTCCTTGTGAGCTTCAGAACCTAGGATCTAGGACCTCTATCACCTTAGGTCAACTCATTTCAACTAGGGAGACACTGAATGCTTCAACGAATGCATACTAGAAGGAAGAGCATTATAAAAATGAGGACTTTCTAAAGAGATAAGATTACCTGCTATAATGTTACTATGATAGAAAACAGCAGAAAAAGCTGCTACAAATGCACAATACTATTAATTAACAGTGCAACTTCTAATTTGGTTCAACTCACCTTGAGAAACATCAATGCCAAAGCCATAATAGCTCCAGGTGCAGTAACATCAACATTGACACAGACACCATCCAACATCTAACATACCCAAATGCAGAAACACGAGTTTAGAATAAGATATGTTAGACGTCCACAACAAGTTTTAATAGCATCAATACACAGCAGAAGCCAGCATGTAAAGATACTGTGTTCAATCTTCATAACCTGTCCCGCAATGCAATTGTGTTCATCCATTGTAAGCGTCAGAAGGGTCTTCTCCTTGTGGAAATTAATAATTTCCCTTCTAAGATTAGCTTTACATCACTTTAGAAATTTAAGCATCGTGTCACGATTTTCAGGCGCTTATTTTTGGAGTCAACAGCTTCAGTATGATATCCAAACTATGAGTGATGACTGCTTCTAAGAGTTGTATGGAGCTCAAGAATAGTTCCTTCTTTCATCTTCCTTTTCATTCACATGTTTCCTCTCAACTATTTAGATCCACAGACACCTCATACTCACCATTCTAAACAAGCAATTTCCCACTCTATGATCAGAACTAATGTAGATATATGAGATCTACTGGAAGTATAAAATGCACCCTAATATGACTTCACATTATCTTCACAAGTTAAATGAAAACATTTAATGTCAGCTTGATTGACAAGAGTATCATAGAGCTCTGACTAGTAACAGACTAGCTAAATTTAATGTTACTATTACCTTATGAGACACTTCCACCCCAGCATAATGGAATAGTCGATCAACCAATGTACCAACACAAGCAAGCGCCTCATGCCCTCGACCTATGTTTAACATTAAATTATTAGTAACAAATTAGCAAAAGGATTCCATAGGAGTTAGTCAATCTGTTCATACCCAAAGCAACGAGCCCAAGGGAAAATCCAGCAGAAAGAGCATAACCCTCCCTCTCGAGAACATTATCACCTCCACTTCTTCGGCCTATTTGACCCTGCATGTAATGCATAATTAACAGTGCGTAGAACAATTGGCACAGCAGGAAGTAAAATGAGTGTGCGGGGTTGTTCGAGGGGTGTAAGGCATTATACAGGGAAATTATAAAATACATACACATAACACAGTGGCTAAATACAACATTAAAATAAATACTATGCAACAACATCCAATTATCCCACAATGAAGCAGATATAATGGGTTATTTGAAGTTAATGGCTTTATGAAACTGACTAAGCCAAATATTATTACAATAAGAAGATTACAGAAGAAAATGCTACAAGAGAAAATCAGGATGTTCTTTACGTTTATGCAGAATGGTATCAACACTTGATGGCACAACAGTTACAGGACAGGATAAAACACACGGGAAACAAAAAGCGTGTAAAAATAAAAACAAATGAACATCGAAATGCCTGAAGTTAAACTGAGAGATGTTTGAATAACAAAGAAACAAAGTTGAAATGTGATAATGAAAATCGGGAATCACACACACAAGTACATTCACTAATCCCGAACTAAAGTCAAGGCAACTAAGCCACCAGCTAAGGAAGATCTCCCAGAGTCACAGCAGAGGAACACTGACCTAAGGAAAAACGCCAATAACAAAAGATAGGTCTCAGGTGGGTCACGAGATATGTCACCAAGTGACTTTAACCTCTCCCTCAATAACAAATACCCTAAAGGAATATATTCTAAATGATTCTAGAAATGGCATGATTGGGTAGGGGGTTTATAATCCAGATAAAATGCTTGCTGAATGTATATATAAATGAACTTGCAAAATCACTCGTAACTCGTTTCTAGAGTATCACATTTACAGGGGTTGGGAGAAAGAGAGAGGGTTCTTAAAAGCAATATTAAAGAAGGGAATTAGCAATACCAGAAGAAACTGCATCGTCTGTGGATTTGTAGAACCTTCATGAAGGAGCCCAAGAGACACCAAAGCTGCTGACTGTAACTCCAACATAAAGCAAGTAATATATTCATAACCCTAAATGCATGTATCCCCAAAAGGGAGGCAAACAAAACAGGACATGCAAATTCCAGTTCACACTTCCTGGTAATTTGCAGGTCTAATTAGATACAAGCCCAGCAATTGGTTGGACCTTATCCCTTAAGGATCTAAGAACTACATTGACAAGGCCCAACAGGTATTTGATTCTGAGACTTGTAGCAAAAATACACAGTCCAGCAAAAGGACTAAGTGGATTTTTAGTAGCTTATGGCCACATCTGAAAGCAACCTCTTTAGCTGATAGCCTAATAATGTACAGTATGTTTTCTTTATGATCATGCATAATGTACTATATTCATCAAATAATTGTTATTTCTGAGAAGTTATGGGAGCAAGTGTTGATTCCAATACAATTACATAACATGTTTTTCTTCTGACAAGTGTCCACTAAATATGACAGCAAACATAATGAGATGTGTTTGCTGACAAGGTGCAAACCAATCCCATGTACCTATGTTCATCCTATTATAAGCATGATTGCCCTATCAGCTCAATCCAACTCTCCCCCAAACCCGCCTATAAGTTGAGCATGTACTACCTAGATTTATATCCATAAAAAGCATCATTTTTCAAATTAAACAAGGTATCTCCTAAAAGAATAACTGCACACAAACTACAGAAACACTGTGAAGCACTTACCACAAACCTAAATAAGCCACAAGATCTCCTTGAATGGGAAATACAGTTTTAACTTTAAGCATTCAATCAATTCCAGCAAGAACATGGTGTTGTAGAGACAAATATTACCTGCAGAAGTGTCGGAACTTCCAACTCAGGGAATGAAGGAGGATGATGGGCAGGTAAATGAAGATAAAACGACTGCATGGAACAATGTAATAGTTATCACAAAACCCCAGAGAAATACGCAAATAGTTACCTTTAAAATAAATAAATAAATAATACGCAAATAGTTTCTTAACAAGGAATAACAACACTAGTAAGGAAGTTAGCAATAGGTTAGACAAATAAGATATTCTACTTCCAACAAATACACAAGTTGTTTAAATAAAAGAGGTATACAAGATATTAGCAATCTTTGCATGTTAATGCACATATTTGTACATAATGAAAACCTTCTATGTTTCCCAAGATGTGGCAGTAGATTTAAACTGATTTGCTGTTCTAAATCATAACAGTCAGTTTAATTTTATTTTTTTTAGAAAGTGATATATCTCTGCAGAGAAACATATTTTCTTCCAAATTGTAATCAATTTTTGCAATATTCAGTGGATCCTCTCTCCTGCATACTTTATCAAAGAAAGAAAGCATTTAGCATTGGCATAATATCTGCACTACCTTTCCAATAGTTGGTGCCATAGTCCCTCGATAAGATGCCGCTAGGCCGAGCATCAATCCTACAGTTGTACTTTCATGATCCTGAAAAGATAAATAAAGACGTCCATTTCATAAAAATGATTAAAGAGAAGAAACTGCCAAGTTCAAAGATATGGTATACTAGGGCTTGATTGTATGATGCTTTCCATCTGTTGAGTGTAGTTATTCAAAGGCATCTCCAGATCCTCCACCTTTCCTATATTTATTTTTTCATCTACATAATAAAGATTAAAAGGACAAATAACAACATGCAATTGTCTAAGCAAACACACCTTAAGTTGGTGATTGCCTAAGCGATGTATGAAAAGAAAGGAGTTAATGTACCAGGAAGAGCCATTTGGCATGATATCCTGGTATCTCAAGAAGTTGCTTAAGTGATGGACGAAAAAATAAGTCACATCCAAGAAAGGTAATTAAGCATCAAAATGGCATAAGAATTGATGAGAAACATGGGGAACGTGCTCACTTGGGGCAGATTCATTTTGTGAGGGCTTAAATATAACAAATCTCATTTATTACATGCATGGCGAGGGAAAGAACTGGAATCCTGAACAGACTCGAGACGATGAATAGCGAAGTATGTGAACAATGTCCAGACACGACAGGACACATATTGTATTATTGTTTGATTGAAAGTACTCAATAAAAGTGATTCAAATGGTCATGGAGAAGCTGAAATTTAGGCAAATTAAGTACGTGATTTCTGAATAGCTGGGGTAGATGGCCATAAACATGTTGAGCTGTTGAAGCAACAAATTTATCTCAAAACTAGGTCTGCAATACTGATAACATGCGTTGTTAACGTGCATGTGGCATTTGGCATGCCAGAAACACCAAGATTTTTCAAAATATATTCCATCATCTTTTAGTGAAGCTAAATGTATTGAACTGGTGCTAGTCTGCTAGATCAGCAGAGGTTACTCTGTAGAAATTCTTTTATACTAAGCATAGAAACCTTTTATATTGCTTCATTTTGGAATATATCCAAAAATAGAAGCAAAAAGTTTAACAACTACCACTTCATCCAATTTTGCCCAAAATGAAAACATGGCATTAACAGCACTAACACAGTTGAATTTGCCCAATCAGTAGGCCGCAGAAAAATAATCAATATTTATTTTGACACATGCACATAATCATATGAAGGCAATGAAGAGAACCACGCAAAAATAGACATAACAACGACTCAAGGAGAGCACTATGAAAAATAAAACCAACAGAACACACAGAAATTGTAGAGTGCACACCTGTAGGTAGTACTGGTATATGTCGGTTATAGCAAGAACATGTAGATGTCCATGTAGCCCAAGTGCAAGAAGAAGGCCAGCGTGAACTGAATTGGGCTCCTCAGGTCTATTATAAGTGATCCAAGTTCTAGATATTTTTCCCTGAAATGTGAAATATATATTCATGATCCAAGGGATGAAAACAACGATTATTCATAATAGATAAAAGAATGAAAAGGCATAACAAACTTGACCAAGAAAAGGAAAAAACATAAGCAAAGAGTATTTTAACTGTTAAACATTTATTGCACACAGGAAGTATATGCCTGGGCAAAATGAAATAAACTACGTAAACATTCACATTACCCGATGTTATTGGTTGCAAAGTGTCACATCCAAATGCACGAAAACTAGTAGAAAAAATAGCTACGAAATACCTACAGTTCTTATACAAAGACATCGGATTATAAGGCCACAAGATTCATACCTGGAGGGGTGCAAGACGTAATCCAGCAGCTACAGCATTGTGAAACTCGGGCCATGAGCGAAGCTCTTGTACATTACGTATATTTGGATCCAAATTTATCTGCAGAAACATATAAATTTTAATATAGAACTATTTGTAAATTTTAATATAGAACTATTTGCAAACTTTAACATGATAGATAATGTACAAATGACAGTATCTGCAAAGAAATGCATTTGCAGAACCAATAGTATCAATGTAAATATCTGAATAAAATTATACCCAACGTAAACACAAAGGTGTGCCACTCATAACAAGACCACTGATTATGTGCATTCAAGCTGACTTACTATGGCATTTTGCTGTGCTGGCAAGCGACCAGCTAAAACAAGTTTGGGGACTGTGATTGCCTACAAAAAAATAGCCAAATAATCAAAGAATATACCAAAACTTCCAACGTCAACCACCTGCTTAATTTCTAAAGGTTGCTCATGCTTTTGACGTTCATCCTGGTGAAAATGAAAGAAAAAAATTTATGCTAGGGCAGTAGACAATAAGAAAGTAAACATACTTCTGTCAAAAGAGTGCATGTTGTTGCAAGTGTTAATGCCCCACGGCCAAAAGGAAGAGCTGTAGTCCTTTGTGCAAGCTGCCAGAGCTGAGCCTAATAGAAACAACTAAAGCATTTAGATCTTCAATACATGAAGAGATGATGCAGAAATAGGATCCCAGATGAGGTACAGTCAGATATTTGAAGCACATTCAAGCAGGGAAAACAATGTTAACTTAAAAACTCATGAAATACTATCTTTGCCATTATAGAAATTTCAATATATTAAACATATCACTTAAAAGAGACACCGAATGCTGTCTTTGGTGTTGTAACAACTTCAAATTCTCAATTCCTCCAAATCAGAAGTTCATACCTAATGCAGCTGATTTTTGAGTTTCAGGATTAAGGTGATGAACTTATGTCACTACTCTTTAAGAGAAATGTAAACAAATTTCCATGATAAATGACTATCATGTGAGATTCATATCTAAAGCTTGGGACTCATCTTAGTGACATGAACAGGGTAAAGCTTGGGACTCATCTTAGTGACATGAACAGGGTATATCTAAAATATTGCACCTTCATTTTTGCTTATATATGTACTTTTTTCCTTCACGTTAGTATTTATTTTTTCATCTTCACAAGAGAATATATTTATATATAAAAAAGAACAAAAGAAAAGACTAAAGACGAGCAAAACTAAAGCCATGGATGCTTTGAGTTAAAATGAGATGAGCATCATTCAAATACACAGATGAATGATAAATACGAACTTGATATTTGGACAGATGCTATCAATTGTAGAAAGAGGTCCACCAGAATATTCCAACTAAAGAATGCTATAATGCAAACCTGCTGAAGGTCTTGATCAGAAGCAGAGGAACAAGCAGGTGTCTGAATTGACACAGGTCGTGCAGAACACAAAAGACGTCTAACCTACAAGGGAAAAAAAGCTTTTTATCAAGTACCATGGCTTGAAAGGCAAACTTGAGCCAGTATTTTATGACCAAAGAAGATCTTAAGCATAAAGATAGATCTGATAGAAAGAGAGATAATCAAGCGCCAAGAACACACATTTCAAGGAGAAATGGATTTTTTCTTCCAAAAGGAGAAACAAATTGATTTCACAAAATAGCAGCACACAAGATCAGAACTTTTAGTTACAAATATGTCGAACGCCTGAACAATATTTCAGTGAAAAGGTTATTACTTTTCATATGATTAAATATGAATGTGGAGATAGATAATACTCCCTCCATTCCAAAATATAAGTGCTTTTAGTTTTTTGGACGTTTTTTAAGAAGCTAAAAAATATAGTAAAATATTAACTTTGCAAGAATTTACAGAAGCTTCTTACAAAATGTGCAAAAGCTAACATGACTTGTATTTTTTAACGAAGGTAATAGAACTCATAAAAATTAAATTACAGAGTAATGGATAGTGTGAAGAACTTCATAAAAATTGAAATAGAGCTCATCACAATAATGGGTTACTGCTTTATGCCTTAGCAATTGCCTAGATGAATAAAATTTTGAAGAGAAAAACGGGTTCAATAAATAGGAATTATTAGCTTACCATGAAAAAAGTATCCAACTATCTATATATTATTTATAATACACATGCACAAAAGTATCTGCAGCAAAAAAAAAGAGTACAC
Organism: Persicaria maculosa; assembly: GCA_963922045.1. Classification (NCBI taxonomy): domain Eukaryota; kingdom Viridiplantae; phylum Streptophyta; class Magnoliopsida; order Caryophyllales; family Polygonaceae; genus Persicaria; species Persicaria maculosa. The sequence goes on from OY998253.1 coordinate 80,472,146, forward strand.
TTTTCCAAGAGTGTGTGAGTAACAAAAAGTTACAATATACCTCATTTAATCTCAAGTCCCTTCCATATTGCAACTGTGTACTAGAGCTAAAAATATGATCCATGCCATCTACCATGGAACCGTCAGAAGAATCAGTTTCCTCAAACTTTGAATTTTCCAATCCATTAGATTCAGATGCTGTCAATGGAACTATCACAGGATTAAGATGCCGCATATAAGGAGTAGACATAGAAATCAGATGTAGATTAGTCTGGGTTTCAAGCTCCTCTGCGTTTCTCAAGTTTGTGATGCATGACAAGGCTAGATCTTCTCTGCCAAGAAGAACATACGCAGCTGGTGGCCAGTTGGCAGGAGGAGACTCCCGACACTTGTCTAATGCCTGCGCAAAGTGTAAAGGTCTTAACTGGATTGGTACTACTTCACAATTCTAGGAAAAAATAGAATGAAAAGAAGCATCTATTATTCTTGCTTGCTACAATAAGAAACCTAGAATAGAGTGCAATCCAGTAATCCTAACTCAAGGACTACTAAAATCATATTCCTACATTTAAGATAAGATTTTTACATGGCGTAGAGGCAGTGAGACACAAACAGGCAACATGTCCATCTGTTGCAAGCCAAATCCTTCTCCAACCATTGCTAAAACTGTTTGCTCCTCAGCTGTAGAATATGATCCCAAGGCAATATTACAGTAAACACCAGAACTAAGCTTCCCATCCATCAGCCTAGCACCTGAGAGTATACTATAAAGTGACACTATCCTCCTGGCCCAGCTGACAACTGAACTCCTACCAGTCCGAACCAGAGCTGGAATATCATCAGAACCAGCATGAGCAAAGCCATGCAACAAGCAGTTCTCAAGCCATCTGTACAAACTAGGCGGAGATGTTGGAGACGAAATAGACTGAAAACCTCTCTTTCTTTTGCATAAGAATGGAAAATCACGAATGTAATGCTCAACATAACTTTGCTCTCCAAGGAAATCGGCAACTTGGAATAAAAGAACCACCAAAAGCGTTAAATCCCTGCAAGGAATAATAAAAAATAACTCACCAAAGAAAGAATCAACAGCCAAAAGGATATAGTATGATTGAAACACATAAGAAACAGTATCAACAGCCAATAGCCATCTACAAGATTGACTGTAACAAAAAGACGAAAAACTTAGAATGGAATTTCCCAAAGGAAACAGTGCTATCTTATTCTGCAAACAGTGACATCTAATATTGTTGTTTGAATGTCTTTCTAAAATAATGAAAGGATACATTCCATTTTATTGACAAACCAGTAACCAAAAAGGAGATGGAGATCCAGCTAAACATCCATATATAAGAGAAATAAAAATCAGTAGTTTTTTTTTTTTTTAAAAACATGTTTATGGATACATTCGCAACTCTTAAGAAAATAATGTACTATATAACAGTAGAGATTAAAGCAGTGCGACAGATCAAGCTGGGATCTAGTTAGAATGGCCTCAAGGAAAAGGACGACCCTCGTATATAAGGACAGCTGCCAATTGTATCAAAAAAAAAGACAGCTGCCAAACCAAGATCCTAGAAATAAAGAGGTAGCTACGTCAAAAGAGCAAGGAGGAGACACACGTGTGAAGTGGTCAAGCACTAGCCAAATAAGCACAACAACTACCAAAATAATCCATAGCCCACTAGCCAAATAAGCACAACGACTAGCCATGCATTTTGAGACAGATTGATAACAGAAGATATTTGTGTAATCAGCAATAGCAACCTGAAAACACTGCTCAGTCTCCTATAACTATTCATTTAGTATTCTCTCCGTTCAACCCTATCAATATTTTTAGCATTTGACACACGTTCTAAAGAACATATCAATTTGACTAAAAGTACCACCCTTTTTACTTCAATATTCTTAAATCTACTACTAAAAGTACCACCCTATCAATGAGTGGAGAGGGAAAGTAAAAAAGAACAGAATTCAATAACAAACTTACCATCCGAAAAAATCTAAAAGGAATTATCTTTTTGAACAAGATTTAAAGGCTAAAAAAAACTTGTACTATTGAAGGGAGGGAGCACAGATTAAGGATCCATGTAAAACATCCTGGCAACCAAGCATTATCAGATAAAGGATAAATCCTTGGATGTGGTGATAAATACCATTTTAAATAATGTTTTCTTGGTTCTTTTTCCCAAATAATCCCTTTAAAAACTGCATATTCCTCCAGAGTCGTAATTTTGATAAGAATCAACCATCATCCTCTATCATTATAAATTAGTTAAGAAAATGATCAACTATATCTCCTTCAGAAATCTCACCATTCTTAGCTTTAAAAACTGCGTATTTTTGTTATCATATGCTTTATGAACAAATACTAGCTGCCTTCTATGCTTCCATGAGTGCAACATTGTACTAATACACAGCTAATGGTGTCAACTACATATTTGAAATAGTATAAATTTTAGGGAGCCATCAATCAGCAGTAGCACACAGCTATAACAAAACAAGCTAAAACTTCAAATAAAAGTTTAGAAATGGAGGAAAAAATAAGGAGCTGCATTAACTGCTGAATAATGGATTACTCACCGCTTATGTAGATCAATTAGTTTGAGATTTTCGTATAAAGCATGCAAGGCGTTCAAGCACTCTGTCAGGAACTGAGTATTCTCTGTACGATTAAGCATCTCCCTGCTCTTTAAGGATGGATTCGATTTTGTCTTGTCAACTGATATGTCAGATGCGATGCCATTGGTGAAGTTACCAGTACAATAATTCTTGTGGAATTCACTGTGAATGAGATAGTCCCATGATGAGGTGTGCACTAGAACTGAGCTCTCTAGGCAATTCAACACAGGCTTCGTACACATTTCCATTATGACACGGCTAAATGACTGCCAATCATGATCCACACTATAATCAGCCTCTGACAGATAGGCTGAATCACCATTTCCCCAAAGAAGTTGAAGAAAATGATTGTAAAAGCTCAAACTTAAGCCCTCGGCCAATGCTGTGATGCAGTCATCTACCAAGCTACATGATGGTTTTCTCCGCAATGCAACTCTAAGAATCTGGGTCCGAAAATTGATCAGAAAATATCAATGCCATTAACCATAAGCCATGCTACTAGGGAAAAAAACAATGAAAGAACGGTACAGAAATGAAAGAACAATGGAGAAGGAAGCCAAAAACAAAGCTGGAGTATCAAAAGGCGCGTCACTTCTAATACATATACACAAAACAGGGCAAGAAATTCACAAGCACGAAACAACTATAGCAATACAGACAAACACGACCATATAACACAACCAGAAATATGATTGTGCATAGACAAATAAGTGAAAGTAAGATACAAACTACACAGGACGCAACTATTAAATGGAACATATTGAAAATAAACTATACAATTTGCACAAGAATCGTAATCACACCTGCCCATTGCTTAGAAAAACATTGACTCGACTTCCAACAGAATCGGCCAATCTGACAATCTTTAAGTTGTGAAGTGAAGTTCCTCTAAGCATGGTACTCCCAGACAATAGGTCTTTGCCCAGATAAGAAGGAAGCAAGTATTTGCACAGGCATTGCTTCCCTGACTACATCAAGCAAGTAAGAAATATGTCAGTTAAGAACTTAAGATGCTCTGTTTTAATCAGAGATCCACAAAGAAGCTCTTCATGGCATGACACTTCGGCTAGATAGCACCACCGAGCACTGACACAATTAAAAGTAAAACAGCAATACCTGAAAGTAAGAGAAAATGGAAGACACTTTGACAAATGTTGTGATTCAGTTACCTAGTTCAAGTGTTTTCCTATACAGCTCCCAGAACCAGTTCATGATAATCTTTCCACCACAAAAAAGGTTCGTAAAAATTTGCAACATTTGTTCTGAAAGTTTTAAGTTAAGACCCATTTTGCATTTTGGTTCACCGGTTCGGCTCCTAATTGCATGGGATCTCAACTTGTCCAGCAACTACATAGGTAAGACGATTAAATATCTATGCTGCCTTGTGGTCAAGAATCAAACAAGAAAGACCACAATGTGATGCTACATATACTAAGAGCTACTGAGTTTTCTACTTCTTTTTACCACTAGAATATAATTCTTAATCTTGTCATAACAGTTTAATCAACCACTCCACTTCGTACCTACTACCCTACTAATTTTAGAGTTCTCTCTATACTTTCCTTACTTCTCAACCAAGTGTAATCCCGCTTAAAGGGGACTGAGGGTCTAGATGTATGCACCCTTACACCAAGCAAATCGAGAGGGTGTTTCCGAAAGACCAAGAGATGACAAGAGTAAGATAGAAAACACAATTCAGCTGCGTGACAAAAATAACTGAATTTAGTTAAAATGCTCCAGAAATTGATATGGGAGCTATATCCTCTCTATCCTTTCCCAATCCATCAATTTAGCATTTATCAAAGATAAGGCAAAAATCACACTCAGTGCAAAAGGAGAAATAAGTATTTTATAGAGTAAAAGGAGAAATAAGTATTTTTGTAAAAAGAATTACAATACACTAAATGGATGGCAGTGGACATAATAGGTTATAAATTATAAGGCTGTGTTAAAGCATTTAAACCTCATATGACACAGTATTTATTTCCCTCCCTGTCCATTTTTCTCTTCAATGTCTAGCAGTATGTTACTGTTGAGGCTCCCAATTAACATTAGTTAGAAATAAGGAATCTAAAAGGAACAATATTCCCTTATAGTTATGTGATTTACGTGGGCTAATCTCAATATCTTAGTATATCCCCTCGATATCACTTTTGATTTGGATCTGAATGGGGGAAAATGCTCAAAAATGGCTCTTGGAGACACTTTAGAGGTTCCAAGGCAATCCACAGGATAAAAATGGCATCCCCAGAACTTTCAACAAGTGTTTGTGCGCCACCTTATCCACTTCAAGTGTGTGCCACCTTCTTGGGTCACTGAGGCACTTTGCCTACGCAAGTGTGCAAGAGCACTTGAGTAAGATAGGCGATTGCCTTTTTGTCGACCTTGGTTTATCAAAGATGACACGTGATATTTTACCCTTCTAGATTTGGAACAGATATGTAAATGGAACTCTTTCTCTCTTTAAAGCAAATACTCCGTATGAAATATGAAACATGCATTCTTGCACCATCAAAAAATCTCAAGTTTTGGATGATAAGAGACAACTTGTAAAGCTAAATGATACGAGGAAGGAAGCAAAAATGGCAGCGACATCCGACTTACATACAATAAAACAGTATTTTTTGAATCCAGAACAACTACGTCTTTGAATGCCAGTGGTCCAAATCTTGACCTGCCAAAAAAAAGAGTCAAAAGATAGAAAAGATACTTATCAGATTTACTGCCAAATAAAACTACCTTGGACGAGTTACGGAAACAGGTTCAGCTGCAATTGCTGGTATGCTCCAGCTAGTGTCTGGTTTCACATCAAAGAGAATCTCCTCATTAATAGCGACAGTTTGAAGCCTCACAGACTGCAACCTTTTCTGCTCTTGCAGAAGGAAACAAACTAAAGGAGCAGCATCTTCATCGGAAGCCAAAAAAACCTAAACAAAATGCAATTAGAAAACAGTGCTGACTGCTGCAATGAAACAATAAGAAAACATGGTAGGAGTGGAGAAATATTTTAGGAAATGGCAAAGAGTGTAAGACAATGATAAAAAAATAAAAATGAGTATTTAAGATAAAAACACAACCTTAGATGCAGCTACGGGAGAACCTTTTGCCTGCCATACTGGCCTGAAAGAGTATTGCCTTGGCAATATGTCAATGGGATTTGCATCAGAAGTCAAATCCAATCCACGAGCTGGACTAACAAGTTCCACTAACCAAAGTGAATGTTGCATCCTTTCTGCCATATGCAGCAAAGAAAGGCAAGCATCAATATAAATGCATTTAGAATTTGTTAGATATATCATCCCGAAACTTGCAATAATATTTTCAAGTAACAGAGAAGGCAGGAAATAAAGGAGTGATACCTTTATTGTAGGAAGCCATTAGTGGAATACAGTCACTTGTCCAAATCGTTATCTCATCAAAGTCTTTCATTACCTTAAAAGTTCCTCTTTCTTCAATGTAAGTTGGCTGATACAAATAAAAAATAATACATTAGTATATCATAGAAAGCAAGAACAAGTTGTGAAACAAAATAACAACTGAAGCATGCAACACAAGCACCAGGAAATATTTTGAGGGACAGGGAACTATCAGACATACTTGTGGGTCTTCTAGAGGGGAATTCAAAATCAAATGCGAGCATGATGAAGCCAAATTCCCCTTCATAAAGCTATCAGAGAAGCGAGAACTGAAACTAGATATGGGACTTTGCCTGAACTCTCTTTTTACACAAGGCAGATGTGCATTTATTGGACTAGTAGATGAATAGCCTTCTGTAGCTTGCTGTAGGAGCAAACCAAAAGGAAGAGACCATATTGATGTAACCAGGCCAGGAAGTAGAATTGATGTTAGTTCGCCTGCAGAAAAAAGCAATAACTCAATATAAGTTATATTTTCAATTTAATCATGCAAAATCATGCCATCACTACCATCAAACAACTGCAATGCAGAGAGAGATCTATAATAAATTACAGTAGAGTCACCAAACAGCTATTGCAAATTTGCAATGTTAGTTTGAGGAATAAGGTTATATTCTTTTTGCATGTTAGATAAGTTTTATTTTTACTTCAATGTGATGGTCACATATGTGAGTTCACAACAATCAATTTAAGCATAACCACAATCTGTTTTATAACGAATACAACTATCATGCTCCTAGCAATCCAACAATATTCCAGAAAAGAACAGAACAGTATGGAGTTGAGAGATCAAGGGGTACTCAGCCAAGCTTCATCCAAAGAAGCCTGTTTAGGTACTACCATTAATTCACAGACATAAAAGCAAGATATTACTTCTTTTTACCAGAATATAAGAAAAAATAACTTGGCCTGAGAAATGCAAGACTTGCTACCTGATGTGTTGAAAATTGTCAAGGTATCAACTTCTAGCGCACAAAGTAGCGGTTGGCATATGCCACCAAAACGACACCAGCAAGCCTGAACATTGCATGTTAAAAATATAAATCATGGCTCCGACATTTAAAAAAAAAAACAGAAGAACTCAAAAGCCAGACATCAGGCATTATAAATTCATAATACATTGCAACTTCAAAGTAACAATCATGGACAGGAACACTAAAGATAGACAAACTTGGAAAGTAAAAAATGGAAGGTGTTTATGGTTATATTTATATACCACTTTTTCATACAGAAAATATATTAATAATGTGAGAGACAAATATACATCAAATGAAAAAAAAATCTTTATAAAAAGATTGAAAAAGTTATGATCTTGAAGAGAACATGCCCTTCCACTCAATCCAACAACCTAGCACCCGTGGGTTAACAATATTAGTTCAACAATAAGCACAAACAAAGAATATCAAGAAAGTCAAAAGATAAATACATAGGCCTGTGACACGAGGGATAATTTAAAAAAACTTCTATAATGCATATGGAATTTAGTTCAGACAATTCCAGTATGCTCAACCCACACTTTTATCTTAATGGATGTAATATGAAACTCCCTTATATAAAGGTAAGGAATGTCAACAAAATACTCTGAGCTAAACACAGTAACGGTCCCTTATGGAATGAAGTGGCTTATCCAAACATCATAAGCTTTTTCTATTGAAAGATGTCATGGCATGTACTCGTATGTAGGGAAGGTTGGGAACTAATAATCCAATTTTTGGGTTGTCAAATACTCAAATATCAGCAGTTAGCATTTCTGTCATGGATTTTCTTCAGTTTATTTTCTAGGAATTTAAGTGTGACTCCAAAATATGTCAATCTATCCACTTCATTTGAGCAATTTCACCAATTAGACTGCAATTCAAATAGTTGAAAGCTGCTACTAGATAAACCCAAAATATTATGCGTGAACAGATTTATATTGGAATCTTTAGCAAGTGTCAATCTATCCATATAAAAGAAATGCCGAAGGAACCCAGCCCTGGGAAAAAAATACCTGGAATGTGGGTCCATTCCAAGGAAAGCATTGAAGAAACTGAATTGCACAACTAAATCACGATTCACGACATTGATTAACAAGCAATCTCAAGGTAATGTTACCATGGCAATGGGAGAGTTTAAAGTGAATCTCTTGTAAACACGTGAACCCGTTGTCCATATTAACCTGTAAATAAAAGAAATGAAAAACATTAAAGTGAAACTCTTTTCGGGTAAGTGCACATGAAATTTAATAGCTAAGCCCTTCATTTATCAGGCAACAATGGTCAATGGGCAGATTTATCAAAGGGAGTTTTTGGCATGATTTGTTCATTTCTTATAAGGGGTTATGATGAATAATGTGTGCCAATAAGGAACTTAAAATGAATAATATGTGCTCCTAAGAAGATTATATGAACAACGTGTTGTTGCCAAACAACACATTTTTCATAAATTAGACAAAGAAAACTGCAAACCCAATGTTAATAAAATTGAATTGGGATAAAGCAGTAACGAACTGGATAAAGTAGACAGAAAAGAGGCAACGTTGTGTTCAAAGGGCTTCCTATCGTGTCTAATCTAGTCAATTTAAGTGCACTCTCAATCTCATGACTTTTGAGCAAAAAATGATAATCAGTGACAAATGGACCAAGCAAAAAATATAATCTAGTCAATATACTCGTGTCTAATCTAGTCAATTTAAGTGCACTCGAAATAGATCGAAAGTAGAAAGATCAGCCTATTCTGACTTTTGAGCAAAAAATGATAATCAGTGACAAATGGACCGAGCACACTCAAATGACTCAATTGGTTTAGAACTATTCGTCTCTTTTTTAAATGAATTTCATCTTCTCATTTGCCATAGGGTTTTTTCTCCTCTATGATAAAAAACTGAAACTTAGTACACCCTTTGACACCACTTCAATTCAAGTTTCTGCATAATCAAACAGGCCACAACTAACCTTTCATGGAGTAAACGATTAGCAATGTAACAGAGCTGCTACAGAGGCAATCTCGTTGCACTGATAGCAATTAGCAAATGCTAACCTCTAGCATTAATTTAATTCCATCAACCAGACACACTAATCACGTCTTTAACCCAATTGAATTTATTTTCAAAACCTATGTCTCACACTCTCCTCACGACCCCAAAAAAACCGTATCTCTAGAATTTAAGCTCAGGAAGCAACTCAACACAAAAGTGAGCACATTCAATCCAACTAGTCACAAGCTCAATGTCCATCAACTTAGATAACAAAGTGTAACTCAATTCAATTATTCTGCCTAGTCAAATAGATCGCAGCTGACTTTGAATCAATCAATTTATGCGCAATGTGACAGATCTGCAACAGAAGCAGCCTCATCAAACCAATTCAAGCCAGATTCCCGGTCATTAGGTTCATACGGGAACATTATCAACTCCAATAGAAAATGCAACCCCTGGCATTAATTTAATTCCATCAATTATCCAATTATCACATCCTTAACCTAATTGCATTTTTGTCAAAACCTAGGCATCACTCCCCCACCCCCAAAAAAAAACTGTATCTCTGAATTTAAGTCAACTCGACAAGACACAACAGTGAGCACATTCAATCCAACTATTTAGTATTTACCAGCTCAATGTCCATCAACTCAAATAACAAACCCTAACTCAAAAAGGTTTTACATTTTTTTCCCAGCACAGTCGCAACAGTGGAAAAATACTGGCAAAAGTTGAAAAGATTCAATTACCGGTTTCCTCTGATGAAGAGTTCGTGGTCGCATCCGTCGCCGGGGGAAGAAGATGCCTGAGAATCGGAGCCGCAGCCGCCGACCCCGGAGGAAGAGACCCTCTCGGCGGCGAATTCAGGGGGGTAGAGGGAGTAGTGGAATTCTTGAGGGACATCGTCGACAGGTTTGCCTTCTAGAGATTCGGCGATTAGGCCGAGAGGTTTGAACTCGCCGAGAACGTTCAGCCGGCGAACGCCTACCGACATTTTCGCCCTGAGCTCGCAGAAATGAGCTCCCAGTGCTCTGTCCCGCCTTTTCTGTTTTGGGTTTTATTTTGAGTTTTTTTTTTTTTTGGCAGCGTAACCCTAGTCCATGTACAAACCTTAGGTTAGGTTAGGTGCAATATGTGTTCTCTCAAGTAAATTATGGGCTTTTTTAAGTTTTTCAAAATAAGTGGTTTAATCCACCTCGTAACGAGTAGGTTTTAAAGGGTTAAAAGTATTTTCTCAAAAAAGTACTATGTTTTCAGTATTTGAATCTTGAATCTCTGGTCAAGGGTGGAGAGTCTCCAATCAACTCACCGCGCTTCTTGTAGGTAAAATTATGCGATTTGATGGGTAAACCTATGATAAATAAGGGGAGTTTATGAAATGTAATCGACGTTATTTTAGATTCTAGCAAAAATATAAAGGCTTTTATATGAATTAATTAACTTTTTCAAAATAATTATCATATATCATATATTATCATTACGAGAATGTATTCGGTTCCCTAGTTATGAAAAGTGTTTTACCAAAATTGTTTTTTTAGAAGTATGTTATGTAGTTGTCCAAATTGGGATCCTCTATATCATGTGGTCCTCTATTACAACACTATAATCCCGAAACAAATGTTGCAAATGCTATGAATATCAACCCAAAATGGGGTGATGACCACAAAAAAAAAAAAAAAAAAGGTTGTGGCAATTTTCGCAAACAAGGACATGGGAAAAGGTTACTTCGGTGTGGCAATATTGGAGAATAATTCTACAAAGGGATGAAGCATAAGATCCAATGCCCTGTTTGGTATAACTGTAAGAATCGGAATGGAATGAGAAAATCGTAATGACCCATTCCCGGGGCTAATTGTTTGGTATGTTGTCATAACGGATCATTCACCGTTCACAACTAGAGCCAATTATTCCTTTGTAACCGGCAAGGCAGTCTCTCAAGCCACTGAAAGAAATGAGAAGAAGTACGCGGATATTTATGTTGCTAAGAGGTATTGTTTCATGGCATTTGCGTTCTCTACTTTTGGAGACCTGGGGGTGATGCTATTAGTTTTTTGAAGCGGGTTCAATTGGTTACGAACTTACGAAGAGTCATATGGTAGGGTCTGGTAATGGTGATTTCATATTTTATAGAGTTGATTTTACTATTTAAAAAGGGGTTGGAGCTCAATTTGTTATGAGGTTGGATGGAGGATTCTCTAGTATTTTGATAGGAATGAAATCAGCCCCAAAATCGAGAATGGATGATCCCGGTAATCATTTCGATTCCGGATTTTTATCATACCAAACACTTAAATCGGGAATCATCTATTCCGATTTCCATCTTTTATTCTCAGGAATGCATACCAAATGAGCCCTAGGTGGATCCAACGAGAACCCCAGACAAATCAAAGTATCAATATTGTCGATGTGAGATGATTGGTCGTTTGGGGCAAAGTGTGTTGTATAAACAAACATTTAATTACATGAGTTGTATCATGTTTCCCATTTTAAAAAAAAAAGATAAAGGATGTGGAAGCAAATTTTGCTGCCAATAAATAATGCTCCACACATGTCCACTCTTAATCTCGAAAACATCTTTATAGACAATGTTGAGATTGTTAATTGATTTACCCTTAATAAAGGCACTAGCTTCTAAATTTCTCTTTAATATATTTTCCCTTTATAGCATGTTGCACCCGTGTTATGTATAATATCAGTTCAAAGTCATCCTAATTAATATACAATGCTCCATTTGTCACTGTGTTGCCTTATTTGAAAATGTGTGAGTATAAGATTACTTTAAAGGATTGGAGGATGAAAAAAGCATTCATAATCATGAGATGAACTTTTCAAAACCTCATTGATAACGGTGAGGCATACCTCATTCACTTATGTTAATGTGCCTTGAATCATTGTTGACCGACGGCACATTTGGGGGTCTGCCCCTCGGCGGTGGTCCAGGGGGCGATGCGCCCCTGGCGAAGGGGCCAGGGGACTACGTCACCCTACCTTTACGGTATGCGATGTTTATTGTAAACGGGTCTGTCGTTTGTCTATTTTGGGTTTTTGGTCCATTGTTTGTTTAGGGTTTCATGAGTCTTTTCACATACTCATGAAACGCCGACCCCTTGTAACCCCAATCTGTTTTGTTTTCTCTAATACAAATCTGGTTCTCTGCTCGTGAACGTAGGTAACACACCGTTGTCGAACCACGTAAATCTATGTGTCTTTCTTCGCTATTTTCATTCTCATTATAACAACTTCATTCTTCCTAATTCTTTAATCCTCAATCCCCTAGCCTCCAACGGACCAATTAGGTTGCAAACCAAGGCCTCAACATAAAGGGTTGAAGCGTATTCGCATCTTCGAGCATCACATGCAACCATTCTTCCACATTCATCACATGTCGCAAAACCTGCCAAAACGAGGTCAATCTTTTAGTTAACCCCATCAAAATTGAGCCTAAAAAATACCTTCCTTCGGTTTCCTCCACCCGTTTTTTTTAATTGTGCTATATGGCTTAGGTGTTGTATTTGCTTATTCTTCCTCTAGGCCAATTATCTTTGTTTTGCTCTAGTTTCTCATATGTGCTTTTATTGTTCCTACCTAGTTTTTTCACTCTCCTAATCTTTTTGTTCTCAAATGGTATTTTATTTCTTCTTATCCAAATTTTCCAACAAGAGACTACCAATATTGTTTTCTATCCCGTTATAAGTTCATGATAAATGTCAATTGCTATATTCTCCACACTCCTATAAGTTTACTGTTCTTTCAATATTTTTCATACATTTCTCGAATTAGTCTTGCCGTTGTTCTGCATGTCGTGAACAATGTATTGAATCTCCTTAATTCCATGTGATTACAAAGCCCACGTTCAAGCTACACATTTATTCATTTTTTCTCAGCCTCACCTTTGTTGAATTGGGGTCCCATTCATTAGGTTTTTTCAAAGAAAAATTTCAGCTTTCGTGGACAGTCAATTTTCCATAATTAATCAAAGTTATTTGTGAAACGAATATTAATTAGTTTTTTTTACATATTCAAAGGCACTTGTTGTAGAAAACCAACCATTCTTATTTGTTTTTTTAATTATATTATATCTTCAATGTCATTATTTGGTAATTGGATACTTGTAAGTTGTAACTTTATGAATAATTTCTAAAGGCAGTACTTCCTGTAGTTTTTGGATGTTTCATGTTTTACTGGGGTTAATAAATATGTGGACGGTTTCTTGTTCATCTATTGTTTTTAAGAGTTCAGAGGTGTCCAAGTTCTCTTCCTCCCCCAACCATTTGTCTTTCTAAAATTTTATAGTTTTTTCGTTCCCTGCTTATAAATTAGATCAGACGTCCCTTACAAAACTCCTTCTTTAAGTTTCATAATTTTAGTTCGTTGCAAAGTATTTCTTTCTTTTTTTGGCATATTCCCAAATATTTTCCTCTTTTGAGTAATTTTCTTTGATGATTTTACCTATTTATTTTGCAAAGTAGGAGTATGTTGTATAAAGGGCAAGTTGAGGGAATCTAGGCTCAGATGGTTTGGCCACGTGCGTAGAAGAGTGTCGGATGCTCCAGTTCACAGATGTGATCTTCTTCCGATAGAGCGCTTGCGACGCAGCAGAGGTCGACCAAAGAAGTCATGAAGGGAGGTCATCAAGCATGATCTTACTTTGTTACACATTCCGGCCCCGAGGGATTAACGAGGGATCGCAGACAATGGAGAGAGGCTATCAGGATCAACGAGGGAGCTATGTGTACACCGTCGCGTCGAAACTATCTTTCAAAAGTAGGATCACTGCCGACTTGTTTTTGAGGGAGGGAAAGATCACTCCTAAATGCAGCCGTGATCAACTATACGATTGTAACACCCCCTTCGGTAAATGAGGGAATGTTCCAGCGCCAGTAGTTACTCGGACTTTAAGGTCTTTGTAACCACCTTAGGCTTATAGGGACATGCTACCATGCTCCCATAAACAAGATGATAACTAAAGAAAATATAAATAGCGGAAGACTTAAATATAATAAATTATGCTTTTATTAAACTCACGATTCAAATTACAATATTTGAAACATCAAATACATTACAGCGGAAGACTTTGTAAAAATAAACATTTACCCGTTATACAATATTTTCTTCAAATCTTGAAAACTTAAAATGTCGTCTTGAACTTCTTCAACTTCTCTTCAAAGACTCAATCTAAACCTGCGAACTGGAGGCTGAGGTATTGTTCGGAGACAATGAACCCCTAGCCGTCCAAATTAATAAAGGACGGTTAGTTCGCGAGAACTAGCAAGTGACGGCTCGAAAACTGGGACTACTTTGGACTCAAACTCAGTGACCATAATAAGGTATGAATTGAATCCAAATGAGATTATTACTGATGAGAATATTTTATGTAGGCTTTATATTTGATGACTCAACTTCTGTGACACGGATAACCTCGAAGGGTTGAATAAGAAAGTGATGTAGGTGACAAGCACCTTAGGAACCATACCCCGACTACGGATGGGATATGATATAGCTTTAGAAATGCGTTTTATGATCACCATGAAAAATATTTTTATTAAGTTCGGACTCGATATCGGATTTTGAGGTACTCCATGTGGCCCAAATCCGTCCCGCTAGTAGTTACCCAGACGTTAGGGAGAGCCTACTATTAGGAGTGGGAAAAAGGTTGACTTCGTGTCCCCCGATATCAAAAAAATAATAATTAACTTTAACCAAATGAATAATATTATTCACTCACTATCTCACATTGCATAGCTTATATATAGATATATTTTAACACATCACACGGATATCATATTTGACCTGTTTACTTTTATTTTAACATTTACTATATTATACCGGCCGAGTCTGGATAGGACGTCCGACCTACCTACGATTTCGTAGTCAGATTTCATCTCGAATATTGTATCTCGAGAATGTTAGTTTCATGAAACTGTTTCGGTTTAAGACGCAACATGGTCTTAACCCATTCAATCCAAACTCAACTCAGTAGTTAACCCAAAGTTGAGACACCGCCCAATTCCCATTGGGTTGGACCCCGTATCTTCATTGATACGCACACTATATTTTATTTTATCTTGATTCAATTGAGTTTCACATCTCACACACATCATCACATATTAACTAGTAATTAATATCAAACTAGGTGATCGCATAAAATAAAATAATCCATCTTATAGAAGTAAAATGGATGCCAATACCATATAATATGCATGGATGCATCAACAAGATAATATGCTCCATACCTATTTTTTTCATGAAAGAATGAATGATAAATCATGCATTTTATAAAATGGGTATCTACGTTATTATTTTATAATAAGATCAAATAATAACATTACCCAATTACACGCCAAGTCCAAAATTACGGTTGAATAAATTACACAAAGCAAGTGATTTGTAATTTATTTTAATTGATTTGGCATGCATGTCAAGGCAAGAAAACAACAAGACACGAAGGCACGCAGATGAGCATAAAAGACTCGGAATGTCACTTGCCTTTTTCACCTTGTTGGATTTCGATACCAACTATGGACTTCAAAGGCTTGATGACGGAGTTGAATAAATTAACAACGGATCTACACACATGAATTACGAGGACGAGAAATAATTTACTAATTGGTATATTGACTTATTAATCCGGAATAAGAATCGAATTAATTATCAAGTTGGAGATTATACCAATTTGATCTTCTTCGAGACCTTCACGCAATGGGTGCGTCGGAACTTGAGATTACCGCTGCGCATTTTTAAGAATTGACACAAGTTAAAATATGTTCTAGGACTACGGAATAATTTTTATAATTTCCGAAACTGAAATAGGGCATAATTTGAAGGAATAGAAAATATAGGAGGTTTTATGCGATTTGGTCTTCTTCCTCCCTGCTCCCGTTGCTACTGCCTACTGTACACTATACACAGTATACACGTACACCCTCCTCACCTGCGGCGATGGTGGCACGGCGGCGGTGGCTCGACACGGCTCTGGAGTGGTTCCGGCGAGGGTGGCGAGGCGAGGCCGGCTGCGATTGCTGGCGGCGAGCGGCGGCGGAGGTGGTCTGGCGATGGCGGAAGGGCTGGATGAATTTGGGGGCTTCGAAATCGAGATGATTTCAAGAAAATTTTGTAAATGTAAATGTTTCTAGATGTGTTTAGAATGCAAAACAGTAGGTTAGAAGCTTGGATTTTGACTAGCAATGGCGGATTGAGTCCAAACGTCGAATAGGGGTTTTTATAGTCCGAGCTTGAAATGTGAACGGAATCGAGAATTGAAGGTGTCATTGAATTCCTATTGACGACGGGATTCAATTGGTATAATTAATTTGGTCTTTCAAGCTTATCCACCACGTCAATTGGATGAGTTTTTAGGATCAGGGTTTGCGAATTTGGACGGAATTGGGGCTTGATTCCTCCTTGAAAACAAAATTGATTGCACAATGATGAATAGCATTGAATTTGGGATAAGACTAATGTTTGAAACGTTTTGAATTAAAGCCAAACACATCAACGCCTCCATGGAAGGTGCACATGAAGATGCACGCAGTGACGCAGAGAGGGAGGAGGAAGAAGCGGTTCAACTGAACCGGCTTTCCTCTTTTTTTTTTCGGTTTTGCCAAACCGGTTCAGTAAAATAGTTGGGTTTTTCTTTTGTATGTAATAAAAGGCTATTTATTAAATTCGAAAAATAGATAAATAAAATACAAGATAAAATCCCACACACACATATATATCCCTTTTAAATAAATAAATAACTTATGATAAGTGCTTTTATTTAAATAATTATTTCAAATTAAATTACATAACATAATTATTTTACTAGAGATAACTTTCAAAATTTATAATCAATATTATTAAAATCATAAATCCATTCTAACCTTTTAGTTATAAAATATGTTAAATATAATAAGTCGTATAATAAATCATACCTCTTTATTTAAAAATGAACCGAATAATAATGTTTTATTTATAAAAGTACTAATGAACTCACATCACTATTTATAACAGCAATAATAATGTTTTATTTATAAGACACCGTTTTAAAAATAATGAACTCACATCACTATTTATAAAAGTAATAATAATGACAATAATAATGTTTTATTTTAAATAATAATGTCAATCAAATTTTATGTTCTAATTACTAATAACTAAATAATAAGGTATATATTAAATAAAGAATTTTACAAATTCTTTTATTTCGAAAATTTTCACATTTATTATTATTTTTATATTTACAGAAATACCCAAAAATACTTTGGGGTATTTCAACGATACCATTCAGCCATGCTAGACTGTTCCTTATGAGATAATATCCTTTTTATGAGCTCTGCTTCTATATTTCTATTTCTTCTAATGGTGTGTCATGATATGTCTGGTTTAGACGCTTTCCACACATGTACGGGTCATTCGGAAACTCTCTCTCGACCTAGTCGAGGAAAGAGAGCGTACATGAGACCCCCCAAACCCTGCTCTAAGCGGGATACACTGGACTTGTTGTTGTTGTTGTTGATTTTATTTTCCACAATAGTTTCATTTGTAAAGTTTTGTCCATATCTATTGTTTTGTGAAGGCATCTCCACATCTATTCCATCTACAAATTCTATCTCATCCAGCTAGGAGGCTTATAGTTTTAATCTTTATTCCAAGGGAACTCTCTATTTATTTGGTCTAATTATTCGTGTATGTTTATGAGAAGTTAAGCATGAAATTTTACATTTTATAGTTTAGTTTAAATGGTAGGTTAGTTTTTAAGCACAATTTTTAATTCATTGTCGAGAAAACGTGATAATGTTAACTATCCATCTTGTAAGCTGGCCTATTGTTCTCTCAACAATTTATCTGTACATGTATTTATTCACCTTTTCATTCATTTACAATTAGACATCCAAAGTACTTACTAGGTTTGTAATATTAAGCTAGTTTTGAATCCTCAATGTTTGATTAGTGATTCATTGATGTTCCTTTTATAATTTGTAATGTTGGTTCTTTTTTATTAATTTAAAAATTCGAGCTCAGACAAGCCTTAAGACTCGAGATGTCGATAATTTGGCAGACGGTAAATCGTCAAACATACAACATAAATACACAAAAGGTGCAAAAGACCAAGTAATATAAACAACGAAAGATGAAACACAACAAGCCTAAAACTAGCAGGTTGAGTACGTAGACTAAGGACGAAGCCAAACACCATCGTAAAATAGCACCGTTGACCAGTGATACTTCAGGCATCCCTGTGGGTAGTAAAGAAGAACCTCCAAGGAATCTATTCGTACTTCAGGCATCCTGTACACACTACCTCGATCTCAACCAATCCTGATTCCGAATTATAATGCTGACTTGTTGACTTATAAAAGTTGACTTTCTGTCTATCCCAGTTCACACCCAGAGATTTTTTTCCCTTTTTAAAATTTGTAGATTCAAAGACGGTTTTGTGAAAATAGCCACAACTAGTGGGCCATTTGTGTAATTTACCCTCAACAGTAACGATCTTTCACTCACTTTCAGAGTTTCAGACATGATCTCTCTAACTCTGCCACGTAACCAAACCTTCACACGCTTGCGTGATTTACAAAACGACAAAAAAAAACCATTGGAGCCAAAGCATCAGAGAGATCAGTTTGAGCTCTGGCCATGGCGATCTCACTCCCAAACCTCTTCCAGATGAAGAAGCTCCCCTTCATGTTCATCCTCTCCATATTCTTCCTCTGCGCCCTCCTCTTCATCGTCTTCTCCTCCTCCTCCGATTCCTCTTCCTCCTACTTCTCATCCCTTCTCCGCCAACAACGACAACAATTCCCGCCTATCTCGTCTCCGTCGCTACCTCCGTTCCTTCCATCACCGTCGCCGTCCCGATCACCTCCGAATTTGACCACATCGCCACCGTATGCGTTTCCGCCACTCGAGGCACCGAGCGCTGATCCGCCAGGGGATCGGGATCGGGACGATCGAGGCGGTGGCGAGGAGGAGTTTGAGGATCTGGCGAAATTGAGATGGGAGAGCTGTAAGGGATCCGGATCGATCGATTACATTCCTTGTCTTGACAATTGGAAGGCCATCAAGAAGCTGAGGTCGAGGAGGCACATGGAGCACAGGGAGCGACATTGTCCTTCGCCGACTCCTCGATGCCTGGTGCCGCTCCCTCGTGGGTATAAACACCCCATCCCTTGGCCTAGGAGTAGAGACATGGTGAGATTGATTTGTTTCTGTGTTTCGGCAATTGAGTTGATTGATTTAGCCATGTCTCTTTGTAATTATGAAGAGTTCGTTCTTCAAATTGCATTCCAACCTAAAATTTGCTTTGATTGGAAACCCTAGGTCTTATTAGAGGCTCGAAAAGGGAAAAATTGTCAATTATATTATACTTTGAACTTTGATAGGTATTGCCAGTTACACTTGCTTTGACCTAGATTGAAGATTTGTCTGAACTTTTAGGTGTTACTCTATTTTGTTTCCTTCCTTAATTGGGGAATGACACTAGATTCTTTGAAGATTCCAAGCTACATGAACTTCAGGATCTCAATCATTTGACTATACAAGTTAATTTCTATTCCAATCGAGAATTCCGTTATGGCATGTTACTCTGGTCTTAGCATCTTCCACATTGCCTAGTCAACATGATCCATGTAATGTTTTAAGTTTAGTAATAGTACACTTAGTTAGGAAACACTCTCTCGACGTGGTCAGGAAAGAGTGCATACAACTTGGCCCAGACCCTCCTTATGCGAGATAAATTGGGAATGTCGTTGTAACAGTACACTTAGTATCCTACGCTACGTGGTTGAATTCTGCATTTAATTGTAGGTTTCCTACATACTGATTGCATTTATTACTTGTTATGACTTTAGTAGATATGGTACAATAATGTCCCGCATCCAAAGCTTGTTGAGTACAAAAAGGACCAAAATTGGGTGTGGAAGGCTGGTGATTATCTCGAATTTCCCGGTGGTGGCACGCAATTTAAGCAAGGGGTTTCAAGCTACATTGATTTTATAGAAAAGGTACTAAAATCTGCTTCTTTTAGGGAATATTGCCAAGCTAATACCTTCTTTGGATTCCTGCCTAGCTTTTTCATTATGTATCCAGTAATGTATTACTTGGTCTTCTAGGCGTTCGCTTGTGAAATCTCATTTTTCATTACATTCACCCTAGATTTGGGCAAAATTTATGTTTGGTTGGGATTTAGCTTTAATTTTAGCTCTTAATTTGAGTAATCATATTTGAAATAGCTAATATATTTTGAGTTGGATCAAGTTAAATGCTCAATCAATTTAGATTGTTAGCATCTAGCAACTACCGGGAGTGATGGCATTTTATGCATTATGCATTAATGCGTGTCTTAATTTGGGTATATTTATTCATAAAATGGACTTTGCTGTATCAATACACTCATTATTAAATATCATCGATTCAGACAATGCCAGATGTTAGATGGGGAAAGAGCATCAGAGTGATTCTGGACGTTGGATGTGGTGTTGCTAGTTTTGGAGGCTATTTATTGGATAAAAATGTCACTACAATGTCAATGGCCCCCAAGGATGAGCATGAAGCTCAGATTCAGTTTGCTTTAGAACGTGGAATTCCTGCATTTCTCTCGGTCATTGGAACTCAAAAGCTAACTTTTCCGGATAATGTCTATGATCTTATTCACTGTGCAAGGTGCAGAGTGCACTGGGATGCAGATGGTAGCCAATTGCCAAACCTTACCACATTTTTCTTTTAAAAAATCCCTTCTTTTTCTCTTGCTCATTTGTCATTTATTGGGTGTTTCGGATACACCCTCTCGATTTTGCTTGAGGTAAGGGTGGGGACATCTTGACCCCCAGACCTTGCTTTAAGCAGGGGTTACAGTGGGTTGATAATTGATAAGTATCTATTCAATTTATCAGCTGATACAGTCACTATCTATATTTGCTGACAATTTGCAGGTGGTAGGCCTTTAATGGAACTTAACAGAATCATGAGGCCTGGGGGGTTCTTTGTTTGGTCTGCTACACCAGTATATCGGGATGATGATAGAGATCGGAGTGTATGGAATGGTTTACCAACCTTTTCTTTAATCTCTCGTGAATCTTTGAGGTATTTTGGAAGGGTAATTAATCCATATGTATACAAAAGTGGTTATGAATGTGTTTTTCCTTTATTTTTGCAGCTATGGTGTCTTTGGCACAGGCTCTTTGTTGGAAGGTTGTGACTAAGACACGAGATCAAACAGGAATCGGTATTGTGATATATCAGAAGCCTGTGTCATCAGAATGTTATGAACAACGCCAAGTGCAAACACCACCAATTTGTGAGGCAAATACAGCAACCATTTCATGGTGAATGAATTTCCCATTATGAGTTAAGATGTTGATAAAATGAAAATCATACTTTAAAAAAAATCCATTGTTTATATAGGTATACTCCCTTAGGGAGATGTCTTCCTCAACTTCCTCAAGTTGCTAGAAATTGGCCTCTTAATTGGCCCGAAAGGCTTAACAATGCACCTGTGAGCCTTTCAGGCAAAATAGACACAGAAGATGCATTTAGTTCAGACACCAATCAGTGGTCAAAGATTGTCTCTAGTGTATACTTGAATCAACTTGGGATTAAATGGACAAGTGTGCGAAATGTGATGGATATGAATGCTGCTTATGGAGGGTAAGAGGTCTCCCTTTATGAGTTTTACTGAATATTTCTTTCTTGTGTTGGCTTGTTACATTATGTTATGCAACTTATTACCTTTACCTATTTGCTCCCCAAATAGAAAGGAAACCATTTCTTTTTTCACAGCCTAAATAGGTTATGCTTAAATTTCACCATTTTCTTCTTGCTCCTGATATCATTCTGCATCTCATCATATGATTGATATGCTCTTACAGCTTTAAACACTTACTTGTTCATTTGATACCTTATACGCTTGTATAACTTCAAGGCTCTCTCTAATTTCTATGTTTCATCCAATTTATATACAAGACGATGACTTTTACCTTAGTTATTCTGTTACTGAACTATATTGTTCCTAGACATACAGAATCAAATATGTAAATCAACAAATCGGTTGTTGTCCAAAAACAGTGGAATAAAGAGTGCTACCTGGTTTAGCTTTTTTGTAATTTAAACATTATGACAGACAAATAAATTTACTTCCCATAGAGGAGGAGCTGTTATTATTACAACGCTTATCTGATACTCGTATAACATTTCCCTGGATAGATGTGATCATTGATGCACCTCAAAGCTGAACAGCTTTCTTACACATAAAACCCACCTGTTTTGCATATGTTTTATGTGTTGGTTGCGTACTTGCATCTGATTGGTTTTGATGCTTGCTGAAATCCCCAAGTTTACCCCTTCTATAATAGCTTTCATTTTACAGATTTGCTGCAGCACTTATTGATGAATCACTCTGGGTAATGAATGTGGTTCCTGTACATGAGCCTGATACCCTCCCAGTAATCTTCGACAGAGGATTGATAGGAACCTATCATGATTGGTGCGAGTCCTTTAACACCTATCCGCGAAGTTATGATCTTCTACATTCCAAGTTTTTGTTCACAAGCTTACCAGAAAGGTAAACATCCAACTCACTGATCATGCCTCTTACATTCAAAATCATAGAAGCACTAAGGTGACTCTCATCGTATTCGGCTACCTAATATATTTTCAAGTACAAATAGTTCAGGCTTAGTTATATTTTTCAGTCATTT
The DNA here is from genome assembly GCA_963922045.1 of Persicaria maculosa. NCBI lineage: Eukaryota > Viridiplantae > Streptophyta > Magnoliopsida > Caryophyllales > Polygonaceae > Persicaria > Persicaria maculosa. Next base: position 80,494,795 of record OY998253.1, read on the forward strand.
TGATTCTCTTTTTTTCCCTTTAGTACACATTCTCCAACTCCAACTAACATATAAAAAAGGGAACCAATTAGTTTTACTAAGAGTATCTGTTCACTTTGCCAAATCCCATAAATCAGCAAGTTGGATTGTTTGGTAAGTGGTAAGGAAAAGGAAATAGTACGTTACTATGCATTTTTTGTATGAATATCATAAAGTTAAGCAATGATTCGTGTGTTTGGCAATTTGTCCTTTTATTTCCCCTTTTTAAAGTCAATTTTACTTCTCTTGGTCCACTCCTTTCATCAGATGGGAATTTAATCAATTTATAGTGGGTATTAGTGCTTTAGGCTTTTGATCAACATCGTAGATTAAAGAATGAGATGCTAATTCAATTACATATCTCTGCATACTTAGGTTTTTTATTCGAAATCAGCTCTAATTGGCCGATTTAAACACTTGAATTTGATGTAACTCATTGGCAGGTGCGAGATCATTGACGTGGTGGCAGAAGTGGATCGTATCTTAAGACCCGAGGGGTGGCTAGTGGTCCACGACACGAAAGAAATGCTGAACAAGGTCAGTGCAATCCTTTGTTCGCTCCACTGGACAGTGAGGATACACCAAGGGCGCTACCTTGTTGGGCAAAAAGGCTTTTGGCGCCCGGTTGGAGGTCATGTTCAAAGATGAACTGATCATCAAACTAACTAGTACTGTATAAGCTACACAACCACACGGTACAAGAGGGCGTGCGTTATGCGTATATACGTCCACACACACATACACACCAAGATTACAACTGAGGTTACGCATCCGATGAGGGAAAGAGTGATCGAAGACCAAGCGGAGATGGTTAGCTGGAGTCGATTTCGAAGACCTCTCAAGACTCATCCAGACATCCAGTGCATTGGATTAAAAAATTCAAACACATATAATTGCTCAAAGTTCCAATTTTGTGTAGCATATAAATTGGTTATATCTATTGTTGCTTGTTCCCTTCGAATGAACTGTTGAAATCCAAATGTACCTATTGTTGTAACGAGAACGATAAGAGAAAAGAAAGACAGAGATTTACGCTGTGCGACAGCGACGAGTTACCTACGTCCATGGGTAGAAGAATGGATAGACGATGTCGTCGGTAAAGCCAACTCTCAAGTCATCCAAATTAGTTTATTATATGCGGTCACGAAACCCTAAACAACTAATGAACCGTAAGCCCAAAATAAATAGACGATAGACCTGTTTAGAATAAATATTGCATACCATAAAGGTGGGGTGACGTTGCCTCCCAGTCCCCGTCAGGGCGCATCGCCCTCTAAACCCCGACTCATTGACCGCCGCCGGTCAACGATTCAACGCATATTAACACGTATACTCAAATCACTTGAATAGGAGATTCAAAGTGTTAGAAAATGCCACCGGGTAGTTAATATTATCTTTATTTTTGTTGTTGATCAATCTACTTTTTAACCTTTATTGCAAGATATCTTTATTTTGTTGCTAAATCAGCTTTTTTTATCCTTTATTGCAAGTTGTTTAATGGCATTAGTGTGGATTATCAGTTCACATCATTTAATTATTTTTTAATATAAACCATTATCGTTTTTTAAAATTATGTTTATTTATATTAATATGCTTATAAATTTTTGGTCAATTATACACCCGATATAACCCTTGTTGTATATATCATTTAATTATCTTAAATCTAAATTAATATCGATTTTAAAAATATGATATTTATTTATATTGAGATATTTATAAACTTTTGAGTTTTGTCATAAAAATTATATTTTATATGATGTCAACTTCTTGTAATCTGGCTGAGATTTACAAGGACCCCACTTCTGTATGCCTCACATAACCTATGCGATATGCTTCATAGACTAATCAAGTAATTAGGGCGTGTTTGGGAGTGAATTTTTTTTTAGGAGGTGGAGATATTTTTTGGAAATGGAGGGAATGGAGATACTCTTTGGGGGTGGATGAGATGGAGATACTTTTTGAAAAATAATCCCCTGCTTGTTTGGTGCGATGAAGATAGGTTTTTTATAGAATAAAGTGAAAAGTCAAAAATACCCCCAACTATACCTCTAACCTTTCATCCTCTCCGTTTAGCTTCGATCAAAACCCCGACCGACTTCCTGGAATTGCAACAAAGTGGGGCATTTGAATCAATTATTGAACTTTCAATCTACTATGGAGTACAACTTCTTATTCACCTCCGCTCGAATCTCTCTTGTTTGACAGAGCTTCCAAGGAGACAAAGACGCCACGATTTCTTGTTTGATTGAAGCCCAGAAGTTACAAATCCCTAATTTCCTTCTTCTCCTGTTATTGTTTCCTTTTGTTGTTTGTTTAAGAAAATTAAGCAAGAAAATGGGGAGGCAAAGATCGATTCGGAGTAAAGCGGTGCATTTGGTTTCCGACATTACCACCGTCCTCCTCAATCCCATTTCTGATAAGCCCTCTAAACCCCAACCTGCTTCTTCATCGCACTCGGTAAGTTCGATTTCAGTTGATCAGATAAGCGAACTGCAGATTTCCCATAAAGCTTAGGGGCAAAATTGGAGAATGAGGTTGAAAAAATTCTTCCACCCCGTCCATCTTGGAAAACGAAAGTAGGAGAATCGGTCTCTTTTCCATCCCCGCCACCCCGTCCACCCCCACCTCCTCCACCCCGCGCCAAACACGCCCTTAGTGATAGACCGGTAGATCATATTTAACCCTGCCGGCATAAAAGTGAAGATTGATCGCTATTCTCACATAAATAATTAAAAGGTGATCGATGGGAGTGGCTCAGTGGGGCCTTGGATTTTGAGTGCACCCCACTTCAACGGAGTTGGTTTTTGGTCATAAATCAAATTGTGTTTTGTAAGCCTAGTCGAGGTCAGTGATGTGGAGTAAGGGATGATAAGTAGGTTTTGAGTTTAATCCCTGTCTTCGCACCTTTATTTAGATGAAAATTTAAAATTTACCTTGCTTTCTACTATTGAATCGAGCCAATCAGCACAAATTGCATATTAACATATTGATTATTCATATATAACAACACGCGATTCGTAAATAGTTTTTTTATTACATGCAATACCACACCCCCTGTATATATATTAAAATCACTTAATTTTATGATAATAATAATAATAATAATATGCGGACAAAATGCTGATATAGATATATATTACACAACACTTTTGTAACAACTTATCTCCATTCAACTAAAAGATCGAGACAAATTTATTTTTTCAAAAAATAATAATAAAAAAAGAAAATAATATATCCTCCTATATATTGAGGCAGTGGCCAACCAAGGATGGCCCCATCCATATTTTGGGGTCTTCTTGTGTGTGATCAATTGCCTCCCCATTCCTCAAATTCACACTGTATAAATACATCAATCCCTCCCTCTCCTCTTTCTCCACACACACCCAAAATTCCATCATTTCTTTCATATATATATACACATATTTTAAAAAATATATTATTGAATATATATTGAATTAATACATACACATATGGAAATGGAATCATCATCAAAGAGTAACACAAAGGGAGGAGGAGGAGGGTTCACGCTAGACGGCACCGTCGATCTCCGGGGCCGCCCGGTTCTCGCATCCGCCACCGGCAAGTGGAAGGCCTGCGCTTTTCTTGTTAGTAAGTTTATGTATATAAATGTAACATATCGATCGTTAAGCTCAATTGATCGAATTGAATTATCAATTTAAGAAATTTGATATATATGATGCGAATTAGCATATGAGTCGTTCGAGAGGATGGCGTTCTACGGGATCGCGTCGAACTTGGTGGTGTACTTGACGACGCAGCTGCACGAGGACACGGTGTCGTCGGTCAAGAACGTCAACAACTGGTCCGGCTCGGTCTGGATGACTCCGATCCTCGGCGCTTACATCGCCGACGTCTACCTCGGCCGTTTCTGGACCTTCACCCTCTCCTCTTTCATCTATGTTGTGGTAATATATCCATCCTATTGATCATTTACATTAAGGCTCGTTTGATCAAACGCGGGAATCGAAATTTTCATAAAGTTATTTGATGAGAATTAAATTTCAGAAAGTGTGAAAATGTGTTTGATTTTTTTTTTTATTTTAGAGGATTAAATAGACGAATTAAAAATTTTCAAATATAAAATGGTAGAAATTGAACATCACTATTACTTAGTGAATTTCCTCAATCTTAACTTTTCTGAATTTCTACTTTTTTTTTAATTTTTTAATTGTCAACCAAACCAACTCTAATCACTTTCACTTCCCTCTCTTTACCAATTAAATTAGACATTGTTAAAAAAAATGAAGCGTTATCAATCTTATCCTGAACCATGGATCGAAATGGGTTCAATCCGTCGTTCAGGATTTCCAAATGGTTCAAACCTCTTTAAAATTTAAAAGTTTAGTTACCTACTAAATTAACGCCCAAGCTAAATACACCTCAAATCTTGCACGTTGGAATGACATGCAGGGTTGAAGTGAGTTAATTAATTTTTTTAGCGTACTAATTAATTGAAAAGACTCGCACGTTGGAAATAAACGTGCACTTTTGACGGGAATTTGCGATGTATCTAACAACACCCTAAATTAAACATTAGTGTATATATATAAAGTCATGCATATTATATATATGTAATGTTACTTCGTTAATTCACAAAATAAGATGATATTAATTAAAACTAGAAAATTATAATCAAGCTGTTAACTACACGTGTATAAATTAGTACTTGCTGTATATGACTATATGACTAGCCCAAAAGCAAATCCACTACAAAAAAAGCATTGAAGTGCATATTTGTAGGTACGTAAAGTTTAGATTAGTTAGGTATATATACTTTTATGATATGATTGAACAAATTGGCTTAATTTAATATATTTTAATTTCCAAAATAATGATTAAACACCACATTGTATCAAATTAGGGTGTGTTTGTACGTATTATAATGCATTATCATTATACTATATTTATAATTATAAAAATTTAAATGGTGTTTAGTTAATATATTTTTATAATTTATTTAAAATAAAGTAAAATTTAAACAAAATATTTAGTAAATTATTCAATCAAACACCGTTTATAAAATTTATAATCACATTATAAACTTAATATAATTTATGGACATAATTTATAATATATTTTATTTAAAATTTATACTATTTTAAATAAATTATAAAATATATTAATTAAACACTATTTAATTATTTATAATTATATTATAATTATAATTAATTTTAATCTAAAGATACCCTTAAACTAATCTTAATTTTCAAATTTGATCACCACTCAAGATTTAAGATCAGATCAATATAGAGCACTTATACAATAATGAGCTCTCCGTCCTTGGCTAAAAGTTCGAAGTTTCAGTTATGTGAAAGAGCTTGCTTCAAAATGATGAAATCGCTCGCCTTGAACCCCTCTCACCTCTGGTTCGACGGGAATTGTAAGAAGAGGTAAATCACAATGACTCAATCGGTAACAAGGGTCCGGGATCAGCGCTCACTGTGCATAAGGAGCCCCCTCATTTAAGAGGTTGCTCCCACATTGCCGCTGTTGAGACTCAATTCTTACTCCAAATGCCACCCGACCGGTTGAACTAAACCCCATTCGGGCACATTTTTATAAAAAAGCTCAATTATCCATCCCAAAACATTGCTGAGGGTATGCACTCAACTCGATAAAGTTCATCGAGGTCTAGAAGGAAGCTCATAGAACATTTTCGAGGGTATGTCATAGCCTCGATCTAGATTGATGAGCCCATTTCCGATCCGACTAATCACCCCCTCAAAAACTCCTAAAAGTTGTCAAATAAATCAAACAAAAAAGTCGAATACATTCCCATATATCATTTTTCAACATAATTCAACATCATTATCATTGTTTTTGTAATTTTTCGACATTTCGATTCAAACCCCGATCTCTCTTTTCTCTCGGGTCAAAACCGTAATTATTTTATCAAAATGAAAAGGACTAAATACAATTTAGAGTAAATTATCCTGCCAAAAGACGAAACACATATTGTCAATAGACTATCTCTATTAAAAATACTAGCGCATCTTATATACAAGTCTTAAATTTGTTCATATTTACAAGGTATATAATTCAATTTTTACTTTCACATCTTCACAACAATAATACTCCATCTGTTAAGAAAAACACGTCGTTTTAGGAGTAAAATCTTGTTAAGAAAAATATGTCGTTTTAGGTATTTTAGTATTCACTTTCCAAAATTACCTTTGTAATGATCAGAGATTTGTTAGTTGTAGTTTTCAATAAATTGAAAAAAGCAAAGTAATAATTATTTGTATAAGTATATTTTTGTTTGCTTTTATTTGATTTCTTAGAAAATGTGCAAATATCTAGAACGACATGTTTTAATTAACGGAGAGAATATAACATAACATAAAAACATTAGTTAAGGTCCAAATTAATTGATTACCCTTTTGGAGGGGATGCTAGTAGATGAACCCTTCCAAGATACAGTTTAGGCAACCCCAAATAGTGCACACCACTTACATATTGTGACATTGGGTACTCCATATACTCCATAGTGTGTACACATGATCTTAGTGTGTACTACATTAAATGATTACAAGGACTAAAGTTTAATTTTGAGGAATAAATTAATTGACCAATAAAATCCATCCTTTGTGTTGGATTTGATACCTTATGGATACGATAAGGAAGCACCATATCGTTACAATTAAGACTTTTTTTTCCTGGTCCACTATGAAGTGTACTAGTGGTAACACACATGACATAGATTATGGATATATACGTACATAAATATATGGTAGCTAGTAAGTAGGGGCTTTTTCCCCAACCTTAGGAAATAAATAGTGTAGTACACCAACCACCCGATTATTACCCGGGACCGGTCTACACCCCTTTGTACTTTGTAGGGATTGGTCGATCTTATAGTCTATACACATTATAGGGACATGTTTATATTGTTGAGATATAGCTACATCAACCTTACGTACTATATTCTTAAGATTTCTTTGATAACGAGGGCAATCCATATATCTTTGGTAGTAAATTTTGAACATATAACCCACTCGGTAATATAACTCACTCGGTAAGAGTCACACACGTAGTAAATCGGCTTGCATTGATTGGGTAGACTTAATGTTAAAAAGAAAGGTCAATCTTGATTTTTCACCTAAAAGAAAGGGTAGAGGCGTGGATTGAACCTGGGACCCCCATTAACCCTCCTGGTATTTACCATTAACCCTCCTGCCATCATGACTGTTATCGAGTTATCTAAACTATGTCATAAGGGTATAGATTAAGATGCTTAATTATAAAAGATTCATCAAATTTAAATTATTTTAGCTTTTCTTATATGGGCTTTCTAACCTATGTCTATAAAATATTTTCCTAATTAAAATACTTTAACCATATTTTAAATTAGATTCTTACTTCTTTTTTTAGTAGGAAATCTTTTCCAAGTTAGATTTTTATCGTGATATAAAGATCGTTCTTAATACTGCTTTCTTATGATCACTTATTTAGAAAGTCCGTTGTATTATATATTGCTCTTGTGTCTCGAGCGAAATCCTCTGTCCCCTTCTCCCTCATTGTATTATATATTGCTCTTGTGTCTCGAGCGAAATCCTCTGTCCCCTTCTCCCGCACTCCCTCACAAACTCTCAAGTAAAAATAAAAGTAAATTATATTAAAAATTAAATTAATTACCAAAAGAAAAAGAATAAAAAAAAATGTGAGCAGAGACTGGACAAGGAGACAAATCCGAAGAGGACCCCTTATATTGGACCCTAAACGGTCCCTTCCATATATAGTTGTATTTTGACATTTCATTGTGAGCCAACGTGTCAACAACTTTCATTTCCTTATGTTGTAGAAAAATCACAACTGCACATGTTATTAATTTCTCCATCAATTAAAAAATATAATTCTTTTAACTTTTAACACGTTTATATATTCCATTTTAAATTATTTTTTTAAATATAATTCTATATTTATTAATAATAGATATAAAAAAACTATTTTAAAAAATTAATAAAAATATAATATTTTATATAATTTTTAAAGACATCAAAAAGTAAAATGAGACGTAGTCAACTTGGACTTCTTAAGAGCCACAACAAAATTTAATTTCAATAGTAGATGGTCCGGTCAGGATCCCGTGGAGTTGAACTCCGTGAAGTTGGTAGGATTACCCAATAGAAATGCATCGACCCTAAAAAATAAATTAAAAAATGGCTAAATGCATTTAAATCTAAACCATTTATTTAAAATTAAGTGGTTAGGATTTAACCAACTTCACATGGAGTTATTTTAGCAACTCCATGGGATCCAAAGTGTGTATGGTCATAGTGTTAAGTGGAAATTATATACCACAACACAAAATAACAAATTAAAAAGCAATGTTTAAAAAGGAATAAAAAGGTTAGTGAGCTATAAGAGCCATATCCAACTAATTTTCCATTTTGGAGATTTTAGAATTTTTAGAGAATTTTAAGGTATTTTTTGATTAAACAGATTTTCCATCACATTTTTTTTAGAGAAGCAATAGAAAAAATAGATAGAATTCCCTAAATCTTGCAACATTTTCCAAACTAAATGATTATCCAAATATTTTGAAATGAGGATGCTGTTGAAGTTAAAGCAAAAATAATTTAAAGAATATGCATTTTTTTTTGGTGAACAGTTTATTGCTATCTAGAGTCCCTATTAATGGTACATTTTAATTTCGGGTCATTTTATTTAGCTTCGGGTCAGACTAAGGTAAATAAATCAAATTTTATTTGGAGAAATAAAAATAATAGTATAATTTTAAAATCGAATAAAAATTCTGGTCAAAACATTAAAAATTACTTGAAAATTCAAAATCAATTAAATAATGTATGATTTCTAAGACATGATTGGTGGATGTGGTCCTCGATTAATTGTAGTCGATGCCTGGAAATGAAAAAGGATAAAGCCAATTAATAACGAAGAACAAATAAATTAAGTGATCGATTAATACAGGGCATGGCGATGCTGACAATGGCGGTGTCGTTGAAGAGCATGAAGCCAAGCGGCTGCAACGTGGCGTCGACGTCGACGTGCATAAGCAAGGCGACGGGGACGCAGATAGCCTTCTTCTACACGGCGCTGTACACGATCGCGGTGGGGGCGGGAGGGACGAAGCCGAACATATCGACGTTCGGGGCGGACCAGTTCGACGAGTTCGAGGCGTCGGAGAAGGAGCTGAAGGTCTCCTTCTTCAACTGGTGGATGTTCAGCTCCATCCTCGGGGCGCTCGCCGCGACACTTGGCCTCGTGTACATCCAGGAGAACCTCGGGTGGGGCCTCGGCTACGCCATCCCCACCGTCGGCCTCACCCTCTCCTTGCTTGTCTTCTACCTCGGCACCCCCTTTTACAGGTAACTTCATTTAGACACCTCTCTATCCATATATGTGTCCAAATCTACATTAAAATAAAGTGCTAAGATCGATGCTATACAAATCAATTGGATAGGTCTATATAGCAAGGCAAGAAAATAAGTCGAAGGGTCGTATATACAGACGCATATGTGATAGTAGCTCAGTATATATATAGGTACAATAAATTAAGTTTTATTTTAAAACAAATTGATGTTATTAGATGAGTAGTCTAATAAAGTTATAACACTACGAGTCATGACCGTGGTTGTGTAAGGCAGATACACTAAAAGTCCAACATATAAGCAATAAGCATGATAAAATTCTATTTTAAAACTAACTGGTAATATGAGAAGTACTTAGCTAGCTAGACTAGCGATTTTAATTATATAATATGCTTGAGGTTCACTTAATCAGCTTCGTACCTTTTCACATCTCAACACTATATATTAGTAAGCTCTTGATCTAAATTAATCAATGTACATTCTCTATGGTTGTTGACTTGTTGTCAGGCACGGAACCAGGATTGAAAATCCGGGTGGGCTAAATTTGCATATAATTTCGATTATTTTACATAAGATTGTCATTACTTTTAGGAGAAAAATTCATAGGGTTTTTTTAAAAGAATAGTTAATTATGATGAATTAAGTAATAGAGTTAAACAAAAGAATGAATAAACTAGTCCTTTTGAGTAATTAGTATAATCAAAATAAAATAAAAGAAGAGAATAATAATGATTTGAATTAATAAAAGAAAACAAAAAGGTAATGTAATTGTAATAAAGAAGATGAAAGTAAATGGAAGCCCATTTGAGAATCGAACCTGGGCTTGCACAGCAGCTACCTATTCCTTACTCAAAAGGTTTTGCCAACTGAGCTAAAATATCACCTTGTACCTATCTGTATTACATGTAATTTATTTCTAAAATGGGGTAGGCTGCAGCAAAGCTGAGCCTACCCCTGGGTCCGTCTTTGCTTGTTGTGCATACATGTGCTAGAAGCTCAACATATAAGTACAGTGAAGTTTCATTTTAAAACCAATTGATATTGGGATGAGTATGTAATAAACTTACTTGGGTTTCACTAATTTCCGATTCTTTTACATCTCAACACTATATGAGTTCTGCGATATACTACTCGTAAACTATGGTCGTGTATACAAGCGTACGTGTGCTAGAGGGCTTTTATATTGAGAGTGAGTATTTAATTCTATTAATTTGATAGGCACAAGCCTAGGCCGGAGCAAGGCTCGAATTGCAAGAGCCCTGCTAAGGAAATCATCGGAGTAGTCTTCTCGGCCCTTTGCAACTGGAGGGTTAGGGTTCCAGAGGACCCGACACAGCTTCACGAGGATGATCCTTTTTACTATCATCGCATTGGCAAGAGACAAGTGCCCCATACCCCGACATTTAGGTCAGCTTAATTCAATCCATGATATATATCATCTTATTACCAAACATTTAAACACATTATCTCGATATCTTTTGTTAGACCTGGCAAAACCCAACCCAATCTATGGAACACATAGCTAGATTTAGGTTTAAGATTGAGTAGATTGAAATTTCTAAGCTTCAAAATGACAGGGCCTTATCTTATAAATCCAATGAGATTTCATCTTAAAGTTGACTGCTGACAACAACAGGAGAATATTTTCTCGATCACTCTTAACAATTACTAATATGTAAGAATTGTTTATGTTGTTCATAAGTTTCTATATATGTAGAGTTATAAACTAGATTAGACTTAACTTATTGTGATATATAGTGCAAATTAATTAATAAAAAAAAAGTTAAATATACAAATATAGGTTCCTAGACAAGGCAGCAACAAAAGAAGAAGGAAGCAAAAGGGCAACATGTACAGTAACCCAAGTGGAGAAAACCAAACTCATAATAGGGATGTTCATTATATGGCTTACTATACTCATACCAAGCACCATATGGGCTCAAGTCAACACCCTCTTCGTCAAGCAAGGCACCACCCTCGACCGCCACATCTTCACCACCTCCACCGCCACCGCCAGCAGCTTCCAAATCCCGGCTGCATCCCTTGGAAGCTTCATCACTCTTTCTATGCTCCTCTCCGTCCCTTTATATGATCGATACTTCGTCCCATTCATGAGGAGACGCACCGGAAACCCTAGGGGGATCACTCTGCTTCAGAGGCTCGGTGTTGGTTGTGTCATTCAGATCTTCGCCATCCTTGTTGCTTATCTTGTCGAGATCCGAAGGATGCAGGTATGTATATATGTGTGTGTATTTTGATCCCTCTAAGGCCCTTTCTCATTTAATCATATCTAAAAGCATCGAGTTATGCATACTATAACATGTTGAGATGAGTAGATAAGCACATATGCATACTAGGATGGCAATCTTACCCACATCCGATGGATTTCTGTTTCACTCGACCTAATAAAGTAGGTGAAGATCCGATATAATTAGGATATTAAATGGGTGATGAGTGAGCGGATGGTGGGTTGGGTCGGTTACAGGTGAAAGTATTTCCCACCCATCCCCTGATCCGTCACCCGACCCATCACCCGAAACATATTATATAGTGATATATATACATACATCTCATTAAATATATTAAATAATACTCCCTCCGTTCGGCAAAACTTGACGTTTTATTATTTACACACGCTTTTTTAGGAGCTAAAAACTATATAAAATATATAGTTTTTTAAATATTTTTTTAACAAATTCATAGTTATTATTAATAAGTACAAACTTGTTAAAAGAAATTTTTAAAAAATGAATATTTTATATAGTTTTTATCATTCTAAAAAAGCGTGCGTGAATAATAAACGACAAGTTTTGCCGAACGGAGGGAGTATTGTTTTACATTTACTTTTATAGTATGGTAATTAGTAAATGATCTCATTTGTTTAATTTGATCTCGTTTATGATGCATCTTTTTTATTTGATATGATTAATTTAATTTTATATTGGTGTTTGTTTACTTGTTGAAGCGTTGATCATTGCATTATATTGATGATTTTTTTTAAAAAAAAAATTGTTGAATTTGATGGGATGTGGGGTTCACCAGATTAACCGTTGGATGATGGATGGATGAGGTGGGTTGAAACTAGAAGCGAGTGATGGGTTAGATTGGATGAGAGTTTTAGGATGGTGGATCGAGTGATGGAAGTAGGTCATCCATCCACCATCCGTACATTACCATCTAAGTGCATATTTAATAAGCTGAAATGCATATTCATGTTAATGTGATAAACACAGGTGATTAGGGCAGAGAAAATCACAGGGCCAAAGGAGACAGTACCCATGAGCATCCTATGGCTCCTCCCACAATACATCCTCATAGGCATTGCCGACGTCTTCAACGCGATCGGACTCCTCGAGTTCTTCTACGACCAGTCCCCCGACGACATGCAGAGCCTCGGGACGACCTTCTTCACGAGTGCGGTGGGCGTTGGGAACTTCCTCAACAGCCTCCTAATCACGGTGGTGGACAAGGTGACGAGTCGAGTGAAGGGAGGGAATGGTAAGAGTTGGATTGGGAACAATCTCAATGACTCACACTTGGATTACTACTATGGCTTCTTGGTGGTCATTGCAATCTTCAACTTGGGCCTCTTCTTTTGGGCCTCTTGGGCTTATGTTTACAAGAAGGAGAGCAACAAATTAGCACTAGAGGTTGGGGAGAGTAACGCTTGTGTTCAAGTTGAAGATAAGATATAAGTACATATATATTTATTTATGTACTCATTAGTTATAATTAATTAATTTCGAACTACTCTTTTTTTGTGGTTGTTGTTGTTGTAAACTCGTTAGTGAAATCATATATTCCACCCAAATTAAAGAGGTGGGAGGTTGGTGTTTTCCTTTTTACCTATTTTAGGTGAGTCTCAAACAAGTACAGAATCAGAAATTAAAATTTGAGTGGGTTAGGTAAACTAAATTTTTCATATACATATAATTTTTATTAAAAAAGCCTTTAATTTAATAGATAGTTTTTTTATATTAATTTCTCTTAATTTTTTACCTACTATTTTATACCCTTAAAAGCTCGGCAGGGATTAAATTAATATATAGTTGATTTTGTTGAAAACTTGTTGAATTGTTTCAAGTTAAAAGTGGGATTGAAATGTGGGATTCAAGGCCCATCTTACGTTGAAGTGCACGTATAGCGTGGTAAAAATTAGGGTGATTTTGTTACATGGCCTTTTTTGAATATTCAATTGGGCACTTAAGCCATAAATCAATTTAATTAGTTTTGCCCTAGACCCCTTCCCACTAGAGTGGGTTGGTCCCGTTGATCAACCCATTTTGATGCCAATTTTTTTATTTTTATTTTTTTTATTTTTTTATGATGCCATATTTTAGAATTTTTTTTATAAATAGCCAAAAATTCAAAAATTATTAGCAAACTAGCCAAGATGCGAAAGTTATTAGCGAAATAGCCAAAATGGGGTAAAGTCGCTGTTACAAACAGCGACTTTACCTAAGATTAAAAAAAAATTATAAAATAGATAAGTCGCTGTTTGTAACAGCGACTTACCTATTTTTTGTATTTTTTTAATTGTGGGTTAAAAGAAATTGATTTTATCTAAAAATTTAAAAAAAATAAAAAGATATTGGGAGAGTCTCCCTTTTTTTTTTATTTTTTTTTCCAAAGCGTTGGAGGTTGAACGGCAAAACGGGAGGCGGAAAGGTCGGAGAGGTCGAACGATCAGCGATTTAGGATCGGAGGAAATAGGAATTATTGAATTCGGAGGAGCAGATCGGAGCAAACTGAACTCGGATTGTTCTCGGAAGCCGATTGCGGTCGAGGAAGCCAAATTCGGATCTGGAGGAGCGCCACCATCCATGGTTGGTTGTTCGACCTTCAACCCGTCCATGGCTGTTCGGCCTTCACCAGCGACTTTCAACCCATCACTTGTTCAATTTCACAGATGGCCATCGCCGAGAGCGACTCCTGAGCTTCAATTTCACAGATGGCCATGGCCTTCACCAGCGACCTTCAAGCCGAATTCAGATTTGATTTGGCCGTCTGTGACGATTGCGCTTCACCAGTGAGATTCAATTTCACAGATCTGTAACAACCTTCAAGCCGAATTCAGATGGCCATGGCCTTCACCAACGAGCTTCAATTTCACAGATTTGATTTTGGCCGTTCGTCATGACGATTGCGCGCTTCCCCTTCGCCGATTTGCAGTCCACCGCCGACGAACAGGAGAGGAAGCCGATTTGCAGTCCATCGCCGCTGCCGACGAACAGGACTGAGGAGTCCACCGCTGCTGCTGCCGACGAACAGGATTGAGGAGTCCACTGCTGCCGACGAACAGGATCGAAGACGAGCCGGAGAAGAACAAAGAGGGAGGAAGAAGGAGTAACCCCGTTCAACGTTTTGGGAAAAAAAAAAAAATGGAGAGTCGCTGTTTGAAACAGCGACTCTCCCAATATCTTTTTTTTAAAAAAAAATTTCAGATAAAATTAATTTCTTTTAACCTATAATTAAAAAAAATACAAAAAATAGGTAAGTCGCTGTTACAAACAGCGACTTACATATTTTATTAATTTTTTTAAAAATCTTGAGTAAAGTCGCTGTTTGTAACAACGACTTTACCCTGTTTTGGCTATTCCGCTAATAACTTTCACATCTTGGCTATTTCGCTAATAATTTTTGGATTTTTGGCTATTTATAAAAAAATTCCATATTTTACCGTTTTGATGCCAAAATTTTACTATATTTTATTTTCATTTTAATGCCACTTTTCTAATGAAATGATTGGATGACACTTTTTTAATGCCACTTTTTTTAAACCTTGATGACATTTTTTGTTTACTGTAATGTCACGTTGACCATTGATGCTATTTTTTTACTGCTAACAACTGATGCTACTTTTTTTATTTCAATTTTTTGATGATATTTTTTTTACCGTGATGCCATATTTTTGATGATATTTTTTCAAAGTAGTATTTTGATGATATTTTTTCAAAATAGTATTTTGATGACATTTTTTTCTTTAATGTGATACAACTTTTTCAAAATGGTGTTTTGATGTCATTTTTATAATGTAGTTATTTGATGCCATTTTTTTAATCAAATCGATTGATGCCCCGTGTTTTTAATTTAATCAATTGTATATCGATTTATTTTCATCGATTATACTTTCATTCACTGATGACACGTTTGTGATTACACTTCATTGATGCAATCACTTGTGGTGACATATTCATTAAATTTTTATTCATGGATGACATTTGTTATTACGCTTCATTAATCACAATTATTTATGGTGACAATTTTATATAATTGATGACATAAGAGCTTAAAACGTGGAATCAAAATATTGTTACCTTATTGCACATATAAAAATACAAAGTCTTTGAAACTACGACATTAATATTGGTTGTATACGTAAAAACACCTATTATAACATGTCATCAACTAAAAAAAAATGCATCAATGTAAGTAATATAATGCGGAATCAATAAAATCAATACAAGGTGTCATAACCATCCAAGAATTATATACAACATTCCTAAAGGTTCCACCTTCTCAAAAGTGGCATCAAAATAGTTGCTAACAACATAACTACTAGCTAGTGTCCATGAATAAAGCTAGAAGCACAAATGTGACAGAAACACATGACATGTAACACATCCTTTCCTAAGGATAAGCTAGTGTCCATGATTTCGGAATGCAGGCCTTCCAAATAATGCCACGGAGAGCACCACAATGGTGTAGAACCTGGAAATCACAACCGTACGCAGCCCTTGTTGTTGAGAGAAGGCCATAATTTTTGATGCAATATCCTGCACATGAGAATTATAACTTGATAAGATGCCAGAACATAAGCAAAAGGTACATTATGCTAAATTGATAATCCACAATGAACACTCATAAGGGTCCAATATGATGACATCTTTTGTTAATGAACACAAATCCTAAAGCAATCTCAATTACAAGGAAATCAATTTAATGTTTTTATAGTTTATATGAATGCAAAAAGGAAAGAATATATAGAAAATGGGGCAAAAATGTAAATAACTAGTTTACATGTCGCCAAATATAGTCGGAAACAAGACCAATCAACAGTTAGATGGTATTTTGAATTGAATTCCTTTCAACCTGAAGCATTTATGTTTTTACCTAGTGGACACTGGACAGATGATCTACATATTGCTAAAGATTCAACCTTTTGATCACTATAAGCATAATTCAACAACAAATTGAGAAATCAAACAGGCCAAGCGTGAAATACAATATGTGAACCGAAATTGCCCTAAATGCAAGCATCAAACTTGTCCCCATCCCAAAAGCCTAAATTACAACTCACAAATTGAAGTAGATTTTTAAAACCTAAATTTCTCATAAACCCTAAATTTCTAAAAACCACACAACAATCACAAAAATTGGTTTACAAATCTGAAATTACAACTATAATATAGCAAATTATTGATTATAGAAGTGGATTAACACAAATAAAATGTGAAATTTTGCCAAAAAAATAAATAAATCGAAGATACTGTTTTATGTTGTTGCTTCGTGATTTCCTGTGAGGCGCTGAGGCCGTGAGGCGGCTGAGAGAGACGGCGGCGACGCTTGGTAGTGGCTGCAACAGAGGGAGGCGGATGCGGGAGAGGGAGGCGGCGCTGGGCAGTGGATCTGGGACTCTAGAAGTGAGGGCGATAGAGCGAGGAGCAACGCAAGGATCGGACTGAGACCGTGAGGCGGCTGCAGAAAAGGGAGGCGACTCCGGGCAAGGGCTGCGGGAGAGGGAGGCGGCTGCGTGGGAGGGAGGCAGCGCTGCCGCTGGGCAGTGGATCTGGACTAGGAGCGAGAGCGCTGCTGACGGAGAGCGAGAGCGAGATCTGGACTGTGGAGCAACGCGCGTACGCACCTAATAAATATCTAAGAGGGTCTATAACCCCTAAAAAAATAATTAAAGATGCTAACTACCTAATCAAATATACAAAAGGGTATAAATTACCAAATTCCCTCTAAAAATTATTACTGTATTATTTAAATCAAAGCTAATTATCGTCATTTTATTAAAAACAATAGTTAGTTATGAACTCATAAACACCAAACACTTAACAATATTTCATGTTTTGGAAAAAATAAAAGCTAACACTTACTACCTCCATTATAAGAAAAAAAGATGATCTTAGCCATGAGATAGTCATAACCTTTTTTTTTTATCTTCTTCTTAAGAAATAAGAAGATACTCTTCCATGTTTTCCAACCCAATGAATGTATAATTATAAAGAAAATTGACAATCCATGGCAACCACCAACAAATCACCACCACCACCATGTTACTACCATGAGTATAGCTTAAAAGATTTCATCATTGTGACTAGGACTTGTCACCATGAATGAGCTTGTCCTTACTTCCATGAATGCATTTTTATATAATGGTCTAACCTTAATAGCCTTACTTCCATGAATGCATGTGTATATATAATGTACATATAATGGTCTAACCTAATTAAAGTGATATTGATATCTAGTGTCTGTATCCCTAATTAGTAATTAAGATATCAAATGATATATGATATCTGTGTTTGGTATCGCCAGATATCAATATCACTTGATATCTAGATATTAAATTTAATTAGGTTATCTATTTTGATATACTGATTTTTAGAGAGATGTCACTTGATATCGATATTATCAGATATCTATATCTTGCTATCGATATTGAAATAAGAACGATCTTCTTGACCAACATAAATTAATATAGTGAAATAAATAAACCCTAAATTTGGGACATTGTTTATTTACAAATAAAGTATTATTGGTTAGCCTTGTCCATCGGCCACTACCGGTTGGGATTGCACGGAGGAGGGAGTGGGGAAGTGAAGTTTGCCTTTGTGTGCAGTGCGTAGGAAGGACCGCTTTCAATAGAGCCGTGATTTGTGGAGCTAATTGCGCCTTTTCTTTATTTTTCACACTCACAATAAAATGCTTACTTCCTTTTCAAGGTTTTCCCCTCACAATCTCACCAGCTTGCCTACTAGAGGTGTTATGTGAATACAAATAGCTCGAATTTGAGTTTGCTTGATAAAAACTCGACTCCAGCTCGTTCATATCCTAAATGAACTAGGATCTAGGGAAATCTGACATAAGTCGACTCAAGTTCCATACTAAAATAAATTGCCACACTTTTTGTTTTTGGTTAAATTTTGCAATTTTTTAGCCGATTTTTCTAAGCCAATTTGGATTGCTCAATGTGTGTTCATGAATACATATTCAAGAATGATTTTTTTAACAAACTGCTTTGTTAAAAAATTAATGGCAAGAAACGTGTCACAAAGTCAAGCGACTTATATTTTAGCACGGAAGTAGTAGAATCCAAACACACCCTAAATCTCACAGAAACACATTAAAAAAAAAAAGAAATTTGAGGTTCCTTAGAAACGAATAAAGGAAGGACCAATTAAAGAGGATTTTGCAATAGATTATAGATGGCCTTCTTTTAACCTTCTTTGCTTTTCATCAAGAGTTGACTTGTATCTTGGCAATTGAGAACGAGATACCCTCTTTTCACATCAATTTAAAAAAATTACAAAATGAGATCCCTTCCTTTACAAAATATATCCCTCAATAGATTCTTTGTATTTGCCGTCATGAGGAGTATGATAGACTTGATAGTGATCTAACGTAGTCTAACGACTCTAAACACGTTCAAATTATCACTTGTATTAGAAAAAAAAAAAACCCTCTTATAGTATGTTCTTACTTTATAGGCCACAAAAAGTAATAATGAGGGTATAGTATGCAATTATTTTAAATGTTGGAACATTTTATGTAAATTATAATATACTACGCATACCTCTGTCTTTGTCTTGTAGAACTTGTTGTTTTGCTTTTAACACATTTTTTAGATAACGGTAAAAATTATATTGTATAAAATATCAGGGATTTTATTAATTTAAAAAAATTATTTCATACTAAATATAATTATTTATGAAATTATTAAAAAAAATATTTTATAGAGTTTTTCGTTTATTAAAAAGCGTGCTAAAAAAATAAAACTACAAGTTTTGTAATATGGAGGGAGTAAAATATTAATATTGTCACCATGGTTTACATCCTCTCACAATCCCTTTCGGGCTGGGATGAGAGGCGCACAGGGTGAGCGATTTCACCTTTTGAAACAAGTTAAATAAAAGGGTTAAGATATTCCCTCATAAACACGTAATTAAAATAGTGAGACTTATAAATCATTAGACATATATATGCTTGATAGATGAATATGTTCTTGTAATCCAAACAAACCCACTAGCACTTGTATTGATATCCATTTTACTCTACTTTTTAGCCTCAATTGTTTGAGGGTTCTCAGTAGGGGTGGGCACAAATCCCGCAAATCCCGGGCCCGTCCCGGTCCCGTCTCGATCCCGGTGGGATTTGAAAAAAAAATAGTGAATCCCGTCTCGGTCCCGTCCCGCAAAAATTGTGCGGGACGGGACGCGGGACGGAGATTCTTTATCCCGCAAATCCCGTCCCGTCCCGCATATATATTATATATTTTTTTATATTAATATATTATACATTATAGATATAAAATACAGTATATATAAGTATATACTTCGTATCATATATGCCAATTTATATGTATGCAGTATGGATATAACAGTGTCAATATATACACTCAGCTAGTATATCTATGCAGTGTGTGTATGCACAATTGCACACACTGTGTTTGCAGTGTACATACATTGTCTATATATATATATATATATATATTACATAATATATATTTACTATAAAATATAAAAATATTATAAATCTATAGGTGTTATGTCTTTTAAAAATTGGAAAATGTTAGAGAATTTAAAATATTTTTTATTTGAGGGACAAGGCCCGTCCCGTCCCGGTCCCGTCCCGTCCCGTGAGGAATAGGGCCCGCGCGGGATTGAAAAAAAAATAGAGAATCCCGTCCCGGTCCCGTCCCGTAAAAATTACGCGGGACGGGACGCGGGACGACCCCCATCCCGTCCCGTCCCGTCCCGCGCCCACCCCTAGTTCTCAGTTCCCACTCGTTTCCTTTAATCATGCTCTTTTGAGTTTTGATAGTGCCACGGAAGGTAGTGAAAAGGAAAAGTGAACAAGGTGAGGGTCAAATGGTTGAACTGGCTTGCTATATGCACTACTTATACTCCCTCTGTATCCGTATAATTGACCTTTTGAACAAACATACAATGATTTCACCGACTTTCATTGTCGTCATTTTCTTCTTCTTCTGAAAACAGCTTGCTGACACCGACTTCCCATGTCGTCAAATTAATTGTCTATTGATTTTGTCTTCTATTGATTTTGTCTTTGCCAACACAGAAACTGGTGTTGACAAGTTATTTTCAGGCAAAAAATTTGCTGATCACCGAAAATCAGTGAATGATCGTGCATTTGACAAAAAATTGGTTGTATATATAGTAACCTCCTTTTTGAAAGGGTAAATTACCCAAATCCCACTAAAGACAGGATACAAAGAGCCGAAATGAACGGACTCGTTTTTCAAAGGGGCATTTGCAAAACTAACCCAAAAACCCGGTTGGGTTGCACCCCCTATCCCCTATCCCTTTTTAATTGCAAAAAGTAACCCCTTAAAAAATTGCACCCAACAGGTTACAATAGAGGGATGAGACCGGTTGCATTTATGGAGGAGAGAGAATGAGACGTGTGGATGGAAGGGGAATTGACAGTTTTTAAAAAAACATGTTATCTCAAGGGGAAGGGGAAGACCAAAGGGTTGCTCTCTCTCTCTCTCTCTCTCTCTCAGATTTGAAAACGGAAGGAGATCAAACAAGCAACATACACCGCATTGGAGGAATTGAGGATTTTGGGGGAATAGGGGAAATTGGAGGAATTGGGGATTTTGGAGGATAGGGAAAATTGGAGGAATTGGGGATTTTGGAGGAATTGTGAAAATTGGGGAACTGGTGGGTGGATTATGACATACCAGGAGTAGGGCGAGTTGGAAATGTTTAATTTTGAGATACCTTCGAACCTTTAACGGATTTGCCGACACTTTGATTTCTGTCATGTTTGTAGTAGTCAGATGTCATGTTTATAACTCTAACTGTCATGTGTGTGGAGGGTCCTAAGGTTTTGCTTTGCTTCCCGATTGTGTAGGATATCAAGCACAGGAGAACATGTCGACTAGCCGCTCTTTAAAAAGGTATCCCCATTCACAGACAACATGCGAGGTATGGTTTGCGTAGTGTTGATCAATGAAATTTAGTATTGTCGATGTGCGACTGCCATTTTACCTTAATTGTGCATGCCATTTATGCTGTCCTCGAGGACCCACTTCATAAAGGAGTGCCATCTAACCGACATGCTCAAGCCTGTTACGCAAGTCCTGTCCACATTGCCCAGTGTCCACCAGGAGATGCATGCCAAACATTTAATGGATTGTAGTTAGATGGGGAAATTGGCAAAATTGGAGGAATTGGGGAAAATGGGGAATAGCTATGTGGAATACGAAATACCACGAGTAGAGCGACTTGGACATGTTTAATCTTGAGATACCTTTGAACATTTAATGGATTTGTCGGCACTTTGATTTATGTCATGTTTGTAGTAGTCAGATGTCATGTTTATAACTCTTCCTGTCATGTGAAATTCGAAACTTATAAAAACTTACAAAGTTTGCTTTGAATGCGGAGACGTTTGATGCCTTCGTCCTTCACCTTCGTTCTGATGGCTTTTCCAGGTCAATTCGAGGCGAGTGGAGGCTGGATTTGGAGTAGAGAAGGTGGAATCGAAGTGGAGGAGCCCTCGTAGAGGCTTGGTGAACCACTTTATTTTTTTTAATTGATGAATAAACAATATAACAACTTTACACTCAATGTTTCCCTGGTTCTAGTGTCGCCCTCCCCCCTAAGCCCAGACGGTAAAAAGAGAGAGGACAGAGGGGGGAAGAGTGACGGTAAGGGGACATTAATATAATTTAAATTAAATCTTAAGTTTCAGAGAAAAACCATCCAAAAAGAAGCAAATGGACCGGGGTTTATTTGTAGTTTGACGTGTAAGCAGTTAGTTTTAACTGGACACCAAAAGCAAAACGACATGCCACCTATTGGAACCGACTGGACAGGAGTTATCGGAGAAACAGATTCACCATCGACTTCGGATAGAAAATGGGTAAGTTTGCTTTCGATAAAAAAAATCAGAGAGAGAGAAAGTATGCAGAGGAGAGAGAGGACATGAGAGAGAGCAGTGAAAAAGAAAAGTAAAGTTGCAGATGAGAGAGAGAGATTAGTAAGGATAAGACAGAGAGAAAAGTAAAAGAAAGTCTATAGTGGAGAGAGAATGCATGCAGAGGAGAGAGAGAGAGAGTGTGTGTGTGTGTATGTGAAAAAAGAAAAGTAAAGTTGTAGAGGAGAGAGAGAGATCAGCGGGGATAGGACAAAAAGAGAGATGGAAGAGTCCTCTCTCCTATGCAACTTTACTGTTGTTGTTTCACTTCGAAGAAGAAGCAGTTGGGTGGGGGTTTATTTGCAGGTTGACATGTAAGCAGTTAGTTTTAACTGGACACCCAAAGCAAAACGACATGACACATATTGGAATCGACTGGACATGAGTTATTTAAGAAACAAATTCACCATCGACTTCAGATAGAAAATGGGTAAATTTGCTTCAGATTTGAGGGAGACACCTCTCGCATAACCTTTATCGAAAGCAAACTTGCCCATTTTCTATCCGAAGTCGATGGAGAATCTGTCTCCCATAAATCTTGTCCAGTCGATTCCAATATGTGTCATGTCATTTTGCTTTGGGTGTCCAGTTAAAACTAATTGCTGACACGTCAACCTGCAAATAAACCCCCGCCCAATTGTTTCTTCAAAGTGAAAGAGTAACAATATCTTTTTATGCCACCTCACTGACACTCTATTGATCTTTCTCTCCTCTCATACTTCACTTTTCTTTTTCACCTCTCTCTCTCTCTCTCTCTCTCTCTGCCTCTCTCCTCTGCAGATGGGACTTGCTTCCCCCCCCCCTCTCTCTCTCTCTCTCTCTCTCTCTCTCATTTTTCCGCCTCCCAATCTGACGCTGCCCGGTGTTACACATTGGAAGGTTGTACCCTCCTTCCCTTACTTGCTACCGGCTCCAAATGTTTCCCAATTATCCGGTTTCACCCAATTATAACCCGAGTTGGATTAACCTTTCAATACTTTCGTTTTTTGGGTTACTTTGTGCATTTCCCTCTTTTCCAAATTAGTCTAATGCATGTCTTAAATAGGAAAAACATGGTTATATGACTTATAAGTTATAACCTATGAGGTTAAAAATAGCGAATATCACAAGAGCCATTATAAAATGGCTAACCTAAAATGGTCTTATGTGTAATGGCTTAATGTTCTTTTGTATAACAAAAAATCATTAAATGTTACTTGAAATATGACATTTCAAGTTTATTTATTTTTCTCTGTTATGAGTTTTTTTTTAATAAAAAAAAACTACCCAAATACTTTAAAAATAAATCAAGATAAACTAATCCATTTGCAATCCAAACGCACCCAAACATCTAAACTCTAAATCCAATTTTTCAAATGCCAATATTAATGTAATTTTCAACAAGGAGATCGAACCACACTAATTAGTATACAAAGGATTGAAACTATAGCATCAAAAAAAAAAAAAAAGGATGATGAAACTAAGTAGTGTAAACTCTAATAATTTTTTCTAACTTATACTAGGATATAGGTTAATAAACTCAATCAGAGATCTACGATTGAGCACCCTCACGTACTAATGAGAAAGATTTGGTTGTCAATATCTGTTATCAGGCGAGGGATGATTTATGACCATCTTGCTAATTGACTTATTTGTTGTTGCTAATAAACAAGAGAATCAAGGTGAAGATGCTCACCTTACGCAAGGTGAGCTCTATCAATCTCTACATTCTAAAGATTGAAAATTTCTCGACATTAAATAATTTTAGTTTTTCTTAATATTATTTAATCAAGTTCGCTTCTTTATTTGATAGAAAATCTTTCCCAATTAAACTTCTTACACCACCCCAATAGTTGGGTGGCCCAAAACTTCTCTCGTTTACCTCATTTTTCACTAACTTTATTTTCAACCTTCCCAACTCCGATTCTTATACCATGTTACAATCCGAAGAATTGCTTGAAAGAAGAACGAATTTGAGAGGAGAAAGGGAGAGAAATCAAAAGAAACAGAGCTTGGTTTGAATCATCAATGCCGATGGCTTTATTTCTTTATCAATAAAAAAACATTACAACAAGGTTTATGAGATGTCAATCTCATTTATGGGATGCTTACAAGAAAGGTTGTTACAACTATTTTTGTTACAACTCAACTATGATCTCCGACGTCCATTTGACACTTATACGAACGACTCAAATCACTTTGGTTGCCCTTCACTTTGGATTGTTGACCTGACATTTCTTCCTAAACATGTACTCTGTATTATTTTTCACTTTTCACAATAGTTGGGTTCCACAAATCACCGTTTCCATCTCACTCTTAATAAGAAAGAAAAAAAATGATTAATTATAGAGACATGTGACACCATTTAATTGGGTTCGGATTTCAAAAAGTTTTCAATATATTGAAATACCCGAAAAATAGAGTTGATAATGGTGATCGGATTGCCTAAATCAGATAAAAAATAAAATGGGCCTTGGGTATGCTGTTAATTTGTGGTTGAAACATAGTTGAGAAAGACTATACTCTAATTTGTGTGACACATCACCTCTATAGTGTATTGATCCATGGCCAATACCCAATGTAAAACATTAGAGAGGGGAAAATGGGTGGGGACAATTTATGGCTTTTTGAGCTTTTGGGCATGGGGATCGCTTTCTCTTACTATCATAATGACCCCCTCCCTCTCCCTCTCTCTCTCTCATCGCTTTTATTAACGCCATCATCCTCATCATCAATCACTACTCATACTCTCTCTCTCTCTCTCCCTCCCACTCCCAAAGCTTCACCTGTCGATCCAATTTAGAGTTTTGACACTGAATTCAATTGAAGAGTGGGAGGGAGGTGCAGCA
Source organism: Persicaria maculosa (assembly GCA_963922045.1). Taxonomy (NCBI): domain Eukaryota; kingdom Viridiplantae; phylum Streptophyta; class Magnoliopsida; order Caryophyllales; family Polygonaceae; genus Persicaria; species Persicaria maculosa. The sequence continues at coordinate 80,520,167 of OY998253.1, forward strand.
GCAGCAGCAAGCAAGGCAAATGTCGGAGATGATCGACTCTGCAACACAGACGTACGACGACCCGGATCCCGAATTCGGGGCGGGTCGCGCCAGCCCTCGGGTCGAAATCGACACCTCCGCCCCCTTCGGGTCGGTCGAAGAAGCCGTTATCCGGTTCGGTGGCCGTGGGTTTTGGGCCCCACCCTCTTCTGTACGTGTCTAATTTGTTGTTGCATTTGATTTTTGTTTGGTTGGAGTGCAATTGGTGATGAATTATATTGTTGCTAGTTAGGTTTTTTTTTTTTTTTTTTTTGATAAACCATTGCTAGTTAGGTTAGGGATGAAGTCAATTTGCTTGGTAAATTTCATGTGGTTTTATGAGTTCGAGTTTCCGCGTCGAAATGGACAAAAGATATAACGGAAATATTTTATTTTCTATGTTTTAATTTATGAATCATTTTTTTTAAAGGGCTAAAATGATTAAATTTTTTTTTTTTTTTTTTTTGAGCACAAGAAAATCATCTCATTCCATTAAGTCAACTTGCAAACAAGAGTCTACATTTGCAGGAAAACTCATAATTGAACTAGACAGAATGGGCTAAAATGATTAAAATTTTAAAAACTTTACCGATTTGGTCTCGATGGTGTTGCAATTTAGACAATGTCACTACACGACCATCTCAATTGTTTTCCCCAAAATTTCACTTGAATAAAGAAACAAAATGGAGTATGTCTTATCTAACTTTAACAATTTTCTCATTAAAAAGATTTGGTGCAGATTTGGAGAATCTATTTTTCTTGCTTTAAATTCCCACTAACCTCAAAATTTCAAAATAGGAAAGTTATTGAAAGTGCTAGTATCTCCAATAGATTTTCCATTTTGAAAATTTTGATTTTTTTTAAGAATTTTAAGTTTTTTTTTATTCTAATAGATTTTCAATTTCATTTTCCCAAATAGGAAAACAGAAAAAATAGAGAGTTTTTCCAAATTTAAATAATTCTCCAAATTTTCGAAACAGAAAACATTAGAGTTGAAATAATCCCTATTTTGGAGAAATTTTAGGAAAATTGTTGTAGACGGTCTAATACATAAATTTTGAATCGAGGTGATCATTTTTTTCGTTTGGCTTAGTTTGGAGGACATTGCATTTGTATATGATTACTTAAACTTCAAACCAATTTTGAAATATCATTCATTTAACCAAACCGTTCTTCAATTATTTTTCTTCATAATTTTGAGTGAAAATTTTGTTTTATACTCATTTGCTGGTTTAAAAAGTTCAGCATTGGAACTTAGGTAGCTAACGAAAAAATGTGCAAAATATTTTACTCAAACAACCCGTGATTTCTTCATTTTTGCGACGATGAATGATGTTTTCGTATGTTCGAATACATCGCGGTTATCTTCCTTGGTGCTTTTGGATTGACATTGTTCTTCACTCAGGCTGAATCGAGCGAGTTTGATATATGTAAACTAGAGGAGCAGGCTGCAGAGATGCTGAAAGATCTCGACTCGAAGCAGCAAGAAACGCTCGACATCCTCAAGGAGCTGCAGCTCACGAAACGCCTCATCGAAGAGCTCAAGATGAAGCTCAAGAAAGAGTCATCCGAATTCGTAGTCATCCCTCCATCCGATATCAATGACCGGTTGATCAACTTGTCAGACTGCTCATCGTTTCCTCCACCGTCGCCTGCTGCATTGGTCATGACGGAGTTGAAGCAGGCGAAGCGAAGCCTTAGCCAGAGCACTAATGATTTGGAGGCCATTAGGGCATCCGTCGAGTGTGTCAACAAGAAGATGGATAAGAAGACGACGTTTGAGCCGGAGATTTTCATCGGAAATGGGAGCCCCCTCGGGATTTCGAGGGAGCTCAGAGAGCTGAACTTCGAAGCCGAGCAATTCATGAGGACAGCGGAGGCTGCCAAGGCGGAGGTGTTGAGAGCAATGTCGGAGATCGAGCACACAAAGACAGGGCTAAGGATGATAGAGATGAGGTATGTAGCAGCTAGGAAGATGGAGGAGGCAGCTAAGGCCGCGGAGGCGTTGGCTCTTGTCGAGATCAAGGCCTTGTCGAGTGCATCGCAGCCGGGCAGGATCAGCCTCTCATTCGAAGAGTATTCGACTCTGGCCGAGAGAGCGAGGAAGGCGGAAATGGATGATGCTGCGGCAGCTCAAAGGGGTCACAAGCTGACCGAAATGTCGCTGAGGGAGTTCATGAGGAGAGTTGAGGTTGCGAATAGGGCTCATCCGACGAACCCTGGACGATACGAGGCAGGTGAATCGGGCCACGGAGGTGCAAGGAGCAAGCCTGTGCTGCGGCCTTCGACATCGATAGGAGACATACTGAGCAGGAAGCTCGTGTTGAGGGACGATCTCGACGTTGGGAGGCAGGAAGATAGGCAGAGGGTGTCTCTGAATCAGATGCTTGATAGGCACCGGGCGCAGTCTCCGCCTCCTAGGAGGAACGACAAGGGCAATGGAGGCGATTCGAAGGGCTTCTTTTCGAAGAGGAAGAATCTAGGGTTTGTCCACATCTCGCTCCCGGTGTCGAAGCAGAGTAAGAACAGGATCCAAGCCTTGAACTTGTGGTGATTCTTTGCTTTGTTATGTTGGTGATATGAGTGTTGGTTTGCTTTGCTTATGTAACTCTTGGGCTTTACTATATAGAATTGCTTTAAGGGCGTGTTTGGGTGTTCAATCAAAATGAATATTTATTGTTATGCAACAATCTATGTCCTTGCTTGATCGATTGATTATGTTGTACGTTTTGTTTTGTTTGCAATTTATTGGTTTGTATTTGGGGGAATGTCATATACTTCCATTGGGTTTTCCGACTAGCTAGGGTATTTTTGGCATGTCATGAATGATTTTTTTTATTTTTTATTTTTATTAGGAAAGAATTCGGGCGAGCAATCTCTACCCGGCAGCATCCTTTCGGATGAGGTCTGAGAGACCTGAGTTATTGTAGATATCGACACCCCTGGCAGAGTGGCAAATGTGTGCAACCTTATCAGCCACTGTATTGCCATTGCGAGGAACATGAAAGAAGGTAACTTCTTTCAAGGTCGATAGAAGAGTTTTGATGTCAGATAATATAAGTTCGATTTCCCATGGGCATTTGGTGCGGTTGTTTAGATAATTTATTATGATTTTGGAGTCTCCCTCGATTTGAAGTTTGTCTATCCGGAGTCCCAAGGCATGTTGGACCCCCAGTTTTAATGCAAGCGCTTCAGCTTTGATAGCATATGGTGATGGGTCTGCCTTCCCAATCACGTAGAATAGCTCCCGCCGAGCTATCCAAATTAGGAAGGGAAGACCCATCGAAATTTAATTTAATGGTGCCAAATGGAGGTTTTCGCCAATGCACATCACGGGTGTTGTGCTTCTTCTTTATTTGCTTTGGTGTGGGTGCCTTCAGCATGGGTTCCTCAACAAATTCACTCTCTGTCTGAGAAGTTCTGCCCCAGTTGTGTATGTGGGTTTTGATCAGCTGAATAGTAGCCTTCCTACTTGGGATGTGAACTTGTCTGAATATATATTGATTGCGAATGTACCAGGCGGTCCACCAGGCAAAACCTAGTTCACACTTGGCCTTCGGGGTGAGGTTGTTTCCAAGGAAAGCTAGAATCGGTTTAATTTCCCGAGATTGTTGTATCATACCTGTAACGGTTGCGCCAACTCTAGGAGTCATCTGGAAAAGTGAGTACACATATGGACATTCGAACAAGAAGTGGGTGTCATCTTCTGTGGGCCCATTACATAGGCTGCAGTTGGAGGGAACGGGAACCCCTCGGGAAGCAAGTCTAGATGCCGTAGGAAGCCCATCCTGGCATACTTTCCATAGAAAGTTTTTTATCTTAGGTGGAATGTTAATTTTCCATATCCAGTTATTGATGTCGACGTTGGCGTTTGTGTGTGATGTGATTAGCTTATAGGCACTCGAAGTCGTAAACCAACCAGCTCTATCGGGCCACCAATACAGGCGATCCTCAATAGAGGATATCGAAAGTGGAATGTCCAAAATCTCAGACACTATGAAGGGTGGAAGCACACTGTTGAGTTTCTCTTCCCACCATTTTCCTCCTATGATATAGTCACTGACAGTTTCCTCAATGTTGCCATCTGTAGGCCAGACGTCCCTAGATCCTAGCGAGGACGTTGTGATCCAGTTATCTGTCAGAATTTCACCGAGCGCCCATTTCCTATAGACCAAATCAGTCCTGATTTGAATTTTTCCATAAGGCTAACCATATTTGTCCATTGCCAAGATGTATCCCCGTGTTTTCTGTATTCCAGAATATTAGTATTCTGGAGATACTTGTGTCTGATAATTGTAACCCAACTATTTTCTGGTTCGACTAAGATTTTCCATAGTAGCTTCATTTGGAGTGCTTCATTCATTTCTCTGGATTTTCGAAGCCCTAGACCCCCACTTTTTTTGGGTCTGCAAATCCTATCCCAACCAATAAGAGGTCGGTGTTGGAGGTCTTTGTTCCAAAAGAAAGTTCTGTTGATTTGATCAAGCTCTTTGTGTACTGAGTTGGGTAGCATAAAGCACTGCATTGTGTATAGGGGTTTGGCAGACAGGTTTGAGTTGATAAGGGTTGCCCGACCCTGGTGTGATAGCGCGTGAGCACGCCATTTTCTTAATTGTTCTCTTGATCGACAGATGATGTCTTCGAAAGTTTGTTTATTCACTCTTCCATTGATAATCGGACAGCCCAAATATTTTTCTAGTGATACTTCATTTGTAATGTTCAGGCGACTACGGAGTTCAGTGATTCTGGAGCTTGATATTCCCTTGGTTGCTTGGAAGCTTGACTTATGATAGTTCACTTTTTGACCAGAAATCTTACAATAAGAATCGACTATTGTTCTGACTTTGTGTGCGGCATCCAAGCTGCCTTTTGTGAAAATGATGATGTCATCAGCGAAGGAAAGAAATGGGATCCTGGGGCCGTGTCTTCCGAAACGGAAACCAATAGGGCTACTAATTGAGATTGACTCAGCAGAGAGTTTTCGTGCCAGGATTTCGGCCCCTAGGATGAATAAGAAGGGGGATAGGGGGTCTCCCTGCCTGAGCCCACGGGAGGGGTAGAAAACTTCTGAGGGTCCGTTGTTTACTAGTACTGAAAATGACACGGTTGTGACACATTCCATAATCCAAGAGATGAATGTGGGGTGAAATCCAAATTTTTCTAAAACTTGCATGGTAAAGTTCCAATCAACTCTATCGTACGCTTTTTCCATATCAAGTTTGATAGCAAGCCATCCCTCGCAACCCTTGCGAGACCTAAAGGAGTGGAAGATTTCATGCGCTATCAGCACATTGTCTTGGATGGCTTTATCAGACACGAAAGCGCCTTGAAGAGGATTAATTAGTCTGCCAATGACAGTTTTGATCCTCTCTGTCAAGATTTTTGAGATTACTTTATATAGATTGGAGCATAGACTGATAGGTCTGTAGTGATTCGTGTTGGTCGGATTATCTCGCTTCGGAAGGAGTGTGATGAAAGTATGGTTTAGTTGTTTCAAAAGTTTGCCAGATCGAAAGAAACCCTTGACAGCTTTGATAATGGATTGACCTATGATGTCCCAGTAATTTTTATAAAATTCCGCTGTAAAGCCATCGGGACCTGGAGATTTGTTTTGTCCAAGGCTGAACACAGCCTCCTTAATTTCACTGTTTGAGGGTGGTCGAATGAGGAAGATATTTTCCTCATGGGTGATAGAGGGATTGATAAGATTTAGCAATTCCTGCAATTGTTGTTCATCTGTAGATTCTTTTTTGAATCTTTTCTCAAAGTCATTCTTAATCTCATTTCTGACATTTTCCTCACCTATTATCAAAGTGCCCCCGGTGGAGGTAATGTTGCGGATTTGTTTCCTATGCCTACGACCTGAGGCAACTCGGTGGAAATATGTTGTGTTTGTGTCTGAAAGTTTAAGATGCTTTGTTTTAGCTCGTTGGTTCCAAAACATTTTTTGGAACAGAAGTAGTTTTTCCTTTTTTGTGATAAGTTTTTTCTCTCTTGCGTTACTAGCCCTAGTGTTCCCCTCAACCACAGAGGATTGGATATTGAGGAGGTCAATCTCAATTTCATGTAATTGACGAAAAATGTTTCCAAATGTGCGTTTATTCCATTCTTTGGCTTTTTTCTTTAACAGTTTTTGTTTAAACATTAGTTGAAACATATATGAGCCAGGGCAGCTTGCTCGCCAGGATTGTTTAACTATATTCCTGAAATCCTTCCGGTGGAGCCAAGTGTTCTCGAACTTAAAGGGAGGGGCTTGAAAGGCTGAACCACAATCTAGAGTAATCGAAATGGGGCAGTGGTCAGATGTAGAAAATGCCCCATTGTGTGTGCTTAGGTTTGGGAATTTCTGAATGATCTGGTGATGGACCATCACACGATCAAGCTTTTCACGAATATTTCCTTCTTCGTCTTGGCTTTTTCTCCACGTGAAAGGGTTCCCAAAGGTAGGGAGATCTTCAAGAGCACAATCATTTTTAAATTGAATTAGCCATGTGAAGCGAACCGCGCGAGGGGTAGCCCCACCTAATTTGTCGTTGCTACATAGAATTTCATTTAAGTCGCCAATTATCATACATGGATCTGCTGAGTTAGTAACAATGGATGTCAAGGTATTCCAGAATACGTCTTTCTCTTGAGGGTTTGGAGGAGCATATACAAATAGCATAAGCATGGAGAACCCATCATTGATGTTTTCATAGGTTAGACCGATGATCCGGGGTAGATGAATTTGGATTGAAATAGACTCATTTGCTAGGTGATGAGATTTCCACAGGATGCCCAGACCCCCGGATCGCCCGGAGGCTGGGGACGAGATAGTTTCATCGAAGCCCGCCGCTCTCCAAACTTTGTCTTCCGGAATCGCTTCCGTTTTTGTCTCCGCTAAAGCGATAAGCTGGATTTGCTCGTTTTTGCATTTGCTATCTATCTCTGTCCAAAATGTTTGCTTCCCAATCCCTCTACAATTCCAGTATGTGACTTTCATTTGCAACCGTTTGGGGTGCGCGGCCAAATTTGTCGGACCTTACACCTAAAATCAAGTGTACCAATGATTTGTATCTAATGAAAGGTATATGTAACGTGGTGGTGTGCAACATGGAGTTGGAATATAATTTAGTATACCACATATCATGCTTGTTAGCTTGAATTACTAATGGAGATATTTTGGTCCCAATAGAACCGAGCAAATCTATTGTTACAGGGCTCAAGACAAAGTTTGATTGTAATTGTTTAGTAAAGCCTATCTCCTCGAGACCCCGATAGCGAGAGGATTCCACCGTAACCGGCCAAGAATGAGTGGGTGCATTGTACCATCCCTGTTCTTCAGACAGGCAGCGCCAAACGATCCGAATGGATGTCGTGAATTGCTTGAGCGCAACCCCTCGTTTAGTAAGCTTTGCATATGAATCCAACAAATAACATTTATAAGGCTTATAGTTATTCCAAAGTGTGTTTTTAACATGTTTCCTGTGAAAAAAATGAGGGGGTATAGGCCAATTTGACCACACAAACACACCAGTAAACAAGTAAGATGACAGCAAACTGCCAACAATTGGTAACACCATGCGAATGTGGACCAAGAAAAGAACCGGCCATCTAGGCAATGACCAAAGACGCCTATTCAAATTAACCCCAATCACGGGATTGAATTCAAGCTTGAAGAGCCAAGACCATGGGGAGATACGGAAACGATAGGATGTGGACATCAACCTATACTTAGAATTTTTTCTTCGGATCGGCAGTGACTCCGATGTGTGAGTGCGAGTTGAGACAGCAGATCTACATCGCCCTTCCCAAAGGAAGAGGAAGGCCTCGACAGTACAAGGTCGAGTAGCGCATAAGAGCGCTTGATTGGGTCGGTTTATAACTGAAGTGACAGAACCAATGGGGCTAACAATCAAGAAGTAAACTACAATGCATATTTGATATTGTAATTGATATAATAATACACAGGGACAACCATGATTAGGGGAAATATAGCACTGCACGATATCACTACACCAAAAGTACCTTATGATTTGTAAGCCACCCTTAGCAGAGTGCTTTAGCCTAACACCAAGTACTAACATACGACTAATATTACATCGATAGGCTATGAACCAAGCAATGGAACACAGCATAGCATATAAGAACAACATGTGCCAACTATAATCATACGAAATCATGATGTGACCACCTAAAACCATCCACAACTTTGAGCCTGCAATACTATGGATAGTTAGGAATAACCAGTACCAATTAGGTGGTGAAATCATCACTTCAAAGTCACAGCCCAAGACAACCAAAAGGGGCATAGGGACAGATTCTCCTGAGACAAACTATCCATGGAAGCGCTTTGGACCACCTGCCAGGGAGTCGGAGCAGGCGGTGTCGGATTCGTCTAGTTGCAATTTCCTTTTGTTGGAAGAGGTTTTGGAGATGGTGGAGGCATCATGAGCAGAAGACTGATCAGCAACAGTCGAGGGAATAGTCGGAGCCGTGGGGAAGGCCGAAGCTGCAATGGCCTGAGTGGCCTGCATCACATCAGCGAGATGAACCTCAGCGGAAGTGGAGTACTCTAACAGCATCTTATCTATCGCGTCATCAGTGAAATCAGCAGGGATGGCTTCACACACACTTATCGACACCGGATCATCATCATAGTCGACCATATCCAAGTCGAAAACCTCATTGAACATGGAGTCGGATAGAGCAGGATCGTACTCGGGGGAGTTATACACTTCTGCAGTCGAGGTGGCCACCGGAGACTGCACTATGGCGGCAGCAGTGGGAGGGGCAACAAGCACAGGAGTAACTGTTGATTGCACACCCTGAGGATAGACAACATCTATAGAAGCAGCAGATGGACTGCCCATAGTCGAGGGCTCACCCGGAGCTAGCGTGGTCAATGGAACTCTTGACAGGGGAGCAACCGGTGCATCCAACTCCATCGAAGCAACAACCGGCTCAGTTGCAACCGGAACAGAAGCTGGAAAGCTGTTGGATGATGTAGAGTTAGATGAATCTGACGACTCATCAGACTTAGTACCAAACATCTGCAGTAGAGCAGCCTTAGAATGCCCAAACATAGGTGGTGGTGGCTTCTTCTTCGAGGCTACTCTCGACCACTCACCAGAGCCAACCTGCTCACCCCCAACGACCACCTCGTCAGCTTGATCAGCGGGAGCAGGAGCAATGGGAGTAGAGTAAGTGATCGTAAGCCGAGACGGGCAATCGGCGAACTCATGATCAGGAAGGCCGCAGGCCCCACACCCCTCCGAGAGGTCCTCGAACCAAACAGGGTAGGAGACCAACTCCTCCACTTCATTGAGAACCTGGATCCGTGGCTCTTTGATTTTGATTTTGGTGATGTCTACTGCGGCACAGATGCGGGGGTAGCGGAATCGTGCACCATTCTTCCCAAAAGCTGCTACCCTAATCACCTCTCCAATTTTGTTCCCTTCAATCAAATCCTTGAGAACATCATCGCTCACACAAGTAGCGTTTTTGAGCTTTTGGGTGTGTTTGGCCAACACAAGTAGCGTTTTTGAGCTTTTTGTTTTAATATTATATGGTTTTAAATGAAATAAAGCTAACATTATTTGTTAATTAGCGTTTTGGAATTAAATTTCTATCAACTACGTACACAGTATACACCCCATGCTTTTCGAATTTCTATCAGCTACATACACATGATCCAAGCCTTGAATTTGTGGTGAAAATTTTGATTCCCCGGCAACGGCGCCAATTTGATAAACGATTTTTAGTCGCGTAAACCGTATCAAAATAAACTCAAACTTACAAACTAGTATAGCAAGTAAGTAAGAGGTCGATCCCAAAGAGAAACAAGTATTTCTGAGCAATGAGCAATGTGTATCTATTAATTTGTGAAAGGGGGGTTTTGATTGATGGAAATAGAAAGAAAGCAAAATAAACTATAAACAAGTTGATGTAAAACAATTTAGAGAAGATCGCCTTACCTACAACTATCCACTTTATTTGGTTGAATTGATATTGTAACTTCCTCTTGTCCTTTTAGTCTTCCTATGAATGCCCTTGTCCCGACCTGATATAGTTACTAGTCAAATCAGTCCTAGAAACCCTTATCAATCGAACATTCCCTAAAGAAGGATTTAATCCAATTGATAGCTTTAAGTTCAGAGATTAACCAAGGTATTTGCAGTCTCTAAAGAGGGATTTAACAACACATCCAACTTCCTACCCATCCAATTAGTTCAATCAGCCCTAAAGGGACAAGTTTGCTACTTGGGTTAAAGTTCGCAATCAGGAATCTACAGAAACCTAGCAATTGAATTGATCTAACAAGTTGGCCGGCCAGACAAGAAAGAACAAAACAATTAATCAATAAGCACAAAGAAGTTGAAGCATTCAATATAAGAGATAAAGAACAAGATTTAGAAACTCACAACTTAATCCAAACAAAGCTTCAAATTGCAAGTAGAACGAAGAGAGTTTAGCCGCCCATGGTGGACAACGCTCTCAATCTCCAACTAAAATCGTCTTGAATCCTAATCTAATGAATGAAAACTAGGGCTAAGCCCTCTCTCAATTTCGTACTCTTTTCGTGTCCCATTCGGCCTAAAAGACAAAGATGGAATAAATAGGGTTTTGGATAGAAAACAAGTTGCTGAACTCGGAAATGCGTCGCTCTGAGCAAGTGCAGCGGCCGCGGCATGGAGGTTGTGGCTGCTGCTTTATTGATGTGCTGCGGCCGCGTCATATGTGCTGCGCCCTCTGCAATGGTCTTTTACGAAAAATTTACTTTGAATCAGCTCTCGACGTCAAGAAGAAAGTTGTAGCTATTTGAAAGAGCTTTCCAACGCATGATCATAATAGTCAATCGGACAATCGAGTCCTCCAGAAAGTGCAAAACAAGTTCAGCATGTCTAGCGATAACTTCTGCAAACTTGTTCTTCGTTTAGGCTCGCTTCTTCTCAGGACCTCTTTAGATCTTCATGTAAGCTTCTTCGATCAACTAGACATTCTCATCCAATGCGTTATCAACTCATGTCTCCTCCTCGGATCCACCATTACCTAAAATAATTAATAAAAGCGTGTAGATTCCGACTCCAACAACATAGAGAACAAATATGCAAATCATACTTAAAACATGCATGATATGCATCATAACTAAGCTAAATGCAACCTATTATGACCCTCTAAATGCATGCTATCAGGGTCGTGTGCACAGGCGCACATGCGCTAGTAGCCTAACACACAAGCCGAGTGAGGTTCCATTCTAAAACCAATTGACAATAGAAGGAGTAGCTCACCGACTCATATACTAGGCTTGATATGTTCAACTTTCCGATGTGGGACACTTTTTGGTCTCATTCACATCTCTAACACGCCCCCGCAAGTCCAATTTGGAATGGCCATCTAGTTGACACTTGGACCACTGGTAACCCAGACCATGATCGAAAGACGAGCCGTTAGGCTAACCACTCTGATAAGATATCAAAGTCCGACTCATACTGATGAATGGGGGTCGTGTGCACGGGCGCACATGCGCTAGTAGCCTAGCACACAAGCCGAGTGAGGTTCCATTCTAAAACCAATTAGCAATAGAAGGAGTAGCTCACCGACTCATATACTAGGCTTGATATGTTCAACTTTCCAATGTGGGACACTTTTTGGTCTCATTCACATCTCTAATAGATCTCAACCATATGTTAGTGATATCCCTAGGTTCTTCAGTTTATGGAGAGGAATTTGAGAAATCGTTCCTCGAGGGGTCTGATTTCTATAGGAATGAATCTCAGAAAATAGTCAAATCTTGTGATTAGGCTGACTTTCCAAAATCCAATTAAGTCCTCCCTATATCAGTCAAATAAATTACCAAAATTCAATATCTCAACAACATCCACCTCTAAGGACTAATCCCATATTGTATTTTTAGGTTCCGTTCTCATAATCAATTTCATTCTATCAATTCAAGGTATCAACATGGTCAACATTCATAATCTCAAATATTATATATCAACATAAACCCCTAGCCAATGGTTATCCCACCAAGGGAATAACATAACAAAATTCATCATATCGAGTATCGTTCTATCAAATATCGGTACAATAGAAGTACATGAATTTTTATCACAACGTCAACATATCGAATCTCATCAGCACCTAGAATGGTTAACCTTATCACACTAGCACATATCAGTAAGTCACAAAATCATGGAAATTTGCATATAGTTACCAAGTGGAACAAAATGCAACTATTAAATTACACCTCACCATCGAGCTTCCGAAATCAAAATTAAGCCTCAGCCAGGTCCACCAAACTCCATTCATGTTAAAATCCCCTAAGTACAACCGCATCTCGTGTAAAGTGGGTGGGATAACAAACCAAAATATAAGGTTGGGAGAAGCCCCTACATATTGGCTTAAACTTTTGTGTAAAGTGGTGGATCTCGACTTTGTAAACAAAAATAAAATAAACCTTACACGATTCCCGATTTGATACGACCCGGCTCGGGATTCTCGACATCTCACATGGTATCAGGGATACGACCCGGCTCGGGATTCTCGAAATCTCACATGGTATCAGAGCAGGTTTGAGTCGGGTCGGTTTTCCTGGCTTCAGGATTAGGCGATTGCGATGCTGAAACCCGTTGTAAAAAACAAAAACCGGGACCCGGAAGAAGAAGAAAAAAAAAACTCGGGTTGCACTTGAGGGGGCGTGTTGGGATAAATAGCCATCCCACATTGATTGTGGGTGGTATAACAAACCAAAATATAAGGATAAATAGACATCCCACATTGATTGTGGGTGGGATAACAAACCAAAATATAAGGTTGGGAGAACCCCTACACATTGACTTACGCTTTTGTGTAAAGTAGTGGATCCCGACCTTATAAACAAAAATAAAATAAACCCGACACGACTCCTGATTTGTTACGACCCTACTCAGGGTTCTCGAAATCTCACAAGCTTCTCAAAGTCCTCTCCATAAACCGAAGGACCCAAACATGTCATTAGCATACGGTTTGATATCCAACAGAAGGGTTTGATTAACCACTTTACCGGTTCTGTCCCCAAATCTTTCCCATACGATATTACGAACAATACTGCATATAGTAAGACAAAATCGAACATTAAAATAAATAGCCTCCGAAGCTATAAAAATCTGCAAAAATAAAAATCGAAAATCACCTCCGAAGATGGTCCATCTTCATGTCATTCCTCAACTTCGCATTGCTGAAAATAAAATGAGTGGCTTCCTCCAAAAGTATCCAGTCTTGATCAAAGTCGATAGCTGTGTATTTCTTCTTCTTTGGAACGGCATTAAACAAATCGATCAAAACCTCATCGATTGAAAAGTAAACTCAAAATTAAACTCTGAACTGACCGATGTATTTTACTTTCCCGTCCCTAATTTCTTTCCCCATCTTTCAATTCAAACTGAAAGTACAAAAACCCTAATTAAGATCTTCTTAGAGCAAACCATAGATTGAATGAATAAAAGAAAACAGAGAGATGAACGACAGAAAGAGGCAGAGGAAAAATCGAAAATGTGACAACCGTAAGAGAGAGTTGACGAATTAAGATGATGTTCTTGCGAATCCCTTCTGTGAAACTTCAAATCTTTGAGCGGGAACTGCTGTGTCGGCACTGCACCGACTCAGCGTGATTGAACTAACTTGGAGCAGCACGACTTCAAATTGAATGATGCGGTTTCTAGCGGTATTGATTTTAGCGTTGCGTGGATTTCTTCAAACTCTTCCAAGGGTGATCCGAAGGTTTTTGATCTCGAACCAGTTCTGTTTTGTTAGTTTCATTATTTTTTAAATAATACTTCATTAATGGCGGTGGCGGTGTAGAGAGAGCTTGTAAATCAGTTGAAATGTACTCCGTCTCCGTGGGATAGAAAATATTCCTTAAGTTTTGATTTTTTTTAATGCATATTTTAATGGGAAAAAAATATATAAAAAATATTATTTAAAAAATTAAATACTTATTAGTAATGAATCTTAAATTTATTTATTTTTAAAAAATTAATATTTTATATATTTTTCAACTAATTAACATTCGTGCTGAATAGTCCAAAATCTTACATTTTAGATTAGATCGAGTATATATATATATATATATATATATATATAAAATTAAACTTCAACCGGTTTATTTTTATGAGGATCCAATTTGTGTATTATGGGGAATTATTTCATACTTTAAATGATAAGCTTGTTTTCGAAGATTATTGTGGTTTATTTGAGTTTATTTGGTATGAAAACACAAAACTAACCCTAATAACAACCAAATAAAGGCTGTTTTGCTAAAATGACCCTACTATCTGAAAGGTTTGCATGAGTAACCCAATCCGGAAAAAAAATTGCACATAAGCGGATATCCGCTTGACAAGGGGAGCCGGTAGCAGGTCACCTTGTGGGGTACATCTGGACTCCATTCTCGGTTTCATGTACAGTGAGAGAAAGAGGGAGGGAGACATCTCTACTCCTGAAAAGCAAAGACCAGTGAGAGAGGAGGGAAAAAGTAGCTGCTGCAGTGGCAGAGGACAGAAGAGAGAGACAGAGAGTCGGAGAGAGAGGGAGAGAGAGAGAGGTTAAATATAAAAGTGCAGGCTGAGAGGACAGAGAGATCAGTGAGAGTGTCAGTGAGGGGGGAAAAGATTCTTTCAACTAAATTATAAGTTTAAGAGAAAACCAATTGAAGAAGGAAGGGTCCGGGTGGTTTATTTTAAGGATCAAGTGTAAGCAGTAAGTTGGGGTGTAGACAAGGGCAATGTTTCTATGGGAAACGATGCCATCTGCAAGGTTGTGTGGATCGGCTCAGTCAGGCTTCGGACAAACGATGGGAAGTTTCGCACATTGGAGGAAGTCAAACATGTGCCATCTATGACAAAGAATCTGATATCCCTATCTGTGTTAGACGACAAGGGTTTCAGATACACATGTTATGGTGGAAAGTTGCGCGTGTTTAAGGGCTCTAATGTGGTTTTGCAAGGAGTCAAGCAGGGAAAGGGGACTTTGTATACCCTACAAGGTTCAACAGTCACGGGTGCTGCAGATGATGTTTCAGTCAACGTTAGGGAGACTGTTGCTGAGGAGGTAGAGTTGAACTTCACTCCAGCAGAGACTCAGGCACCTGAGTTGGTCACTGACCAATCATCACAGACAGGTACTACTGAGTCAGATAATGGTGAGACAAAGAATATACCACTAGACACAGGAACAGGTGGAGCTGTACATCGGAGTATTGCTCTAGATCAACCAAGAAGGGTTGACATCAGGGGGCCTGCGAGATACAGGTCTGACGATCTGGTGGGATATGCTTTGCATGTGGCCGAGGAGGGGGAGGATGGTGTTCCATCCAACTACAAGGCTGCTGTTTCTGAAGGTGAGTCAGCACACTGGCAAGCTGAGAAGAGAATCAGGGTGAAGAAGGTGGGAACATCTGATAATCCTGCTGATATGTTCACCAAACTAGTTCCGGAGAGCAAGTTCCAACACTGTTTGAACTTGTTTAATATCACCAACTGTTGAGCTGCCCTGCGGGGCAATCTGGGTCCTCCTACGAGGAATCTGAGGAAGAGGAATGTCTGGCACTTGTCACGGTGCATCTGTTTCTGAGAGGAGATTCTGGTACATTCGGCATTGAAGCGCATCTGGTACATCTGGCATGGCATTGCATTTGATACGTCTGGCGCTGCAATGCGATTGGTACATCTGAGAGGATTCAAGTCAAGGTGGAGATTTGTTAATATGCCTTGAATTGGGCTTATTATTTGTTTTGGGTTTAAGCCCATTGTTTGACTAGGTTTCTTGAGGCACTATATATACTCATAAACCTACCAAATTGTAACCCTAGTTTCTTGTTTACCTCCATAATAAAGATCCCTATTTCTCTGCCCGTGGACGTAGGTAACACACCGTTGCCGAACCATGTTAAATCTCTGTGTCTTTCTTCGTCTGTTATCGTTCTCGTTATAACAAACATAGTGTCGTATACTTCTTTGATTGATGGGTTTGTGGAAGCAGGCCAAGCGGAGACAACACTTAGTCTGTTTGTTGATTTCAGGAGACAGGGAATTGAACCTAACGAGTATACTCTTTCGAGTTTGATAAAGGCTTGTGCAAACCAAGCTGCACTTGAGCAAGGGACTCAGCTCCATTCTCAGGTAGTAAAATTCAATCTAACAGGAGACCCTTTTGTTTCCTCTTCTCTAGTTGACATGTATGGGAAATGTGGGTTGGTTGATCAATCAGAACAGATGTTCAGTGGGATCAAAACTCCAACAGAAATTGCCTCAAATTCGTTGTTGGGTGTGTTTGCTCAGCATGGTCGCGGGAAAGAAGCAATACAAGTTTTCAATAGGATGGTTTGTCATGGTGTAAAGCCTAATGCCGTAACGTTTATCAACCTCTTGATTGGTTGCAGCCATGCTGGATTGGTTGAACAAGGATTGGATTATTTCCATTCGATGGGAAGCAGGTACCAAGTGACACCCAAATCAGAACATTATGCTTGTGTGATTGACATGCTGAGCCGAGCAGGAAAGCTGAAAGAAGTCGAGGAATTCATCAAGGGCATGCCTTTCGAGCCAAATGCTTTCGGATGATGTTCTTTTCTAGCAGGCTGTAGGGTCCTTGGTGATAAGCAGAGGGGTGAAATGGCGGCTAAGAAAATGCTAGAGATTGAGCCTGATAACAGCAGAGCCCATGTTCTACTGTCGACAATCTACAGAAAAGAAAGGCAATGGGAAGACGTGAGAGGACAGAGGGTGATGATGAGAGACAACAATCTGAAGAAGGTGCCAGGCTACAGCTGGGTTGATGTGGGCAACAAAACCCATGTGTTCGAGGCTGAAGATTCATCTCACCCTCGAAAAAGCAGAGATCTATGAGAAGCTTGATAGTCTAGCATGTGAAATAAAAGAGGCTGGATACATCCCGGAAAGGCGGAAACGGAATCCATCCCATATGAAATGAATGAGAAGGCAAAGGAGAGGGCGCTTCTTCACCACAGCGAAAAAATAGCAGTGGCATTTGCTCTAATAGGGGTTCTATCAGGGAAGCCGATCATCATAAAGAAGAATTTGAGGGTGTGCAGGGACTGCCATTCTGCAATGAAGCTTATCTCAAAGGTCTCAAAAAGAGTGATCATCCTGAGAGACAATAGCAGGTTTCACCGTTTTTCGGATGGATGTTGTTCGTGTGGGGACTATTGGTAGAAACTCAAAGCCACACAGCCACAGCCATGGCTGATATTGATCACTAATCACTTCATAGTCTTAATTCATTTTTGGGTTGCTTGAGATGGAGACCACACACCACACAAGGGTGTTAGTGTTTAGTGATTAGTGAGTACTACAAACTAGAAAGAGATGGAGAAGTTGGGTTGCTTGAGAATGTGTTGAAGGCAGCTACTTGATAGGATCTTGCCATCAATCCCGTTTGGTTGACGTGGCCACGACAGAGTTGTTGTTTCATTATGTTGCCCCATTTCTTCTTTGGGCCGCTCCTTCGTTAATGGATCGCTTTTAGCCTATTAACCGTGCCCTTCATGTCTCCACAACCACATATGCTCCTCTCTTCTTATTTTTTGGTATCTATAATCATTTGAAATGAATTATTCTTATATTTTTAGATTATTAAACTCCTAGCTACTTTTTTATATACTAGGTGGGTTAACCGTGCTCTGTACGGTCAAGATTTTCTGATAATTACAGTAAAGTTAGTAATGGCATTTTGCAATATAGTTAGTATACAAAAATGTTATTATACTTTGTTCTTTGCTTCCTCTACTAGCTTCCATACATGTAGGTTTAGTCCCAAATCTATGGAATTGTCACTGTTTTTGGCTTCTATAGCATTTCTGAGCTCCTCGCATAGTTCTCTTGTTACTCTATATGCAGATCTTGGAAAGGCTTCTTAAGTTGCCAGAGAATAGGGAATGTGCTGATTGCAAATCCAAGTATGTTTCCTGCTTGTCTGTGTTCAAATTTCTTTCCAGTTTGTTTGAAACTTATCTTCAACAAGCATATATAACAAGTTACCTTCCAGTGCACAGGAAGAACACTCAACCTCACACCAGCATAGAACGGAGGATGTAATTGTGTCAAAAGGAGAGCATATCAATTTCAAGAATCAATCTTCTTCCTGCACCTCCTAGGGGATCTGAGCCTGTAATTCTTCTTTTAACATCTCGTCTTTTTTGGGTTTCCCATAGTTGCTTACTACCTTTTGTTGTCTTCCCTCCCAAGACTGATTTGGCTGTTGATCTTTTTAACATGCTTTCCGTGGATGATTTCCCAAGTCAAAACTCCTCTGAAAATACTAATGATGACAGTGGTTGAACAGAGTTTCAGAGCGAGTGATGTCGTCTCTGAAGTAGGATTTTATGTTGTCTTCCCTTTCCCTTCCCAGTTAGCTGCTAAATTCCCCAAGTCAACTCGTCATGCTTGCGCAGCAGCAGGCCCTTCTCATGGCTGCAGCAGCTCAATCCAATGGAGCCTCAAAAGCCCTGATCAATTTGCCACAACCTGGGGCAAACGGAGCCAATTAATGTAGTTGCTCAAAACTAGGCCTAATGTTGGTTATCAGATTCCTGAGATGGCAATGCCGATGATGAGCCATAATGAGATTCAAAAGCTCATGCAGGTAGACATACACTCTTCACCAAGTTTAGCATCATGACTCTGGGGTTAGGATCTATTATACAAGATCTTACAATATATGCTATTGAATTGAAGCAGATGGGAAACTTGCAGGCATTGCAAAATACAGGGAACTCTTCATCATTTCCAGCAACAACTAGGTGACCCTGAAGAATTTACTTTAGACATGTACTGACATTTAAGCTCCGCTTTTTTTTCCAACATAAATGAAGGTAAATCCCATCTGAATCTCTAAAATGATTTTGTTCATATAATCAAATGCAACTTGTTAATCACAGAAGAAAGTTAGACTAGCATAGAAATGCGTATTTTTCTATGGATACGATCTTAGTATCTGAAACACAATAGGTCCTATCTTGACTAGATCCAAAATATCCTTTCTTGAGCTAGCTCGATCATCTTGCACTAAAGTGAGTCTTATCCAAACGCAGAAAGTATTACAAGTAATGTAAAGGCTGAAACTGCATATTCATGAAGTCTACTCCTTAAGAAGAAACTGATCCTTGTTTTCACTTCTTTTTTTGCAGCTTTTATAATATGCCTCAACCTTTGCTTGTCAATGGCACCACATTATCGAAAACTACCAAGAACCCAGCACCATCCCCCGGTTCTTCTTCGGCCACCTCAATTACCCCAACACAATTAGTGAAAGATTATGATTTCTCATCCCTAACTCAAGAGTTGTTTGCCAAGCGTTGAGGCAACATTTGCATCATCTTGTATTTTTGCTCATAAGAATCAATTTATGTACCCTTACAGAATACAGTACATTCTTAGTGGTTGGAAATGGAATCATCCTTCCCATTCATTTTTGTCAAAATTGTCATCTACTGTTTAATCCATTTTGATTTTGCTGCTTGTTGGACCTTTTTTATGCCAGAAATCAGAATTGATGCCCACCAATAAATATACAGCAAACTTGAAATCTGCTTAGCCACTGGTTCGATTCGAGTTCAACGCAGACAAAACGTCAAGTATAACAGTTGTGGACAATCCGATACCCAGGCTAGAGAAATTAAGGTACTGACACAAAGTAGTTCTCTACTTAGAACTAACAAACCAATGGCTCGATCGATCATGACTATGTCATCAGGGATATAAGTCAATGGCTCGATCATGACCTCCGACAGTTTCCTTAGCTTTGCGATAGGGACACTCTGGGCTAGCCTAGCTAGTGACAGCTCGGGACATCAGTTTTCAGCACATCGATATCAAAGGTCACAACCTTATACGTAGTATTCATTAACTCTATGTTCGATAAATGGAAGAGTCCCTAAAAGATCGAGATCGATGATCGTCACGAATATCCTATAGTTTTTGCGTCACTTTAAATGGACCTCATACACTCATGTTTTCTCTAAGATTTATATGGTGGCTGACAAAGTAGTGTATTTGAGGCATGATGTGGATTACGAGGTCTTTGTCTTGCATCAATCCAGATATTATCTTCTTTGTCAGGAGAGATGCAATTAGGTGATAGATTATTAATGTCTAATATCACCAAAATCTTTACCTTCACCTTGTATAAAAAAAATCAAATCATCAAAAAAAAAAAGTATTTGTTCATTTAAAAAATGGAATCGAGTTCAACACTAATCGTCCCATTTCACTACTTAATTCTCTACTTACAACACTTAAATAAGAATAAAAAACGATTATTATCGATTCAAAACCGAACCGAATTGGGTCGAATTAGTTATCTTCAAAAGTTTTATATTCGTTTCGGTTTTTCATATACAACTTTCATTTCAAAAATAATTTATTAGTATATTATCATAGTAAAATATACATCTAATCAAATTTCAACATATATATCGGCAAATAACCTCAATGATTAATATACATGTGCAACTATCTTCAAGAGTTGTTGAAGAGTCTATAAGGTGATAACCAATACTCTAGAAGGGGGATGAATAGAGTATGTACGTTTTTCGCAAGATAAGAACTTTAAGACAGTTTACAAACCAATTTGTCAAGACCTTGATATGCAATCAAATCTTGACAAAGCAAAATCAAATGCAATAAAGTAAATGCGAAAGTAAAAGTAGAACACACGAATTGTTAACGAGGTTCGGCACGAACTTGGTCTACGTCCCCACCTAAGGTTCTCCAACCCGTAGGATTCAAACCTCTTTATTTCACTTCCTTGAGACTAGAACTTCTTAAGAGAACTTCCCTTCCCCTATACAAAGCCTCACCGCTTCTATTTTAGCTCTCAACCTTACAATTGAAATAAAGGAACCAACTACACGCCAAAGTGTGCTATCACGAGTATGAAGACTTTTATGAGTGAATTGGATAACTTGTACAATAAAGACTGGTGTTTCTCTCAACACTTAAAACTAAACACACTATGCTCAACGTGTAAAGAGAATGTGTTCTATTGCTTGATGCTCTCGACAATTTGAATGCTTGCTTCAATATCTTCATCTTCCATGAGCACCGATTAAATAGATCTTCAAAGGAGCCGTTTGAAGTTTTGAATTCCTTCCAGAAATAAAACTTTCCGGTTATAGAAGATGCTCCCTTGATATGGTGCAAATCGCCAGGCTTCAAGCCTTGATCCACAAGGATCTTTCTTTCCTTGTTGGGTTGATCCGAGAAGGTAATTGTGGGATATCTCACCATGGATGTGAGCCCAATTCCTTTCGGCATTCAAGCCCATTACAAAAGGCCCATCTCTTTGGATAAAGCCATGCAGGTTCGCTTGGATAGATACACAAATACAGCCCAAACAACATATGTCGAAGCTATAGTTGTAGTAATCCTTTCGGTATCCAATTACTCATAATTCAGCCCAAACAAATAATATTTTATTTATTTTTTTACTCAAACATATGCAATATGAGTGTCTATTTGTAGATAAAATTATATCATATTCAAATTTTTTTATATATATAAAATGACGTTAAATATTAAAAAGGAAAGTTTTAAAATTACTAATCTATCTTGGGACACATGTCGAAGCTCCATAGGTGTGCATTGGTCTTTGAAATGTATGCTGGAGCTGCCTCTGCGCTCTTCATTTTGCCGCATATCAGAAATCCAGCCACTCAATCTCCGGTCAAACTCATTCAATTCTAAAATAAATCTAGTGAATCGATCAGTTCGTCTTCCCAAACCGCAAAACCCATAAAAATCAAAACTAACGAATTCACCAAAATCAAAAACCGATTCAATCACGATCAAACCTAACACCGCAAAAAAAAAAAAACAAGTAGTAATTGGGGGATAAGGAAATCGCAGGCAATGGACTTATACAGTTGTGTTAATTTGCCTGCTAACCCAGAAAATCGCAGGCACCCAGGAAATCGCAGGCAATCGGCTTCCCATCGGCCATCGCTCTTAATTTGCCTGTTAACCATATGGTCGTTGCGACCAAATTGCAAATGGTCGGTGCGACCAACATGTAAACTGGTCGTTGCGACCATATGTATTTTATATAAAAAAAATGACCGCAACGACCAAATGTCAATGGGTCGTTGCGACCACCTGGTCATGCGCTAAACGGGAATTTAACATGCGCTAAACAGAAATCGTGTTTCTTTATCAGACTGATTAAGGTTAATAAGATGAAGTGATGGACTGTTTTACAATTTGTCCCAAAAGTGGGACAATCACTAATTAAGCCAATAAAAGTGTACGTGGCACAAATTTTCTCTTTACTAATTTTATACATAGGGTAAATTTTTATTCTAACTCTATTAATTAATCAATATATCTATATGTGTACGTATAAGATAAAATTTAACCAAATTTGATTAGATATGGATATATTTTTAGAAAATATTAACTAATTTTAAAGACTATTATATAAGATAAGATTTTACCTATTTTTCCCTATATATGAACATATTTTTAGAAGATAATAACTTTATCAATATATTACATGGTCATACTAATTAAATAACTTTATCCAATTTCATTAGATATGAATATATTTTACAAGATTTTACCCAATTTTGTTAAATATAGATATATTATATCAATTCTCTCCTTAATTTTTATCCATCCATTTATTTTATATCTTTTTTATATAATATTATTTACTAAACTCAATCTCTATCATCTATGTACGTATATGGTCCCAATTAATTTTTTTTTATCTAGCCATATATTCTATCAATTTTCTTTTTAGACAATTTAAAAATAAGTTGTCTAAAGTTTATATTATATTTATTTAAAAAGATCAAATTGTTTAGAGTTATAAATAGTTTTTTTAGAATTATATTATTAACATGACATAATTTTTTTCTAAAGAAGTTATTTGGTTTTAATATATTAATATATTTTAGAATGTGAATTAATATAAAATTTATTTAAATTAAAAGAAAGAAAGAATATATATGTATATATTACAAGAATTTCACTTAATTCTATGTTGGTTACGAATGAAGAAGTATTGGAATAAATTAATTAATTGAATAAACGTATTTTAGTATCAAATTATATATATATTACAAGAATTATTTGCTCACTTCAAAACTGAATATGGTCCACGGATTTGACAAGTATGCCACTTTCTTCATTCATATCCTCCAACCGACTTTTCAATCATGTTAAGCATGCCCATTTTTATATTGGATAATTTTAATTATTTATATTGATATAAGGCAAAATATAATGTTAGAAGGTGTCAATTAAATTCTAATAATCCACGTACTGTTCAATGGTATCTTTTCGAACGATGGAGAGGAAATCCGGATGAGACGTGAGCACTTCATGATTCATAGTATATCTAAACTAGACCAGCTTATCTACCACTTAATAGACCTCGCGAATAACATGTGTTTAAATGGGCCACTCAAAATACCGAAAGAGATGCATAGTGTGAAGTGT
This sequence comes from Persicaria maculosa, assembly GCA_963922045.1. Taxonomy (NCBI): domain Eukaryota; kingdom Viridiplantae; phylum Streptophyta; class Magnoliopsida; order Caryophyllales; family Polygonaceae; genus Persicaria; species Persicaria maculosa. The sequence goes on from OY998253.1 coordinate 80,543,662, forward strand.
GTCTATATATATGGACAAACTGATTATTCATAGGTAAAATCATAATTATTTGTTTGATGCAATATAATTATTCATATATGTTAATAATTCTTTCATATGAAATTTATTCGTATGTTGTAATATATATATAAATATAATTATTTGTACTTATTCGTACGAGTTATGTATGAATAATCATGTTATTATAGACGAATAATTTTTCTCTTCAAAATTTCTTTTAAATCTCAAACGTTAATCTTTTTAATCCAAAGGTTCAGATTTATTATGCAATTCGACATTTGCAAAACAAGTCAAGTCGACAACATATTTATTATTTTGGCTGAGATAGTCAGTGTTCTGTTCTGGTATAAAATCGTAGGGTTTATTATTTTCTATTTGTATGTGTTTTCTAATGTTAATTATTGATTTCAATCTTTAGACATAGGCATAAGAATATATAGATTTTAAAATATATTATCTGCAAGATCCACAATTCATGGAGGGGGTCAATGCTAGCTAATTACAGCTTACTCTCCATCCAATACTCTCTCTCTATATATACATATACATATATACATATACATATATACATATATGGTCGCGCTCCGGTGAAAATCAAAATTACGGTGAAAACCATGAGGAGTGTTTTGATTGGATGATAAATATATGGACCCACTCTCTTTTAACACGCGCGTGAGCCTGGAACAAAAAAAATTAATCAATCGCGGGCCTGTAAGGGGAAAAGCGTCTGTGAGGGGAGGGGAAATTAAATTAACTGTGTGCGAGCACGTGACCACTTTCTCTTATGAGAATTAAGACACGTAAAGTCCACCATTTGTTTTGGGAAGTGTTTAATGTTCTTAATTGCATCAGTTTATACTCCATAAGAATTACGGAGTAATCAACTACGGAGTAGGAAAAAAAATATTTACGGAGTACATTTTTATTTATTTAATTGGCTCCTAATTGTAGGATTTAATATTTTCCAAATTCAATCTAATTTTTATATAAAAAAATCAATTAGCAAATTATATGTGGATTTATCAAAATATTACCAAATATTTATTATAATTGTGGGTTCAAGATTTTTTTTTATAACTATGGTTCAAGATTTTTTTTTATATTATCTTACCTATCAAATTGTTAGTTGAGAAATATGTCAATATAAAAATCTATAGGTATAAAATCTTGAACTTATCGTTATTAAAAAAAAAATTGAACCTACTTAATAGAATTTTGAACATATTATTTTATAATTATGGGTTCAATATTTTAAAATCTTGAACCTACTTAAAATATCAAAATATTTCCAAAATGTTTATTATAATTGTGGGTTCAAGATTTTTTTATAACTATAGTTCAAGTTTTTTTTATATTATCTTACCTATCAAATTGTTAGTTGGGAAATATGTCAGTATAAGTCCTCTATTGTTAATAATATGTTTTTAGTTGCGTACCCAAGTAATCCCAATTTCATGTTCAGATCATTTGAATGAGGCGTTTGGCCTGGGAATTATGTTTCATGCTTTTGTTATTTCTTAGAATTTTAAATAAAATTAACAATAGAAAAGTATTTCTGTGTTGACATGGGTGTACAACAAAAATAAACTATTGATTCAAGATTTAAAATTTTTGAACCTAATTTAACTGGAGACAATACATCATAATAAAAACTTGAACTTACCTAATAAACCAACATGAAATGTAAGGCACCAAGTTAACACTTTAGGACTAGATATAACTATGGGTTCAAGATTTGAAAATCATGAACCTATGATAAATACAGTCAATACACCATAATAAAAACTTGTACCTCCTTAGTAAACCAACATGAAATGTAAGACAACAAGATGTGACTTTATTGATAGATATAACTAAATCTTGAACCTCCTTTAAATGGAGGCAATACATCATAATAAAAACTTGAGCATAGTTAATAAACCAACATGAAATGTAACGCATCAAGATGTCACTTTAGGGGTAGCCGGGTAGATATAACTATGGGTTCAAGATTTTTAATATCTTGAACCTAATTCAAATGGAGGCAATGCACCATAATAAAAACTTGAGCATCCTTAATAAACCAACATGAAATGTAAGATAACAAGATGTTATTTTATGATTAGATATTACTATGGGTTCAAGAATTAAAAATTTTGAACCTACTTTAAATGGAGGCAATACATCATAATAAAAACTTGAACTTACTTAATAAACCAACATGAAATATAACGCAACAAGATATCACTTTAGGGGTAGATTTAACTACGGGTTCAAGATTTAAAAATCTTGAACCTCCTTTAAATGGATGCAATACATCATAATAAAAACTTGAGCATACTTAATAAACCAACATGAAATGTAACGCATCAAGATGTCACTTTAGGGGTAGCCGGGTAGATATAACTATGGGTTCAAGATTTTTAATATCTTGAACCTAATTCAAATGGAGGCAATGCACCATAATAAAAACTTGAGCATCCTTAATAAACCAATATGAAATGTAAGATAACAAGATGTTATTTTATGATTAGATATTACTATAAGTTCAAGATTTTTAATATTTTGAACCTAATTCAAATGGAGGCAATGCACCATAATAAAAACTTGAGCATCCTTAATAAACCAACATGAAATGTAAGATAACAAGATGTTATTATATGATTAGATATTACTATGGGTTCAAGATTTTTAATATCTTGAACCTAATTCAAATAGAGGCAGTGCACCATAATAAAAACTTGAGCATCCTTAATAAACCAACATGAAATGTAAGATAACAAGATGTTATTTTACGATTAGATATTACTATGGGTTCAAGATTTAAAAATCTTGAACCTACTTTAAATGGAGGCAATACATCATAATAAAAACTTGAACTTACTTAATAAACCAACATGAAATATAACGCAACAAGATATCACTTTAGGGGTAGATATAACTATGGGTTCAAGATTTTTAATATCTTGAACCTACTTTAATTGTAGGCAATAATGTTTTATTTTAAAATCTTAAACCTACTTAATAAAATTATAAATATAATATTTTATAATCATGGGTTTATTAAGTAGTTAATAAAATTTTGAACCTATTGTTTTATAATTATAGGTTCAAGATTTTCTTTTAATATCAAAACATTTCCAAAAGTGCACCATTGACAAGGATTACTTTCTGAAAACTATTGGGCTTACAAAGGGTGAGGAATGGATATTAATGCAATAATGCCAGCTACTCACCAAAACAAAAAATGAATATTAATGCCAGCTATGAATATTATGCCCATTTGTAAATTACTCGCACTTTTTAGATAGAACCTGAAAATCTCAGGTTCACAGTTTATTATGGAGATTTGATGATGAGGAATCATTTTACTAGTTTTGTGCAATTCGATTATTGGAATTTGTCATGAGTTTATTGTGGAACCAATCGTGCTGTTATTTGATTATTAATGTTTTGTCAGCAGATTTTATTCCTTTTAAAGGTGGCAAATATGGTTTTAAGTACCCACCCACATGACCGTCATCCAAATTCGATCATCAAATTCACAACATTGCCATTCACTGTCCATTGCTCGCTAAGCGCAACAGTTTCAAAACAAAATGAAAAATCAATTTGATCATTACCCTTTTGGGCTCATCCAACCAGTACACCCTTCATCGTCTCCTGATAGCAGACTTAGGGGTGGCACACAACAGTGCAAACTTAAGAATCATCTGTGACAGCAAACCCACCAGCTACAAATAGTACACACAAAATGAAGAGCAGAAAGAGAGGAATGTCTACCAGCACATTCTCGTTAGCTACAATTGTTTCATACTTTGTCTAGAAGGTCAGTCGTCGGTTCATCACCATGTCCATCGCCAGGAATCTAGCGTCGTTTGACAAGAGGGCCTTCATCAAGATCTCCCTCATTGTAGCCGAAAAGGAACTGCCAAATAAATGATAAATGGTTTACAATCAGTAAATGATTCGGCGCAGACAGCAACAAGGACTGCGGCAACAACAGAAGCAGTCGGCAACAATCGAAAATTGGGGCTTTTCAATTCGGGAATTTTTGGTGAGAAATTTTTTAATAGGATTGTTTCTAGATGTATTTAGAACGTTTTGAAGTAGGTATGGAGCTCAGGTATTGGGCGAAACATTGGTATGAACTCGGAAAAATTTTAGGGATTTCGCTCGCCATGGACACCTCGATCGCCGCTCTCAGCCACCACCTGCCACCATTGTCGGACTCGTTGCACCTTCCTGCAGCCGCATTCACCATCTTCAAGTGTCGATATGCCTCCATGCTGCCATCGAAGAGCCGCTAGCCGCCATTGTCGGAGTCTCCTGTTTCCTGAATGGCAAGGGATGAAGGGAGGTAGGTTTAGAGGGGAGGGCGAGCGACGACGATGAGGACTGGAGGCCGGTAGCGGGCGAGTGAGGACGATTGCAACGGCAGAATCGGAGTATCGGACGACGAGAGGCAGAAGAGGAAGCCGGAAGGAATTGAGGCCAAGAGAGGGGGAAGAAGGTGAAGAAGAGGAGACGCGCGCGTGTATGTATAATTTATTATCCAATCAAAACGCTCCTCACGGTTTTCACCATAATTTTTGGTTTTCACCGGAGTCGATCCGTATATATATATATATATATATATATATATATATATATATATATATATATATATATATATATATATATATATATATATATAAATACCCCCAAACACCAGCTTAACTCGATCATCCCTCTCATATATATCAACCCTTTAAATTGAATTGTTTAGTTGAAGAAAAATGAAGCCTTTCGTGGTCGCCGTTTGCGCCATCCTTCTGGCCTTGTCCGCGGCCGCCACCCCAGCTCCCTTTCCCACCAGAACTATCGATGAGGAGAAACAAATTGCAGATGACTATATCCGATATCTTCTGTACAAGGCGTATATGCACTTTCCCGACGAAGTTGAACAACTGGAGGCCTGCCGTTACGCTTTGGTTGGCATCGCACAAGATGATGAGTGCGAATCCGACCCAAAAAAGTGTTGCAGGTACAGACAAGATATTAATGCCGACTGCAAAACTTATGATCAGTGGCACGTCGGCCCAATCATGAGCACACTCGACAAAATATGCGGCCCGTAGAATTGAAGCTACAGCCAAGATGTTTACTGTGGTTTTTATGTGTGCCTTCATTTGCATCTTTTAATTACTCCGTACCTACCTACCTGCCTGCTTGTTTAAGGATTATGTGTAAACCGTGGAACTTAACCTTCTCCGCAAACCCAAAACATGTTGGGTTGGTTTGGTTGTACTTACACAACCTACTTTTTTAATGCGGACTCCGTATAATAAAATGGACCCTACGTACTCCATCTTTTTACATGTACTCTCTCCGTCTCAAAATTTAAGTTTTTTTAGACTAATTTAATTAATCTGATACATGAATGTAAACATCAATCGATCGATACATGAGTCCCCAGTCCCCACAAAGGCTAGCTGTCTCGACCCATCATCCACGATTCAATCCTCCTTTGGGATGTTCCACCTCGGCGCTGCCATCCTATCCGACGTCTTCGGCGTCTCTCGATCCTTAACACCACCCACCTCCATCTCGGCTTGCCCTAGCCTCTGCCGACTTCCGTCTTGGTCGATTGCTTCATCTTCCCCCTCTCGCACACCTCCGACCTCCCCCTTTCTCCGGGTTCGTCCTCCTACTCGGCGCCGATTTGCTTCAATTTGGTTGCCTTGTTTCAATTTCCGACCGGTTTCGATCTTGATTCCTTGAATCGTGCCTCTGTTCCTGGTTGGGTTGGATTGATGCTTCATTTCCTTTCACCCTTCCCAGATTTGCTACAAATCTGTTGTTTTTAGCCCCATCTGTTGGTTAACTTTGGCCGGTTGTTACAGGTCTCCTTTAACGAGAGCAAAAAAGAACTCGTCGAGGGGTTTGGTGAGACGGGGTGGGTGGGTAACCTTTTTTTTTATATTTTACGCATGCCATTCCCGACGCACCAAAATGTCGAGAAGGGTGTCAATCCCGACGAAAATTATCAACACAGATAAAATGCGTCGAAATGAAAGCGTCGCAAAAGCAAAAGCTGCGTTTTTATTATAGTTATATATATTGATTTCGGCTTCGTGCTTTTGCAACTTATGAAGAAAGTAATTAACGATTCCTTAAATTTGTAAATAAAGAGTTGTCAGTATTACCCACAAGTTCTTACCATTGAGTCATTCCGAAATGGTTGTAATTAACGATTCCATTTGCATAAGCAAAACATAATTGAATAGTACGTATACATCAAGACGTTATTGATCGCATTTTAATTATTGGAGGGTTCTGACTTCTGATATCAAATCGAGTATATGTACTGAAGTCCGTTGGGACTCGGGATCGGGGGTCGTGTGCACGTGTGCGCCCATGCGCTAATGGCCTAGCACATAAACCGAGCGGGGTTCCATCCTAAAACCAATTGGCATTAGGTTGGGTAACCCACTAGCTTATATACTAAGGCTTCTTTGTTCATATTGTCGATGTGGGACTCTTTTGATCTCTTCACACCTTTCATTCTCTCAACAATACGCCTCAATCGATCTGATCGAAATAAATTCTTCCCTAGAGTAATGGAGAATTCTCAAACCACGTGATTTATTATATTGTGAGCACTAAACTCGTGTTTATTAAAAACTAATGCATGTTCCTTAAAAGGAAAAAAAAAAACTAATGACTCTTATAAATGAAAATAATCAGCACAATGCACGTTGTTTGTTTATTTGTAATTTAGCTCAACTTCATCATATCGTATGCACGTCTATCATAACTAAGTACTCCCGATCATGGTTTTGAGAATCGGGATCCTAGTGTGGCAGGGATCGAGACAAGGGCGTAAGATTGGATCGTAGGATTGTAAGATGCTAGACAAAAATTAACAATAAAATAAATAATAAAATAAAAACAAACCATCCTAAACAAATACCTTAATTTTAAAATAAAACTAAGTTTTTCCTCCATTAAACAAATTAAGTAACTAAAACAGTCCAATAATAAGCACTTAACATCCATAATTTGTCAAGAATAATGTCTCAAAAGGTGAGAAATAGACAAGGATAATGTCTTAAGATATGACAAACATACAAGAGATAAATCACACATCCAAATATCCAATGTCATCTCTAGTTTCAAATGTCATCATCGCAATTAACCACACCATGAACAATTCCGGGCGCTTAGATGTGGATTTGTCGAGTTGGGTAACGAAACAATTCAATCTTAGTGTTTCAATTCAACGTCTTCACTTTTCTTCCTTCAATTTCCAAAGAGATGGGCTGCCAAAAAAAATAAAAAATGAAAAGGCTCATCATATCCAGAAGGCCCAATATCCAAACAAAACAAACACAATTACATAAATATGATTTTTGCTAGGATCGGATATTTTTTCTAGGATCGGTAGATCCTACCGATCCCACACGATCCCATAGGATCCTAGGTAGATCCTAGCATGAAGGAGTCTATATGTCAAATCCGGATCAAAACCTTGCCTAGAATCGTAAGATCGTAAGATCCGGATCGGGGTCCTAATAACCATAGACGGATCTAGGCGGGGGCAAGCGGGAGCATACCCCCCCCCCCCTTCATCCAATGAATCACCTATATTTGTTCTACGCATCGATAGCTTCGTTTTGATATATTATAAGCCTGAATCCGATAAACGAGTAAAAAGTTATGACCGTTTGAAAGTTAAATACAGATTAATTATTTCAATTGTCTTTTAATAAAGCACGATTCTTTTATATTTTATTTAATTTGATATTTTGGCAATATAATTCAACCAAAGAGCTTCGAAACAAGAGGTTATATACTAAATTCGATAATTATATAAGAAATTATGCAAGTTTAAAGTTTGTATATCTTGTTACACGTTATTATATGCTAAGAGAACAACAAGTTGCATATTGAAACGACATCATGTTTCGAAGTTTGTAGTTTTTAGGTTTCAAAAGATATATTTTTAGACGAAAATATGTTGTTATCGATTAAAACGACATCGTTTTTTTCGTTTAAAGAGAAAAAATATATATAACAACTACTGACACAATTTTAAATTATAATTAAACATCACCGTTTGAACAAAAAAAAACATTGTGTTTTGAACTAAAAAAAACGTTGTTTAAACTAAAATATCATCGTTTAATATAAAATATCATAGTTTTGGTTCGCTAAACATACTATGAAACAAATCTATCGAAGAGTGAATTAACAATTTGTATAAAAATATTTCCTTTTGCTATTGCGATCGATATTGGGATCGGCATAAGAATATATAGAAGGGTGTCAATCCCGACGCCCAGATCTTTCACAAATTTTCAACATGGTAAAGTGTCGAAAATTATCGACACGGATAAAAAGCGTCGAAATGAAAGCGTCGTAAAAGCTGCATTTTTATTATAGTTATATATATTGATTTTGGCTTCGTGATTTTGCAACTTATGAAGAAAGTAATTAACGATTCCTTGAATTTGTAAATAAAGAGTTATTAGTACTACCCACAAGTCCTTATCAGTATGTCATTTCCTGAACAGGTAAATATATAGATGATGGCCAGAGCCAAGGAGTAACAAGAAACAAGACCATACGAAGGATCTTGCGTAAAATATTTGGCTACCCACAAAAAAACCCCATCCTCAGTGTAAATCCCTCTACTTCAACCCCTACCGGCTTCTTATAATCAGTTACATATTCACATGTAATAACATGGTACATGGAAATATGTAACATTATAAGAAGCCAAGAAATATACCTACTCCCCCTAAATATCTGTCATCCAAAAACATACCGGACCTAATCAACTCTCAAACAAGGCCAAACCCAACCCTAATACTTGAGCCCGGCCCAAAAACAATTTAATCCCCTTACTAAATCTATGACAGCTAAATACAAAAGGTCATCAGAGAAGTGACGCTACCAAGGGAAAATTCTCAATGCTACCAAGTAAACATGCCAGCAGTCGGATCATAGCAGCGCCATCACCAAATGCCATCACAGCAACACAAGCAACAGCATTGCCGAGCAGATCTGAAATCAACCAGGTTGATAAGTCTCATCGTCGGTCGACCCCTCCTCATCATCCTCAGTTTCCGCGAGCTGGGCGAAGTATTTTGTCACCCTATCACCCGACAATGGATCTTTGATAGCGGATAGCGCGTTATAAAGCTCATCCATCGTAAGGGATACTTGGATATCCCCGGGAATACTATTCGAAGTGCCTTTGAGTAGATAGCTTCCTTTCTTTACGCCACCCACCTCCTGCCAACGTTTCGAAGATGGAGTTCGATATCCATTCAGCGTCATTCTTCCATTCCTTGTAGCAGAAAGGCCCGAGTCCTCAGCCCAAGCATTGGCAACTAGCGCTGCACACACTTTGGATGACACCGGGTCTGCCTTAAGAGCAGCAACCTCATCATCTGCCCCTTTTCTGGACTGCGCTCGTTGGGCAGGAGGATAAATAGGCGGTTTTCCAGCCTTCCCAGTTTCAAGAACGCAGTCAGTTTGAGTAGCAGCATTTATCACACTCACTTTGATGCCTGCTGCCTTGTCGCAATCAATGGGTAATTTGACCAGCTCCCTCCCACCAATTACTTCCTCAAACTCAGAAAACTCCCCCTGAGCGCTTCAGTGAGCTCCTTTATTTGTGCGAAGGACACATGCGGTGACAATTTCATACGATCTCGAATGCTGTTCTGTTTAAAGGTAGCTCTGAATGCGACACTAGTTTTCATGTTGTCTGCGTAGTTCTCCCTCCTCGTTCGTGGTTATGTGGTGTTGCTCTCCTCATCCGGTGGGGGTACGATGTCTACCCATTTGAGCCCACGGGCACGCTGATCATACTGGTATTTCCAAGGTAGCAAGCTAAGGAGCTCCTTCTCTTCAAGGATGAGGTTAAGGAAGAAAAGCCGGAATGCAGCCATTAGGATCCTACCTTTGAATCTAGTGTAGATTGATTTTTCTTTCCACTAAATCAACACAATGTTAGCTATGCCCTGTAGAAAGGCCCATACCAGCGCCATAGCAATCGTTTTTGTGATGTACTTATTAATATGGTTCTTGAGGAAGGAAAGTACCGGTATAGCTTGCAATTCAGGATGAAGTTTGAGGAAGTAGGAGAGAGCCATCCATCCAATAAAAAGGAGGAGGAAAAAGAGAAATAATTTGAAGCTGTGAAAAAAGACTATTTTACGGTATATGAACAGGTCGAATCTACTGAGGCGGATGGACCGTGCCGCATCTTTTGAATTTGTGGCAGTAACTTGCACCAAAACAGTACTCGACCTAGAAGGCTGCCCAAATTGTTTTTCTGAACTTGGGTAATCAATTTCCACCGCAACAGTCGGAGGAAGCTGATCACTAAATTGTGTTTCTGGCTGCATTTCTGGATTTGTGTCATCATCTTCCACCGCAACACTCGAACTAGAAGGCTCACCAAATTGTATTTCTGGATTTGTGTCATCACCTTCCACCACAACACTCGAACTAGAAGGTTGACCAAATTGTATTTCTGGATTTGTGTCATCACCTTCCACCACAACACTCGAACTAGAAGGCTCACCAAATTGTATTTCTGGATTTGTGTCATCACCTTCCACCACAACACTCGAACTAGAAGGCTCACCAAATTGTATTTCTGGATTTGTGTCATCAACTTCCACCACAACACTCCAACTAGAAGGCTCACCAAATTGTATTTCTGGATTTGTGTCATCACCTTCCACCACAACACTCGAACTAAAAGGCTCACCAAATTGTATTTCTGGCTGTATTTTCGAATTTGTGGCAGCAGCTTTAATTGGAACTAATTGCATTTCTGCTCAATCAGCAGACCAAATTGAGATAAATGTGTAAGCAAATTTAAGATTTGGCTAATTAAATCATGCAGATGTCACATCAGTTCTTCATAGGGAGAATTTAAATGAGAAAAAAATTGTAAAAGGAATCTGAATTTTTTTTCGGATTAGCCAAAAAAGCCAAACAAATTCTGAGAATAGCCAAAATTTGAAAATATTTTGGTATTTAGTCAAAGTAAGGTAAAGTCGCTGTTTCAAACAGCGACTTTACCCCGGATTTTTAAAAAAATAATAAAATAACAAAGTCGCTGTTTATAACAACGACTTTATATATATTTTATTTATTTTTCAACTTTTAAATTGAAATTAATGAAAGAGTAAATAGCATTGAATATACCAAAAATATTTCCCTTTTGCAAAAGTAAACCCCCTCCTCTAAATTTTGCAAAAGTAGCAGTTAGGCTTAAAAAATAGCAAAAATAGCCGGTGAAAAGAGAGGGAGAGGAAAGAGAGAGGGGACCCTACAAATGGTGGCCGATGAGAGAGATGATGGAACATTAAATGAAAAAGTAGAGAGAGGGTAGCATTAAATGTAAAGAGAGAGTGACAAATTTTTGCAAAGGAGAGAGGGGGCAGCTTTTTTCGTAGGGAAGAGAGAGAGAGAGAGAGAGAAAGGGGAGAGGGAAAGTGGAACTGGTGCAACCCAGTGATCAGTTGTATGCAAAAAAAGACGAAATACATGCCAACAACTTAATATTGTGTGCTGACCAAACGCTAAACCGTGTCATTATCATACAATGTATAATAATGAATATGGGCAACTCTCCTCGTGATTTTAGTTTTACGCTCCTAATATTGGCACATGTCACCCTTCGTCTGGCACGCAATAATTAGTTGTTGTCTTGTATTTCTAATTGTCTGACATGTAACTAGTAATTGAGTCCACCTTTTCTTCTCGATCCACCTTCAATGTCATCTCTTTTACTTTCCCTCCCAATCTTGAGTTTTGATGTTTTTTGTGATGGGTCTGCTTTTCCATGTAAGTTCTTTCCTTTTTTTTATGTTGCTCACCTCTCACATAACCCATAATTTCTCACTCTCTCTCCTCTGCCACCTCTGTCTCTCTTTCTTTTTTTCTTTTTCTTTTTAAATTTTTGGTAACCTTCAACCGGTTTATTGAGTTGAAAAAAAATTGCAAAAGTGACATTGATCCTACCCCTTGCAAATTATGCAATAACACTGCTACTTTTGCAAAGTCTCTACCTTTTTGGTATATTCATGCAAATTTTCCTTAATGAAAAAACACTTAAAAATGGAAAAAAAAAAATTACATGGGAGAGTCGTTGTTACAAACAGCGACTTCCTTTTATTATTTTAAAAAAAAATTGGAATAGGGTACCGAAGAGAGAAGAGAGAGAGGAGAGTGGGTAGTTGCCTAGTTGGGTGGTGGGCCTGGTTACCAAAGAGAGAGACGGTAGTCTTTAATTAATAATTTTTTAAAAAAAATTACAAAGTCGTTGTTTATAACAACGACTTTGATATTTTTTTTTTTTTTAAAATCTGGGGTAAAGTCGCTGTTTTAAACAGCGACTTTACCCTACTTTGGCTATTTACCAAAATATTTTCAAATGTTGGCTATTCTCCGAATTTGTTTAGCTTTTTTGGCTAATTCGAAAAAAAAATTCAAGGAATCTCCCCTCCCATGGCCCCACCCATTGCCCCTCTTTCTTTGCTTCAAGGTTTTAAAAATAAAATAAAAAGTGAGAGTCGTTATCCTGTCTATATTTTTTTTTCGGAAATTTCGCGAGGTACCCCTGAGGTATTGCAATTTTCGCGAGGTATACAACTCTTTTGCATATTTCGCGTGGTGCCCCTAAGGTTTCTAATCTTTTCGCGTCGTACCCTTCTTTGTTAAATCTAACAGAATTTTAGATGCTCCGTTACTTTTTAATTTTGAAATTAAAAAAAAAAGAAAGAAAGAACAAACAAAGAGAAGGGAAGAGAAAGCCCAGGTCTGGCCCCGATGAGGATGACGAGGAGGAGGGAGATGAAGGTGAGCCAGGAAGGGGAGGGTTGGTGATGGAAGGCGGTGTCGGCGAGGGCTACGAGGAGAGGGGTACAGGAGCGGAAGATTGTGACGGTGTCTAGCCGCGGGGAGGAAGCGCCTGGCGGTGGAGGAGGCCGAATTTTCCGAGGAGGAGGACGTCGTCGGCGGAGGTGAGGTATTGAAGGGCGGTAGGAGGCCGGGGATGGGGAATTTCGTGACGGAGATGAGGTATTGAATATTGAAGCGTTGCTTCTCTTTCCATTTTTTCTTTTTTTTTTCTGAAATTTTGAAGCTCCAATGCACCATTGAAGCACAAATCCAGTAGCTTGGTTTTTCCCCTTCATCATTGATGGATCCAAGATTTTGGGGTTCGGATGTTCAGATTTTGTGGATTTGACTCCAATTTTGTTTGGATTGAGATTTTATTTACGATTTTGTTTGGGGCTGCTTGGATCTGGTTTCGACTTTTGCTTGGATTAGGGCGGTTTGGCTTTTTCTTTAGGGTACTTTCTTTGCTTGTTTAAGAGGCTCATTTCGACTGGTCAGCGGCGACGTTCGAGGCTCCAATCAGGGGCGGATGGACGAGATCGGTGGCGGCGGCGGCGGTTGGGTGTCTTGGGTTCCTCCTCCGGCGGTAGGTGGCGGCTTTCTCTCTCTGTTTAGGGTTTTTTGGGTGCCCTCTGCCTGTTCTTTTTTTTTTTTTTTTACTTTCAAAATTGAAAAGTAACGGACCATCTAAAATTCTGTTAGATTTAACAAAGAAGGGTACGAGGCGAAAAGATTAGAAACCTTAGGGGTACCACGCGAAATATGCAAAAGAGTTGTATACCTCGCGAAAATTGCAATACCTCAGGGTTACCTCGCGAAATTTCCGTTTTTTTTTTTCGTTTTTCAATCCTTTTTCTATTTAAATTGAATTTTAAAAAATAGTTTGGGATCCTGACTATTTTGATGGTTTAGCCTCGCTTTGAAAAAATAGTCGTTGTTTAAGACAGTGACTTAGCCTCGCTTTGACTAAATCTCAAAATAGTTAGCGATCCTGACTATTTTTTTTTGCTAATTTGGAAAAAAAAAATTCAAAAACTGAAGACTAACCTGAATCCATATCAACTTCGGAGAAGAATCAACTCATAAGCAATGATTCGATTTGATTCCCTGCCCTTAACCTTTTCTTTAAAATTGTCTACAATGGATGAGACTAAATCTTATCAAGCCTCTCTATTTCATTTGCATGGAAACAAAAGACTGGAATGAAGTAGCTGTACTCTTCTCCCTTTTCCTCTGTGTATATATACACACACGCTGTTCCGCGTAGTTGTATGGCCAGTTGAGAGCCTTGACTAAAAAGAAACGGGGTTAATTTGGAAAGAAAGGAAACTGTAGCACAGGTCAAATGATAGCACATCGGTCCAAGGGGCAAAGTGGCCCCTGAAGCCGTAATTGTATGGCCAACTGAGACCGATCGAGTTCGTGGAGGGAAGCTGTTTGGGTTGATTTGTTTGACCGACGACCGGTTAACATCCACACACACGAATCCGATTCCTGGATTTGGAGGGAAAACCCCCCGCCGATTCATTTCCCTTTATTCATTCATATCCCATCTTTAACGTGTAAATCGGCGTCCCCACCGCACTCCCCGCCCCTCCCTGATCCGCCTCCGCGTTCAGCATGTCGAAGACTTGCTGCACCGCGGCGGCCACAGCTGAATCGAGCGTGGTGGCAGCGGCGATGCTTCTTGGAGAGCGGGAGGAAGGCGTAGACGACGGGGGCTGTTGCTGCAGCTGAACTTATACTCTTTCAAAGACGGGTGGACGACGTCGTTTTGGAGAGGCTTGAGGAGGTTGGAGTTTGAGATTCCCTTTTCAGGAATTTGAAGCCGATTCTTATCAGCCTCCAGATTTGCTTGGCTATCAGCACAAATTAACTATTCGTTCTTTAATTAGTTTCCAATTCCCACCTGTGCTGATCAATTGTTGTACGTTAACTAAGAAGAAACAAAGAATAATTTCTTTTTGCGCCACCACCAAAAAAAAAAAAAATTCCAGATTATTAAGCGTCACCTATTATTTTATCATTTTATTATTGTAACCCGAACTTTATAATCTTAATTGTACATTTTATATTTTGTAAGTTGTGTTGTATCATATATTATTAATGTATTTTATCATTTTATTCTTACACTTTATAATTTTAATTGTGTACATCATATATATAGTTTTATTTTTACACTTTATCATTCTTACAATACTCCATTGAAGTCACTTCTGGAAGAGGGGCCTTAACTTGATTAGTTTGGACCACTGTCAAAATGACGCGCCTTACTTCATATAATCCCGCAACGATACCCCTTTAAGGTATACTCAAACATTCGTCGGTTCCGCAATAATTTTCTAAAGTAGTTTTGATTGTAGAGTCGTATTCATAGATTCAACTTTGTGAAGGCCCAAAACTCCATTCAGTGTGTCCATACAGATTTTATCTCATCTAATGAGTGGGGTGTACCTATCTTCCATATTCCAGAAGAACCGTCCGTAGACCTTGTCGAGTTCCGTTAGAATCGAAGAAGGCAACATAAAGAACTGCATTAAAAAAAAAGGGTTGAGTACTAAGGTTTGCATTAATAAGGACTTTACGTTTTTTGACCGATAAAGAAGACGCTTTCCATTTTGTAAGTTTTTGTTTTTTGTTTTGAGGACGTATTGTACATCAATGAATATATCCTTGTTGATCCAACCGTTGATAATTGGACAACCAAGATATTTTTCCAAAGTGTTCGAGCATCCTACACCCAAATGGGCCTTAATAGTCACTTTAGTAGCATTCGTGGTGATATTAGAAACCTGGAATGTAAATTTTTTTGGTAATTTATTTTTTGTATAGATAACCGGCAGTAGGTATTAATTAAGAATTGAGGTAATAGTCTTGCATGTAGAAGCACTTGCTTTAGTGAAAATCATCATGTCATATGAGAAAACCAAGAATGGGATAGAAGGTCCGTTCTTAGAAGTAGGGAAAAACGATGTATTGTGAACGTTCTTTTTTCCGACACATGGTACGCATTATTTCAGACATGCCATACCTGATGTGGGTGTCCGATTGCCACATGAGCATTGAGATCGAAGGGAATCGGTGACAACTACGTATTTGCAAAGCATGACCATTATGCCTGACATTTATTCAAAATGTTAGATATAGGCACAAGGTCGGATTCTTGCAGAGCCTCTTCTTCAAGATGGAAAAAGCTTACACTGTCAACGGGTTCACAATCCTCTTCAACGACTTCTCCACCCAAGCCCCACGTGCGGGCCAGTATCTCAAGGAAGCGGCGGCTTTCAACAATTGGGTAAGGGCAATCTTCTGTGCAAACCGGTACAACTTTAACACAACCAACAACTCGGAGTTCCTCAACTCAGTCTTCTGGGATTTGCGTGACATGCCTCTCATTGCGCCGACCGACTGTATCATCGAGACCATTGGTAAGTGGTTTGTGGAATTAAGGGAGAGCAGTGTCAAGCCCGACAAGTTATTAACAAGCATGTTACAACTTACAACTAAGGTGAAGGAAAACTGCGCCTAATTCATTTGCATGGTTGTGAGGTCCTTAAACAACCACGATTTCGAAGTCCGTAAAGGTCTCTCCTCTTGCCTAGTCAAACTTAGAAACCCTGGCTCCTTTATCATCACTCAAATCAAATCCAATCAATTTGTTTGAATATATGTATATCACTAGCTAGGGCGGGCAGGCCCGATATGTATAGGGGGCCCAAGCCATTATTAAAATGTAATATATAGAATAAATGGTTGGTAGTGAATATATTGTGAATTTGGTTCAGTAGGCAAAGGGCGCTTATGGGGGATTTGTGTGTGTCCGCAATTGTGCGGGGTTCGATTCTCACTCACCCTAAATCTATGCCTGGTAACTTGTGTGTTTGGATTTTGAAACTGTGATAATTTATTTTCTTACACAATATTTAGTACGTTAGTATTAGATGACATATTTGATCGATCAACAATATTTTTTTAACTATAGTAGAGGACCCCACATTTATAATTCGCCTTAGTCATTATAAATCTCAGGTCCGACCCTTGTCACTGGCTTGGGGCAGGAGCACCTTATCGATACATGCGCACCTATTCGCAATATTTGCATACAACCAAGCAATTTGGATAACTGCAAGTGCATGAAGGGGAGAATTCCCTATTATTATAAAATTTAATTCCCTACCCCCAAATTCCCTATTTTCTATTTTTTTCTTTTAAAAATTGTGGCCCCAAGTTTTCAAAATATTATAAAATATTTGAAATTACCATAAAATTGATCAAGTATGTTGTTTTCAATAAAAAAAAATTCAAGTCTGTTAAATAAAGTATAAAAATAAAGGGTGTTGCTATATACACCGCAAATCACAAGATTAATATTGCACGTCCTTAAGGACGTGCAAGCCTTGTTTCTAATATTGCACGTTCTTAAGGACGTGCAAGCCTTTTAATCATGCACGTTCTTAAGGACGTGCAAGCCTTTTAATCATGCACGTCCTTAAGGACGTGCATGATTTGCGGTGTATATAGCCGGAACGAAAATAAATTGGGGTAACATTAAACATGCCAAATCATATAATTGATTATTCAGCTTAACTATTAAGACTAACTAGTTTTATTCCCCGCGATCTTCGCGGCTTTTTTATATGACTTTTATTATTTATACATAAATTGTGTAAGATCATAAAAATTATATACATTAAAATATTATTTTTTGACTTTTTAATTTCCTACTTATTATCAATTTATTATTGGTGATAATATTTTTAACGACTGACTTTAATCGCTTAAATATTATAAAATACATACTTTCTATTATATATACACACACATACACTTTAATATCACATATATATAAAATTAAATTATTGCTATAGAAAAATAAAGAGATATATATACACACACAAATATATATATATATATATATATATATATATATATATATATATATATATATATATATATATATATATATATATATATATATATATATATATATATATATATATATATATAGGGTGTGGTTCGGGTGTACACACTCCTTACGGTGTACCTTGTTCACAAAATATTATTCAGTGAAATGTGAAACATTATTCGGTAAAATGTGAAGCATTATTCGGTGAAATGTGAAACATTCTACCGAATACTGTTCTGTTTTCTTTTTTCATTCAGTTTAGATGAAAACGTTCCAATTCCACTGAATAATTTGTAACATTCTACCGAATAATGTTTAGTTTTTTTATTCATTTATTTCAAATAAAACCAATCTCAATTCCCTAAACAATTCTTACAATTTATACTAATAATGCTTCAAATTTCACCAAATAATGTTTCACATCCCCCTAAACAATACTCACATTTCACCGAATAATGCTTCAAAATTCACCGAATAATGTTCCATATTTCACTGAATAATATTTGTGAACAAGGTACACCGTAAGGCTTGTGAACAAATGATCCATACACTATATATATATATATATATATATATAGAGTATGGATCTTTTGTTCACAACTTTTACGGTGTACCTTGTACACAAATCTGAGTCGTTGATCTATATGAAATATATGGCTAGGATTTTGCCACGTATTTGGATTAGTTTTTAAAAGGAAATTAAAAAAGGAAGCCCAAATTCTTAATTGAGGTATGTGAAGCGCGTGTAAAACAGCATAAAACCCTTGCCGGCTTGCCCTGCCTCTCACACCGATCCATCCCCTACCTCTGTAATCCCTTTGCATCTCGCCTCCATTCATTCATCCACATCTCGAGCAGGTAATCGGGCTTCTTCTTCATTCGTTTCGACTTTCAATGGTGGTGGGTTATGGATTCGGTTCGACTTTCGACAAGTTTAGGGTTATGGATTCGGTTCACAAATTGATCAATTGTTGAATGTTTTGAATGCAAGCATCTGGCGCACCGTATCCGGAGGCGAATCGGAGCGGAGGGAGAGGATTCCGATCTCCGATGAGCTTGTGACTCATGGAAGAAGAGAGGAAATCTCAAATCTGGCGCACCAGGCGGAGGCGATCGGATGCAAATCGGATTCTGAATCCTAATACGATGCTCGATCCACGGGCAGTTCGTCTTCTTCCATTGACAGGCCACAGTTCATCTTCTTCTTCATTCATCTTCTTCTTCATTTCCAAAACCTACCTCTGCAGTTTGATATCGGCGGAGAGTGGTCGTCGTTCACGGCGAATCAAGGGCAAGGCGAGGCCGTCACTCGATCTGGATGATGGATTCATCCGGCAGCGAAGAGTGGTTGTTCCTGGCGAATCGAGGGCAAGTCAGGCGGATTCATAATCGTCACCAGATCTCCGGAGTCTCCTCACGGTTAGATTTTGCACTCGGCGAGGCAACGAAGGGTCGATGTGGCTCCGACGACTCCAACGGTGGTTGTGGGTTCGATGGCATCGGCGGTGCTCCATTCTTTTTTCCAGTGCGAGTGGTGACTGCATTATTCGGTGGAATATATTAAAATATAGGATTATTCGGTGGGATATGGAATATTATTCGGTGATATTGAATAATTATTCATATAAATTTGAAGTAATTTTTTTATGAATTTGTGGTTTCTGAATATGAAACATTATTCGGTGAATTTTGAAACATTATTCATTGAAATCTGAAATATTATTAAAAATAAAAACAAAACATTATTCGGTAGTCTTTGACAAATTATTCAGTGAAATTGATGAATTTTCATCTAAACTGGGGATGGAAAAAGATAAATAACATTATTCGGTAGAATATGAAATATATTCGGTTAAATTGATGAATTTGAAAAACAAATGAAAATAACATTATTTGATAGAATGTAAAATATTATTCGGTTAAATTGATGAATTGTAAACAAATGAAACAAATGAAAACAACATTATTCGGTGAAATTGTTAAATATTTAAAACGAACTAAATCGGGTGATCCCACCAACAAATCACCCCTAAACAATTAGTTTTCCCAAATATTTTATTAATATTTGTTTTTTAAAAAAAAAGAGCCAACCACAAAAAAAAAAAGGACGGACCAAAAAAAAAAAAAAAAAAGAGGATGTGTTCTCACGCACTTCAAAAGTGGGGTGAATTAGTTTTCTACGTGGGCCCCACAAAAAAGTAAACAAAAGTAATAAAAAAACCTTTTTCATCTTGGCCTTCCATCCTCTATCAATCAACGATCCAGATTTGTGTACAAGGTACACTCTAAGGGTTGTGAACACCAGAACCACACCCTATATATATATATATATATATATATATATATATATATATATATATATATAGAGAGAGAGAGAGAGAGAGAGAGAGAGAGAGAGAGAGAGAGAGAGAGAGAGAGAGAGAGAGAGAGAGAGTGGGTAACTTGTGCACAAGGCTTAGGATGTGCATTGTGCACAAAATATTATTCGGTGAAATGTGAAACATTATTCAGTGAAATTTGAAGCATTATTCGGTGAAATGTGAGTATTGTTTAGGGGAATGTGAAACATTATTTGGTGAAATTTGAGGCATTCCATATAAACTGTAACTATTATTTAGGAAATTGAGGTTTCTTTTATTTGAAATGGATAAATAAAAAAACTAAACATTATTCGGTAGAATGTTATAAATTATTCAGTGGAATTGAGACGTTTTCATCTGAACTGAACGGAAAAAAAAAACATAACAGTGTTCGGTAGAATGTTTCACATTTCACCGAATAATATTTGTGCACAATGCACACCCTAAGGGGTGTGCACTTTGGAACCACTCCCTATATATATATATATAATTGCTAATTGTAATTACTTTTTATCAGTTAAACAATAAAACTTTATCATGGAAATATATATTCACTTTTAATCAAAATATTAACCTCATATATTAATTAGCAAAAAAAAATTATCATGAAGATCAAATTATGGTTTGATTTTTTAAAAATAAATATATCATGGAGCATTAATTGTTGACTTTGGCCATTTGTTTTGTTTTAACCTTTTCTCATATAAATTTATCTAATCTAGATTTTTTACTAAATAAAATATTTATAAAATAATTTAAGATAAAATGATAAGATTTGTAAGATATGAGGTTGAATATTTATAATAAAAAATAATTTAATCATTAATTAAAATAGACCCATGGGATGACACATGTATAAATAGATGATGTTATCGTCTAACGTGACTTGAATTTATTGGATCATCATTAATTGACGTGTCAAATACCCGGACCATATTGCACCAGAGTACGACACGTAAGCGAATCGCACCAGAGCCCGCCACATAGGATTTCCACGCCTCTGTTTTAGTATTATATATTGATTGATATTGGTAAATCAAACATTATAAAATAGACCTAACTAGTACAATTCTCGTTTCATGACACATATTTTTCTTTTTAAAAAATAAAAATAAAATTTTGTAAGTATAAAAAATTACTACTATAAAATTAAATAAATTATTACTATACATTAACATGAAATAGAAAAAAAATAGATTTGATAAAGTAAGTTAAAAAAATCGCTGCGGCTATATACACCCCAAATCATGCACGTCCTTAAGGACGTGCATGATTAAAAAGGGTTAATTTTTTTTTTAAAATATTAATCAGACACAAGGCTTGCACGTCCTTAAGGACGTGCAATTTTAACCTTGTGATTTGTGGTGTATCTAGCAACACCCAAAAAAATTTATGAAAAATGTGTAAAAATTACATGAGCTTAAGATTTAAGTAAGAGCAACCCCAACAGTTTTTGTAAATTAAAATTCTATAAAATAGAGATCAAAATACCAAAATCTCTAAAAAACTTTACACTCCAACTCCAACAGCTTATCTATTATACAAATTTCTGCATTTATTATATACTATAATAAATACAAAAAATTATAATATAATAAATGTATTTATTAAAGAAATTTAATAACTGCTAGCTAGCTACTTTTTTTTTGGCTTTAATGCTAAAAATTTACACAGGATGTTTGGAACAAATTACATAGGGCGTTTCACTTATAAATGATATTATATACAAATTACAAAGTCTTTAACTTTCAAAGCAACATGCGCGCAATTACCCTCATCATTATTAAAATCTCCATCACCATATATAGATTGAGCTCATCCTTAAGTGTCTTTTCATGTGTTAAAAGTACATCTCTATGTAAAAGTATCTTTAGTTCCCACAAAAGATGTGAAGCAAGGAAGAGATTTTTTAGGATAATCTGTCAAATTTTGATTGCAAATGAGTGTAAGGAAAATTTGATGAATCTGGCAAGGAACGTACAAGGTGTAGGGAAAGTGATCTGTTAAAGAAATAGTAATTCTCTAATATTAGATTAGTGAAAGAAAACAAACAGTCACCTATTATAGGAAAATTAAAATGGGAGGTGGGATTGTTACAAGCCTCCAATATTAGATTGTTGCAAGCCTATATAAATGAGAAAGTTTTCATTTGTAAATTATCCAATCCAAAAACACAGAGAGAAAAGCTTAGTTTAAAGCATTAAACAGAGAGAAGCTTTCAGGGAAATTTTCTGCGTAAAATTCCAGAGTGTAGATTTGGGTGTGGGTGTCAAGTAATTTAGTTGTAATCAGGTTATCATTCTATTAAAGTTTTGCGGCAGATTAGAAACATCTCGTGTGTGTGTTTTCTATCATTGTCATTCTCATTATTCTGATTTTCGGGAAAGTTGAGCGTATTTTTCCCAACAATTGGTATCAGAGCGTTGGTTATAAACAATCCACATAAAGTCAGATTTGAGTGGGAGCAATGGCCGCAGAAGATAGAAAGGTGAAACTAGACAAGTTCGATGGTGCAGATTTCGGATTTTGGAAGATGCAAATCGAAGATTATTTGTACCAGAAAAAACTTTATCAACCTCTGTCAGAAAAGAAGCCAGAGGGCATGAAGGATGAAGATTGGAATCTCCTGGATAGACAAGCCCTTGGAGTTATCCGACTTACGTTATCACGCAATGTTGCCTTCAACATAGCAAAGGAAACTACCACGGCAGGTCTTATGTCAGCCCTTTCTAATATGTACGAGAAGCCATCTGCCTCTAACAAAGTTCATTTGATGAAATTTGCGGATGACAGAAGGTGCATCGGTAGCTCAACATCTCAATGAACTCAACACAGTCACAACCCAGTTGAGTTCAGTTGGGATTGAATTTGATGAGGAAGTACGAGCCTTGATACTATTGTCTTCTCTTCCAGATAGTTGGAATGCTACCGTCACGGCTGTGAGTAGCTCAACGGGAAGCAATAAGTTAGAGTTTGATGATGTTCGTGATCTGGTGCTCAGTGAAGAGATCCGGCGGAGAGGGTCGGGTGAATCATCAACCTCTTCAGTTTTACGTACAGAGTCAAGAGGTAGAAATTCAACCAGAGGAAATGGACATGGAAGATCGAACAATCAAGGCAGACCAAAAGACAAGAGGTCGAGGTCAAGGAATCCCAATAGTTCCTCTGGCTCGAAGTCCATCGAGTGTTGGAATTGTGGAAATATCGGGCACTATAAAAACCAATGCAAGAGCGCTCCACAGAAACAAGAGACGAAGGTGGAGGCAAATGTTAGCTTTAATTCTAGAGGAGATGATGCATTGATATGTTCCTTGGAGAGAAAGGACGAATCTTGGGTGTTAGATTCTGGAGCATCATTTCATGCTACCTCAAAGAAAGAGCTCTTTGAGAGCTATGTCCCGGGGAACTTTGGAAATGTATATCTTGGTGATGATCAACCTTGTGCAATCATCGGTAAAGGTCAAGTGAAGATTAAGTTGAATGGCTTTGTCTGGGAGCTAAAAGACGTTCAACACATTCCTGATCTAAGAAAGAACTTGATATCAGTAGGCCAGTTGGCAGATGAAGGCTACGATACAATCTTCAATGGTGATAAATGGAAGATTTCAAAGGGTGCAATGACAATAGTTCATGGAAAGAAGAGCGGTACTCTTTACATGACAGCAGGGGCACGTTGCTCAATCGCAGTTGCATCAGGCAACGAAGATTCCAAAATATGGCACCAGAGACTCGGCCACATGAGTGAGAAAGGGATGAAACTCATGCATTCAAAGGGAAAGCTTCCAGGTTTACGCTCAGTTGAAATGGGCATGTGTGAAGATTGCATACTTGGAAAGCAGAAGAGGGTAAGCTTTCAAACAAATGGCAGATCTCCAAAGAAGAATCAGCTAGAGCTTGTCCACTCCGATGTTTGGGGGCCAACCACTACAGCATCCATTGGCGGAAAGCACTATTTTGTGACTTTCATCGATGATTACTCTCGGAAAGTATGAGTGTACTTTCTGAAACACAAGTCTGAAGTATTTGAGGCTTTCAAAAGATGGAAAGCTATGGTTGAAAATGAGACAGGTGTGAAAGTTAAAAGGCTTAGAACCGATAATGGTGGCGAGTATGTAGACACCATGTTCAAAAGCTTTTGTTATGAGTATGGGATCCGAATGGAGAGAACGGTTCCAGGTACACCTCAGCAAAACGGTGTAGCTGAGCGTATGAACCGAACATTGACAGAAAGAGCCAGAAGCATTCGTATACAGTCAGGTCTGCCGAAGCAGTTCTGGGCAGAAGCAGTCAATACGGCATGTTACCTGATCAATCGAGGTCCCTCGGTTCCGTTAGATTACCAAATACCAGAAGAGGTATGGAGCGGTAAAGACATAAAACTTTCGCACTTGAAAGTTTTTGGTTGCGTAGCATATGTGCATATTAGTGATCATGGCAGGAATAAGCTTGATCCCAAATCTAAGAAATGCACTTTCATCGGCTATGGCGAGGATGAGTTTGGCTATCGCATTTGGGACGATGAAAAGAAGAAGGTGATCCGTAGCAGAGATGTGATTTTCAATGAGTCAGTCATGTATAAGGACTTGACAAAAAGTGACGCCATTAATTCAAAGCAGAATGGCCCAGTATTTGAAGATGCAGTCTTTGGTTTCTAACCAAACGTGGGAACTTGCTGAGTTGCCCATAGGGAAGAAGGCACTTCACAACAGATGGTTGTATCGGGTAAAAGATGAGCATGATGGCTCTAAGAGGTACAAAGCTCGACTAGTAGTCAAAGGCTTTCAGCAAAAAGAAGGTGTTGACTACACAGATATTTTTGCCCCCGTTGTGAAGCACACTACTATTAGATTAGTGTTGAGTATTGTTGCCGCTGAAGATCTCCATCTTGAACAATTAGATGTGAAGACTGCATTTCTTCACGGAGACTTAGATGAGGAGATATACATGCATCAACCAGAAGGTTTCTCAGAAAAGGGAAAAGAGAAGATGGTGTGCAGACTCAAGAAGAGCTTGTATGGCCTTAAACAAGCTCTGAGACAGTGGTACAAAAAGTTTGATGGCTTCATGCACAAGGAAGGTTTTCAGAAGTGTAACGCCGACCACTGTTGCTACGTCAAAAGATATCAGTCCAGCTATATCATTTTACTCTTATATGTTGATGATATGTTGGTAACGGGTTCTGATATGAATGATATCAGAAGGTTGAAGAACCAGTTATCAAAAAAGTTTGACATGAAGGACTTGGGTCCAGCAAAGAAGATTCTTGGAATGCAAATTACAAGAGATAGGCAGAAAGGGACATTGCAGTTGTCTCAGTCAGAGTACATCAAACGTGTCTTGCAAAGGTTCAACATGGGCAATGCCAAACCAGTTGGGACACCCTTGGCTAATCATTTTCGCTTATCCAAGGATCAATCTCCTAAAACAGAAGAAGAAAGAGCTCTCATGGCTAAGATTCCTTATGCCTCGTCCATCGGGAGTTTGATGTATGCAATGGTCTGTACAAGACCAGATATTGGACAAGCAGTGGGAGCTGTCAGTAGGTTTATGTCAAATCCCGGGAAAATTCACTGGGAAGCAGTGAAATGGATTTTAAGGTACCTACAAGGAACGACAGAAAAATGCTTGTACTTTGGTTATGGTGAATTAAAAGTACAAGGATATGTAGATGCTGACTTTGGAGGCGAAGTCGATCACCGGAAGAGCACAACCGGTTACATATTCACTGTCGGAAATACAGCTGTTAGTTGGATGTCACAATTGCAGAAGATTGTTGCTCTATCGACTACAGAGGCTGAGTATGTAGCAGTGACTGAAGCTAGTAAAGAGATGATATGGCTTCAAGGCTTGTTAACAGAGCTGGGATTCGTGCAAGAGAATAACATCTTGTACAGTGACAGTCAGAGTGCAATACACTTGGCAAAGAATTCGGCATTTCATTCTAGAACCAAGCACATTGGACTTCGATACCATTTCATCAGATCGTTGTTGGAAGATGAAGTATTAAAACTAGAGAAGATCCAAGGCAGCAAGAATCCAGCAGACATGTTAACAAAGACAGTGGCGCTTGATAAATTGAAGTTGTGTTCAACTTCAGTTGGCCTACAGAAGTAACAAGACCATGTGTGTGAAGACAGATTGAAATCAGTCTTCAAGTGGGAGATTGTTAAAGAAATAGTAATTCTCTAATATTAGATTAGTGAAAGAAAACAAACAGTCACCTATTATAGGAAAATTAAAATGGGAGGTGGGATTGTTACAAGCCTCCAATATTAGATTGTTGCAAGCCTATATAAATGAGAAAGTTTTCATTTGTAAATTATCCAATCCAAAAACACAGAGAGAAAAGCTTAGTTTAAAGCATTAAACAGAGAGAAGCTTTCAGGGAAATTTTCTGCGTAAAATTCCAGAGTGTAGATTTGGGTGTGGGTGTCAAATAATTTAGTTGTAATCAGGTTATCATTCTATTAAAGTTTTGCGGCAGATTAGAAACATCTCGTGTGTGTGTTTTCTATCATTGTCATTCTCATTATTCTGATTTTCGGGAAAGTTGAGCGTATTTTTTCCCAACATGATCGATGTTCCATTCAATCTTCCCTAAAATTGTCTTCTCTATTCTCAAGATCTGCTCATTGATGTATAATCTATCTGAGATGGAAACAAATCATCAACACAAACAAAGGAGGGAATTTAATCAGTTCCTATCCACATCAAAGTTGGTGTTTAACCCACAAATTTGATAGCTATATTGAGTACCTGTTGAGCTTCAGTTGTGAGTCCATGTAAGATTATGAGAGCATTAATTGCAATGGACAGACAACAATAAGTGGAGACAATATTGAAACGAATTGTAGCATAGAGCCCGAATAAATCACAGAGGAGCCCTAATTGCAATGGACATGCAACAATTAGTGGAGACAAAATTGAAACGAATTGCAGCATAGAGCCTGAATACATCACAGAGGAGCCCTAATTACATCATTCAAAACGAACAACTACGAAAGGCAATCGAAAGAAGACATCACAAGAGCCAGAACACATCACAAGAGCCCTATTTGTTAGCCAAATTAAAAATCTCAATGGTTCAAATAAATAATCAACAAACATTTTTTTTACACTGATTATCGATTCAA
The DNA here is from genome assembly GCA_963922045.1 of Persicaria maculosa. NCBI lineage: Eukaryota > Viridiplantae > Streptophyta > Magnoliopsida > Caryophyllales > Polygonaceae > Persicaria > Persicaria maculosa. Next base: position 80,570,952 of record OY998253.1, read on the forward strand.
GTATCAACATATCAACGAGGTTGGCATATTATTCGAGATTACTAAATAGTGGCACATGTTATTCCATTACATATTCAAAATTACCCAAGTGAGAAATGAAGACTTTAGTTCTTAGAAAAGAAAACTAACAGTCCCAAATAATGGCCAGCTATAGAGATAGTCACCTCTCTATTTCCAAATATTTCCAAGGAACTAATTTATACTGTCACCTTGACTTAAAGTTAGGTAAGTAATTAACATACATAAACTACAAATAGTGACCAGGTAGAAAAGGCTCAAATGTTATCCTTGCACTCGATTATGTAATATTCTCTTAACAATGTTGCACCAACTTCACTATTTACAATATGATCACCTACTATGATAACTACTATGATATCCTTGCAATCATCTCCAAATGCTAAGGCTCAACCGAAACCACATATGCAAATAACACAATCATTCAGTGGAAGAATCGTCAATATAAGTCCTAACGACAAATTTAGTGAAATTTAGAGGGAGAGAACTAGCTAGCTTGAGGGGAAACTTGATATGGCAATCTCCATAACTCGGACTTGTTGGTCCAACACATTCTGTTAGTCACACTGTATGGGGGCTTGAAAGCAGGGTGCGAGCTGAGGACGGGGAAGTTGATCCTGTTGAAACAGATGGAAACATAATGAGAAAGACATCGGAGAAACATATGAAATGGGAAAAGAGAGTGAAAAGAGAGGTAGTTCTCGTACCTATCGATCTGTGCAAGAATTTGCTCCCCGCTCCAAGCATAAGGGCGTGTTCTGTGTTCTTCGCTTCCATTGAACGCCATACCATCGGTTCGCCACGGGTGGTTTGATGGAAGCCATCTATGGTGCCCATCGTAAACCATTCTCCCCTGTTCATGCATTGCAGAAGTACCATCCAAGCAAATAGGGCAGGCTTTATACCCCTTCGTAGCAGCTCCAGCCAACATCCCCAAGCCAGGAAAGTCGCTTATAGTCCACAACACTGCTGCTTTCATCGTGAAAGTGGACCTTGAGTATCGATCAACAGTATATACTCCAGTCTCCCATAAGTGCCGAAGCTCATCGATCAACGGCTGCATGAACACACTAAGACACTTTCCTGGAGACTTTGGTCCCGGAATCAACAACGCTAACATGTTGAATTCCTTCTTCATGCACAATGACGGAGGCAAGTTGTATGGCGTGACTATGACAGGCCATGTGCTATGGAGGGTTGACTGATTCCCAAATGGATTGAATCCATCGATTGCAAGTGCAAGTCTCACATTCCTCACGTCTTCAGAGAAATGCGGGTAGGTTTTGTTGAATTCTTTCCATGCCTCACCATTTGATGGGTGTTTCAACCATTCTGCATCTCTCACCCGCTCACCATGTCATCGCATAACCTTTGCAATGTTCGGCTCCATGAACAATCTCTTCAGTCTAGGGGTTAAGGGAAAGTACCGGAGAACCTTCCTGGGAACCTTGCCTTTCGTACCCTCCCTAGTATACCACCTAGGTGTGTTGCACTTGGGGCACGCTTCGAGATCTGCATATTGTTTGCGAAATAGCACACAGTTATACTCACAAGCGTCGATCAGCTCGTACCCAAATGCAAGGTCCCTAATCACACTCTTCATCTTCGCTCCATCAGTTGGATGTTTATGTCCTTTCGGCAACATGCGAGCAATGTGTGCGCACATGGCATCCATGCTCCTATCTGTCCACCCAAACTCTGTCTTCATCTGCATTGCATCTAGACAGGCATCCAGAACAGTCATATCGCTGTCCTCATACAATGGCATGTTTGCTGCCTCTACAAGCCTATTATATTTCTCGTAATCATCGTCAACAACATATTGGAACGGAGTATCGTCGGGAACAGAGTGCGCCTCATATCCGACATGAAACGGAAAAGCATCGTGCAGAATGTTCATAGCAGGACCATCAACGGAGGAAGATGCCCCTTCCTCCAGGATCTGCGTTCGTCGTTGCTCAATTGTCCTATCAACTGGGGCTTCGCCATGCTTGCCCCAAACAGTATAACTAGGCCACATCCTCATGTGGGCCAAATGACTGTGCATTTCATCTAATCTGTGTCATTCATTGTTGCGGCATCTCCGACACAGACATAGGAAATGAGTCATTCTATTCGCATTATCTCTAAGATTCTGCATAAACATAAATATTTCATTTTGATACTCCCCGTGAGCGTGAAGGAGTAGCATCCAACTTTTATCGCCCATTATCGTCCTATCATTATCAATCCATTCATATGAATTCATCACATTCTCAAATAAAATTGCACATAAACAATCCATTCTCATCATTTATGTCATTCTACACCACATTCTCAAATAAAATTGCACATAAACAATCCATTCACATACACAATCCATTCATACCTCAAACTCAATTTAAAATCAATTTTCAATCATAACATTCTAAATTCCATTTTCATCATAAACTCAAATACAAATTCCTTTCTCATCATCTATATCATTGTACATCCCTTTCTCAAAAAAAAATTGCACATAAACAATCCATTCACATACACAATCAATTCATAACCCAAACTCAATTCAACCTTCATTTAACCTCAATTTCAACTCCATATATACATACATAACTCTTTCCCCTCATAAACTCCATTCAAACAACTTTTTTACCATCCAAACTCCATTAAAAAAGACAAGTTCATCATCAATCCACACAAACAATGTATATGCATATATTCAACAAAAAAAAACAAAAAAAATTAAAATTTATACATACCTTCAATGGATGTGTGAAAATTGTGAAATGGGGGAAGAGTTTTCGAGCCTCTAGGGTTATTTTGGGAGAAAGGATGAAGATGAGAATGACTTATTGCACAATACAACCGATTTTAATTGTTTGTTACGGAAAACACATTCAGGCGACAGACATAGATATATCTCCGTGTCCTGAGTGAATAGTAATAAATATGGGGTCAACTACCACACTTTTCAGGCGACGAAAATAATTAAATGTTCGTCTCCTGAATGAACAGTATTTAATATTCGTCACCAACCGGACTTTATTACTTTACTTTTGAAAAAGTCCAACGTTCAGGCGACGGACTATTAGAATTTCCGTCGCTACAAATGCCCATTCTGACAGCCGTCATTTGGATACCTGTTCGGGCGACCGAACTTGAGCAACGTTCGTCGCCTGGATTTCATCCGTCGCTTGAGTCCAGTTCAGCCGACGAACATTAAGTTTTTCTGGTCGGCAGAACATGGGTTGGAGGCGATTTGGGCCTCCCAACGTTCAGGCGACGAGCCATAGTAAGTTCGTCGCCCGAACCCGATTCAGGCGACGAACATTTTGAAGTCCGTCGAGCGAGACGCAATCTGGCGTAGTGGATTGAGGATGATGTTTGCGCAAGTAGGAGAGAACCATCCATACCATAAAAAGGAGGAGGAAACGGATAAATAAGTTGAAGCTGTGAAGAAAGACATTTTTACGGTATATGAGCAGGTCGACGCTACTCAGGAGGATCGACCGTGCTGCAGCATTTGAATTTGTGGGAGTAACTTGCGCCAATACACTCGACCTAGAAGGCTGACCAATTTGTGTTTCTGGACTTGGGTAATCAAATTCCACCGCAACACTCGGACTCGGAGGAAGCTGATCACTAAATTGTATTTCTGGCTGTATTTCTGGATTTGTGGAAGTACCTTCCACCACAACACTCGAACTAGAAGGCTCACCAAATTGTATGTATTTCTGGATTTGTGGCAGCAGCTTTGATTGGAACTAATTGCATTTCTGCTCAATCAGCAGATCAAATTGAGATAGATGTGTAAGCAAATTTAAGATTTGGCTAATAAAATCATGCAGATGTCACATCAGTTCTTGATAGGGAGATTTTTTTTTCCGATTAGCTAAAAAGGGGGGGGGGGGGGAATTAGGGAATCAGGCAAGATGTCAAACTATTTTGATATTTAACTAAAGTGGAGCTAAGCCATTGTTTTAAAAAACGACTTTAGCCCAACTTTAAAAAAATTCAAAAACCCAAGACTAACCTGAATCCTTATCAACTTCGGAGAAGAATCACCAATGACCTCTTGTCTTAGTTTGGGTGAACCTGGTGGCTTGCCACTAGGGCTCGAAACCGTGGGGATTAGTCAACAACCTCGGAACCACATTACGTCCCAAAAAAAAAAAAAACTTCAGAAAAGAATCAACTCATATGCAATGATTTGATTTGATTCCCTGCCCTTAATCTTTTCTTTAAAATTATCTACAATGGATGAGACTAAGGGCTCGTTTGTTTAGATAATTAGGGAATTGAAAGGTAAGGTATTAAATTTTAGACATAAAATGTATATGATCATCGTTTTTTGTGAGCTTTGAGGAGAGGATGATGGGGATTATTAGCCCATCCTTGAGGTATTAGTTACCCTCCTTCAAACTAGGGAATAAAAGGGTAACACATTTGTATGAAAAATGGGAGAAGAAAGGGAATGATTAGAATAGTGTTCAATGTATCTAAACTTAAATATGGACTATATTTATAAGGGTAATCATTACTTTTTGCTAGCAAAAAAAAAACTGGGGTTAAATCTTATCAAGCCTCTCTATTTCATTTGCATGGAAACAAAAGACTGGAATGAAGTAGCTGTACTCTTCTCCCTTTCCCTGTGTGTGTATATATACACATTACACACACGCTGTTCCGCGTAATTGTATATATGGCCAATTGAGAGCCTTGACTAATAAGAAACGAGGTTAATTTGGAAAGAAAGGAAACTGTAGCACATCGGTCCAAGGGGCAAAGTGGCCCCTTAAGCCGTATTGTATGGCCAGTTGAGACCGAATACGTGGAGGGAAGCTGTTTGGGTTGATTTGTTTGACCGACGACCGGCTAACATCCACACACACGAATCCGATTCCTGGATTTGGAGGGAAAACCCCCCACCGATTCATTTCCCTTTATTCATTCATATCCCATCTTTAACGTGTAAATCGGCGTCCACACCGCACCCCCCGCCGCTCCCCTCCGCGTTCAGCATGTCGAAGGCACACTGCACCGCCACTGGTGGCGGATCCAGAATTTTATTTAGGGGGGGCTAAATTTTTTTTCGAGAAAAACGACTTTGCTTAAGTACACAAACCGTAAGAATGCATAATTTCATAAGAATACACAACCCACAAGAAAATAACAAAATTTTAGCAAATAGGAAGATTTATTAAATAAATGATCAATTGATAGCAAGAGAGCCATTTAGCCGGTTATATATATCATTGTCAATTGCACTATAGCGTGAGGGGAGGAGGGGTCATACAAAGCTACAAATACATAGAATGATAGAAGCCACTCCTCTCCATTGTTTTGTTTTTTGTTTTGATTCCCCTTTTTATAAAAATTTCATATCACAAACCACAAGTTCAGATGTTTATTTATCAAAACTAAATCACAATTTCAAAGCCCAAATCACAAATTCATAAATTTATTTATCAAAACCACAAATTCTAATTATAAATCCTAATCGAAATTTCCCCAAATTGATTTTCACATCCATAAATTCTAATCTAAATTGCCACAAATTCTAATTATAAACCCTAATCGAAATTTCTCCAAATTGATTCTCACATCCATAAATTCTAATCTAAATTGATTTTCATATCAAAAAATTCAACTTAAAAACAATCAAATTTAATTTTCATATCAACCAATTCAACTTAAAAACAATCAAATTAAAAGGTAAAGGAACAAAACTACTAACCTTCAAGCTCTAGATGGAAGCCGACTCTTGTGTAAAAAATAGAGGCTTTTGATGTTACGTAGTAAAAAAAACAGGCCAAAAAATGCAAAGAAGGGGATTCGAACCTATGTGCTCCACCTTTCCCCTTACGCTTGCCTGTGTTCTTAACCGTTGAGCCAAGTGGTCTTTATGTTTCTAGTCTACTTCAATTATATATATTACATAATAACAGAAGGCTGGGGGGGGGGGGGGGGGGCTTCAGCCACCGCAAGCCCCCCCGTAGATCCGCCCCTGACCGCCACGACCTTATCGACGCCATAGCTGAAGCGAGCGTGGTGGCAACGGCGGTGCTTCTTGGAGAGCGGGAGGAAGGCGTAGACAGGGGCTGTTGCTGCAGCTGAACTCGTACTCTTTCAAGGACGGGCGGACGTACGGCGTCGTTTTGGAGAGGCTTGAGGAGGTTGGAGTTTGAGATTCCCCTTTTCAGGAATTTCTAGGCGATTCTTAATTAGTTTCCAATTCCCACCTATGCTGATCAATTGTTGTACGTTACTACTTGCTACGAAGAAGCAACAAAGACCAATTTCTTTTTGCGCCACCACTAAAAAAAAAAAGCATTCCAGTTTATCAAGCGTCACCTGTTATTTATCCTTGCGACTTTATCATTTTTGCCTTGAATCATCGTTGATTGGTATGAAGAAATAAGACTGTAAAACATAGATCAATAGCAATCAAGGCAATTAACCAACACAGAATGGCATATTCAAGCCATTTGTCATAGATACTGCAAAATGGAAGAAAATGGCTATCAAGCCTTAATGAGAGTCGGCTGCAATCCCCAAAACCCTACATTTGAGGGAACAAAACATTGTCTTATATAGTATGCAAGGTAGGGAACATGTGCCTTGCACATGAGGTAGCAAACCCTTACCTCACAAGATGACAAACAACCGAGAATATGGATTCAGGACCACATTCCAGCTGGTGCCAGCAGAGGCCATATTTGGCCAAATTATTCAATGCAAAATAACTAACATAAATAATATGAAAATAACATGATAATCTTCATATCCCCTCCTCAAGTTGGACATGGTGGGAGACCAACAAGTCCCAACTTGGAAGCAAGGAAATGATGCTGCTTCTCTCCAAGTGGTTTTGTGAGTACATCTGCAAGTTGGACCCCTGTTCTGACATGTTGAGGAAGAATGAATCCTTCTTGCAGTTTTTCACGGATGTAATGACAATCAATCTTCAAGTGTTTGGTCCTCTCATGAAATACTGGATTCTCTGCTATGTGGATAGCAGATTTACTATCACAGAATAATGAAATAGGCCTTGGCACACTGATCTTCAGTCTTTGCAAAATGCCTTCAACCCAGAAAATTTCACTTGCAGTAGTAGACATACTTCTATATTCAGCTTCAGGTGAAGATTTAGAAACTGTAACTTGCTTCTTAGTTTTCCAAGACACTAAAGATCCACCAAAGAATACACAATAACCTGTAAGGGACCTTGCACTGAACTGGCATGAGCCCCAATCAGCATCACAGAAGGCATTGAGGATCATGGGATGGTCTTTTGGATAATGCAAACCAGTGGAAACTGTACCCTTTAAGTATCTGATCACATGAATTGCTGCATCATAATGTGGTTGCCTTGGCTCAACCATGAACTGACTAAGATGTCGCACAGCATAAGATATATCAGGCCTAGAAAGATTCAAGAACAATAATCTTCCTACAAGTCTTCTATACTTCTCTGGATCAGGCATCACTTCTCCATTATCAGTAGACAACTTCAATCCTCTTGGTAGAGGAAAAATAGCAGGTTTACAGTCTGTCATTTGACAGTCCTCAAGGATGTCAAGTATGTATTTCCTTTGATGAAGCAAAGTCCCAACTTTGTCATGCAAAATCTCAAGGCCAAGGAAATATCTGGCTTTGCCAAGGTCCTTGATAGTGAAGGCTCTATGCAGAGCCTCTTTAGTCTGCCTTATCACACTCTCATCATCACCTGTGATCAACAGATCATCCACATAAACTAATGCCACCACAATTCCAAACTTCACTGGCTTAACAAACAAGGAATAATCTTCACAAGATTGTTTATAACCAAGATTTAAGAGAAATCTGCATAACTCTGAATTCCACTGCCTTGAGGCCTTCTTCAATCCATAAATGGATTTTTTCAATCGACAAACTAAACCAGGAGTTCTCATAATGTATCCTTCAGGAGGATCCATGTACACTTCTTCTTCCAGCTTTCCATGTAAGAAGGCATTATTTACATCCAACTGATATAAATTCCAATTTCTCATAGTGGCAACAGCTATAAGTATTCTCACAGTGGAGAATTTAGCAACTGGAGAAAAGGTATGTTTGTAATCCTTTCCTTTGATCTGATTATATCCCTTAGCAACCAGTCTAGCTTTGTACCTCTCTATGCTCCCATTAGGCCTATACTTAATCTTATTGACCCACTTGCTCCCAATAGACTTATGACCAATAGGTAGCTGTGTCAGTTCCCAAGTATCATTGCATTCTAAGGCCTGTATTTCAGCATTCATAGCATCCATCCATTTAGGATGTTGAGAAGCATGTTTGAAGGTATAAGGTTCTTGCTCAGCAGCCATGCATACAAAGGATTTCAACACCTCTGAGTCCCTACTGACTTCATCTCCCAAATACCGAGCTAGAAAAGACTGAGACATAGAGTCTCTTTGCCTGTTATTTCTGCATACATAATCCTGCAACCTCTTGGGAGCAACATGATCACGAGTAGACCTTCTTAAAGAAGGGAAGATATTAACATCCTGCAATATCTCAGGAGACATTTGTCTAATGCTTCCACTAGAACTTAGAGAGTCTGCTACTTGAGATGGAGGAGTGGACTGTTCTTTATTACTGTCTATAGGAGCCTGTGGTGGAGGAGAATAAGTTCTAGAAATCTCTGGTGAATGATGCACACATTGAGCATCATCTAGTGCAGGATTCACCAAGGGCAACATCACTCTTCCCTCATAGGGTGCCTCTGTAGCACTATCAATTTTATCCTTGAATGGAAACACATCTTCTCTGAATTCTACATCCCTGCTCACAAACACATTTCTGGATTCTAGATCCCACAGCTTGTATCCTTTTTGTCCAAAGGGATACCCAAGCAACACACATTTTCTAGCTCTTGGCTTCATCTTGTCTTTGCTGCCAAAAGGTACTGGAGCATAACATAAACTTCCAATAACTCTAAGATCATCATACTGAGCAGGTTTGTTAAACAGCTTCTCATGAGGTGTTTTCCAACTTAGAACCTCAGTAGGCATCTTATTGTTAAGATGAGTAGCAGCAAGTAAGCATTATCCCCAAAATCTCAAAGGTAACCCACTGTGTATTCTCAGACATCTTGCAGTTTCTACCAAATGCCTATGTTTCCTTTCCACTATCCCATTCTGTTGAGGAGTATAAGGAATAGATTTCTGGTGAATGATCCCTTTAGAGGCAAATAATTCAACACACTGCCTTTGTACAAACTCTGTACCATTATCTGTTCTCACATTCTTCACAGAAGAATCAAACTGATTCCCAACATAAGTCAAAAAATCATTCACTGCTTGGTAAACCTGCATTTTGTTCTTGAGCAAGAAAGTCCAAGTGACTCTAGTACAATCATCAAGGACAGTAAAAAAATAAGAGAAACCATTATAAGTAACACATTTATAAGGTCCCCATAGATCCATATGGATTAGCTCAAAAGGCTTACTATCCATGTTTAGACTCCTCTGAAAAGGTAGCCTGTGATGTTTAGACAAAGAACATGATTCACAATGGAATCCATCCATATCTGAATAACTGAACAACTTTAAGTGTTTTAATTTGGAAATAGAGCTATGACCAAGTCTAGCATGAGCTATTTCTAAACTAGCTTTATTACAACTTCTCATTGAACTTTCAACACTTGAGCTGGTGCTGGGTAATTCTGAGCATATCTTGTATAGTCCATCCTTTCTTACTCCTGATAAGATTGTCTTCCTAGATCCAAGGTCCTGGAAATAACAATGAGATCTAGTAAATATAGCTACAAGATCAGTTTCATCAAGAATTTTGCCCACTGATAATAATTTGTGTTTGAAGTCAGGCACAAGCAACACATCACTTAGCATTATGGAGTCAGTCAACTGCATTTTGCCCATTTCAGAAACAGATTTAATAAAGCCATCAGGTAGCCCTATATGAATAGGCTTGCTCAATTCCTCCTTATGCCCAAGCATACAAGAATCAGCTATCATATGATCAGTTGCTCCTGTGTCTATAATCCAATCAACAGAAGTGTTTTCTTTCAAAACACTATTTACATGATTGTAAGGAATCATACCTGCAAAATTAGCATAAGAGCCAGCACCCTCACTTTGATTTTTTCCTTTCATCCTTCTGAGGACCTCTTGATAGACTGCATTCACCATGGTTGTATCTAGGTTGCCATCAGCAATATCATCATCTAAAGGACTGTTCTGAGACTGAGACCCCACTGATCCAGCCACATTTGCAGACCCTCTATTAGCATTACCTGTTCTTTCCTTCTCTTTCAGTTCTCTGAACCAATCAGGCACCCCATGTAGCTTAAAACATTGCTCTGCTAGATGCCCTTTCATCTTGCAATAAGTGCAAGTTGAGCTTTATTTGATCCTTTTCAACTCTCTCCAGTCCTTTGTCTCCTTCTTAGGACCAGAGTTGTTGAAACTAGGATTGTTAAAGCCAGAGTTGTTGCTGTTGCTAGTGTTTCTCTGTTGGAAACCTCCACTTCTGTTAGCTGCTAAAGCACTAGAATCCATACTAATTCCTTGAGACCCAGGTGTCCCATTAGAAGCTTCATTTCCTCCTTCAACTTGCTGGAGAATATTATATGCCTTGTTGATACTAGGCAAAGGATCTGTAGCCAATATAGAATTCCTAGCAGCATCATATCTGTCACTCAAACTAGCTAGAAATTGCATAAGCCTGTTACGAGATTGAATCTTAGAAAATTTCCTTTTCAGATCACATGTGCAGCCTGCTAGAGCACCACATAAGCATTCAGGAATACATTCTAGAACCTGTAACTCATCCCACTGTCTCTTAAAGACATTATAGAGATCTCCAATACACATGTTGCCCTGCACAATATTTCCCAGTTTCTTTTGAATTTGAAAGATCCTAGGAGCATTGGTCTGCCCAAACCTTTCAACTATTTCATCCCATAAGGCCTTAGAAGAATCCATAAACACAAAGCTTTCAGCAACAGTTTTACTCATGGAATTTAAGAGCCAACATCTTACCATGTACTCTGCCCTGATCCACTTTTCAAGGTCAGCATGCCCAGCTGCAGGCTTGACACAAGCACCATTTATGAAGCCAAGTTTGCTCTTGGCACCAAGGGCCATCATCACACCTCGGTTCCAAGTCATGTAGTTGGTACCATCAAAAGGTATAGCAACCAATTGAGCTCCTGGATGATCAGAATTAGACAAAAACAGCGGATCATTAACATTAGCATTAGTTGGTGTGGCCATCTCTTCAATATTTCTCTCTTCTGTGTTTGATTGATCACTAACAGTGAACATAAGTAACTTCTATATCAAGGAAAACTAATCAAAGACCCCAGAATCGAGCTGCTGCTCTGATACCATATGAAGAAATAAGACTATAAAACATAGATCAATAGAAATCAAGGCAATTAACCAACACAGAATGGCATATTCAAGCCATCTGTCATAGATACTGCAAAATGGATGAAAATGGCTATCAAGCCTTAATGAGAGTCGGCTGCAATCCCCAAAACCCAACATTTGAGGGAACAAAACATTGTCTTATATAGTATGCAAGGTAGGGAACATGTGCCTTGCACATGAGGTAGCAAATCCTTACCTAACAAGATGACAAACCACCGAGAATATGGATTCAGAACCACATTCCAGCTGGTGCCAACAGAGGCCATATTTGGCCAAATTATTCAATGCAAAATAACTAACATAAATAATATGAAAATAACATGATAATCTTCATAATTGGCGACACATCAGGAGAATCCGGGGGGCGGAGGTCTCGCTGACTGGTCAGCGAGTCGGGGGCCGTCTTTACGGTATGCGAGGTTTATTATAAACGAGCATATCGTTTGTCTGTTTTGGACTTTTGGTCCATTGTCTGTTTAGGGTTTCATGAGTCTTTTCATATACTCATGAAACGCCGACGCCTTGTAACCCTAATCTGTTTTGCTTAATCTAATAAGAAATCTGGTTCTCTACCCGTGGACGAAGGTAGTACACCGTTGCCAAACCACGTAAATTTCTGTGTCTTTTTTCGCTATTTTCATTCTCGTTGAATTGTTGGTTGGCCACTTGGCCTAGATCCTCTTTTTGGATGATTTGTGGAAGATTCCACTCGCTGCCGCTTCCAAGCCTTTCATCAAGACGCGTTGGTGCTTGCTTTAATTCCTTTAAGTTGAATTCAATTTCTTGGGTTGATCCTTCAAGTTTCATCTCTTAGATTGGTTCTTCGGTCTCGTCGATTTCAAGGGCGAAGTCTTTGTCATAGATCGTCTGCGAGTCCTCTCCCGAATGGCCTCAATCGTCTTCTTTAGGGCGTCGTGGTTGATTTCGCTCACTCCTGCTCATGTCGTCTTCAATTACTTGCTTTGCAACAATCGGTGGGGAAGGGGCGACTTCTTGATTTCCATCTGCAACTGGATCGCAGGGGCAACTGATTGGAGGCATGCCCATCGTCTTTCGGAGTTCATTGATTGTCCTGTAAAAGCGGTGATCCCGTTCGATTCGGCATCGTTCATCTGCGATTCGTTGTCACTCATCCCATAGTCTCCGATTTTCTTCCATGAATTGCCGAGTTTCTTCTCAAAATGGTAGGTACCAGTCGTCAACTGCCATGGCTGACCACCCACCACAAGACTAATGCAATTTCTAGGTCATCGTGATCAAAATTTTAAGGAATTTTTTTTTTTTGGAAACTTGGTCATCAAAACCTACTCTGGATACCAATTTGGCATGTTCTAATTGGGATTTATGAGATTGAAAGGGATAAAGGAAGAGATTAGGGAAGGAATTAGGGAAGAATGAGTTTAGGGTTGAAGAAAACCTTTAGGGAAAGGGAACGGTAAGAGAGAGAGAGAGAGAGAAAAGGGTAATTGGATTTGATTATTGATTGGATGATCCACAATTACAACTAAGGGTATATTATATACTAATACCCAATATTATCTATAACCATATATACATGACAAATATTGAACATATTTTTAGAATAATAAAAACTATATGAAATATCATTTTTTTTTAAATTTTATTTTCTACAAGTAGCCCTTAGTAATATACACTCTTTAAAATATATAAAATATCAATTATATCTACTTTTTATAGACTGTTTTTACTATAAGTGTGAAATTATATATAAAAATGATATTTTATTAAAAAAATTACTTTTGAAAAACATGTTAAAAAGGTAAAAATTAATTAATACCGATTGGATAAAGTAAAATAATAATAATAACAAGGGATATATTGATTTTCCATACACTTTAATATTCAATTAACGGAAATTTCGTGATGGTTGTGACTTTGCAAAGAAAACGGTTTTAACGGACGGTTTTTTACAATTTTTTGTAATGGGTGGTTTCACGCAAAATACTCTATTTAAAGAGTGGTTTTATGCAATTTTGCCTTAGTATATAAGTATAGTTCAATCAAACTTATCCATTCTATCTCTAAATTAGGTATTGTACGTATAACCCTTTTTTATTATTCATGATACCACTCGAATGAGTTTAATTATCCAGGATTTCAAATAGGTTATTATACAATCGTTTTTGAAAAAATATTTATAGATTATATTCAATATTTTCATCTCCTAGGATTGCAAAGATATTAATAACGTTATTTTAAACATGTTATAAATTATCTAACCATATAGTTGATGAGAAACTTTGTGTACTGTATTTTTGGTTTTACTGCTACAAAATACAAATTAAACAAAAATTGAAAATGCAATGGGATGAGGTTGACTTTTAAAAAAAATTGACCAAATCTAAAAAAAAAAAGTCAGATGAGATCTCCCCAGCTAGATCTATAATGTTTCATAATATTTTCATCCTATTGAAATCGTATTCAAGAATGAATATGTAGCTACCAATATTTTATTAATTTGTTTGAAATCTTTTATATTCTAGTAGCTATTACATTTGTTATTAAATAATATAACTCTAATACTATATAATATATTCGTGCAAGGCACAAGTCTTGAACTAGTATATACTCTTGCATCTCGCAAAACTTGTAGTTTGACTTTTTAACCCGTTTTTTGATAAGCTAAAAACTCTATAAAATATTAATTTTTAAAAATAATTTCATAGATAATTGTATTAAGTATAAAATTATTTTGATATTTTATATATTTTTTATTGTTATTAAAAAACGTGTCAAAAGTAAAATAACAATTATTTCGAGACGGATGGAGTACATCTCTAAAATTTCATCAACAATTTTATCTAGATTTTAATTTTAAGTTAGATTAATTTTGTTATGTCAGGGTCTAATTATTAATTAAGACTGAGATGAATGCATCCCGAGCTAATACCTAGCTTCTCTATAATTACTAAGACTATGTCGATGGGTCCGGAATCCAATATGGTGGGGATAAGTCTTAGTTCAGTATTTATTCGTGACAATTAACTAATTAAACAGCGCACCTATATGCAGTATTCCACGTTCTTCATTTACTTGCACACATTAATTAATTTCCCATGGAAGGTGTTGAGGCGGTGAGAGATATCGAGCAAAACATCCCACCTGATCATAATGCCAATGGCAACATCGGTGGTTCTCATGATCATGACTCCGACGACCTCAAAGGCGGTGCCGATCCAGAAGCTGCCACTGATACCAACTGCCCCACAACCCGTAGTACTTCATCACCACCCTCCGCGTCGTTTCTTTCTAAAACCAAAGATATAGCCATGGGGATCATCTTTGCTCCTGTATTGAAGTGCAGAATAGGCAGTAAAGGAGCATGCAAATACTCTATAAGGGGGGGTTGGATAGAGTATGGAAACTTCTCGCAATCCAGAAAGGTAAGACCTTACCGCAAACTGTAAGACCTTATCTGAGAAGATAAGAGAGATTAGTAGCGAGAGCAGGTAAGAAATAATAAGTAATAAAGGCAAACAATAATGTAAAGCACACGATACTTGTTAACGAGGTTCGGCCCAACCGCCTACGTCCCCGCCTAGGGTTATCCAACCCGTAGGATTCAACACACTTTATTTCACTTTGCCTTATGAGTCCTAGATACAACCTCTAGAAGACTTACACACTTCTAGACTACCTTACTATCTAGCAACCCAAACTCTCTAGTGAAACAAAGCAACTAAGGATACCGAAGTACCCTATACTTTTGGGTAAAGAAACCCTTAGTATAACCTAGATGAATTGTACTATAAAGCGTAATGAAACCTCACACACACTCAAAGTAAATACAAACACTTTGCGTGAGGAGCTGCGTGAGACCGATCGATGTAAGAAGACTTGAATGCAGTGAACAATTGTGCGCTGTAGGAGTTCTATCTTTCTGCAGACTTCTTCTTCTCTTTTTATAGCCCAGATGGAGAGGCGTTTTGAATCACCAACTTTCAGCCGTTGAGGAGCGTCGAATCAAAACCATCTGGGAGAGATCTTCGGCCAGGGGAGAGATCTTCGGCCAATCTAGAACCTTCTCTTGATAAACAAGAAGAACGTTGAAAACGTGAAGAGCTTTGGCCGCTTGAAGATTAAAACAAATCCCTGCCAAATCTCAACAACAATCTACAGGATATAGCTAAGAGAATATATTATATCCGAACAGATCCAAACCACATATGAGCCCAATTACAACCAGGCCCAATATGCTAAAGATAGAGTCCAAAGAAATGGCTCTTAAAACACCTGGATTCTCGGTATTGGATTAGGGTAAATTAGGTCCGTTTACTAAATAGGCCCATTTATACCAAATCCTTTCCGAGTCTAGTAAACAACTGTTAAAGTCTTGAGCCGTTTGGTAAGACCTTACCAAACTCAGGATTCCTGAGTTTTGGCTTTCATCAACCAAGGCCTTACCTCCTGTAGTTGGATCTTATCATCAAGGTGGAGTTAACAATTTGTAGTGTACATTGTTGGTTGTTTTTGTTTGTTCGGTGATTTAAAAACCCCCGATGAAATCAAAAAATTAGTCGACCCTCATTCGGACCCAAGCACGACTGAAGGCATCTACTCCAGGTTGTCGAAAAGATTGATGGGCGGGTGCCTGGCTCTGACCATATCAATAGCATGTCGTGTTGGGTGTCTGCTTTTGCTTTGGTTTGTGATAAGCCTACACCTTACCGGCTTGAGAGGGGCTACCTTCTTGGGGTTGATTCACTGGAAGTGGTCCTTGCTCGCTGTCCTCGTCTCCTTAGGCTATCCTCTCATCTTTGCATCTGTCGTTGCTTCCATCCTCTTCTTTGAGAACCATGTGATCAATGAAGCACACTATGCGAGTTATTTCTTAATAGGCTTGATTGAAAGTGTCGCATCCTTGATTTATGTTGTCTTCATTTTCGTCGTATGGATGCTCTATTTCCACCAGGACCAAGGCGTGGCTGCGAGCTCGCCTCATGTGGACAAGTATATGATCATGACCATGTCATCGGTTCTTGTAGGCACCTTTTTGTGCATCCTAAAAGACACGGTGTTGTTTTGGTGGATGGCTAAAGTAGTCTTTAAGAGATTCAGGGACAGGATCCTGATGGCTGCGTTCCGCCTCTTCTTCCTTAGCCTCATCCTTGATTCCAAGAAGATCCATCCGTTGTTACCTTGGAGGTACAAGATTTATAACTATGAATGGGTAGTCACTGATGACCCAAAACCATTAAAGGAGAAGGCAAAGAGAACTAGTAGTATTCTTGCTGCAGGCACTTATAAACCGACAACCATTCAAGATCGTATACTGTCCCAACATTTTTCCTCCCAACAAATAAAAACGATCACCATTTCTCTCATGAATCTTGCAACGGATTCGTTGAGTGACGACGACACAGAAATCTCTAAAATCCTTGATGTGTATCAGCAAAAGATAGGACCCGAGTAAGCACCTATACCTCCATTTCCTCCCCTTGCTCTTATATAGCATGCAACAAATGCAACTATTTTGTGCACTTACATATGTACTATAGTTAATCAATCTGTTTTATTGTTTGTTTAATTTATTTCTTTATTGTTGATCCATTGGTTTAAAGTTAGAATCCTAATTTGACTATCTCTGAACAAATTGATATCAGAGCCATTTGAGCGTAATTACATGGGATGATTCAGAGCCAAATACTTATTATTTCTATATGTGATCAATTTTAGGAGGTATCTGACAGAGGAAAAAATTCGACAATTAGTGGGGGATGATGATGCAATTATCTTACTAGAAGAGTTGCACGCAGAGTATCCTTCAAAGGAAATTAATCAAATACCCTTTCAGAAATGGGTGGTATATATGTACCACTGTCATATTATTTTATTATTTATATACGTTTTTTTAGAACGGATCACTGTCATATTATTTTATTATTTATATACGTTTTTTTAGAACGGATGTAGTAATATCTTTTATATTTGAAAGCTATTACTTCCTTTTCACTTAATTAAACAGGTGGATGCACACAAAAGTTGTGTGACGATGGGATACATACTAGTTGATGCCATTGCACTGGTAGAAGTATTGGATACGATTCTTATTTGGTGCATAATCATTGCGGTCGTCCTATTATGGCTAGTTGTCACGGAAATAGCAACAATAAATGTGCTCATAGTGATTGGATCGCCATTTCTTGCATTCACTTTCGTGTTTGGAGATACATGCAAAACTTTCTTCCAAGGATTCATCTTTGCGTTCATCAATCATCCGTTTGACATAGGTGATTGATGCATCATTGAAGGGGCTGAGGTGACCTGTTATATCTATACTTACCAACTTAATTAATTACACATATTTTTAAAATAGTTAAGCTAGACTTCGATCAGTAACTTGAGACACCTCTTAATATTTTTCTTGTTTGCAGGTGGAGGTGAAACGTATTAGCATAATGACTACAACTTGTTTGAAAATTGGAACAAAGGAGAAAATGTTGTATCCGAACTCAGATTTAGCAACCAAACTTATTATCAACCTCGAAAGCAAACCGGACCCAACAGATGTCATAGAGGTTTTTCTTGATTCTTCCACCAAAATGCTAGAGATAGTCAAACTGCGAGATTACATTAAGAGGTAAGCTCTTCATTTACATCCATTTAGTGCATTTTCATACTTTAATTGCGACTCGATCTTCACAATTGTTTGATTGTGTCATTGGATAAAATGAAACATTTCTTAGATATCTTTGATGTACTACATAAAAAATTACGGTTAGGCATCATGCATTGCACATTATCAAGGGTCGTGGGGACTGGGAATAGTCTAGCACACAAGTCGAGTGAGATTCCATTTTAAAACCAATTGGCAATAGGAGTAATCCGTCGACTTATATACTAAGGCTTGTTATGCTCAACTTTTTTAGGTGAGACTATTTTGATCTCATTCACATCTCTCACCACACATATAGCTATTTATCATGAAATCGTTATTTGGTTATTTTTTGGTTGCTTGTAGATTTCTAGAAACCGGGCAACAAGAGTTCTTTGAGAAGTCTTGCAGAGCAGTGGTGAGAGTGATGATTAACAACATCAAGATTATTATCTATTTCTAGCACACTATGAATATTGCTAAAGATGTAAGCCACTCACAATTCTTTGAAAAGAAGGAGATACAACGATCTAATTTAGTCATTGAGATCAAGCAATTTCTTGATGATTTGGGTGTGAAAGTAGCAACTTCATAGAAATATAGCAATACCCCGTACGTATTTCCTTAATAACATAATATTTGGTGTTCGAATGGTTGTGGTGCAATGGTGGAGTGTTCTTTACATATATTTGCAACGATCCAATATGTACCCCAAGTAGCGGTAATTTTCAAATTGTTGTTTGTGAGGATATATGTATATACAACCAATGTTTTATGATTTATATTGTAATTTGTACTCTGGCCAATGTCGGTGCTAACGTTTTATAGGTCCAAGACAGGGAAAAATTTTGGGCTTTATATTGTATAATATGTAATATATATTATCATTTTGAAGAAAAGTGTACATAAATAATAAACGATATTTTTTAAAAAATGGAGAAAATAGATTAGTATTCGCATTAAAAAAAATGAAAAGGAAAGGAACACAGAGATTTACCTCAATAGAAATATGATTTTCTCGCTAGTTTTATTTGTTATGGGTAGAGCTGGTAAGTCGGTCGTTCGGGTTATGCTTGCTCGGGTCGGATCAGTTCGAGTAAAATTTATGGTCGGGTACTGGTCGGGTCGGGTTCGGTCATAATGAATTTTAGATTGGTCAGGTTTTGGGTTAAATCGGGCCATGCCCATTCGGGTTCGAGTCAAAGCGGGTCGGGCTCGTTTCGGGTCAAGAAGCGGGTCGGGCTCGTTCGGGTTTCGGGTCAAGAGGCGGGTCGGTCTCATTTGAGTTTCGAATCAAAGTGGGTATAGTTTGTTTGAGTTTTCGGTCGAATCATATTCGACCCGTTTGGATAATTAAGTTGATTTTGACTCGGTTGAATACTTAAATATGTAATTTACTTAAAATAAATTATTTTGACTAGGTTGAATACTTGAATATGTAATTTTGACTCGGTTGAATACACTCATTGTCATTGACTCATCGGTTGTCGACCAATTTTCAAAAAAGTCATAATCGGAAATTCGGTATTCGGCAACATCATCCTTTTTTAAACATTTAAACCAATTGATCGGGGTTATAATTAAATCAAATTAATTGTACATTTAGGATTTAACCTTATTTTAACTAGCAAGTTACAAATGGGTTTATTTGTGGTTTGAATATCATTGGTCCATTTCATTTTCAATGCCCATTTCATTTTTAGCTTTTGGCCCATTATCTTTTTTTTTTCATTATTATTATTAGTTTTTAACAAATCTAGATATAAATAATTAATTCTATCAAAATATAAGGAAAGGCACTCTCAGAAGCCTTGACGCGCCTGTCAAGAGGAATGCTCCCACAAAAGCTCGCAGGAAGAACGCCGATCCGCCTGTACTTATCCAGGTAAACCAATCCTTACCCTCCTCCTGGTTTGAGAATGCTGAGATGGCTGGAAAGTGGACAGATGAGTTTAGAACTCGTAAGATATGTTGTTTCGATTTCATTGATCTTGAATTTTTGGAAGCTTTGAGCCTACCCTGCATCTCTCTCCTCAAACAAACCTCAGCCTGGACCCTTCTGAACCTTGAATCCGTATACTACCCCCAACTCACCCGTTTATTTTACATAAACCTCAAAGCCAAACACAATGCTGATGGTTGGTCTTTGGCATCAGTCGTCAAGGGAGTTAGAATCACCTTCAACTCCATTGACTTCGCTGATCTCATTGGCCTTCCTAGACCTTGTCCACCCTCTTCTGAAACCCCCACAAAAGAATAGTGCGTTACTCTTGCCCGATCCAAATACTTACTCTCGAGGCAAAAATCATCTTCAACATCATTGTGAGATGCCTCTTACCCCGAATCAACTCTGGCTCCCTCCTAACTAACAATCCTATGGTCCTTCTATACCGAATTTTGAATGGCCATGATCTTGATCTGGCCAATACCATCCTAGGATCCATGGCTCACACCCGCAAAGCCAGAAAAGGAACTCCCCTCCCCTTCGCAAACCTTTCGACCCATGTCTTCAAATCTTTTGAAATCGATTTAAAAAATGAAGAACAACAGCATCATATGGGTAAATTCGACTCCAAGAGCTTTGAGAAGATTGGCATCACTCAGTCCCCCCAAGGGACTTGGAGTCTTGCCTCTTCCTTAAAAACTCTTTCCACTGCCTCTACCATTGATGAGCGCATGGATAACCTGGAGTTGGGCTTGGAGGAAGTTCGCCTGGACATCAAGGAGCTGCATAGAGAGTTTTCGCTGGAGATGAGCGGGGTGGCTAAGCTATTGCATGAGCTGAGGTCACTGGAGATGAGCGGGTTTGTCTGTGTTCGGGTGTGTTTCGAGCCGGGTCAGGTTTGGGTCAAGTCGGTCTCGGGTTCGGGTTACGGATGACTCCATATTTTCGAGTTTCGGTCGGGTTCGGGTTCGGGTGAGTCGGGTCGGGTCAGATTTTGCCAGCTCTAGATATGGGTCACGAGCTTAATTGCTTTATTTTTGCCAACCAATTAAATCGTTACAAAAATTGAGTTTTATAAATTTTGTGGACCTCTTTTAAATTGGGGGTTTAATGGGTTATGGACTAAGGCCTTTTAATAGCTTGGGCCCTGGGCAGATAAACTTGATGCCCCTGTCCATGGGTCGAGCCTCGCTATGGCATAAAAGTATAAATAGCATGATATTCTATGTTCTAAAAACTTAGATATCTTGACATTCATGTTCTATATTCTAAAATTATAGATCTCATAAGCAAAAGGTTGTTAGATACATTGTAAATCGTCTCTCATAAATCTACGCTCAATCCAACGTGGTCCATGTTCAATTAGACATGTTATTTAATTGTCTTTAAGAGGACAATTAGTTCAATTCCAAACTGATGTGACCCACATCCAAAGTAACGTAGTGTCACGTCAAAAGAGATGTGTAATTGTTCTTTGGTGAGGGTTACTCTTTGATTTGATTGTTCTTGTTTTTTCGTCTTCGTCTCTAGTTCATCTTGTTTAGTTTTTTTTTTTTCCAATTTTTCATATGGTTTTTTATGATTGCTATCAATTAATCTATTGTACTTAGATTTTGGTTTTCAAATATAATCTTGTTTTTCTTAGCCCTAATACACCATCACACGAAAGAAAACGTGGCTTTTTCTTCAGAATTTATGTGTTGGAGATTTTGGTTTTCAAATATAATCTTGTCGTGCAATAGCTCTGTTCTATTATTCTTAGGGTTGTCGGGCATTCCATTGGAAGATGGATATTGTCTTCCTCAATGGAGCCGCAGAAAACGCAATCCATGGAAGTGTGGATTCCTTTGTTTCTTAGTCTTGCTTTGGTTGATAGTCCATCCAACACCATTTTTCAAAGGAAATTTCTCATCTTGGGTGGACAGTAAGTTTTCCAAATCTGGCTAAAGAGGTAAATTTCATTACCGTCGGAATTCGTGATAAATTCCAGAGCACTGGACGTCGAAAACCAACCATTGTGCTTGGTTTCCATTAATATTTTATAGAGTTTTTTTGCTTTTTAAAAAACGTGTCAAAAAACTACAAGTTTTGTGATACAAAAGGAGTATTATCTTTTTAGGGTAAATCTAGATTTTTCGGGCCATGTTTTCCCTATACATACATATAGGCTCGAAAATCCCTAGTAGTAATTCAAATTTTACAAGCACTTTTCTCTGAAATTACAGCAGGTTTTAGTCAAGTCTTTTAGGGTTTTTATTTTTCATTCAAGAGGAGAAAGTTAGGTAAGTCATGCTTGGCTAATTTTCCATTTTTTTCACCTACACTTAAGAGACTTGGTTGGTAGTTTGCGACTAAGTAAGAAGTTGACATTTGTCTTAAACATTGAAAAAGATGTTATTCATGTGCCTAGATTCTTAGGACTTTGTTATCTTTATGTTAAATTTTAGCCGTGCTTTGGTTGTATAAAGGTGTATGAGATTAATTGTGCTCGTTGTACTTTAATCTATTCAAACTAATTAAGATGAGAGGAATTCGTAGGAAACAACTTTAATTGGATTCGATGACCAATAACACCAACCAATGTCAAGAATTTATGGGTGGAAACATCGTCTATATACATTACTTGCATTTGTTTATATTATTTTCTTTTAATTTCTTTTTCCTTTCAATTGATTAATACACAATATATCGATATACTCGTTTCTTTGTGGGATTGACTCTTTACTTGCATACTATACTAGTTTGTCTATTTGGGATTTGATGTGGAAAATCAACGACTTTTCCTCCATCAATCAAATATATGTGTGTGTACATATAGTTTTATTTATTTATTTTAAACATTGATATATTTTAATCCTTATATATAGAGTGAATAAACACATTATACCCTAAGGGAAATTCATCAAACTCTAATCACAAATAATATCTTATAAATGAAATGCCTAGTCGATAATATAGTTTTAAACGAATGTGAATAAAGAACTTACTTCTTAATGAAATCTTACAGTTTGAATACCTCAGAAATTTTTGTGGATGAATCAATAAACAACTCTATGACATCCGTTGGATTCGGTTTACTTTCAAGGTTGATAATAAGTTTGGTTGCTAAATCTTGTAAGTGTTTGGATAACTGAGTCCTTAACCGGATCTCAGATGCCTACTCCTGTATATATATCAATGGGTGAAAACCCTGAGGGTACAATCGTAACTGTACATGATATGGACATATGTAAATAATATAATGCTAACATCCACCCTCAATCGCAGCTAGAGGTGAGCGAATAGCAAGATTGGAACGAAAAGAAGTAAAAAGAGGAGTAGGTAAGCCTTTTGTGAAAATGTCCGCATACTGATGTGCGGAAGGGACATGAAAAAATCGGACCTGGCCTAGGGCGACCTTCTCTCTGACGAAATGGATGTCAATCTCGATATGCTTCGTCCGCTGGTGCTGAACCGGGTTCGAGGATAGATAAACGGCGGAGACATTGTCGCAGTAGACCAGTGTAGCCGATCGAAGGGGAACCCGGAGCTCGCAGAGAAGGTTGCGGAGCCAGCAGGTCTCAACCACGGCGTTGGCAACGCCACGATTCTCAGCCTTGGCACTCGAGCGGGAGATGGTGGCCTGACGCTTGAAGGACCACGATACCAGATTGTCGCCCAGGTACACCGCGAAACCAGATGTGGAGCGGCGAGTGTCAGGACAACCCGCCCAGTCAGCGTCAGAATAGGCGGTGAGAAGCTTGAGGTAACTGTAAGAGAGCTTATGGCAAGTCCAAAAGAGGTATTATCGGAATTTCTTTCTAATATGATTGCCAATGAAGATAAACTTATTGCCCAAACTAACACTCTTATTAAGAAAATTGTGGACCAGGAAAGAACTATTGAGGATCTGTCTATGAGGGTCAAAAGTCTTAAAACTTCTTATTCAGGTCTTGACATTAAAGTCAAGACTCTTGACTCAGAGAAATCTGAACTCAAGCAAGATCTCTCCTCTCTAAGAAATGAACATCATGACTTAGAGAACGAGAAGACCTCCCTGAATAAAAAGATTCAAGACCAACAGACAGCCCTCATAAGTTTTACCAAATCCAAAGGCACTCTTGATAGGATGTTAGGTGAGCAACAAAGTTCGCTAAACAAAAGTGGTATTGGTTACAATCCAAGGTTTTTAAAGAAGCAGCACATTACTACTTTTGTAAAGACAAAAGGAAGAAGAACCTCTCCTATATGTCACCACTGTGTGAGAAAGGGACAAGTACAAAAGACCTGCCCCTATAGAAGAAAAGATCCACATATCAATCGCAATACATTTCCTGTTCACTTGAGAAAAGAACGGATAACGCAAGTTTGGGTCCCCAAAGGCACTATTTTACCAATTATGGTTTATCCCAATAATGGATCTAAATTTGCTTATTGGTCTAGCCACAAAGGTTGATGTTTGTCTTGCAGGAGATCGCCAAGATGAAAGAGCAAAAATGGATTATTGATAGTGGTTGCTCAAGACATATGAGTGGGAAGAGTTCTCTCTTTCATGATCTAAAGAAGCAATCCACTGGAACAATCACTCTTGGTGACAAATGAAAGTGTGACATCATTGGTATTGGTAGTGTTGGGAGTGATTCTAACCATAGTATTAAAAATGTTTATCTTGTTAATGGTTTGAAGTATAATTTGCTTAGTGTTTCTCAACTATGTGATAGTGGTAATAATGTTGGATTTAACAAGAAAAAATGTCTAGTGCGCAGAGAAGATACATGTGAAGTAGTTCTAACTGCATATCGTTATAACAACATCTATGCTGTGAATGCTGAGCAAGTGGCACAAGAAAGCTTAACCTGTCTAAAGGCTTTGACAGATGATCCAACGCTCTGGCACAGGAGACTCGGTCATGTGAGCCCACATACACTACAGAAGCTTGTGTCCAAAGGGCTTGTAAGAGGACTACCTGAGATGGACTTCAAAGGTATTGAGATGTGCAAAGCATGCACACGAGGTAAACAAACACGCAGCTCTTTCAAACCCAAAAAGGTTGTAAGTTCTTCTAGACCCCTTGAACTTTTACATATGGATTTATGTGGTCCTATGCGAGTCAAATCTCCAATGGTAAAAAGTACATGCTTGTTGTTGTTGATGATTTTTTGAGATATACTTGGGTTGCATTTTTAAAAAAAAATCAGAGGCCTTATTTGAGTTTTCAAAATTTTGTAAGGAGTTGCAAACTTTAAGAAACGAGCCCATAGTGTCAATTTGAAGTGATCATGGTAGGGAGTTTGATCAACTTCAGTTTGATTTATTTTTTTGCTAAATATGGCCTCTCCCATAATTTTTCTGCTCCTAGGACACCTCAACAAAATGGGGTTGTGGAACGAAAGAACCGCACCCTAGAGAACATGGTCAGTACTATGCTTTTAGAAAATGCATTACCTAAATCCTATTGGGATGAAGCTGTTAACACAACTAATTATATTTTGAATCGTTGTCTTATTCGTTCCATCTTAAAGAAAACTCCTTATGAACTTTTCAAAGGCCGCAAACCACTTATATCATATTTTAAACCCTTTGGTTGTACTTGTTTTGTTCATAACAATGGAAAAGATAATCTTGGGAAATTTGATGCGCGTAGTGATGAAGGTATATTTCTTGGCTACTCCACAAGTAGCAAAGCATATAGAATCTTCAACAAAAGGACCAAGTTAGTTGAGGAAAGTATACATGTTATATTTGATGAATACAATGACGGTTCTTTGAGTGAAAGTGTTGCAGATTTAGATCTTAACATCCATACAGAGAACGAGGATAGCGATGATGCTGCTACCAAGAACACAGAGAAGAGGAACATGCAGGATCAGATTCTCAACACTGAAGAATTGGCCCAAGGTGTTGAAGCTTTGTCCAAAGCCCTTGGCAAACAATCCAAAAGTGTTGAGACTTCAGAAACTGTTGTAACTGAACCTAACAGATCCACGGAGTCAGATGTACCACAAATCAATCCTGCTGGTGTGACGAATCAAGGAGCTGATACTAGCAAAAGAAAATTCAAATACTCTTCATCACACTCATTAAAGGATATCATCTCTGACTCTACATCTAGTGTTCAAACTCATTCTAAACTTAAAGATCTTTGTGCTTTTCACGCGTTTGTCTCTCTTATAGAACCAAAGAAGGTAGATGAGGCCCTTCAAGAGCCAGACTGGATCATTGCTATGCAAAGTGAGCTTAACGAATTTGAAAGGAACAAAGTCTGGACCTTGAAACCTAGGCCAAAGCATCAATCAGTCATTGGTACACGTTGGGTATTTCGGAACAAGCTAGATGAGAATGGTAAGATCGCGAGGAACAAAGCAAGGCTTGTTGCTCAAGGCTACAATCAAGAGGAAGTGAATTTGAGATGAGCTTGATGGGAGAACTCAACTTATTTTTGGGATTACAAGTTCATCAATCTAAGAAAGGGGTCTTTGTCAACCAAAGCAAGTACACTAAGGATCTCTTAAAGAAATTCAAGATGGATCAATCCAAAGCAGCCAAGACACCCATGAGTTCAACCCTGTCTCTAGATCAAGATAAGACCGGAAAGAGTGTCAATCAAAAGGAGTATCGAGGGATGATTGGATCTTTATTATATCTTACGGCTAGTTCACCTGACATCATGTTTAGTGTTTGCATGTGTGCTAGGTTTCAAGCTGACCCTAAAGAATCTCACCTCGTGGCTGTGAAGAGGATCTTTCGATATCTCAATGGCACTAAGGAGCTTGGCTTATGGTACCCAAAGCAAAGAGATTTTACACTAATCGGGTATTCTGATGCAGATTTTGGAGGCTATAAGGTGGATAGGAAGAGCACGTCGGGATGTTGCCAATTCTTAAGAGCATCCTTGATTAGTTGGCACTCAAAGAAACAAAACTCTGTTGCTCTATCCACTGTCGAAACCGAATACATAGCATCTGGAGCATGTTGCTCCCAAATCCTTTGGATAACTCAACAAATGAGAGATATTGGCATTAACCTCAAAGGCATCCCCATTAAGTGTGACAATACAAGTGCCATATCCATTACAAAGAATCTTGTTCAGCATTCAAGGACCAAACATATTGATGTAAGGCATCATTTCATTAGAGACCACGTCGAAAAAGGTGATGTGTCCATATCCTTTATTTCAACTGATTATCAATGGGCTGACATTTTTATTAAGCCTTTGGAAGAGGACATGTTCACCTTCATTAGACGTGAGATCGGAATGCTTAACAGGGATGCACTTTCGTAGGGGGAGCTTTCCCTTCACGAAAGATAAATTCTACTCAATGTCAAGACCTTTGAGAATTATGTCAAAGTTTGTGAACAGAATGGTAGAGCACATATAACGGATCATATATTTGGTTAATATCTTATTACATATTTGATCAAATATAGTTTTTATGATTTGTAACCTTCTTTATGCATTACACATTTTATTTTCCAAAAATCATATATCCGAGTATATTTATTTATGGAAAACATGTTTTCATAAATATTCTTTCTTGAATTTGAAATGTGACAAGATGGTTTGAATTTTGAATTATTTATGGAAATCAGATCTTTTCAAAATGGCGGTGTGTTATGATTACTACCATTGGAACCATAAACCCGTCCCATCAACTTACCCCTCTCACCCTTTTTAAACCACACATTTTACCCTAACTATTCATCACCTCTCCAGAACTATCTAAACCCTCTCTTAAACTCCCTCTTCAACCTTTTTTTGTAAGCTTAGCCGAATTCCATCCATGGCACCCAAATCCAAGAAGACCTCCACACCCAAACACCTTGGCACTACCCCCAAAGGACGCTAGACCATTGCGATCTCCCCTCAACCCAAACCTACTCCTCAAGCTATTGTCCCAGCCATTGTCCCGAGCACCGTCCCTGAGAGCACCATTGCTGAAATCAAGCGGTCCTTGAAGCGCCCGACGAAGAAATCTCTCAGTGCCAAGCAAAAAGGGAAAAGAAAGATCACTGTTGAGGAAGAGGAGGAAGAGGAGGATCTTGATGAGATTCTAGAGCGAGATGCTGCAAAGGAGGCCGAGGAATAGGCCCAGAGAAAGAAAAAGGCCGAGGAAGAGGCTGAGCAAGCCAGGAAAAGAGCCGAGGAAGAGGCTGAGAAAGCTAGAAAAGAGGCCGAGGAAGAGGCCCGAAGAGTTGTAGAGAAGGAGGTTCCCACTTAAGAGGAACCAGAGGAAGAGGAATAGGAGGACGATGAGACTGCAGACGACGACGAGGAGGTTGAGGGAGACGATGCTGAAATGTCTGCTGAGGACTCGGGGTCCGAGGAAGAAGAGGAAGAGGAGCCAGAACTTGTTCTATCTCCTACTCCTCCTCCTCCTCCCCCGTCTTTGAAGAAGCGCAAAGCCACTAAAGCAAAGCCTCCATCTCCCAAGCGCACAAGGAAAGGCACTCTCAGAAGCCTTGACGCGCCTGTCAAGAGGACTGCTCCCACAAAAGCTCGCAGGAAGAATGCCGATCCGCCTGCACTTATCCAGGTAAACCAATCCTTACCCTCCTCCTGGTTTGAGAATGCTGAGATGGCTGGAAAGTGGGCAGATGAGTTTAGAACTCGTAAGATATGTTGTTTCGATTTCATTGATCTTGAATTTTTGGAAGCTTTGAGCCTACCCTGCATCTCTCTCCTCAAACAAACCTCAGCCTGGACCCTTCTGAACCTTGAATCCGTATACTACCCCCAACTCACCCGTTTATTTTACATAAACCTCAAAGCCAAACACAATGCTGATGGTTGGTCTTTGGCATCAGTCGTCAAGGGAGTTAGAATCACCTTCAACTCCATTGACTTCGCTGATCTCATTGGCCTTCCTAGACCTTGTCCACCCTCTTCTTAAACCCCCACAAAAGAACAGTGCGTTGCTCTTGCCCGATCCAAATACTTACTCTCGAGGCAAAAATCATCTTCAACATCATTGTGAGATGCCTCTTACCCCGAATCAACTCTGGCTCCCTCCTAACTGACAATGCTATGGTCCTTCTATACCGAATTTTGAATGGCCATGATCTTGATCTGGCCAATACCATCCTAGGATCCATGGCTCACACCCGCAAAGCCAGAAAAGGAACTCCCCTCCCCTTCGCAAACCTTTCGACCCATGTCTTCAAAGCTTTTGAAATTGATTTAAAAAAATGAAGAACAACAGCATCATATGGGTAAATTCGACTCCAAGAGCTTTGAGAAGATTGGCATCACTCAGTCCCCCCAAGGGACTTGGAGTCTTGCCTCTCCCTCAAAAACTCTTCCCACTGCCTCTACCATTGATGAGCGCATGGATAACCTGGAGTTGGGCTTTGTTGAAAGACAAAAAGAGGGAGATGGTTTGATGGTTTAGACTTTAAAACTGTTATGAACCAAGGGTCTTGGAAGACCTTGTTTTGTTTTACTTTGTTGGATATTTCTCTGTAACTTTGAAAACTTATGATCCAACATTTGTCTAACCCATGCAGGTACTTAGTCCGATTTTGCTTATGATATATCTGCTCGACTAAGTTGCAGGGAAGCACAGGTTTTGTCTTTCATCAAGGGGGAGATTGATAACTCCACTCCCTTGATGAAAATCGGAAATAGTTTCAAAGGCTTTGACACACAGCTTGTGTCAAAGGTCTTGAAGCTACAGCTATGTTGATGAAACACAAAACCTGTATTATGTGCATATTATGTCCGAATGTTATTATATGATTTTATAATATATTTCCAGATATTATTGTATATTTTATATACTAACATGTGCAGCAAGTTTTTCGAATATTATCTCCTTCCTTATGCTTGAAGTCGTGAAGATTCAAATCGGAGATCATGGCTTCCGAGTTTCCACAAATAGAAGATCATGGAGATTTCTTCTCAAGCCATAATCGGTTCTAGCCGTTAAAGAAGATCCTTAGGCGCCGATTTGATCTGTATAAGGAGTTTAAGAAAAGAGGACAGACACATTCGCTGAACACAAGCATTCATTCACACTCAAGCCTTCAAGTCAATCTGTCTTCTTCGTGTGCTCTCTGCTAAGTTGTTAAGAGTCGTATATTTTGTTTCAAAGCATTTGATAGTTACACAGTGAGCTTATAGGATATATTTCGAGTGAGTGTTATACTCGAGAGTTTGTAACTCAGGAAGTGGACACTAGGCGATTGATTCACTAAGTGTAAGAGGATTGTACTAGATAGCTGAGAGAGGTGGGGCTCTTCTAGATTGGTCTAGGACTCCAAAGGAACGTGAGTTGACTAGATTGCAATTGTATAGGAGAGAGGCTTCTTGGTGAGCTATTAGGATCCTAAGTCTTGTGAATCAATAAAGTCGGTTGAATCCTAGGGTTGTGGAAGAACCCTATGCGAGGACGTAGGCCAAGTTCGTGCCGAACCTCGTCAACAATTCATTGCGTCCTTTACTTATTGCTTTACCATATTTCCGCACTTGTTTCGAAATGTATAAATCTTTTGTGATTCAAGTTTTCCAGAGGAAAGATTAAGTCTAATCTCAAATGGTTTCGCACGCGTTTCAAAAGTCTTGAGATTACCTGCGAAAAGTCGGCATACTCTATTCAACTCCCTTTCTAGAGTATCTTTATATTACTTTGTTATACATTATCGAACCTTCAGTGTCGGTTTGTCATCATATCTACTATATAGAATTGCTTAGGGTATGTTTGGGTGTTCAATCAAAATGAATATGTATTGTTATGCAACAATTATGTTGTACGTTTGATTTTATTTTCATTTTATTGATTTGTCTTTGGGGACGTATGTTTTGCAGGTTGTACGTCTGCTACATGAGCTACTTCCTTTGTTTTCGATCCCGGCGACAACCGTTCAAGGATTGCTGAAGAAGGAGGGAGTTATGTAACAGGATTTCCTGTTATGAGTATTGAAACATTTGGGCCAACAATCATTTTGTATTTGGGCTTTTTCTTTTATTTTCTAAAGTCGACTTTAAGCCCTTTTATGTTGATTTACTCATTCTGCATCTCAGACGTTCATCGTCTTCAACCCTCTATATATAAAGTCATCTCTTCTTGTAGAGGAATCAATCAATGAATATCATATTTCCAATCTCTCAATCTCAATTCTAATTCTCTCCATTCTCCCTCATAATTCTATGGCACTAGATCCTTCGAACTATTCCTCTTCGTAGTTGATTTCTAGGCCTAGGTCAATTGGTTTCGGGTTCGATCATGAACTTCCAGCTCCGAGTTCTCTCTCTCCGAGTCATCATCGATATCCCCGGCGGCACTGTCGATTGGAGATCGCTCTCTCAGCTCCGAGTCCTCTCTCTCCGCTCCAATGGCCTCCACAACCCAATTCCGGATGATTTGTCCAACTTCACTCTCATGTGAAGCCTCTACATGCAGAAAATAGGCTTTCCGACGAGTCTTACCATGTTGATTCGTCGGTTCGACCTCTCCTTAAACCATTTCTCCGGCGATATTCGAGAAGATTCATAACTATTTTCAAAAAATTAGAAGCACTTGCGTACAATTTTGTAAAACTCATCTTGTCAATAACAAATTTCTCCTTTCTATTATTCCCAATACGAAACCATTTGAACCTTCAAAGGGGTTTAAGACATTGCATGCTTAACCGGAGAATTGAAAAGAATTGAACATGTATGAAAGCACTACTAGAAGCAAGAACAAAATAGAGAACCAAGTATTTCAAGCATTTTATAGCAGATCGAGTTAAAGATACTAGTTAATTTATGTAACTTGGATATTTAAGTCGTCAAGAAGCTTCTTGATACGCATGAACAAGATGGATCGGTATGCTTCCTTCTTTTCAAGGAATTGTGCTTGGCTTACATCATGACCATCCACAGTGTGCTGAAAATATGTAATAAACTTGATGCCATTTGTCGTTTCTTTCACCACCATTCTATACGATTTTTCAAATTGTTCCCTTTGGTCTCGGTGCTCTAAAAACCTACAAAAGCAGCAACAATTAATCAATTTAAACTTCTATCAGCAATTTAAACTTTTAGGAACAATTAATCAATTTATCGATCAACTGCCCTTAAGCTAAACACGGAACCAAAATTTAATCTTGGGTAACTAGGCGGAATAGTGCAAGTTTTTCTTACACAATAAGCAAATAGATAATTTTAATTAATATTATCCTTTATCTATTAAACAAACGAATAATTTTTTTATTATTAATTTATACCTACATTTTTACATATTTTCATTTTTAAAAAAAAATTGAGGTGCACTAGAGCAGACCCCAGCTTACCCTCATTAAGTCCCTGCATCAAGAAATAGCATAAAAACAAAAAAACATAAAATCAATACATGAAAAATAGGCAATTAGAAAAGAGAATGTGAAAAAAAAGAGAAGAGAATGTGACTGTTGAAATGTGGTTGTCCCACAACATCTAGAGAATATTTGAACAATATATAAGGTTAAAGGGCTACTTCTCTCATTGCCAATTGGTTTTGAGATGGAACCCCGTTGGATTTATGTGTTGTTCGAGTCTCCCGTATGTAGGTTCGCACACACGATCTCCCCCTCTAGCGTCTTGACTCCACCGGGCCCAACCGAGTTAACTTAGCGATTGGAGATATATACAAGAAGACAAAATTTAGTTTGATGAATGAAATATGAGCTTATTCTTTTATGTTATTCGATAATTTAGCATAATTTTGTATTGATTTGTTCTTTTAAGTTTTGAAAATAGTTGTTCGTTTTGCTAATTAGTTCACTCTTGACCAATAAAAAAACTAATTAGTTCACTAGATTGTAAATTGACCGTATGAACACTTTTTTGCAATGATTTTTGCTGGTGTAAAATTTGTATATCAATTTATACTTTTGGGTTCTTTGAATCTCGCCCACCCCTTAATGTTGCCCTGGCTTCGCCACTGGATCGAAGGTAAGGTCTCTTTCACTGGCCAGTCGAGTTACTTTAGCTAAGTCCGTATTAATTAACTAGCTAGCCTCCCATCCCTTGATTTCGATAAATATTGAGTGGTCGTATTTGGTAATCAAACCGGAGATCATTGGGTATTACCCTGAGATTCTTTCCGATTCAACCACCCCGACATGATTCTCACCTCCCGACTCCCATCCCGCTATATACTATGCAATCATCTCTAGTACCAAAGCGGGTGTTCGAGATTTATTTTCGGGTATTTGAATTTTTGAAATCGGGACCACTCTTAATTTCTTTTCCTTTTTCTTTCTTATCTTCCCTCTGGTCTTCTTCCTTGAATTTGTAAATAAAGAGCGGCCGTATCCGGGGTTCGAACTGAGAACCTTTGGGTACTACCCATAAGTCCTTTCCAGTGAGTCATTACGGAATGATTCCTCTTGTCTTCTTCCTCTCTCACCCCCTCTGCAGCTCACACACACACCCATTTGCCTTTGTCCCCGATCACACTCCCCTCTCAATCCCTCTGTAAATTTGCTCTCCCAAAAACCCTAACAATCCATCCACAAAACCCTATCCTCTCTTCCCTCTTTCTTTTTCACAAATCAGCCCACACAAAGCTCCTCCCCCCTCCTGTTTTTGGAAGCCATAAAGCCACCACCACCCTCCTCTCGTTTCGCCACCAGCAAGCTGCCACCACCAGCTGATCACCGATGCCGTCAACCACCAAGGAACCCCAGAAGCTACCCAGAAAACCATCGGAGACGCCTCGCCAACCAAGGACCTTCCTCCTCTTCCATTCCTCTGTTTTCGCCTCTCACCCTTGGTAAGGTCTCGTTCTTCCTTCCTTTGCTTCAAAACGCCATCAAACTGCACATTTACTCACTCCTCCTCCTTCCTAGGTTAAAAATAACTGCTTCCGACTCCGAAGAATCAAGGCCGAGCCGCTTTCTCCCTCGCATCCCCCATTTTTCGCCCCAAGGTCGGTAAACGCCTTCCTCTTCGATTTCCGTCCTAAAACTTTGTAAAAATCCTCTTTTATGACCAGTCGTGCTCCACCCAGGCCACTCGGAGCTTCCCCCATCCTCGACGAGCTTGATCGACCTCAGAGAAGCCGACCACACTCGAACGACAACCCTCGGTAAACCTCATTTTCCTCCCTCCCCTTTGAGCTCGTTTGTGTCATTTTACATTGGGTAAGGTCGGGGAAGCCCGGAAGGTAATCGGTGAGGATGAGTGTGGGTTTGCGGAGAAACGAGCCTGTTTTGACGAAGATCGAACCAGAAAAGCGTGTTTCGCCGCGGCGAACACGAACTGGACACAAGGTGAAGGAGACGACCTTCGCAGCGGCAAAAGCCTTGTTTTGCTATGGCGGAAAGCTTTTGGCGACGGCGAAGATGTCCGTTCGCGAGGAAAGCAAACCTGTGTTTCGCCGCGACGAAACACGGAGCTGGGCTTTGGGCCGAAGTCGCTTCCTCCTTTCTTCCTTGGGCTTTTGGCCCGATTTGGTCTAAGGGTTTGTTGGGGTTTAATATGTGTTTATATATTTTAATTATTTAAAATATATTTCATGATTCGTTAATAGTTATTTAAATCCGATTTACTTAATTATTTATTGGTGTGATTTGTTGGAAATTTATTAATTTTAATATGCCGGAATTGTTTTAACGTCGTGACTTGTTAAAGACGAATTTGAAAGGGGTTTACATGTTTGATAACGACTTTTGGACATGGTTATTTTAACGAGAAAGTAGTTAACGGACTGACTTAACCTGGACCCGATTGACATTTGAACTTATCGAGCTGGATTGTTTGGATCTTGAAGACTTTGATAATAGCATTTAACTTGTGAATATGAATTAAGAACTTGACTGGTATTTTGGAATTCCGGGATGTTGGCATGACAGAATTGAGATAAGATGTTGAGTTGAGATGATGTTGATGAGAATATGTCTGAGTGTGAAGATGAGATGTTTACCTTATATTATTATGTACAATTATGTGTAATAGCTAAATGCACCTTGTATGATTTAGACATAGACTTATACATATTATGTATTACTTATTAGGTGATCTGTGACCTGTTTGGATTTGCTTGCTATTGCTATTCTTGCTTTGGATTTTGCACATCCAGGTAAGTTCTTTAGGACTTACTCAAATTGGACTTTAATGCCTGATGTCATGTAGTATGTTAGGTGTTGCATCCTGTATAATCATGTAGTATCCTGCTTAGGTTTGCACAACTACTTGAGCATATGATTTCTCCTTGCGTTTGGTAGAACAACCGTTAAATTGTGAGTCCTAGAGTCTTTTGCTAGGGTTATAGGACGACCCATCCTCATCGGGTTTTTACCTCAATTGAGTCATTATGACCATGATATGAGAAAGAAAAGAATATGAGAATGAGAAATGAGATTATGAGATGTTTCTATAGCATTGAACGCAGCCGGTTCCTGCACTAACGAGTATGGGTGCGGGAGTAGGATAGGGTTATGTCACTTGGCATTCTATGGGCGCCTTTTACAGTAGTTCTGCATATTATTAAGCATGATTTGTGTGTTTAATTTCCTGCACTGCATTAGAGCATTCTTTATTTAAGCTTAGCACATATTATGTGGCCTCAACGATGTCTCTATGACACATGTGCGTGGCTCGACTTGATTCCTTTCCCCATTCTATTTTTTTAGGTATTTATGCGTCCTTTTGCCTTTATTGATGTGTGCTGCTTTGACGGGGATTTCTTTGGCATATGTTGGAGAGACAGACATTGACACTTGATACTAGGCATGGCCACGGGTTACGGGTCAACCCGTGACCCGCCGGGTCGTACGGGTCAACGACCCGCCGGGTCATTGACCCGCCGGGTCCGGGTTGACGGGTTGGCGAGTGGGGACGGGTAGAGGGTTAGGGTTAGGGTCGGGGAATCCGTGACCCGCCGGGTCAACCCGCTTTTTCAAAATACTTTTTTTTTGAAAAATTTATTTTTAATAAAATAAATTTATAATATTATGTAAATTATGTAAATTATTCTTAAAATAACTCACAATAGTACATAAACTATTATGCAATGTGCAATGTGAGACAAATAAACCCCATCCTTCTCCTTTTATAGACTTGGAAGTCTCCCTTCCTTCCCCTCATTTCCAATGTGGGACAAAGCCTTTGTCCCACATCGAAAATATGGAGTTAGAATGAGAAGGCATGGGGCTATATATATATATGTATCCCACTACCACATTTCTTCCACTTCACTTGTTTCCTACATTTCCTACATTGGAAATTAAGTTGGAAATGAAGTTTGAGAAATATATTCTCATATTTTTTTCTCTTACATCACACAATGAAATTATTGTGGATGAAAGAATTAATATGAAGATATAATCTTCATACATTTTTAACACTTCATATCAAAGTGATACAATGTGTTGTGAAGATAAAATCTTTACATATTATTTATTTATTTTAATAGTCATTTTTAAAAAAAAATGATTTTTTTTTAAAAATAATGTAACCCGCCGGGGCAACGGGTCGACCCGAACCCGTCAACCCATGAGATTTACGGGGTAGGGTTCGGGTTGGCCAACCCTGACCCTTGACCCGGCAGGTCGAACCCGTCGACCCGGCGGGTCCGACCCGTGGCCATACCTACTTGATACTTCCTACTTTGGTACTTTATTTGTTTTCCAGTATTTCTGTTTTGACCTGGTCTTGTCATGGTGACCTTGTATTTGGATTTATGTTTATTTGCTTGTTTTAGACTTAAACTGTTTTGTGCGAATTAGAACTTAGGACAGGTGACGGTGTGTAAACACCGGGTACCTAATGGACCTATCATGGTTTTAAGGTTCGAAATCCCTACTTTCAAAACTTAACCATTTGTTTTATATTCAACCCGTGCTTGGATTGCAAGAACCGAATAAAGTTATCCATTCCTTTGAAACATAATTCGAGTTATATAACTTGGGCCGTTACAAAGCATCATTAGCTAAGTTAGATTGGAGGATGGTCCAAAACCTTTGGCGTTATGGAGCTACCTGATTTGAGGGAAATATTGCAATGGAAGGGTGGATGTTGACAAGTTCGAATCAAGGACCAATGCTTCCACGGACCTTATGGGTCCTATCTCAGGGCTTAGGGTGTATGTCGACAACGACCTTTCAATGTCGTTTTGGCTTCTCCCTTGGGTGCAAGAGTACCATTGGTATTTTTCGCAGTGTAAGAGGTCCATAAAGAGATGCTAGGACAAACAGTGGGGGAAGTTTGGGAGGATGGAGACTAGTGTTGGGTTATCGTTTAACCTTATAAAGGGATCGGGGGAGGCTGACCAACTGTTTTGGGGGCACATGACGATAGGTAAATTTACCACGGGGTCACTCGTGAACCTGGTCAGAGGGGGTAGTGTTAGGAATAGGACTATTGGGGTTATAAGGGTGTTTAGTATATAAACACCCTATATGTTGTATTGGAAGCTATCAAGGAATCAATTACAGACTTATCTCTTAACTTTCTCCTAATTCTCCTTCCCCGTCCTCTTAATATCTTTAATTTCTTCTTTCTCTCCTATCTACCTCCAAGCATCATGGAAACACATATTTATGATCTTCGGTCCTAACAATTGGTATCTGAGACAGCTGTACTTACGACCTATTTTGGGAATGGTAGAAAGCGCTGAATGAACACAATCGCAACCAAACCGGGTTTTCTTTTTTGGCAAGAAACAAGCTATGTAGATTATTTTAAGAATTCAACAATCTAAGCCAAGAGGATGGCCTTGATGAGTACAATGAGCGGTTTGAGGGACTCCGGTCAGGGTTGTTGTTCTACAATCCGTATTTGCCACATTCGTATTTCATCTCGTTTTACAATAACGGGCTAAAGTTGAAAATCAAATCCCTAGTAAAATTTGGTAGGCCTAAAGAATTGGTGGATGCCATGAAATTGGCTAAGCTCCACAACAAATCAATTCAAGATATAGATCATACAACAACACCATCAACTCAAGAACTGGCGCCGCAGACGAATTTGAAGCCAATTTCGTCGATTTTTGCTCTGATGGAAACAAAAATCCCAAACTTAACATCGACGATATTTGATGTTCTTGGAGAGGGGCAAATGATTCAAGAGAGTGTAGATCAAGAGTTCGAGGTGCTTGCGGATGGTGTTCTTGGGGATTTGGAACCTAAACTAGCCGAAGAAGAGGCGAAGAAATCACAAATCCGCCCAACGACATGAGCCAAGAATTCAACGGCGACTTATATGAGCCTTACACCCAACACTTCAAGGTAACTTCTAATCCTGCAGAGATAGTAATATTTGATGTTGCATCCAAAGAACAGGGGTATCTGTTGACTAATTCAATTGGAATTAAATCAGATGATTTGGAATTGGAGATAATTTCGGTTGAAATCTTTGAAAATCTTATTGCACCCAAGGTGTTTGTAGTAATGTCTGCCTAGGTGGAATCATCGTTTGCTGCTGCTACATCTAGAGCTGGCAAGTCGGTCGTTCGGGTCGGGTTCGGGTCAGGCTTGCTCGGGTCGGGTCAATTAGGGTAAAATTTATGGTCGGGTATTGGTCGGGTCGGGTTCGGGTCGGGTTCGTTCATAATCAATTTTAGATTGGTCGAGTTTCGAGTTAAGTCGGGTCATGCCCATTCGGGTTCGGATCAAAGCGGGTCGGTCTCGTTCGGGTTTCGGGTCAAGAGACGGGTCGGTCTCATTTGAGTTTCGAATCAAAGTGGGTATAACAGTATAGTTGGTTTGAGTTTTCGGTCGAATCATATTCCACCCGTTTGGATAATTAGGTTGATTTTGACTCGGTTGAATTCTTAAATATGTAATGTACTTAAAATAAATGATTTTGACTCGGTTGAATACTTAAATATGTAATTTACTTAAAATAAATTATTTTGACTCGGTTGAATACTTGAATATGTAATTTTGACTCGGTTGAATACGCTCATTGTTATTGACTCATCGGTTGTTGACCGATTTTCAAAAAAGTCATAATCGAAAATTCGATATTCGGCTACATCGTCCTTTTTTAAACATTTAAACCAATTGATCGGTGCTATAATTAAATCAAATTAATTGTACATTTAGGTTTTAACCTTATTTTAACTATCAAGTTGCAAATGAGATTATTTGTGGTTTGACTATATCATTAACCCATATCATTTTCAATGTCCATTTCATTTTTAGCTTTTGGCCAATTAGTTTTTTTCCATTATTATTATTAGTTTTTAACAAATCTAGATATAAATAATTAATTTATATATATATATATATATATCTATCAAAAGTTGTTTGAAAGATATGTTGTTGGGTTGCACGTTTAATGAACTTTTAGCAATTCTGACTCGTAGAATGTATCGATGTTTTTATGTATGACAGTTGACTTACTTGACTCATTGACTTATCTACTTATCTATTGATTTTACTTGGTTTCTTATTCATATGATAACTATTAACAAAAATAATTGGTGTTTTATATGTTAAAGTATAATTATAAACTTGTGTTAAAATAAAAAAAAAAACATTTAACATTCAAGTACTAAAATGTTGATGTTAAATAATCATTTCAATTCGGGCCAGGTCGGGTCGGGTTGAGAGTCGGGTCGGGTTCAAAGTCGGGTCGGGTTCAGTGTCGGGTCGAGTTTGTTTCGAGTCGGGTCAGGTTCGGGTCGGGTTCGGTCTCGGGTTCGGGTTATGAATGACTCCAGATTTTCGGGTTTCGATCGGGTTTGAGTTCGGGTAAGTCGGGTTGGGTTTTCGGGTCGGGTCAGATTTTGCCAGCTCTAGCTACATCAATAGTTAAGGGGTGGAGTTCAACATGGGAACTTAGTTTTCGACCTAGGAATTTCTGTAATTTGTACAGGGCCTAGTAATTCCTTGAAGAATTACATTCATACTGATCCAAAGGGTTCAAAGAGATGTCAGTTTAGCATATCAAATGACAGTGTGAGCATGGATTGTGAGATTGATAAGGATAAAGCAATAGGCAGGAAAGCTTTGTTTTTGATCCGTTGGATTACAACAGAATGGAGGGCACTCCTTTGTTCAGTCTCAAGATCAATCGAGGGCAATCAAAATTGATGCCCTTTGATAGAGGACGAGTAGACCTCGAGGAAACAATTCAAGACCCAATCATAGAGGAAAAGATAGCCATAATGTGCTTTATGTGTAACGAGAATTTAGGAAGCCAACCTTTGGTCTAAAGTATGTAGTAATTTTAGTTTTTGATTCAGGTGGAAACTATGGGAGTTGTGAACAAAGTGCTATAATTAGGCCTGAAAGTAATGGTGTGTTTTGGAGCTCAGAAATTCAAGTTGTTGAACGGTTGTTGATATGGAGAGCTCAGAGAATTAAATCCTTTGTTTTTTATCCAGGAGGACATGAGCTACAAATAAAAGTACGTTTTTAGTGTTGTGGTTGTGAGTATAAATGGTGGAATTAAAGAGCATGATGTCGTTAGCACATTGACGACATGCTACAAATCATGCGTTCAACTTGCTTGAAGGTTGAGGGAAGCAATGTAGCTTGAGATGCGCACTATTGGCCATAGGAAGTTGGATTAAGCTTTTACATCTGACTTGGAAGCAGCACATCAAAACAAGGTATAAGGAATTTGGGTGAAGACGCATATCAAGGGAAGCATCAATTCTACTGTCATAATTGTCCAAATATTGGCTCCGATTGTAGCTCACAAGCAAGTTGAAGATGTTGTTGTCACAAGAAGATAGGAAGCAAGCTCAAGTGGTGAACTGGCAATGTTCTAAAAGACGCTAGGCGGAGGGTGACCGCCTAGCGCCTAGGCGGCTAGGCGGGTGCCCAGGCAGCACCTAGGCGGACATGGAATAAACTTAATTATTTTCTTATATTTTAACGCATAACACATGTAAATATTTCATATAATCTAATAATAATTCATAATGTCACTCATAAACCCAAAATTTATCGTGTTTAACTAATATTAAAGTAAATAAATGCAAAATTAGGCGTCCGATTAGCGACTCTAAACCTTCTAAAATCCAAAACTATAGGTTCGATTCAAAAACAAAAAATATCCCAACATGGGGGATAACAAAACCCTAAGTTGATTGATCACATGCGTAAAAGCTAAAATTGAATAATTGTCGGGCTAGGCGGGACTAGGCATCCCCTAGGCGGGACTAAGCGGCCGGGCCTAGGCGGGGTCTAGGCGGTGTCTGGGCGGGACTAGGTGGTGCCTAGGCGGATTACCGCCTAGAGGCCCGCCTAGGCTTAAAAATTCCTAGGTGCCCTGCCGCCTAGCGCCTAGGCGCGATTTTTAGAACACTGTTAACTGGTCACTTGGCACTAGTAGGGACAACAATAGCAATATAGGAATGCATTCGCATATATTTTTGTTTTCACTTTGAGTCCTACTAATAGTACTTTTACATTGTATTGCATTTACCTTGTATGAACATTGAGGACAATGATTTATAAGGGGGGAGTAATGTTAGGAATATGACTAGCTATTGGGGTTATAAGGGTGATTAGTATATAAACACCCTATATGTCGTATTGGAAGCTATTAAAGAATCAATTACATATTTACCTCTTTCTCCTAATTCTCCTTCCTCTTCCTCTGAACATCTGTTTTTTTCTCTCCTACCTACCTCCAATCTCCATGGAAACACCTCTTTACGACCTTCAGTCCTAATAGGTAGTCAACACGTGTGGAGGGTGCTAGCACAACAGTAGGTTCGGACCTTTTCATATTTAGCAGCCTAAGATGCGCTTCTATCTAATATGAATCGGGTTAGGCGCCACCTCTCTAATTACTCGGCCTACTCAAGGTGTAGTTTAGAAGAGACGGAGCTACATGCGCTTTGGGATTGTGTCGTGGTTAAACAAGCTTGGCTTGAGCTGGGTGATCGTAAGAAACCCCCATGTTTTTTCTCCATGGACGGGATATAGATTGGGTGTCTACAAATGTTCAAAAGAAGGATAGGTGGAGTGTCATCTTTGCTACAATGCTATAGATGACATGGAAGGCACGAAATGAGTTGGTCTTCCAAGGGACTGATCGGATTCAGGGGCATGTAGAGTTTGGAGGCATGTGTCCTTGTACTTGCACGTGAAAGGGAAGGAAGAAAGGTTGGACAATATTGCAGCCTAAAGGAAGGAGTTGTAGAGTGAATGAACTTTGTCGGGCCCAGGGTGAGTCAAGCTCAATATGGACGGGGTTTCGAAAGGCAATCCAAGAATGGCAGGGGTGGAGGCATATTCCGGGATGCCGAGGGCGCTTTTAGGAGAGTGTTTGCATTCAAATATGGTCACTCCTCGGCGGACACAGTGGAGGCATGGGAAGTGTTACATGGGCCAGAAATTGCAAGGGACATAGGGGTTACGAGGCTCGTGGTGGAAGTGGATAATGCAGCTATGTATGATC
Source organism: Persicaria maculosa (assembly GCA_963922045.1). Taxonomy (NCBI): domain Eukaryota; kingdom Viridiplantae; phylum Streptophyta; class Magnoliopsida; order Caryophyllales; family Polygonaceae; genus Persicaria; species Persicaria maculosa. The sequence goes on from OY998253.1 coordinate 80,613,233, forward strand.
GTTTCGGCAAGGTAGGAGATGCAATCCATGCTAATCAACAACTCATCGACCGTTGCCGCCGATATTTATTACAAGAATTTTCTTTCGATGTTTTTTTATAAAAGTATTCATCATGCTACACACACGCACGCGCGCGCGTATATATATATATATATATATATATATATATATATATATATATATATATATATATATATATATATATATATATATATATATGAAAAAATTAATATATTTTATTTGTAATAAATATGATATTTATACCATAATTTATGGCTCTCTGTCAATTTTTTAAAAAAAATTCTTCATCATATATACCAAGAAAAAAAAATCCAAAGCATAAATTTCCCCCTTTAGACAATCATGCGGTCGCCACTGTGTACCTAATTTCGGTTGTCGGAGACTCAGGCTAAACTTTCTATATAATAAAACGGGGCTTCGCCCTCTTTACCGCAAAAAAAAAAAAAGAGCATGTGAAATTGAAATAAAAAAAAATAAAGAAAAGAGAATGTACACGATAAATACTTTTAAACTTACGCTTTAATGTTTTTTTGCAGTTCTTCTATTTTATCCGCTTCTGTAGATGAGTCAAGAACCAATTCAATGACATCCGAAGAATCAAGTTTTCCCTCAAGGTTGATAATAAGTTTGCTTGCTAAAACTGAGTTGGGGATCACCATTCTCTCCTTTGTTCCAACTTTCAAAGTAGTTGTTGTCATTATGCTCATACGTTTCACCTCCACCTGAAAAAAGAAAAGGGTGTACAAATTATATTTGAAGAGTTATGAACATTTAATGAGGTACATATGTAGATAGTTTATCACCTGAACCCCATCAATGATACATTGATCGCCTATATTAAATGGATGAGAGATGAATGCAAAGATGAATCCTTGAAAGAAAGCTTTGAAAGTCTCTCCAAACACGAAAGCGAATGCAACAAATTGTGATGCAATTACAACTAGCGTAGTCGTTGTTGCTAGTTCCATGACAAGTAGCCATATTATAGTGATAAAAATGAGTAGACACCAAAAAAGAATCCTCTTCAAGGCTTTCAACATTGCAAAGGCATCGACTAGTGAGTACCCTACAGCAACACAACTTTTGTGTGCTTCCACCTGTTTCAGATGAAAGTAACTGATGGATTAGCTTTGTATACATTTAATTATGTTTCTTCATTGTTTTTTTTTTGTTGACTTAATGTAGCAATTTCTCTCTCTTTTTTTAATTAGGAAAGAATTCGGGGAGGAAAAACCTACCCGATGTAACAATTTCTCATTCATTTGGTTGTTGGCGATTTTGATGGTGAGTTTTTTTGGTTTTTTTTTCAACAAATATTTTTAGTAATTATTTTTATCAGCAAAAAACTTAATTACATAAAATTTCACCTTGCTAAAAACAAATTTATCTTCCTTTCCACTTAAAAAAACCATCTTCCTTCTCGCTGATTAAAAAAACCTTTAGCATTAATTTTATTAAAATATTAGCAATTAATTTTATTGGAACAATCATCATTTTTTTTTGAAATCTGGAACAATCATCATTTAATTTTATTAAAATTTTCAATGAATAATTTTAATAAAAATGTTAGCAATTAATTTTATTAATTTTGTTTAATTTATTACATATTTTTTGCTGACAAATAATTCATTGTAAGTGCTGATCGACACTTTCACTATTGACGTTTTTATTGCTTAAACTTGATTGATGACACTTGACTGGTGACACTTTGTAGTGACAAATGCATCCATAGTAAAATTGTTGACAACCATTCATCCTAATTCGCTGAATAATAATTTGTTAACAAATTAGAAATAATTCAACCAAGTCGCTATTGTAATTTGCTTTGTTGGTAATTAATTTAGAGTGAAGTTAAATATTGAAAATATATATTTTTTTTATAATTTGTTGACAAATAATTTATAGTGAATTTGTTGACGAATAATACTTTTTTGAAGTGTTGACAAATAAGCATCTTGAGTTGTTTTATTTTCCTGTTGCACTAATTCAAGGATCTTAAATAATTGGTAACTCCGACCCGCAACTCCTTGAATTGGTAACTCCGACCCTTACACTCTTAACTACTCAAATATTTTGTAAAATTATTTTCTTATTATTTTTATTTATTATTCATATTGTTATTTTATTATTTCTTTTCATTCAAATCATTTTTATATCCCATAATTTATAACTTATAATATGTAGTTAGAATTATAACCAATAAATTTTATATTTTTAAATTTAAATTGATAAATTTTAAGCAACCCGAGTCTATGTTTGTGCCTCATATTAGTTAAAATAATAAACTCTTCTAGGAAAAGATAAGATAATTAATATAAGCACTTACCAGCCAGTTCTCAAAGGGTACTTGACAAATTTCCTTGGACGGGTACTCCGCCTTGAGCTCTTCTACTAAGATTTTAGCGTGATCAGCATTCCCCAACAGCATACCTATTTCCTCCTCTGTCAGGTACTTCATATTCCTATTCGTACATACGGATCGATCGAGTATTGATTAAGTAAATCAGTGAAGGAGAGCTATATATAGCATATATAGGTGGGAGTAAGTGCACGAAATAACTCAACTTTCTACCAATCTAAGATCGATTATACGGAGTATGTGCACTGTATTCAAGTTAGGTACGAATTGAATAGCATATGTGAATTGATCGATGTCGACTGGTAATAAAAAAGAAACGCAATTAGTTAAAGTTGCTATAAAATCATTCGTGGAAGATATCCCACGTGATAAGAGGAAGAATCCAAGCCTTTTATATAAAACGATGTGCTATTACTTTTAATATCACTTGGTTTTAGGATTGAACTTTACTGATTTTGTGTGCTCAGTCAAACTTAGTTATATTATTATTAACCAATCAAATTACTTCTTTAAATAAATCTTAATAAAATAAAAAAATTGATATTATAAAGTATAGATAAATGTTAAGATATATAGATGTGAAAAGAAAAAAAAGTTAATTAAGATAAAAATTATAAAAATCTTTATCACAAAAACCTTCAATTACAAAGGTGATTTGAATTAAACTCATTGGTTAGTAATTGAGTAAAAAAATAAAAGGGAAAAAATGTAGATGTATTACATTTAAGAATTTTTTTTTTCAAAATATTCATAAAAAATAATTATTTAACAAAATATTCAGACTTTCAAAATATTTACAAAAATATTAATTTTTTGCAGGTTTGACAGAAAAACGCGGTCTGAGACCGCGTTTTATTCATAGGGTAAAAATATTGAAACCGAAAGAAAGAGAGTCAAAAAACTAACAAAAGAAACGCGGTTTCAGACCGCGTTTCTATTGATAATTTTTTTTCGGGATAAATTAGGTAATTGTTACTTTTTTTAACCCTAAAAACGCGGCCTCATGCCGCGTCTCTCTCTCTTTTTTTTTTTAAGTTAATGGGGAAGGGGCACCGGAGGAGAGAAAGCAGGAGGGCCACCGGAGGAAGAAGGAGGCCACCGGAGAGGAGAGAGAAGGAGGCCATCGGAGCCCGGAGGAAGGAGGAGAAAGGAAGCCGGAGGAACAGCGGTTGAAGGAGAAGGGATTTGAAATTGAAAGGAGAGGGGCGGGATTTGGCAAGAACGAGGGTCGAAGGAGAAGCGGAGGAGGCCGACGAGGTAGGCAGATCAGCGGCGTGGTCGCCGGCGGTGGCTTGCGGCCCGAGATCTCCGAGGTTGAGATTCACCGTCGTTGGCGCTTGAACACCTGGACTCGGTTGCAATTGGTGGTTGGGCGCTCCTCCGATCTTCAAGTGCGGTTGATAGAGGAGAAGAATGTTGGCTTGGGGTCCCTGACGTCTACACTAGACGGAGGGAGGAGACCGGGGTCGAGACTGCGGTAAGGAGAGATGGAGAGCAAGGACGAAGGAAGGATCAGCCATGGTGGTCGGATGTACGTAGGAGACGAGCGAGAGGGCGGGAAGGGCTCTCGGATCTGAGAGGCGAGAGGGCAAGATTCAGGCCGGCCATGGGAGCTCGGACCTGCAATTGGGGGAAATTCAGGTTTACAAATGAAACGCGGCTTCAACCCGCGTTTCATTGTTTTTTGTTTTTTTTTTTAAAAAAAAATTTTAATTTTAAAATAGTAATTGATAGAAACCTTTTGTTAATTTTTTTTCCCTTTTTCTTTCGGTTTCAAAAATTTTACCCTGTGAATAAAACGCGGTCTCAGATCGCGTTTTTATGCCAGACTTGTAAAAATTGAATATTTTTGTAAATATTTTGAAAGTCTGAATATTTTCTTAAATAATTTTTTTTTGTGAATATTATGAAAAAAAATTCTACATTTAATTCATTGTTTTTAATTAAACCCATTGGTTAATAATGAATAAAAAAATAAAAGGGAAATGTAAATGTATTAAAGAAAGAAAGAGAAAAAAAGAAAAAAAAAATAATAAGAGAAATATTGTGATTAGTTGAAAAACCTTCACTTAAGAAGGTGTTGACACATCATCAAAAAGTCTTTTAAATTAAGATATTATATATAGATATATAGATCAATTAATTTTTTTCTAAATCTTAACCGATTAATTTTCTTTTTAAATTGCTTTTTTTGAATAAAAACATATAATCTTTTGTAGTTTTAATTCGTAAGATAATATATGAACAACGATAAGATATAGATCCATTTAATAAATTACTTTATAATATAATTTGATTATATATTTCTTTTTTAATCAATTAATCTCATTTCAGTGTTATTACTGAAGGTTATATATATAATATAACATAATCTATAGTCAGGATATTTAGGTAACACGGGAAAATTTTCATTTACACTTACAAGGTGGTATAAATTTATCTTACCTATTATTATAAATAATCTTCTAATTAAGTTGGTTTATATTTAACAATAACTTTTTTCAAACAATAACCTTTGATTTATTTGTTTTAAGTTAATTATGCATTTAATTTGGATTTTAGAAATATGTAATATTGAAATATATAGTCAAATTATAACACTAAAAATTACAGAGTATTGTATTTGATAAGGTTGTACTATTAATTATAATTGACATAAAAAAGGAAAACTCTATAAATAATTACTTTATCATAATCAGATCATAACTCCAGTATTTCTAATTCATATTTCTTATAAGTATTTAAAATAATAAGTTTTACATACTAATTCACAAAAAATACTGATAATTATCAGGATTTGGCATTCAACAAATGTATCTATTCGACACCTATCAAACCTTAGTTATGATTTTTTGGATTTTTTAACATCTAGTTTTATGCAACAAATTGATGGTAGTTTTGATTCTATCTCTTTTTTTTATATTTTATTAAGCCAATATGATTTATATAATAATAAAAATATACTCAATTAATTTAAAGAATGATATCATAGGGAGAGAAATTTGTTAGCAATTATATACACATGTAATTTAGAATATTTTTTTCCTAACAGTTATCATACATATCCATTATATATAGTAAAGAATACGTCATCTTAGCTACCTAGCGACTCTCTTTAATTAAAACTAAAATTATTGACCAATTAAATTAATTTATTTATTAACGTGGACCTACTTTAAACTACTAATTTATTTTACTCAATTTAGTCAATTATCTATTTAATTTCTAAAATTTTGAAAATAAAATCTTAACAGACTAGCTAGCTAACCTAATAATTTGAATATCTTCATAATATATTAGATCTTCTATAATTAAAATCTTAACAAACTAACTAGCCTTATCTTTCTTATATCTTCGTGATTGGGAACTAAACTAGTTTAACAAGATCTAAATGGAATGGACCGAAGTGTGGGATTAGTTAAAAGTTGCGCGCATTTTCTTACCATGTATCTGGCAGCTTCGTTGTCTGTCGTTTATATCAACGAAGGATGTCAGAAATTTGTTTGTCCTCGTCATCACATGATGTCTTTTTTGCAAGATTCGTGAGCGCTTCAGTGATCTCCTTTATTTGTGCGAAGGACACATGCGGTGACAATTTCATACGATCTCGATTGGTGTTCCGTTTAAAAGTGGCTCTGAATGCGACACAAGATTTTGTGTTGCCTGCGAAGATCTCCCACCACCTTTTTGCGAGAGGAAAAACACCATACAGCAACAACCCAGTGAATCCCGCAAAAACAGAGTACATCCTAACCCTCCGGACCCTACTATTGTGGAATTCACTGGGTTGTTGTATAGTGTTTTTCCTCTCCTGATTCGGTGGGGGTTTGATCTCTACCCATTTTTTTAACCCAAGTATACGCTGACGCTGGTACTTCCAAGGTAGCAAGCTAAGGTGCTCCTTCTCTTCAAGGATGAGGTTAAGGAAGAAAAGCCGGAATGCAGCCATTAGGATCCTGCCTTTGAATCTTTTGTAGATTGATTTTTCTTTCCACCGATGCAACGCAATGTTATTTATGCCCTGTAGAAAGGCCCATAGCAGTGCCATAGCAAAAGTTTTTGTGCCGTACTTATTAATATGATCCGCGTCATGCTTGAGGTTGAGGAAGGAAGGTATAGATTGAGGATGACGTTTGGAGAGAAACATCCATAGCACAAAAAGGAGGAGGAAAACGATAAATAATGTGAAGCTACGAATAAAGACGTTGAGATAGTATAGGAACAGGTAGTAGAGACTGAGGGGGATGGAGCCCTCAGCAGCTTCTGGATTTGTGTCATCATCTTCCACCTCATTATTCGAACTAAAAGATTGAATTTCTGGATCTGTGTCATCATCTTCCACCTCAACCCTCGAACTAGAAGGCCGAACTTGTAATTGTATTTCTGATCAATCAGCAGAACAAATTGAGATAAATGTGTAAGCAAATTTAATTAAGATTTGACTAATAAAATCAATTTGAAAAAGGGGATGGAGATATCGCATCAGTTCAACCCTATCAAAACCAAAGACTAACCTGAATCCGGATTCATATCAACTTCGGAGAGGAATCAACTCATAAACAAACAATGAATCGATTTGATTGCCTGCACTTGACCTTTTCTTTAAAATTGTGTACGATGGATGAGACTAAAATTCTTTTCAAGCCTCTCTATTTCCTTTGCATGGAAACAAAAGATGGGAATGAAGTAGCCGTACTCTTCTCCCTTTCCATGTCTGTATATATTTATACCCTTTTAATTGAATACAAATGACTTAATACAAACTTTATATATAAACTAGTCTTATACCCGTTCTATGCACTGATTCAACATTTATACTTACTAAATATATTTAGTTTCTTTTTTTTTTATGAAAATCAATATAATAATAGCTTAAACTATTAGAATTTAAAATATTTTAAATAAAAGTTATCCATAAAATCATATCCTAATATGCAAAAAGATTATCTTCCTTAAAAAAACTTATTTTTGGGACAAAATCAAACTCAACAGATTTGAAAACATACTCGTTTAAACAAAATCTCTATTCAAATTATTTATATACGGTTTTATTCTATCCTATGTCATTGGGCATAGGATAGATGCCCGTTTTAGAAAAAAAATACATCCTTAATTAAAATGTATTAGCCAAATTTTAAATTAGATTCTTAGGGCCGTTTATTTTAACAAGGTATCTTTCCCCATTTAGGATCTTATCATAAGGGCATAAGATAGAAAGAACGTAAATTAATTGATTAAAAGAACTATGGCACACAACTAATTAAAAAAAACGTTCCATATACTTGATACGGTGTAGTTTTTTTTTGGATAATATATAGTTAGGTTATAAAACTTGAACAAATAGAAATCAAATTAATTAAACCTTTTAGCTAGCTAGCTTAGTATAGAATAACTAATATTATAAATTAAAATAATTACTAACTTGTTAAAAAAAAGCCAACCGATTTAGTTTATATACGGAGTAAATAGTTCGCTTAGGTTATAACTAAGCAAATATATTTTAATATACGGATATTGAATACTATTTCTATGATTATATGTTTACATATTGGTTTTTGCCAAAGATGGAAGGATGTCAATGTGTATGTCAGTATGTGTAATTCTATTTCAAAAAATGGTATTTATTAACTATTTTAGAAAATAATAAATAGATGGGTTACGTAGTCTTCTCCCTTTCCGGCCGTGTGTGTGTTAATATATCCTTTTAATTGATTACAAATGACTTAATACACACTTTATATATAAATGCTACACTCATTTTCAAACTATTCTCATATTTAAAAAAGAAAACCGTCAATGACTAAGGTATTTCAGAATATTCGATCTCACTCTGCGCAAATAGAATTGAGCCTTCCAAAAACACTCTTTAAGTGGTAGAGTCAACAGATAAGTTGGGTTTATGGGTATAGAGCCGCAAAGCGGTGGGGCCAGTCATTATAAAAAGTTTATTCTTACTATAGTTTTGTCCCTGATAGGGTGACTTAATGATAAGGAGTGAGGGGGTTGATGGGAGGTCCCGAGTTTGATCCTTGTCTTCGTCCTTTCTCTTTGGTGAAATAATCAAGGTTAACCGTTGGTTTACCTGATGTATGATGATTTTGATTTTGAGTATGTTTGACATATAGTAATGCCATGAAATTTTCAGTACATATTATAACAACATTTCAGGAATTTTCTATCTAAGGAATTGGGAGGAATACTAGCTTTTTTTGTTTTGAGGAATCTCGTTATTTATTGTGGTAGCTAGAATTTGTACAATCTAGTAATAGCGGACTAGTTTGGTAGCCCTTCAGAATTACATCTGAAGTAGAATCCAGTAAACAAATCATTATATGTATGTATGTTGAGATGTGAAAACACAAGATGTCTCGTATCGAAAGTACGAATATAACAAGTCTTATATATAAGCTGTTGAGCTACCTCTTTTTTTGTCAATTAGTTTTTGTTAGGATTAGATATACCTTAGATAGAATTTACCTTCTAGGATATATCTTATCTTCATAGAATCTTTTATCTTCCATCTATATCTTGTATAGTATCTTGTATAGTCTTGGAGAACAAGAATTGTTAATTTGTATAAGTACACAAGAAATCAATGAAGTCAGGCATCAAGCCTTTTCACAAAACTCTTTCATAAGTTTACATGGTATCAGCCTAATCCCGATCCTCCTTCAAATTCCCGTCTTTCCGACCATTGTTCATCATGTTGATTTCCGACACCCCCAAGAACTCCACCGAAGACAACTCGGTCGACTCCAACAACCCCAAGAACTCTGGCAATCTCCTCTTTGCCGCGTCCAGGACGGGCTCTATGCCTGCCCTCCAATTTCCGACCTTGAATGTTCGCATTGATCGAACTAACTACACCCTATGGAGGCACACCATCGAGTCGGCTCTTGAAGCGTTTGGTCTCGAATCCTTCCTGACCGTCGACGACGCTCCTCCTACCAAACTACCGGTGGCCTCGGGTTCCACTGATCCGCCGTCCCCCAATCCCGCCTTCACCGAATGACGCAAGAAGAACATGCTTATATTACTCTGAGTTCGTACAACGCTCACTACGTCTCTTCTCGCTCATGCCGCCCGTGCTCAAACCACTCTTGAAGCTGGAGGCATCCTTGAGCATATGTTCTTTGCCCAAACCAGGGCTCGACAGATGCATCTCAAGCAACCGATGCAAAATCTCAAGAAAGGGTCTTTCAGCATCCTTGACTATGTTGAAAATAAGAGATCTTTTTCCGACGCTCTGGCTGAGTGCTCCTATCTTGTTCCGGATTCCGACTTTGTCGAGTGCATCCTCAACGGTCTCAATTCCTCCTACGCCGGTTTCCTCACAGCCTACTCGATGCAGAAGACGCCGCTCTCGTCGGATGATCTCCTCGACCTCCTCTTACAAGAAGAAGAACGCATCAGTGCCTCCCTTACCCCGTCGTCTGACTCCTCTATCACGGCTAATGTTGCCAGCCGTGGCTCCAAGACGACTCAATCCACCCAACGACCGGACTCCTCTTCTCCGGACTCGTCGCGTTCTCGGCCTCAATGTCAGATCTGCTCTCGGCTTGGTCATGAGGCGGTGAACTGCTGGAATCGCCTCAACACTAGTGACTTTCTGCCTACCAACACCTCCAGTGGAAAGCGTGGCAGTCACAGTGGCTCCGGCAGGGGCGACGGTAGAGGCGACGGCAGGGGCCGTGGCTTCTCGCAGCAACAATATCAGCAACACCAGCAGCCTCCCACGCCTCCCAATCAGCGCCAGGCATATCAGATTGGACATCCACCGTCCACCTTGGTAGATCCTAACTGGTACTTCGACTCTGGTGCAACGAATCATGTCACTTCTGATTTCGGCAACCTCTCTGTGCATTCCGACTACGCTGGCAATGAAGGTTTGCAAGTAGGAAATGGTATGTCTCTTCCCATTACGCACTTGGGTAACTCAACTCTTCCTGCCTATCCCCGACCAGTTCAATTACATAACATTCTGTTTGTCCCTGAAATTAAGAAAGCCTTGATAAGTGTTTCTCAATTAACCAGAGATAATGATGCTTACATGTTATTTTTCCCCACTTGTTGTTATGTCAAAGACAAGCAGGGACGCACCCTCCTCAAAGGAACCGTTGAGAACGGACTATACCACCTACAGACTACTCCTACTCGGTCGTCGCCTCCACCTCGAGTTTTCCTTGGCGAGAAGACTTCCCTTCAGATTTGGCATGAGCGCTTGGGTCATCCCCATGAGTCAGTTTTTAAGCGTTTTGTTTCTAGATTTCAGTTACCTATTTCCCAGCATAATCTTAAAAGTGTCTGTGAACGTTGTAAACTTGGGAAGAGTCACCGACTCTCTCTCAATAGTCCCCATGAGTCCAGTCAATTTCCCTTTGATTTAATTTATTCAGATGTTTGGGGCCCTGCCCCTGTGTCTTCATTCAATGGCAATTCCTATTTTCTTTTATTTGTGGATGATTGCACTAAATTTGTTTGGATCTACTTCCTCACTCACAAATCTCAAGTTATACATTATTTTCAGCAATTTCAAAAGATGATTGAAACTCAGTTTTCAGCCAAAATTAAGCAATTTCAATCTGATGGGGGAGGTGAATACCGACCTATTTCTAAATTGCTTGACTCATAGGGCATCATTCATCGTATATCTTGTCCTCGCACTCAGTCGCAAAATGGTGCGACTGAGCGCCGTCATCGCACAATTGTTGAAAAGTGTATTGCTCTCCTCTCTCACTCAAATTTACCTACAACCTTTTGGGAACATGCCTTTCATACTTCTGTTTACTTGCATAATCGCACCATTACTCTAGTCTTACATCATAAATCCCCATTGAAATCTTGTATGGCAAATTTCCTGATTGCAGTTTTTTAAAATCATTTGGGTGCTTATGTTATCCCTTTCTAAGGCCTTACAATTCCAACAAACTTGAGTACCGTTCATTGCCCTGTGTCTTCATTGGTTACATCTCTCGGCATAAAGGCTATCTCTGCCTTCATGTTCCTACTCACAGAGTCTACATAGCGCGCCATGTCATATTTGATGAGTCGACCTTCCCTTACCCTCACCACATATCACTGTCACCTTCCCCTTGTCCACCATCATTACCCACCTTATCTCTTCTACAACAGGCAATCTTGCCCTGGCTACCCTCTCCGACGCCGCAACCCCCACCCTCCTCCCCTACATCCGCTGCTTCTCCTTCCCCTATACCGATGGCCACACCTATACCCTCGTCGCTTGACGAATCACCGGAACCATCCTCGGCAACCCCCTCACTGGCCTCGCCCCATGGTTCGGTCTCCCGTTCTCTGGAGGGTGCTCTCTCCACTGGCTCCTCGTCAGATGCAGGTAACTCACCTTCCCCTTCTCCTGAGCCTCATTTGGCTCCCTCTTATTTTAGACCTGCTTCTGACTCTAGACACACTATGACAACTCGTGCTAAAACCAATGACCTTAAACCCAAAGCTTTCACCACTAAACATCCTATACCCTCCACTGAGGACTCCTACAATGAACCCAAAACCTTCATTCAGGCCTCCAAATCCCCAGAATGGCAGCATGCCATGCAGGTTGAGTTTAATGCCCTTTTACGTAATGGGACATGGACTATTGTGCCTCGTCCTACTCATGCTAACATTGTTGGTTGTAAGTGGGTGTTTAGAATTAAGCGCAGGGCTAATGGGACAATCGAACGTTACAAGACCAGACTTGTGGCAAAAGGCTTCAATCAAGAAGACGGCGTTGACTATTTTGATACATTCAGTCCTGTGATCAAACCCACTACTATCCGTATTGTGCTCTCGCTAGCTCTGACGAACTCTTGGTGTCTTCGTCAGGTTGATATCAATAATGCCTTCTTAAATGGTGACTTGTCTAAACAGATCTACATGCTCTAAGGGCTTGGTTCACAAAGCTCCGTCTCTTTCTTCTTCAACATGGTTTCGGCTCCTGCAAGTCTGACACCTCTCTGTTTGTCAGACGCCATGCTCGCTCTGTCATCTATATCTTGGTTTATGTTGATGACTTGATTATTACAGGTTCTGATTCCACTGAGATTTAGACCTTCATCCGTCTTCTCAATCAGGCGTTCTCTTTGCATGACCTTGGTGACCTTCACTACTTTCTCGACATTGAGATGGCTCGCACCAACAACACCATCACCCTGACTCAATAGAAGTATATTCAAGATCTCCTCCTGCGCAGCAAAATGCACGACGCTCGCCCGATCTCGTCTCCTGCTGAGCCTGCTTCGCGTCTGGTTCGTGACGGGGATCCGTTCAGTGATCCTCATCTCTACAGAAGTGTTGTTGGGGCTTTACAGTATGCAACCATTACCTGGCCTGAGATCTCTTATGCGGTCAATCGCGTATGTCAGTTTATGCACTCTCCCACTGACACGCACTGGGCTGCTGTCAAACGGATTCTCAGGTACCTGAAAGGCACGCTATCCTCTGGCTTGATCATTCGCCCGTCCATTGATCACCGCCTAGTGGCTTTCTCCGATGCTGGCTGGGCATCTGATGGTGATGATTTTCGCTCACAACATGTGTTTGCCATCTTCTATGGCGGTAATCTTGTCAGCTGGTCTTCCAAGAAACAGAATGTTGTGGCCAAATCCAGCTCTGAAGCTGAGTATCGTGCCATTGCCTTCACATCCACAGAATTGATGTGGATCCAGCAATTGCTTCATGAACTGCGAGCACCTCTTGTTCATCCGCCGATCTTGTTTTGTGACAATCTCAGTGCTACTTACATGTCTGCTAATACCATGTTTCATCAGCGCTCCAAACACATCAAGATTAACTACTACTTTGTTCGAGAGCAGGTTGAGGATGACTCCTTGGTTGTTCGTCATGTTCGTTCTCAGGATCAGATTGCCGACATTTTCACTAAAGCTGTCGGCACCGCTCACTTCCTCAGTCTTCGTACCAAGTTGCATGTCCGTGCCCCTCCATGAGCTTGCGGGGGGGTGGGGGGGGGGGGGGGGGTGTTAGGATTAGATATACCTTAGATAGAATTTACCTTCTAGGATATATCTTATCTTCATAGAATTTTTTATCTTCCATCTATATCTTGTATAGTCTTGGAGAACAAAAATTGTTAATTTGTGTAAGTACACAAGAAATCAATGAAGTCAGGCATCAAGCCTTTTCACAAAACTCTTTCATAAGTTTACAGTTTTATATACTAAACTACTAACACGTGTGCAGCTATGTACACGACCCTGATCATAGTTCCAACAGATTTGGACCACATGTTACCCGTTCTTCAAATGTCAATTTAACTACGTGGGACACCGGTATTTGTTTGTGGCGTTTGATTATGGCGCGGGGTAAGTGGGCAACAATCAATTAAACAAGCTAATTACAAGGTCAACGAACATGAAAGATTGTCACTAGCTACTTGCCAGCCATGACAATCAGCAAGTTCTATAGTTCTAGCCGATTCAACCGATTAAAAGGTACCAATTTGAGCAAAAAATGAATTAATTAAAAAGTGTCAAGTGTATAATTTTCCCTAAAATATAAACACACAAAGTCAACGAACATAAAATATGGCACTAGCTACTTGGTTCAACCAATTGAAAAGTATCAACGTAAATCTAATTGAAAATAATCATATGTGATTAAAGGTGATTTGCTTTGCCCACATGTGGCCCACAATGTCCCCTCGATTCTATACAGGTTAATATTGCGAATAGTTTGATCGATCAGAAGATGCCCTACCTACCTCCTAAGACAAGGTGCACAACCATAAACGAAGAGCTCCCCCATTGATACAGCCAATAATTGAATAATTTTGACCCTTTTATAAAAGGTGAAAAATACCAAATATAATTAAATATTTGCAATTTTATAAAAATGTCAAAGTTTCTCGCTAGGAAACCACAACAGGCCAGTGACGATTCAAGCAAGGATCGGGATTTTGTTTTATCATTCGTAACAAACATTATTATATTTGCTAAGGTAAAATCTACATATGGGATCTAAAGACAAAAATCGATTTATCGAGTTTGGAAATATGAGATGACGTAAAACTGTTGAGAGAATTTGAAGAGACAAAGATCCCACGTTGATAATATGAATAAAGTATATAAGCTAGTGGGTTACTCCTCCTATTGCCAATTAGTTTTAGGTTGGAACCCCGCTCGACTTATGTAGTAGGCTATTTGAAACAATTTGAGCTTGCATATTGTGTGATGAAGACGATGATTTGAGTTCTTGAATGAAAACGGAGAGTTGAAAATGAGAGATTTCTGTTTCATTGTAACTTGATGAATTGCTTATTACATCACACTCCTCTCTGTCTATAGAGATCTCCCTATACACGTGGCTAACACTCAACCATAAGATCTCTTAAGAAAAAATGATCAAGCTAACTACTTAACCACTTGTGTCTTAGCTCTATTACAATCATCCCCTATATTATCCTCAATATCCCCCCTCAAGCTGGGAGATGTAGAAGAGGGAAGATACATTCCCAACTTCCGAAGAAGATGATCTTGGTGAGCAGAGGGAATGATTTTGGTAAGGACATCAGCAACTTGTTCATAAGTGGGAGTGTGATGCAGCTCGAGGAGGCCATCAAGAACCTTTTGACGGGTGAAGTGACAATCAATCTCCACATGTTTCGTTCGTTCATGGAATACAGGATTCCTAGCAATTTGAATGGCCGACTTGTTATCACAATGAAGTTGTACAGGAGTACGTGATATGAGTGATGCCAAGATCAGTGAGAAGACGAACAAGCCATGTAATTTCAGCAGCTCCTTGAGCCATGGCTCTATACTAAGCTTCAGCAAAGCTCCTGGAGACAACAGATTGCTTTTTTGATTTCTAGCTAATGGGCGATGAACCAAGCAAAATCACATAACCACCAACAGATCTCCTTGAGAATGGGCAAGCATCCCAATCTAAATCAATGAAAGCTTGTAACGTGGGAACCATGTCCTTTCAACAATATGCCTCTTCCAACAGTAGCATAAATGTAACTCAAAGTGTGAATCAGGGCATTCATGTCAGAGGTACAGGGTTGCTGCATGAATTGACTCAAAGTTTGCACTGCAAAACTGATGTATGGTCTAGAATTGGTCAAAAAATTGAGCTTACCAACAATACAACGATACATATAAGCTTCACTGTCATCCATTGCCTCATTGTCATCGGGACGCATCTTGAGATGTAGAGGTAATGGAGTGCAACATTTACGTGGAAGAGAAAATAGAACATCATGAAGAAGCTCCTGAGTAAACTTATCATGTGTCAATGCAATGCCTGAAGGCAAATATGAGACTTCCAACCCCAAAAAAGAACTGAGAATACCCAGATCTTCGATCCTGAACACGTGATCTAGGTGAGACTTGATGTGATTAATCTCTGCAAGGTATGATCCAGTGATTGATAAATCGTCAACATAAACTGCTATGATAGTAAGATGCTTGTTCCTCGACTTAGTGAGCAAAGAATAATCATTCTTTGATTGAAAATAACCATTGATCAGTAAAGACTCGGTAAGCTTGTGAAACCACAGACGTGAAGCTTGTTTTAGTCCATACAAGGACTTTTTGTAACTTGTAAACCTTATTCTCTAGATTAGGCAAACCATCAGGCATCTTCATATACACGTCGATCTTCATGAAGATTTGCTTGAAAAAAATGCATTGTTCACATCAAGTTGGAACATAGACCATCCTTTAGAAGCAGCAACAAATATGATAGCTCGAATTGTAGCCATCTTAATCACTGGGGAAAAGGCTTCATGAAAGTCAATACCTTCCTTTTGTGTATAACCTTTGGCCACATGTTTTGCTTGGTACCTCTCAAGAGACCCATCAGCTTTGAGCTTGACTTTAAACACTCATTTGCATCCAATTGCTCTTTGACCATGAGGAAGGGAAACAACCTGCCAAGTGATGTAAGGAGGAAATCGAGTA
Source organism: Persicaria maculosa (assembly GCA_963922045.1). NCBI lineage: Eukaryota > Viridiplantae > Streptophyta > Magnoliopsida > Caryophyllales > Polygonaceae > Persicaria > Persicaria maculosa. The sequence goes on from OY998253.1 coordinate 80,629,550, forward strand.
TGCAAAATAGAATGTAAATAAACTAAGGCAAACCAGATTCCGTCCCTTGCAAATAATTACAAGACTTCCTCCCGATGCAGTAGTGGGAAGTCAAGATCGATCCACGAGGAAGCGTGTCAGCGGATCCTAGGCAGCGGTGGAATCTCACGGAAATCGACAACAGTGGTCCTAGATCTCAAGTACAGCAACTCGACAGAAGATCGAACAGTCGAACACAGCGCAGCAGTAAGCACAGGCTCTCGTCGATCTCGACAAAGGCTACTCGAGATCGAGTAGGGTCTTGGTCGACGTCGGTTTGGGTCTTGTCGAGCACCTGCACACAGAAGCTACAACGACCTGGGTCGAAGATCAGTAACTCGAGATCGAGGAGTGCTAGTCGATCTCGAGGAAAACAGAGAATAAGAACGAAATAAAGTAAATGCAAAGGCTTTGGGGATTCGAACTAAACTGTATGAAAAGGACTTCCAAGATTGGGGTTTGCAACAACAATAACCAAACATGCATAAGGCAGAGATAAAACAGATAATCAAAACGCGTTACGCGGCTTAGATGGGTAATAAATTAGACAACTCTTTCAAGAAACCTTAATTGTCTCTACCGATTTTATGTTTACAATCCAAGTTGTTAGCATGGACCTCCATTAGATGGGTAATAAACACATAACAAGTAGTAGATGCTCAAAACATGATAAAAGTCGGATCTTTACCTCAAACATGCAGGGCTATCGTCGGGCTCGCCCCAACCCTAGAGTGGGTGGACTACTCGCGCTTCATCGCAACCTCAGACAATGATTGATGAAAAGAAACTTGCATTAAATCAAACTGAAGAAAGTACAACCGAACAAAGCCAACTCGCTCTCGCTCCTTTGCTCCACTCGGCCTCACTTTCTCTCTCTACTACTTCTTCTCCTACTGAAATTGAATGACTAGAAAACAGCCCCATGGGCTTTATTTATAGGCTTCTAAACCTTGCTACTCAAGGATAGAAATATCTATCTATATCTAAAACTATATCTAAACGGCTTAATAATAAATAAAAGCAACAACATAATTAAATCTAAATAAGGGAATTATATCTAGAAGGTCTTCAAGTGGATAGATCTCTCTTCATGATGTAACTTGATAGAATCGGATAGAGTTCGGCAATCTTCGGCCCCAAGGAATCCCAATCCGAGTAGGATAGATCAAAACGCGTTACGCGGCTTCTGGAGGCTTCCTCGATCTCGAGTAAACCTACTCGATCTCGAGTAGAAGTGTCATCGACTTGGCTGCTCAGCGTCTCGGCTAGCTGGTGCTCGACAGGCTCGGACTCTGGCTCACCAATCTCGTCGATCTCGAGGACCCTTTTTGACATCGAGTAAAGATGGCTCGTCGACTAGTGTGGCTTGGGCTGGTCGGGCAAGTCTTCTGGATGTGCTCGGTCATGGCTCCTCGGCTTTGTCGACCTCGAGAAAACGTCCTCGATCTCGAGGAAGGTGATCGGGCATGGTCAGTTAGTCTCTCCTCGGCATCCTCGGGTGGCCTTCTCGACTCCTGGTTGTCTCTGAGGGTTTGTCGATCTCGAGTAACATAACTCGATCTCGAGTAAGTGGTTGGAGTCGGGTTGGCTCGTCTTCAGCTTCTCGATATGGGCCCTTCGACTAGGGTGTGTCCAGGCATGACTCGTCGAGATCGACTAAGGCTTGTCGATGTCGAGTAACCTTGAGCTCCGGTTCTCGCTTCTTGATTTTCTCCCGAAATGGTTCCATATTCTGCCATATTGAACAGAAACTTATGTAGATCTCCATTTCTGACAAATAAGCATATACGACATAAATTCGACATATTCCCAACCCGAAAATATGCAAAATGTAAAGAATATGGAACTAAAGTATGCATAAAGACATGGCTACTTTAAAGACATCAAATCACCCCATACTTAGACTTGCTTGTCCTCAAGCAATAACCAAACAATAACCAAGACCTACAACTCATCCTTCAAGTCTTCGCCTTTTGTCAAAAGCAATTTCTCAAGTAGTAGCAATGTAAGACAAGTGAATTTAACGTCATCACACATATATGAGCGATCCATAGGCATAGGCAGTATAAATCCATCCTCACAGGGATAATGGGTTTACTCTCAACTCTCAATGTGTTTAGGCTATGAAGATCAACTCTCAACTCGATTTCATATACAATCTCATAAACATTGCAATTTAAATATAAATCCACTTTGCAACCAATTATGAAAATGCAACAAGTATTATCAGGAGGACTTCGCTCAATAGAAGTCTTCAAAGAAGATTCCATTCGGCGGGGTTGTAATGGGGCTTGGTAAGAAATATAAGGGTATGGAATTATTTGGCCATGTGGTGCTCAATAAAATTCGGGAATCAAGAGTCCTAAATCTCCAACACAACCAAACCATAACTCTCAATCATATGCATCAACCAAACTCTCCAATTTATCTCAATGAAGTATGTAACCTTTCAAACTTCCTCAACCTCTCCAAAGTATGTATCTTGCGAAATAATGAAAGAAATAAGGTAAATTTGGCTCATGCACTTTATTCACAAACATATATACTTTTTTTTTTGAACGAAAATAAAATAAAACTAATGCTAGTGCATTTATAAGGTGAGCCAAAAATCCTTGTACATAATATGCATAGCAAGATAAAAATATAAAACCAACCCATATCTCAATAATTCCAACAATCCTTCTTGAAATGCAACATAAGCTTTATTCTTTCCACCAACCATTATTTCAACCAACTCTAAGTCTTAATTCCCAAATGGAGGTCAGGCTCAATTTGGCTAAGGGTAATTTTGTGGAGTTCACAATAAAAGTCTCAGGCTTAATGTTCTGGCTTGAAGCAGGGATAATGCAGGGTAGGTAAAGAGAGGATAAAATTGGCTTAAAAGGTGCCTCCATCATTTAATTCTCATTAACATAAACATATAAATGCATTGGCTTTGAATAACTATCACAACATTTAGAGATGCATAGGAAGAGTAAATTCACTCAAGAAAGCAGAGGGGTTTTTAATGTTCTCCCTATAAGGCAAAAATTCTCACTGGGACAATTTTTGTTGGATTTTAACATTTAGCTTAGGATCATATGTGTTCAATTTCCTCATAAGTTTACAATCCACATAAAAACAATTTCGAGGACTTAGGCTAAACCTTCCAAACATGCCATAGGATTTATATGATCAAGTCGGTCATTATTTATCATCATAGGACATCTAAGTTAGGGTATACAAACTTAAGACAATGCAAAAATTTAAACATGCATTTTTTTTTCTTTTTCGACATTTTTTATTTTTTTTTATATTTTTTTTTATCTTTTTTTTATTTTTTTATTTTTATCTTCTGCAACTAAAAACAAGACTAAAGTATGACACAAAGACTAAATGCATAAAATTTAAAAATGAATGCATAACCTAAAAATTAAAATTTCACCATGTAAAACCAAAAAGCAAGACTAAAACATATAATAATAATAATGAGCTCTTCCCCCACCCCATACTTAAAATATACAGTGTCCCCACTGTATAAAAATTAAATAAAAACAAGAGTAAAGGAAGGAACTCACAGGATAACATATCGAGGAGGGCAGAACAGTGTATGTCGAGGAAATATTCTTAGTCGATCTCGAGTACAGGGTACTCGATCTCGAGGAGGATTCTGCGTCCAGTGGTTTCTGAAGCCGGGGAGCTTCTGGGCTTGCCGATATCGAGTTGGCCTACTCGATATGGAAGAGTGTTTGGGCTGCTCCTCCTTGTCGTCGTCGACTTGGCCTTTGTCGATTCTGACTGTTTTTCAGGGACTTCTTCTTTCCACCTTTTGCGATCCTTATATGCTTGCCGACCTAAAAGTGTTAGATTGCACACAAAAACAAGACTATCCACATGAAGTATTCTAAAAGACATAAAACCAAAACCAAAACCAAAAAACCAAAAACCAAAAAGTCCCAAAATTCATAAAGTTTATATACATGCTCTAGATTTTAGAGTCGCTAGGCCGACTTCTCCGTTTACGCTCAAGGACCATTAATGTGGGGCCCGCTCATGCTTGGCCCTTCTCCTGGATCATCCAGGTCCTGATGGTAGTATGCAAGCTCAGTTGACTAGGGGTTGCTTGCATCATCTTCCTTCTCTTTCTTCTTCTTCCTTCCAGCTCTTAGTTTTCGCAGATTCTCTCACCACGAGGCCTTACCTCCCCTTAAATTATTGATAAATTTCTTAATGGACTGAGGAGGAGTAGGATTCATACCTGAACTTACCTTTTCGGATCCAAAATAGAAATCTTCGGGCCTGGCGTTAGTCGATGTCGAGTACTGCTGGTCGACCTCGAGTACAGGGACCCCATACTTAGGCTCTGGGCAAGTCTGTGGCTCAACAGGGGAAGTCGACATCGACAGAGGCTTGTCGAGATCGAGTAGAACCCTTGTCGAGATCGAGTTGCTCTTGCCGACCTCGAGTACAGTGCTGGCGCTTTCCTCCGCTGTTTGCTGGGTCCCGTGGTTGCTGATGCTTTTCACCTCTAGCCATGAAATTTCTTCCTTTGCAGGACCAAAAGAGAAATCTAAAACCTCATCGCCTATGGTGAAGGTGAGCGATTGATTCTTGACACTAATTCTGGCATCTGCAGTAGCTAAGAATGGTCTACCAAGAATAATAGGGCTAGTAGGATCTTCAGCACAGTCTATAATAAGGAAATCTGCTGGAACAAAGATTTTACCAACCTGGATGGGGACATTCTCAACTATACCTGTAGGGATGACCACTGTATTGTTCGCCATGTATAGTTTGGCATCCACAGGCTCTATGCACCCTATCTTAACCTTCCGCCAGATTGATAAAGGCATGATGCTCACACTTGCTCCTAAATCACACAGAGACTCATATTTATATTGTCCAAAACCCACAGTAACAGAAAACTTACCAGGGTCAGGTCTCTTTTCAGGGAAGTGGAGTACTTTGCATTCTCCTGCGATCTCTGAGATGGATCGCTTCTTACTCAGGATTTCCTTCAGAAATTTGACATATCCAGGCATCTCTTGCAGCGCTTCTGTAAAAGGAATAGAGACATTCAGTTCTTGCAGCATATTAACAAATCTGGTAAACCTACCTGCAGTGGGATCTTTCTGTGCTTTGGAAGGGAAAGGCATTGGCTTTTTCTGCTTCGGAGTCAGATCAGACGTCGGAGGTGTTGCAGAGTCGTCGACTTCGGCTTGCTGTTCCTCGATCTCGACCAGTGGCTCCTCGACATCGACTTGGGTGGTTGACTTCGACTTGCTGGGCTGCGCAGTGGAGTCCAAGCTCAACTTCTGGTCTGTGTCGAGCAACTTCTTGTCGAGGTCGAGTAGAGTCTCCTCGAGATCGAGTTGAGTCTGCTCTATGTCGAGTTGCTGCTCTGCCTTGTCTTGATGTTTCCCGACCTCTGGCTCGTGTAATTGATGCCCACTTCTGAGTTTGATAGCTGCAACGTGTCCAGTCTTCCCTTTAGGATTTGGTTCTGTTTGCCCAGGGAGTTGTCCGGATGGCCATGGGATCTGTGTAGCGATTTGACCCATCTGGGTCTCTATTCCCCTTTTCCAGATGTCCAGTTCTCCAAGTTTTGTAGTGATGTTCTGGAACTGGTTGTTGATGGTGCCCTGATTCCGACGCATTTCCTCAAGGATCAGTTGCAGATCATCCTTCTTTTGATCCCTTTCTGGATGTCCTGGAGCTCTATAGGGTGGGGGGTTCCTAGGAGGACCTTGGTTCCACTGTGGTTGATAGAACCTTTGATCTCCCATGTAGCGATTTGGACCCCCAGCGTAGGCTGCCTCCTCATGTGTTTTTGCCATCCTGACTTGCTCAGTGTGTGGGCACTCAGTAGTGGTGTGCCGCTGTGATCCGCATTCTATGCAAGGCTGGTTGACAGACAGATATTTAACTTGCTTGAGGAGCTTGCGATTCTGGTCTCTGTAGAACTGCTCCCTGACATCTGGGTCAATCTCCTTTGCTGGCTCATAGAGTGGCATAGATGGTGCTGGTCTGGCATAGGAGTTCTCCTCATAGTTTGCAGTAGACCCATATTTGTTGTCATAATTGGTGAGCTTGTCTAGCACACCCCAGGCGTCGATTGGTGGCATCGTCAGATACTCATAGCGAGTGTACTGATTGATCCTGTCCTTAGTGACTTGATCAAGAGAGTTGAAGAAGATCTCCTGAATGACGTAGGGTGGTTGTCCATGAGTAGGGCAAGATCGCAAAAGTTCTTTGTAGCGTTCCCATGCCTTTGCCAGCGGTCCCCAGGCTTCTGTTTGAAGGCGGTGATTTTCTGGCGGAGGAGTGCTGTCTTGGCAGGTGGGAAGAATTTATTCAGAAATTCTTGCTCTACTTGGGCCTATGTTGTGAGTGATCTTGGTTTCAGCCCTTCAAGCCACTTCAGTGCAGGCCCAGCGAGAGACCAGCGAAAAGCTTTCATCTTGACATATTCCAGAGTTGTACCTTCAGCAAGAGTACGACACATGTCAGAAAAATTGGTAATATGTTCAAGAGGACACTCATTAAATTTGCCATAAAAAGCATTATTTTTAAGCTCTATAAGAAATTGAGTGCGAATTTCAAAAGAGTTTTCAGGGATTAGAATCGCCGATTCAGGCACGACGAGAGTTGGATGCATATAATCCTCTGCAGTAGTCAGATATTGGGCAAGCTCAGCTTCTGCTTGCTCTCTTGCAGCTTTCTCAGCGGCGATAGCAACATCTTTTGTGGCCAGTTCCCTTGTAAGCCTCACGGAAATCGACAACAGTGGTCCTAGATCTCGAGTACAGCAACTCGACAGAAGATCGGACAGTCAAACACAGCGCATCAGCAAGCACAGGCTCTCGTCGATCTCGACAAAGGCTACTCGAGATCGAGTAGGGTCTTGGTCGACGTCGGTTTGGGTCTTGTCGAGCACCTGCACACAGAAGCTACAGCGACCTGGGTCGAAGATCAGTAACTCGAGATCGAGGAGTGCTAGTCGATCTCGAGGAAAACAGAGAATAAGAACGAAATAAAGTAAATGCAAAGGCTTTGGGGATTCGAACTAAACTGTATGAAAAGGACTTCCAAGATTGGGGTTTGCAACAACAATAACCAAACATGCATAAGGCAAAGATAAAACAGATAATCATGTGAATCGCATCAAAGGACTAAGCTTTCGCCTTTTCCAACAATTAGATAACTCTTTCAAGAAACCCTATTTGTCTCTACCGATTTTATGTTTACAATCCAAGTTGTTAGCATGGACCTCCATTAGATGGGTAATAAACACATAACAAGTAGTAGATGCTCAAAACATGATAAAAGTCGGATCTTTACCTCAAACATGCAGGGCTATCGTCGAGCTCGCCCCAACCCTAGAAGTGGGTGGACTACTCGCGCTTCATCGCAACCTCAGACATTGATTGATGAAAAGAAACTTGCATTAAATCAAACTGAAGAAAGTACAACCGAACAAAGCCAACTCGCTTTCGCTCCTTTGCTCCACTCGGTCTCACTTTCTCTCTCTACTACTTCTTCTCCTACTGAAATTGAATGACTAGAAAACAGCCCCATGGGCTTTATTTATAGGCTTCTAAACCTTGCTACTCAAGGATAGAAATATCTATCTATATCTAAAACTATATCTAAACGGCTTAATGATAAATAAAAGTAACAACATAATTAAATCTAAACAAGGGAATTATATCTAAAAGGTCTTCAAGTGGATAGATCTCTCTTCATGATGTAACTTGATAGAATCGGATAGAGTTCGGCAATCTTCGACCCCAAGGAATCCCAATCCGAGTAGGATAGATCAAAACGCGTTACGCGGCTTCTGGAGGCTTCCTCGATCTCGAGTTAACCTACTCGGTCTCGAGTAGTAGTGTCATCGACTTGGCTGCTCAGCGTCTCAGCTAGCTGGTGCTCGACAGGCTTGGACTCTGGCTCACCAATCTCGTCGATCTCGAGGACCCTTGTCGACATCGAGTAAAGATGGCTCGTCAACTAGTGTGGCTTGGGCTGGTCGGGCAAGTCTTCTCGATGTGCTCGGTCATGGCTCCTCGGCTTTGTCGACCTTGAGAAAACGTCCTCGATCTCGAGGAAGGTGTCCGAGCATGGTCGGTTAGTCTCTCCTTGGCATCCTCGGGTGGCCTTCTCGACTCTTGGTTGTCTCTAAGGGTTTGTCGATCTCGAGTAACATAACTCGATCTCGAGTAAGTGGTTGGAGTCGGGTTGGCTCGTCTTCAGCTTCTCGACATGGGCCCTTCGACTAGGGTGTGTCCAGGCATGACTCGTCGAGATCGACTAAGGCTTGTCGATGTCGAGTAACCTTGAGCTCCGGTTCTCGCTTCTTGATTTTCTCCCGAAATGGTTCCATATTCTGCAATATTAAACAAAAACTTATGTAGATCTCCATTTCTGACAAATAAGCATATACTACATAAATTCGACATATTCCCAACCCGAAAATATGCAAAATGTAAAGAATATGGAACTAAAGTATGCATAAAGACATGGCTACTTTAAAGACATCACCAAGTACCATTAGCCTGCAATGCATTGATTTCATTTTCCATTGCCTTAACCCAATTTGGATCCTTAGAAGCTTCATAAAAGGAACGAGGCTCAGGGTAAGAAGAAATCTGGGATAGTTGAGTAAAATGTGAAGGAGGTAACAACTGTGGTTCAACAAAAGATGAAGTAATGGTTGTGGTGGTAGAAAATGCACACATATAGTCATCTAAATATACAAGTTTGGTATGTGTTCTTGATGATCTCCTAACTTGGTCAATGGGAAGCTTAGGCTGCGACTGATCTTGTAGACATAATGGTGGTGAGGTCTGAGAAGAGGACTCTGTGGATTGATGAGATAATGGTGTGGTAATCTGAGATGATTCGGTATTGGACACAAATTGGTCATTAAAAACGCCAGGAACAATGTTGCCATTAGCTAACAAATTTGAGGAAATATAGGTATTTATGTTTATGGTAAGTAAATTAGGTGTATTAGTGTAGATGAACTGAAATGGAAAATGAGTCTCATGAAAAGTAACATCATGGGAAACAAATACAGCTATTATCTTAAGGTCAAACACCACATACCCTTTTTTGCCATAAGGGTACCCTATAAACACACAAGGAGATGCCCTGGGGTCAAATTTATGTTTGTTTCTAGGAGAGGTATTAGAAAAACACAAACAACCAAAGACCTTTAAATGAGAATCGGTAAGCTTGTGTTTGAAGAGGATTTCGATCATAGGGTGAAATGTGTTTAAGAGAAGGTAAAGGTGTACGGTTGATAAGATATGTGGTAGTAATGAGGTAATCTCCCTAAAATGTAATAGGTAATTATAATTTGGATTGAAACAACAAAGACCTTGCAACCGCAAGTAAGTGTTTGTGCTTTCTTTCTGCTATGCCATTTTGCTGAGGTGTGTAAACAAATGTGGTTTGGTGTATAATGCCTTTGGCAAGATAGAAATTGGTAGCAGTTGTATCACAAAATTCTTGAGCATTGTCTGATCTTATGATGGAAGCAGATGCTTTGAATTGAGTTTGAACATGGGCAACAAAGGATTGTAGGACAGACAATGCATTGGACTTGGTGGACATTAGGTGTGTCCACGTGCATCCGCTAAAATCATCAACTATTGTTAGGAAATATTTATAACCATCACGTGTGTGATGTTTAAAGGGTCCCCATGTGTCAATATGAATGAGCTAAAAAAGAGATGAAGTATTTGTGGTGCTGTGAGGGAAAGACTTTATGTGTTGTTTTGCTTGAGGGCAAATTTGACAAAGCAAATGAGATTTGGATTCAACTGATGCTCTTACATCATCAATGTGATACAACAGATCAAAGGGAATATGTCCCAACCTATAGTGCCACAACTCAGCACTATCCAGATGCAACTGGACATTTGGAAAAACTAGATTTATTACAACAAGAATCAACAACTTTAGTATGCATAGAAGGAGCCATCACTACTAGAATAACGTTCATAGACATCGGGTATAAACCGATGTTAATAAAAAAAAATTCAACGTGTTAGTGGGTGGTGTTAAAGATCCGAACTTTACCACATCGGTTTATAACCGATGTCCTTAATAATTTATAACATCGCTTTTTATTTTTATAATGACTTGAATACATGAATATAATTACGTTTTGGTTTATTCACCTAATGTTAAACGATTATTATTTTGCATTACTATCCATATGAAGGCTTCTAGGACAACCCAAAAGTTCACATTAACATCGCTATTTTTTTAAACTTGATGTTTTACATTGATATACACATCGGTTAGAAATTATTCAATTTGTGCATACTCTTTTTTCATGTTTAATTTTGTTTAATATTTTATATACATATAATGAACCATATTGAATATTTTAAAAGTCAATGTTATTTATATATTTTCAAATCATTTTTTATATGAAAAGCGATGTTTTTGTATTTTATAACATCGTTTTATATTACAATTTTGATATATACTGGGTTTTAGAAATCGATCTGTATACTTATGATCGACGTATCTATAAATATAGACATCGTTTCTCTCGAGTCCGATGTTTTTCATCGAATACACCAATCATCCAATACCTCTATTGATCATATTGTGACCCTGTTTTGTCTAATAAAAACTTAAACATTCTGAAAAACCAACACATGCATTAAATAATAAAAATCAAACAATTTTCTTGATTGCAATAACCCATCCAATATACATTGGCATCTTAAGTCCCTAATACATGTGCTATCTTTCACCTTTCCATTCTTGAAATAATCATGGTTGATCATGAGAGCTTTGTAATTACACGTTCACATGTCTCCTCCAAAATCTTCATAGCTTCAGTGAAGAGCACCTCCAGAGGTAAGGCATCCATTTACTCAATGACGACTAAGCAACAAGCTAGAGAAAGAATATTAGATGATGCAGTTTAGAAGCAATAGCATGTAGAGAAATAAATCCTTATCTCTACTCTCAATACATATCAACACAAAAACCTCAATTGTGTGTTATCTTTTTCCTTGATTAAAACAATGCTCCCTACTTTGTATTCATAGAGTTAAAAGGAAGAACTCCTAGTTTTGTTCACCTCTCCAATTTCATTATCTAGTTTTCTTCCTACTGTCTTTAATCTTTCTAATTACTCTTTTCTGTAATTAATTGGATTTCTAAAATCAGTTTACTATCACAACCTCAACTAATATTTTAGGTTTCAATTCCAATCATCACAATAAGAACTTCCAGGTCCGTTTACAAATCAACTTACCAAAACATTGGCACCAATGCTTATCCCGACAAAAAATAAAGGAGCAGTTGGGTATTCATTGTGGAGATGGAGAACTATCACACGAATATCCTCTATCCACCCAGCATCGTAAAAACAATCAGACTACAAGAGAGTTTTAAATGAAGCAACTTAATTCACAGAAAGAAGAATATTAAATGGATGGAACAACAATAAGTGACTAAATTAAGTGAGTGAAATACCCATATGAATCTGTATAACTAAAGATTAATGGACATCATAGCAAAATACACTATCAATTATGATTGATGGTGCCAAGTCAATTTGTCACATTCACTCCAAAATTACCAAAAAGCTCCCATTAACTTGGGAAATTTGAGTGCATGTATGGAGAATGAATACTCACAGTAACTTAAACACCACCAAGGCCCATGTAATTGCTAACAACAACATTCCATCCACACTTGGCAATGTTGTACACAAGATGCTTCAAGTACGGCCAAAGCAAGGCATAAATATATAGCGCTTTAGACTGACATGTTAAGGGAATCCTTAAAACAAAACCTCCCTTTAAGTGCAAAGCCATGATTGATTATATAGAATTAGAACATATAACAGAAATGCACTCAAAACTTTCAAGGTGAAAATCAAATTTCCTATTCTCTTATGGATGAGTTCATCTAAATACCTTAACAATTAAAAAATGCCTATTACCTGAATAATCACTATGCATGCCCTTTAAGTGCAAAGCCATGACTGACCAGCCAGTGAAGTCTATCAGCCATGACATCTGGTACTGTCCCTCTGGAAGATTGAGGAAGGCATTCTCTATCATATAAACGAGGTGCCGAATATTTCCTTCTGCTGACGTTGTATTCTGTAAAATGGATTAATGGGAACTTAGCTTTAAAGACAGTGTCATCTTACAGCAGACAGTAAAGAGGGAAGAGTAGAGATACCTGCTTCCCTGGCCTCAATATAAGCACTGATCTACCGAGCCGATCCCTAAAGTTTGTTGTGGACACCTTGCCAGTTTGACCTTCATGTTCAACTTCACTCTGACAAACAGAAAGATCTTGCAAAATTGTGACAAGCTGACAAACAAAAAGCACACTGTCTCCTCCAGCATGACAGAGATGCAAAAAATATTTATGACATGATTTACCCATCGGATTTCCTTAGGCTTATAGATAGTTCTCCACTTGACAGTCTCCTCCAGCATCTTCTTCGCCTTATCGACATTCCAGTTTCTTGCTTCCAGGTACCTCACAAGGCATGAATCAGTGCAGTATCTTAAACTCCGGCCAGATAGGGGTCCAAGAGCGACTCTCAGTTCTTTCACCTGATTGCAAAGTGTATATTCAGCAACAGTACAAACAACTACCAGAAGGTCTTCATGATGGATTTGGAATATCATGAACAATCAGATGCTTCAGGATGGATTTGGAATATCATGAACAATTAAAAGATATTAACAAATGTTATCATTATGCATTATGCCTATTAATTCTTATGGAGAAAAGGAATGGACAATCCAATATCAATTGACAAATAGATTATAGAAAGAAAGCACACTTAGAATGACTGATCTTCAATATACATATGGGACCAGAACGTCACATTAGATTGAGGTTAACATTATAAAACTGGAAGGGATGTTTGCAATTTAGCTAAAATACCTGAATAATCACTTTTCTTGATATACATATTTGGTGCAAGCTTCCACTTTTCTTTGAGGTATCGTCCAGTCTTGTTCAGCACCTGCCAATCAAAATTGAAACCACAGTTTGCAGCTAAGTGGAAGATAAGAGCAGGATTTCATTCCATAAGCATACACAATTGAAAAAACTTGTGTGACAAAGAATTAAAAGAAATATCCAATCGCACTAATGTACTCAAGTAATTTTGTAGCCATATACCACAACCTTTGTCGGTCCTATATTGAATGATTTCTGTACAACTACCGAAATATTTATCTCTTAGATGCCTCAAACTCTAAGACCGTCAAGCAAACTTGGAAAAGTTGAACTATCGTATTCAAAGAGCCATATAAGAAAGAAAAATAGGGATTCTGAAATTAGGGTTTTCATCCATGTTCAAAGAGTCATTGAAAGTGTTTACAAGAGATAAGAAAGCAAAATAAGGGTTCTCATAGTTAGGGTTTTCACAAGCTGCATAACGATTCTCAAATTAGGGTTTTCATACCTTGATTTGGGTGTTTAATGTAGTCGAAGAAGACAAGCGAGAGGAGCGAATGGACCCACGACTCGACCTCGCTTTGGTAGGACTGAGAAGCTGGAGGAGATGAAGGAATGGGGCACCGCAGATCAGTTGAAGACAATGGACACAAGTACGTTGAAGCCGACTGATTCCAGACGAAGAAAACCCGGCCACTCCAGTTGAGACGAAGGCCGGAGAAGATGATGGAAAGAAGACGACCTCTCTTCTATGTGACTGAGAAGCCGGAGAAGACGATGGAATGGGGTGCGAGAGAGCGGATTAGGGAGAAGAAGGCTTGGTTTCTTCGGTCGCCGACCCCATCGCCATGAATCGCCCTACCTGCTGCTGCTCCAATTTGGGGATTTTTATTTTCCTCGTGTGGTTAGTAATGAATTAGGGGTACTGGTCCTCTTTTTACCAAAAATCCAAAGAGTCCTTTTTTTTTGTTAAGTGTTTGGATTTTACCGCCTAAGTGTTATAAGCGCGCTCTCAAAAAAATTTCAAAACGCCTTTTTAACATTGTCTAGAAAGTAAGACCGATGTATATATTCTCATTAACATCGACAATCTTAAAGAAGATGTTATAATAATTTTTTACATCATGCTTTTTTCTGACCGATGTAAAACATATGATGTCTATGGACAGAATTCTAGTAGTGCATATCAGAATACGAGTCCCCGTAACGACATCACCACCTTCCACCTAGAAAACAAATGAATTAAACAAATTTCCATAAAGGGGTCCAAGAAGTATTTTCAATTAAGTTAAATCAAGTGATTAAAAGTTCAGAAGTCAATTTCAATGTCAGAGTTGCTTAACTTATCCCTGTCTGCTTGTTCAGGCTCATCACCGGTTGCTTTTGAACTCTCTATAACCCCATGGACATGTTAGACCTGACAAAAAAATTCAACCCTTTCAGTTAATGCAGATATATCTTGTCGCACAACATAAAACACCATGTCACTCTACATAATTATCCATGTCGTCATCAATTCATAACGGCATTGTCAATTTCCACATCAACATAAAACAAGACCTTACCTTATCACCTTCTTGCTGGCTCAGCTCTTTCAGGAGCTCAGTACCAATCCCCATTGCTACATCAACATCAACAACCTGCAAAACAGATCCACAAGTTAAATGGAATCCAATATGACTAGATTGTTGCTATGAAGTGACACTGTTGAAGGGTAAAATTTCATGAATTTTATTGATTCATGATTCTATAAATGATATTGTCACATTTAGTCATAAAAAAAATGTGATTAACTTCCTTAAATTTTAGGGCTTGGTCTCAATTTAAAATCGGATCTTGAAAAATTGCAAAGCAAGCCCAATACATGTTAAAAAAAAAGAGGGGAAAGGCCCAATCCACAAATGATCAGTTACTTTGCTGGAGGTTACTCACACAAAAATAAATAAATATACAACGTGGTCCAAGAAAGAAAACTAGCAGCCTTCCTTGGTGGTAACTTCCCATTAAAAGAAAACTGCTCCTTCATGAGATTATATAAATTGCTTCGGTGATTGCTTTTGGGCGGTTCCCTTCATTTTTTTCCGTCTGCAAAAAGAAGAAAGCACAAGCAGGCTTTGCCTTCTTCCTCCTGATTTTCTTCTGCCTCTTGGAGAAACACCTGCAAACACCCACAAAACAAAAACCAGTAAGAAATTACAAAGAAAACCAAAAAGAGCTTTCTCCCATCAATCTCCCAAAAGAGAAGGTAGAAATCCAAAACCTTCCATGGTCTGTCTACCATTGTTTTTCTTGCAGGTTAATACAATGAAGACCGGTGGGGCGTTGTAGGTTCGAAATTGAGAGTTTCACCTAGCGCCAAAATTCGTAGTCGGTTTGAAATTTAAAGTTTCACCACTACAACCGATCTCACGGGATCGATTATTGGGTCGAAGTGCTGCTGAAATTCCGACAGACTTAATTAGAAAGTTCATTAAGTCCGCCTGACTCTGCCATGGTGCTTCTCAAATCCAGAAAAAGAAATACAAAGGACCCAAGACCGAGACTAACCTGCTGGTTGCTACCAAATTGCAACTAACTAAGGACCCTAAATGCTACCAATTTAGCTTTCAACAAAATTGAAATACAATGGGGAATCTGAAATTTAGGTCGAGAATCGTCTAAAGGTGAGATTGGATAACAAAATCAAGGACTGAAATAAAAAAAAAACAACCTAGAACATACCGAGTGCGGAATGTCTTTGGTTGGTTCCGGACCGTCAAGGCTCAATCCACCTGCGTTTCGCCTGTAGTCGCTTCAAATGCCCAAAGCCGAAGCCAGTCGACCGGAGAATGGAAGTAGATTGTTGCTATCGAAAGCGGGCTAGCGTCGGAGAGAGGGGTTGAGCGTTTGACAAGAAACGCGCCGCCGTTGTGTTCCGTCGCCAAGAGGGAGACGATCTGAGCCTGAGAAAGAGGGCAAACACTCGAAAGAGGCTAGGCTCAGTAATCAGTTCACCTAATTGTTAACTGGGCCCAATTAAATTAGAATGAACTGTTAATGTCTCTGGGCTTCGGTTTACTTTGAAAAAACAAACGAACAGAAATCAAAGCCAAATCATACATATATAATTATATATATGTACGTATATGCTTCGGCATATTTGAAATGGATTTGATTTAATTGCGAAACTAACCCACTAAAATATAAGAATTATAATTGGCATAAATTAAGAATTCGAGTTTTATCAAAACGTAAATTTAAACTTGTCAAATATTCTTTGCCAATTAATTCTAGTGGGTCAACCTCAAACCGGCTTCAATAAAAACGAAGTCAAAATCTCAAATCGAGTTTCACCAAAAATAAACTCGGTTCTTGGTTCTCGGACAGAACTACGCCTGATTTGATTCCGAGTTATCGGATACGTAGGCCACCGGACATAAAGCTAAAAATCTCGTCTGGTTCAATCGACAAACCAAAAAATCAAATTAGTTCTAAAAAGAACTACGTAAGACTTGATACTCGTTTACGAGTTACGTTGGAAATTCGATATTAAAATTCAATATATATCGAATTCAGTCGCCCGTTTCAAATCAAATCAAATTTGCCTTTGTTAGAACTACGTAAAGACTTGACGCCTCCTATCGGCTACGTAGGTAACCCGATATTAAATTCTAATAATATATTGGGTACAGTCGTCGGCCTCTAAATTCCCTTTAAATGAATATGAGGTCAAAATCAAACAAATTTAAATGATCCACTTCGACTCGATACAAAGCTTTCGCTCGTCGAGTTCGATCACCACCCTCAAATGATCTTACGATCAAAATCCAATCAAATACAAAATTTCCTTTTATCCCGAACTACGGTGACTTGATTCCACCAAACAAGTGGATACGTAGGAAACCCGGTGTAAACCAAATTCTCACCGAGTCCAGTCACATCCAAACCTTCAAACAAATCTTTCCAAATTCATTTGTCGGCTCTAGTCGTCCCAGATGTTAAATCTTCCATCAAAATCAAAATGCCCACTCTAACTCGATACAAAGCTTCCGCTCGTCGAGTTTGGTCACGATCGACAATCAAAATCAAATTCCACCATCCTCAAATTGACCTTTAAGTCAAAACAAGTCAAATCAAATTAAACTCTGCATCAAACCGTTTTCTATGCAAATGATAGGCGGGTGCTTGAGTTACCCTTCGGAGGAGGTGGGCTCGGGTTACTCGGGTGGAGTGTCGTTCAAGCTACCCTTCCGAGAAGGTGGGCTTGAGCTTCATCCTATGATGCATATAAGAAAATGAAACCAAATCCAAACCAAACAAACCAAAACACTCTAAACTACGTAAGGCTTGATTCTCTTCCAAGAGATACGTAGACAACCCGCAAAAATTCGGGTGTAGCCCAAATCACCAAAACCACTCAAATCTTGGTATCGATACGACTTCGAATCAAGAGGATAACCAAAAGGGGTCGAACTCAAATATTAAAAATCAAATAAAATGTGTTGTACGATTATTGCGCATTTTTGTTCAACATATTTTTGGCACGCCCAGTGGGACCCTTTTTGCCTTTTCATCTCTTAGTTGTATTTATACTAATCCATGGTTATCTCTTTTTGAAAGGTACAAATGGCACCAAAAGTGATTGTCAACTTCAACAAGCTTCCAGCAACCTTCACCATCGCGGGAGGCCGCTGGATCAAGAAAAGATCATTCGAAGCTCACTGTGACATCACCCGGGACTCAATGTCTACAACGATCCCGATCAACAACATCTTTGGAGCTCTTCAAGTTCCAGAGAACAAGATCATCGCCATGTGGGTGGTAAAGTCTCCCGTAATGCTCACAAGGGAAGGGGGCATGAAGCCTAAAGCCCTTCCAAGCCATGTGGGCAAGAAGCTCAAGGTCACCCAACTTGGAGACAACAAGTTCAACAACCAGCCCATCTGCAACAAGCTCAAAATGCATGAGGGTGGTTATAGCGGCACCAAGCCTACTAAAGAAATCAATCAAAGGCCTATCATTCGTGTCATCAAAACGAATGAGGGAGAAATCGCAAGTTCCGCACAACTTGTCTCCATTGCCAAGAAGGCATACAACTCCATGAAGAGAAGGGGACACAAGTGCGGATCTCAACACGACAAGACAAGACCTCCTCTTGTGCAAGCTCGCTCATCAACTTTAGAGCGAGCCAATGGAACTCTTGTAAAATATCTTATTAGATCGCAGGGGGCAGGAGAAATTCCCCTAGTGGCTTCTCAGAGAGAGATCCTCGTTGGGTCTATGCCTATCTATCTGAAAGAGGTTGTACAACTCAACATGACCTTATACTCGGAAGAGACGGAACCCATAGCCACCAAGGTTAAGCCTTCAAGATCCAAAAAGGATAAGGAGGTTCAAGAAATACTTCATGTCTCTAAAGAAGATGCAAGAGAAGTAGACTGGTTGGAGCTAACAAGTTCAAATGCTTCAATGGTTAAATCTCAAGCAATAATCTTACAAGATGGACTAAATGTGATGCCGGTATTGACTACCAGCACACAAAGTGTCGAAGAGCAGCTTCAAGAGTTGCAAAGAAAGCTTGATGAGAAAGATGCCCAAATTGCATCACTTCTCGCTCAAATCAATATTCAAGCTCAAGAAAATAGACAAAAGCAATCAAGGCCAAATGGTGAAGGTTCGAGCGGTAGCACATCGATCACTCCAGAAGAAATCAAAGAGATGATCGCTCAAGGGATAAAAGAAGCTTATGCATCACAAAATCTAAAAGTGCTTGGATATAGAAAGCCATATCCATCACACTATGATTCGATGTCATTTCCCCGAGGCTACCAAAGACCAAGTTTTGAGAAGTTCGATGGCCTTCACGGTTCACCCCACGAGCATTTAGCTCATTTTTATTCTGCTTGTGGTGAAACTGCCTTAAACGATGCCTTATTAATTAGGCAATTCGTCCAATCTTTGAAGGGATCTGCATTCACTTGGTATGCTCAACTTCAACCAGGGTCGATTCAAACGTGGGACGATCTACAAAGAGAGTTCCTAGCTCAGTTTGTGAGTTCGAAAGCGAGAGTTTCCATTTTGGATCTTGCAAACACCTATCAAAGGTCTAACGAGCTCGCCAACGACTTCATCGCCAGGTGGAGGAGCATGAGACTCCAATGCCATGAAAAATTGAGCAAACAAGCTTGTGTTCAAATGTGCACCAACAACCTAATACCGGAATTAGCGGTACATGTTGGAAGTGCCGAGCCTCGTTCATTTGATGAGTTGGTGTCTAAAGCGTGCAATGTTGAAAAGCAACTCGCACGAGGATCCAACCTGCAGCCTCAAGATAGTGAGGCGAACAAAAATGACGGCGATGAGCTACAAAACAAAGAAGAGTCTATGGTGACTTTTGCCAAACATGATCGAGAGTCCGGTAACAGAAAGGGTTCTAAAGCTCAAAGAAAGGAGAAAGCCAAGGAGCCAGCCAATAGACTCACTCTTCATGAAAGAAGGCAAAAGAAATATCCTTTTGACGATGATGATGTACAAGGGATATTCGATGAGTTGATGAGTGCTAGACTTCTAACACTCCCAGAGCAAAAAAGGCCAAAATAGGTCGGCAAGATGAGTGATCCAAGATATTGCTCGTATCACCGCCTCGTTAGTCATCCCATAAAAAATTGCTATGTCTTCAAAGACATCGTAGAGGAGATGATTAACAAAGGGGAAATTGAAATCGAGGGGGCAACATCCTCGACTCAAGCAGCTTCATCAAATACCATTTCAATGGTAGATGTTGCAGAGTGTACTCCCTCATTCCAAGGATCTTCTCAAACGAAAAGAGCATCTTCTATGGCTACAGAAAATGGGGGCAGCCCCACAATTTCATTGCCTCTCAAAGCATTGGTGGAAGATGATGCTTCAAAAGAAGAGTCCTTGAAAGACAAAGACATCGCTCAATGTTGTATGGTCTCATGGACCAATGACATGGACGAAAATGAAGCAGGAGTTAAAAGGATTACTCTTCACGCCAAGAAGCAAATTCTCTCCTCAAAATCAAGAGAGAAATCAAAGGGAAAGAAGTCGAGCTTCGCAAAAACTTCAAAAATGCACAAGAAGCATAAAGTGCAAGTGCAAAAGTTAAAACCCTCTTTCGAGGGTAAAGCTCCGCAGAAACTTGTCGACGAGGCTTGTGTCAAAAATTTTCAAATCTCATACGAAGAGGGTGTTCTAACTGCGAGTATAATAGAGCCGAGAGTGTCTGCATTCGAAAGGCTCGAGACAGCTTCAAGTGGAACTCCTAAATCTTTGGTGTTTAAAAGGCTTGATCTAGCCTCTACATGTGAAGCACCAAAATCTTCAGTATTCAAAAGACTCGATCTAGCCTCAACAAATGAAGCATCCAAATCTTAAGTGTTTCAAAGGCTTGATACGGCCTTGACACGTGAAGAATCTAAGCCTTCGGTGTTCCAAAGGCTTAATAGAGCCTCGACAAGTGGAGAATCTAAAGCTCCGATGTTTGAAAGGCTCGGAAAAGTTGATGAGTCTAAAAGCAAGAAGGTCCAAATGAAAAGGACTAAAAGCAAGAGCTCCGGAAGAGGCAGTTAAAAGTTCTCGTCCACTAGCTCAAGCAAATCATGGACACCTAAAGCCAAGTAAGGGTGTCAAAATGATCAAGTAGTCTCCAAGGCAGAAAAACAAATAGTTCTGTCTAGAACTACGTTAAGACTTGATCCCCAACAAGGGGTACGTAGGAAATTTGGCATAAAAAAAACGTGTCAAATTCAGTCGCACAAAAAAAAAAAAAAGTTTCCGGGTTCGCATATGATAGTCAGGTTATTCGGGAAACCCTTCGTAGAAGGTGGGCCCGAGTGATTTGAATGATGCGGTAAAAAAAAAGAGAGAAAAACAAAAAGAAAACAAAACAAAATCCCAGTTTGCACATGATAGTCGAGTTATTTGGGAAACCCTTCCTAGAAGGTGTGCTCGAATAATTCGAATGATGCAAAATTTATCAAAAAAAAAAAGGACTTAAAATTAGTCCGAAAATCAAACAACCCGGAAGCATAAGAAAAAAAAAGGGTCCATAAAGAACTACGAGCAGCTTGATCCCTCATAAAGGGGGTACGTAGGCAGTCTAGCTAATCAAAATGCTAGATGCAGCCACAAAAACAGACGAATCATCTTCTTTTCTCAGCAAAGAAGAAAAAGAACTCAAATCCTCTTCTTATGTAGTCTTATGAGCATTGTCTTGACTAAAGGGATAAAAATTCAAATATAGTCCGAAGACTTGCACATTTTGTGCCTGTACTGAAAATGAGGCAAAGGAAAAGAGAGAAGAAGATAGAAATTGTCTTTCATGGATATTCTCATGAAGAGAAACAAACAAAAGGCATATGCCTAAATTTTCCGACTTTGATTATCATATTTGTGGTGATCAATTCAAGTCACATAAATCAAATTTCCTCCCAAGGAGCCATAAACCACAAATGCTTCAAAGCTTATTCAAGTTTCTTCTCTCCCAAAGTGAAAAAGGCCTCAGCCTCTCAAAACCCTCCGAAACCTCCCAAACAAAAATTGATCTACATTATTTGCATATGTACGGTCATTCAAAGCCCCAAAATTCAAAACCCAAAATTCAAAGGTAAAAGCCATCAAATGCCTTGGGTATAAATGATATGGGTACAAATTTCAAAATCATCTCTTGTGATGTTTTGATCAAAAAGTTTCAACCACAAAGGTTACCAAAGTCCAAATAGATGACATCAAGTCGTCAAAACCAAATTTAGTCTAAGACCGAAAATCAAAATGAAATCGGTCAAAAGACAAAAGCTCAAACCTACGACTCCAAGTCGTCAAATCCAAATTAATTCGGTTCGGGCAGAACTACGTAAAGACTTGATACCGTAAAATCGGTTACGTAGGTAACCCGATATTAATTCTAAAAATATATCGGGTACAGTCGTCCGCCTCTAAATTCCCTTTAAATGAATATGAGGTCAAAACCAAAACAAATGAAATTGGTTCATTTCAGAACTACGTATAGACTTGATACTCTTTTACGAGTTACGTAGGAAATTCGGTATAAAATTTTAAATACGCCGAATTCAGTCACCGGTTACAAATTAAATCAAATTTGTTCTCATAAAAGAACTACGAGGGATTTGATCCCGTCCAAACGGGTACGTAGGTAGCTCGATATAAAGCTTATGCTCGTCGAGTACAATCGTCAATCCACAAAATTCAAATCGGTTCATTTAGAACTACATAAAGACTTGACGCCTCCTATCGGCTACGTAGGTAACCCGATATTAAATTCTAAAAATATATCGGGTACAGTCGTCCGCCTCTAAATTCTCTTTAAATGAATATGAGGTCAAACAAATTAAATTCCTCTCGTTAAGAACTACGGGTGATTTGATTCTCTTTTAAGAGATACGTAGGACACTCGATACAAAGCCAAGGCTCGTTGAGTTCAATCGCCAAAACAAATTCAAATTGTCCATTCTGACTCGTTCGAACCTACAACGCCCCACCGGTCTTCATTATATCTACCTCCAAGAAATAAAAGAACACTGGGAAACAGATGGGATTTGGGTTTCTACCTTCTCCTGGGAGAGATTGATGAGAGTGTGTTTTTTTTCTTTAACTGGGTATTGTTTTGTGGGTGTTGTTTCCAGGTAACCGCCCCAAGAGGAAGAGGATGTGTTTGTGCTTGCTTCTCTGCTGATTTTTTTATTTGGTTTTGTGCCTGTGCTGTGTTGCAGGCAATTGCTCAGGAGGGAGTCGGGGACCAGGCAGAAGAAGCCCCTTTTGTGGAGGAATTGGTTGCTTTGTTGATATTGGGAAGAAGAGGAAGGCTATGTGGGGGAGGAACAACTTCTCTTTTGTTTTGCAGTTTAATTGCCCCACCAGTGAAGAAGAAGCATGTGTTAACTGCTTTGCTGATCTTCGACAGAGGAGGGAGCCAGGAGAATCAAATAAAAGCCCCTCCAGAATTTACCTTGTAGCCTTTTATAGGAAAGATGGGGGAAGTTAATTGAAAACCCCACTTTTCATCCCACGTACTGGCAGTTTCCTTTTGCTTTGATAACTGCAATGTAAAGCAGTTACAACTGCTAGTGGATGGGTCAATTGCGCCCTTTTACATGTTTTAAGCCTGTAACCCAATTTGCGAAATCCATTTCTGATTTTTATTAAATTTAGTAAAATCGTCACTTTTTTCGATATATAAAAAAAATGTGACAACTTTGCTTATGAAATCATGAATTCATTTAATTCGCAAAAATTTACCCTTCAACAGACGCGGTCCACTGGACCTGGCCTTAGCAACTTGTTCTTGTTCAACCTTCCCACCAGCTTTTCTGTTTCAGTCTGTGTAACATCATGCACCTAAACGTCCTGGGAATCAAAAACATTCTTGCAAGTGAACCCCCTGAATCCCGTGTCACACAACAGAGCACAACATGTCATCCAAAAATAAACTTACCTTCTCCTTCTCCTTTCATGCCCCCGATACTTTGTCCTCAGCATCGCTTTTTCCAACTTTCTCACCAACGATCTCCTCCGCGTACTTCTCACCTAAAAGTCCGTGTCCAGATCCATCTTTCTCTTTCTCAACATCTCCAACCTCGTTTTCATTATCCATTACTCTTTCTTCCTTGCCTCTTCCCATCCATTTACCATCCCGTAGTTCATGGACCGTCTCCTTCAACACTTTTATCTGCACACAATAAGTTTTTACAATCAATCCTACATACTAAGTTCAACAAACCCGATCACAAAACCACCATCAGTTATTCAGAATGTATATATTTTCCGTGTCACCTACTGTATGTCCCATGTCATTAGTCTATTTACCCTAGTCACTTCAGTTATTCGGATTATTCAGAAAATAATGAGAAAAAATGAAGTACCTTCTCATCCATCTTCTCCATCCACGTTGACATGCCTGACAAGGTATCCATCATCTTCTCGAGCGTCTTCACCACGTTATCCCCCGCACCGTCCGTCTCCTCAGCTCGTGCACTGGTTCTTGCCGGGGGTGGGGGGGGGTCAATAAGAGCATCGTAATGGTGTGCCAACGGCCGCACAATGTCGTCAAAAGGAGGTCAGGCTCCTCATCCCGATGGTTGCACCCATCCAACAATGACAACTCGGCCTTCTCCGGCAGTAGTATTTGGTTCTCAGTAACCGTGATGACTTGCTCCCCCTCCGGGTCCATGGGTTTGACAATACGAAAGGTTGTCTTCATTGTACTTCCACCTCGTGCACCGAGGGACCAACTTCTGGGACAGCTTATTCGCAAACACGGCGCCGAAGTCCGGAATGGATTCGTATAGCCAAATCTGCAAGCCATCCGCAATCCATTTAGAATCCTACACCGCATAATGGAGTAAAGTAGCATGAGGGTGGTAGATAAGGTTACCTGGAAGGCCATCGGATAGCCCATCAACCCATATCCAGAGCGGTCGTTGCTCTTAGGATCGGGCTTCAAGTCAGCCAACCGGCACTCAATGGCACCGGACAACGAGTTGTGTGTGGTCTCGTAAACAAGCCTCCCCCATGGGTATGCCAGGAAACGTTCAACATTCTCCACGAGCCTGACAATCCACCCCCGCAAAGACTTCCTCCCCACCCCCCGCCAACAACACTACCTCCATGATGAAGAGGAGAACGAGCTTGAATATCTTCGTTGTGCTCGGCTCCTTCAGCAGACATCTCTTCAAGGCGTACTCATGCTCGCCCACCTTCATGTTGTCCGTTTCGAAGAAGTCCTTCACTGCTTTGTTGTCCTTCTCCATCACCATCCGCTTCACTCGGCCACACTGGAGCCCCGTGACAATGGCAAACTCCTTCATCGAGAAACGTCGCAGCTTCCCCTGAATCATATACCATGTCTCCCGCTTCTTCTTGGTCACCATTTGATGTTGTAGTGCGTAATGCACTAGTTGGGATGAGAATTGGCACCGGTTCGCCAGCTGGATGATCCCGCAAAACTGGTTGTCCAGTAACTTATCCCAATCGTAGAAGTCGACGTAGTTGTCGATGTTGGCAAGCATCGACAACCTCGACCCTTGGTTTACCCGTGCCCGGAAGTGCTTTTCTTCCGGGACACAGTAACGGGGTTCCTTCTGTTTGTCACTCTTTGCATTTTTAGTCCGAACCAATTGTCTCCTGCAGTTTAAGAGCAACAATCAGTTTTCCAGATATTTGATATTCCATGTCACACAATTTCTAAACCCATGTCACCAATGTCAGACAGCCCTATGCAGATGAAACTGCATTTACCATACCCAATGCCGACGCCATACATTCCACATCCACTCCCGAAATTTCAATTTCAAACTAATGGAATTGCACGTTCTGAAATACCTAATACCAATCGACTTCCACACCCAATGTCACCCAATTTCTATATCTCAAATTCTAAGCCCTGTCACCCAAATTCCACACCCATGTCACCTCCTTTCTCTTTCCCACACCAGATTTTGAAATTAAACATATCTAAAACCTCAATCCTTCTTCTTCAATCAGCCCCCTAATCTTCCCCATTCCCAATTTCGACTCCCACCATTGCCATCCTCTTCGGCCTTCCTTAACCCTAACCGCCGGTTTGCCCTATCCATACCCCAAAACCGCCCCCCTCTTCCTTCAATCGCAACCACCATTGTCACCCCTCTACAACCCATCAATCAGCCCACATTTGACATTCAATCCCTTACCACCATAGTAGGTTCCTTCAACCACCCATCCCACACCCTAAATTCGAAGAAAACAGACAACCCAAGTGAAATGGAAAGGGGCATACCTTTAGAGTTTCCTCCGACGTTCTTCTCTTCTCCGACAGTTCCCAACCGGAGATCGTCGCAATGGTAAGGTGTGGTGGTCGAAGTCTCTTCTTCTTCCCCCTTTCGAACGGTTTTTTTTGAAATGGAGAGATGGAGTGCCAGTTTGGAAAGAGAGAGGATGTGGTGATGATGAAGGCCCGGCGGCATTAAATGCCCCTGTCAACTCACACATTTTTTTTTGTTTTCCTTTTTTTCTTTTCCCGCCCAAACCGGCTACAACAGGTGTGGTGCTGGGCACTTTTTCGTCTGGTGTCATGCTTGATCACTACTAAAAAAGGTTGTTTTAGCCACGGCATATAGCCACTGATTTAGCCACCAATGTCCGTCACTAAATAAGATAGCGACGGATGTTGCCACGAAATACAAAAACGTGGCTAAACACAGCGCAGCTAAATAGAGACAATGAACAGCGATGATATTAGCCACGAAATATAAATTTGTCACTGCAGACGTCCCTAACTCGTGTGACCCTTTAGCCCGTGAAAGCATAGCTATTTTGTGGCAAAATCCGTAGTTAAATAGGTGTGTCTAGTTCATAGCCAAATCAGTGGACAAATGGGTGGTTAATTGTGTGACTCAATCCGTAGCCCAAATCGTCTCTAATTCATGGCTACATATGTACCAAAACTTGTTGTAGTTGATGACAAATTCTATGCAGAAATGGTGGCTAATATAATAGACAATTTTGTAACTAAAAGGCGTGGCTAATTCGTGGCTGAATTCGTTCCAAAATCATAGCAAAATGTGTAGCTACTAGCATATCTAAGTTTGTAACTAATTCGTGGCTGAATTCACGCCAAAATCATGGCAAAATCTATGGCTACTAGCATATCTAAGTTTGTAGCAAATTTGTGGCTGAATTCATTTTTATACCTGACCAAATTAGTGGACAAATAAATAACTATTTCGCGGTTGATTAATTGGTGGGTAAATTCGTATCTAGTCACGACGAAATTCGTACCTAATTTATGGCTAAATACAATGTCAATCATGGTGAAACCCGCATCTAAATCATGGGAAAACATTAGGACAAAAAACCTTGCTGCAATTTATAAATGACTTCTTAAAAGTTAACATATATACTATATTGTCTAAGATCTAAAACAAAACATAATAATAGAAAGTTCTAAAATAAAACATAACAACCCAATGAAAAACATCCAAAGTCACCATCCTAAAATCACTTAAGCTAAACACTAGAAAGATCATTTAGTAGAAGTAAAGAAGGAACCAATCTTAAACATGAGCTCGTCAAGCTTTTTACCCCATTCATTATTGTTGAGTCTAGATTCCTCATGAAGGGCCTCAACGGAATTGTTCACATGTTCTTCCAAGTTAGTTAGATCTTCTCTTACCTGCTGCTGGTGTTGCTCAAGATTTCCCCCAAGGTTGGTCACTTCTTGTCTGATCTCTTGTTGGCTTTTCTCCACATTCGCCCCCAAGTGTGCCATCTTCTCAGACAAATCAGTCATTCCTTGCATCAATTGTGACTGGATGGTTGTTATTTCTTCCCTCACTTCCATTCTCAAAGAGCCAGCTTCATATGGTTCACTAGCAACATGGGGTGTGGCATTGTGCGAAGACCGAGTCACCTGCAACATATTGTCTGATTCAGAACCCATGCCTACAACTCTTCCTTTATGTACACCGGCAGCCTCGATCCATAACTCGTTCTCGTCAACTAAAAGAGGTTGTTCGCTTTCATGAGCCTTTTGGGTTGCTTGTTCAACCAATACATCAAACTTTTCCTACAAATTAAAAAATTGTATTCAAAAAGATAAAAGCAAATAAGATGTCTATAACCAGAGTTTAAATGTAATAGTATGAATTCGGAAGGAAGAAAATGATGATTCATCCATATTGTTCACCTTTTCAGACTAAACAACAACCAGTGATATTCACATCTATCCTATCGTCTAAATTCCTTCTAACAACTTGCTGTTAGAATTATCAGCCATTCATCTCAGCAATGCGGTTTGTCAAGGTCAAATTGTGTCCATGATTTAAACAATATATGAATCCAACCAGACAATTAGAGACAGAAACAGGAAGGAAAAAAATAACAGTAAGGATCTGATTATCAAACATAATATTTGATCAGTCAAGTCCAAAATAGAACCTAGACTATGTTTTGCATATCATCAGTAAACCTAGACTATGTTTTGCATATATGATCACTTTTTTCCAGGTCAAGTTCAGCACTTCAATGGGAAACATCATCATTTTCACAATTAATATTCCACTATTGTTTTGGAGAGAATGGTTTGAAACTATGAGTAGTGATGTAGGTTTTCACTATGAACTTGGACTGTGGATTTGTTGCTGATATATTCTCCTGGACCTTTTATATTACAACATATGTACGCTATATTGAGAATTAATGAAGTGATTCAGTTTTTCTATACAGGAGCTAGTGAGCTACACAATATCATGGGAGAAAGGGAATCTGTAACAATGACCCACTCTTGAAGAGAAAAAAAGCTTCAAATGTTTAGCATGCTCATTTTGTAGCGTAAGCAGAATATGGAAGAAACGCTCCAGAGAGCCGGCATTTAAACTATGGGTTGACCTCAATGAAGCACAAATAGATACAATAACTAACTTGAGCAGCATTTTGCAAATGAAAAGATAAATACTAACTTGAGCAGAATTAATAACTTGTTGAATTTTTGCAAATAAATAGATATAAATAACCTGCTGAATTTTGATAACAAACGGATCGATGAAGCACAAAAAAAACTATATGGTTTTGATGAGACCTAATTAATATATTATCAATTTAACCTCGTAAGCACAATGGATTCTAGCATTTCAAAGAGAATCTAACTACCATTGATAAGAGAATTTATATAGATACAAGCACAATGGATTCAATGCAAACTTACCACAATTTCTGGACCTACAACCGTGCTCCAAGTACCATTCTTTTTCTTGTGACATCTCTCGTATGTTTCTTTTGGTGATGGTACCTTTCCAAGCAAATCAGTCTGCAAAAATATATAATTTTTTAATGTTATGAAGCTAAAAAAATAAACCAAAGTGCATAGAAGTGAATGTTGATCATAAGAGCAACCCCAAACTGTTGGATTTTTTTCCTCAAATCATTTTGTAATCAATGTGAATAAATAAACATGTTTCCAAGCAAAATCAGTGTGAATAAATAAAATAAAAAAGGCCTAGAAGCAAATCAGTGTGAATAAATAAATAAATCAGTGTGAATGCTGATCAGAAGTGAATGCTGATGGTACCTTTCCAAGCAAATCAGTGTGAATAAATAAAATAAAAAAGGCCTAGAAAGAATATAGAGATAGAGTAGGAAACCTCTCCAAACAGCCCCCAAACACAAGAAAAAAGAACTGAAATGACCATCAAAATCAACCCTAAACTTCAGCCTAACATAGACGTACACCAACGTCATCAGGCAGAAAGGTTGAACATCTGTAAATGAATAAAAAAAAACAGCCCCTAGGTGCAACAGTTACCAGGGAATTTAGCACCCATATCGGACAAAAACAGACCCAAAAACAAAGGCCAAAAAAGCCTTCG
This sequence comes from Persicaria maculosa, assembly GCA_963922045.1. Lineage (NCBI taxonomy): Eukaryota > Viridiplantae > Streptophyta > Magnoliopsida > Caryophyllales > Polygonaceae > Persicaria > Persicaria maculosa. Next base: position 80,658,868 of record OY998253.1, read on the forward strand.
GGCAAACACCTATCAAGAGCTAGCGCAGAGCACAAAGAAACAAGGGGATATGTGCATAAACAAAAGAAAATACAGCTCCCAAACTCAAGAAAGTACAGTTGAAATAAAGATCAAAATCAACCCCAAACTTCAACATGACTTAGGCATACACCAACATCAAAACTCAGCTATGCCACAACTACCATTTTTCAAAAATTGAAAGTGAAGGGAGTTCCGAACTCATAACTTGGTACAAAGGAACAGAAAAATACCAATTTTCGCTTGTGAACAGTCACGGATACCGATCCACCCCTGTAAGGAGGATGCCCTTTTCAATTGCAACTGCTCGATTGCGCTTTCCAGCCTCTGATTGGCGCTTATAATCATCATCCTTTTCCCATATAACCAGCATCTCCTCCCAAATCTCTTGCTTAATCCACATAGGTTTCTTCATTTTATGGTGTGCCTTTTGTAATATGCCCCTAAGGTGTTTGCCTCCTACATGATTGAATGCCTTGCGAACAAATAATTCCGAGTATCGAGCTTCGTCCCATCTACATCGTTTATGTAATATATAGTAATTAGAATCGTATATTAGTTTAACCAAATATCTATACATATATACTATTTAATTATTGATAATAAGGAATATTCTACCTTAAACATTTTCCACCATAAATCAACTGTTGTACCAGGAACTCTACCCCAACTAATATATGGCCCGTCAAAATGAGAATAAACAACATGCATTATGTTGTTTAATGCAACATCTGGTGGTTCAAAACTGCATTGAATGAATTGGCATAAAGATCAGTTAGTAATATATACACACACACAAGATTAAAATGAACACCTAATATAGCAAAATGAACTTGCCTTTTGGATTTCACTTGTATGAGAAGCGCCCTTGTGTCTAATCGAAATGTTGCAGCAGCAGATGAATCACCTTCATTGTTCTGGGACGGTGTAGGTGGAGAGGCTCCTGCTTGGGATCCCGAGACGGGAGGAATGAGTGGGGATGTATTATTCTGAGATGGTGTAGGTGGAAAGCCTCCTGGTGAGGATCCTATGACTTGAGGAATAAGTGGAGCTGTATTGTTAATATTCTGAGATAATGCAGGAGGAGAGGCTCCTAATGGGGGTCTTGAGTCTTGAGAAATGTGTGGAGTTGGTCGAATAGGCTGCTCAGCTAATAAGGGTGAATCTAACAGAGGGGAGGACTCTTGTGGAGTGAGGGGGGGTTCTTGTGGAGTGGGTGAAACGGTTGCAGTAGTCAAAGGAGCGGAGGCAACAGGTTGGGAGGATCCACCAACAGCGTAAGATAGTACACGTGGAGACTTTCTAACTGGAGCTCCACGAGTAACATGACCACCGCGAGTACCATAACCTCCACGCATGTTGCTGAAAAAAAAAAAAAAAAAAATCAATTTCTTAATAAGCATTTAGACTGTACCAAAGAAGTGTCAAATCAATAATATATACAAGGGAGATCGATTTTCAGTAGATTCTTAATAAGCATTTAGACTGGTTATTCCTGAGCAAAGGAGGGCCCAAAGAGGAGGTTGCCCCTGTCAACTAACATGTTAAGATGGAAACCAAAATCCCTCTTCTTCTTTCCTCCTCTCATAGTTTGCTACTAGTATATTATATATTTTGGTCCTTAATTTTTTTTGTGTCGATTTTCGAAGGTTTATTTTTCATCCGAACAAAATGAAAACCCAAAGAGCTGCTTGCTTTTGTTGGTGAACAGGAAGAAATTACTTCTCATTAAAGATAGATTCCCAATTACTTTGATTGGTTCGTCATTTAGTTTTTCTTGAAAAGACAACAAAAACACCAGTCATTGTGATAATGTTGGAGGAGAGCCGGAATTTGGATTCATATCTACTTGTTAATGTGTATTTTTACCACTGCTAAAGCTTCCTCCAATTTTACTTGAATTGTGCAAGATATATTATTTAACTTGTATTGATTTAAAATACTCCTTGAATAATCACTAGTTCACTACCTATTCCAATTCTTGCAGTTTGGATGTAAGTTGTCTCATCAAGAAACACCTAGGATAAAAAAAAATACAATTTTAAATCATTATGCTCAAGTGAAAATTCACGTTCATTTACTCATCCCGTGAAATCTTTATCACAAACAGACAATTAGAGCAAAATAAAAAATTAAACAAAATTGATTAAACCCTAGAAATCGGACCACATAAGGGATGAAACTATAATTAACAAAATTGATTGAAGCCCCTCAAAATTCAATAACAAATTAAACAAGTAACAAGTAGTAGACCAAAATAAACAGACAACTGGAGAAAAATAAAACCAGAATCTTAAAGAGGGAGAAACATACCAGATTTGAAAGCCCTAAACAGAGAGAGCATGCGAGAGCGAGAGGCGAGAACGAGGTCCTGAAGCATGCGAGAATGAGAGGCGAGAGCGAGATGAGCTCGATGAGATGCGAGATGCGAGAAGCGAGAGCAAGATGATCGAGAAGCGAGAGCGAGAAGAGGGAGAGATTTATGAACTTGAGCCCCAATTGAACTCTGCCGCCAGATAAAGATGAAAGTCTTTTTTGAGTTTTATTTTGCCCTCTCTGAATTAAACTTCCCTCTTATTTTTTAAAGTAAATTTAACTTCCCTCCTAATTGATTTTAACATCTTTAATTGAACTTTTAGGAATTTCATTTCCCTCCTAATCGATTTTTAAATCATTAATTATGATGATACAAATTACGTACCTTTGAGCCACTGTTAAGTTTTTTTTATGCAAATATTTAGTATTTAATATATATATATATATAGTATATAACATTATATGTTGGATAAACAAAGTAAATTTTACTTTATGTTATGCAATCTTTGAGTAGTTTAATTAGCCCGACTCTTTGTTTTGGCACAAAAAATAACCAGTACGTTTAATCGAACTCGTTCAATTCTTAAACGAGTCTAGTATATATGAACATATTTTTCAAATTAATCGATTAAAATTGATGCTCATCTCCACTCAACCAGCTCAAATAACTTGAAGTTTGTAAAATTTAAAATTTTCCCCTAATTAAGTTATCATGTCATGAGAAAATAGAGTTGTTCTATATTTAATAAAGCTCAAGTTCATTCATCTACTGAACGAGTTGAGTATATATGTCGTATGCGCACATTTTTTTTTTACGATCGAAACCAAATATAGGCACGATTTGAGCTTAATTTTTTTTTTGTCGATTTTCAAAGGTATATATCGTTCCGCTTGGATATCAGTCGCCTACTTTTTATTTGATTATGTGTGTGGCTAGATTTAACAAAATACATGTATATGAAAATCCCTATATATATATGTATGATCGTAATTAGAGTTATAAATTTGTTATTCCATTGATTATGTTGTCTTGTTTTTTCGACTTTGTAATGGTTAGAATAATCACACTTATGAAGACTACATATGGAATTTTCGATCACATTTTATATTTGATACAACTTTGGGCAAATCAAATCAACCTTATAACTTAAACCTCCAATGATCAATGATCACCTAACCCTAAACCCTATTAACCCTAAACCCCTAACCCCTAACCCCTAACCCTAAACCCTATTAACCCTAAGAAGAAGATGCGGATTCTGTCCCAAATGTGAACATAGCTAATTAGCCACATCACACGCCCCCAAGTTTCACAAGAGGCTGAAGGCCCGAAGGGGAAGCAGGTCAAGCAGCCATCTCCGACCGGCTGGACAGTGAAGTCCCTCCGTTACCGTTGTCGAGCCTCCATCTCCGACTCCGAATGTTGGCCGCCGTCGTCCTCTCTCCGGCCACTGAATCCCGCTGCCGCGCCGCATCTCGCCCCTTTTCTTCTCAGGCCTCAACCCTCAAATATCCAAGTAAGTGTGCAATTAAAATTGAATGCAACACAATTTGTGAGACTGTGCTGTTGAAATTGATTGTAAGTTTATCTATGTATGCTTGATTGTAAGTTTATCGTTGATAATGGTTGGATTTAGACAAAATTTCATGATTTAAGATGATTTTTGAGGATGCACTCAAAGTGTTCGATTAAATGCCTATAAACAAAATTTCTTATTATTGACTGAAGTATTGTGGTGTTAGATCAAGTTAGTACAATTGAAGCTTAAATCTTGATTTGCCAAATTGAAACTTGTTTGTCAATGTTGGTATCTGCTATCCCTGTAATTAGGCACGTATGACATGGTTTGTCAATGTTGATCAGTCCAATTTTAATGAGGTTTAGTAGATTATAAAATAAAATAAGTAATCATGGATAAATTTGATTCCAACCAAAATAAACCAATGAAATTAATATAAAAGCTAATTGCTTTCTTTCTCTACAATGTTTTCTAAAAGGCATTTTCCAAAAGCCCATGTCTAATGTTCTAAAAACAGACAATAATGAAAATGAGCTGTTGTAGAGTGATGACCGATTGAGATGTATATCTTTTCTATAAGAAACAGCATAATATTAATGGTTGATATAAGAAACCAAGCTTATTCTCACATCATTAAGGTACCTGATTCACATCTATAAATATCGCTTCCCCCTTGCAGAGACTGAAGATTCACCTGTTTGCTGCCTTGTATCTGAAGTACACACCGTTGCTTGTGGAGGCGAGTTCACTGTGTGGTTAACCTCTAACGCTGGAGCCTCTATATTGTATGGTTTGTGAAACCCTTAATTTTTATTCTTTGTTGCGCTGGTTGTGACTTAGTTTGCTTTCAATTAAATTGACTGATGTGGCAATAATACTAGAATAGGTTCATTTATTCCATAGGAACAAGGAACCTATTTTGATATTGATAGCTCAAAACTAAATCACTGTCCCAAAGAATTTGATCACTTGCAATACAACACAAGCTAAGAAGAAAAAGCTAGAGGTCATAATCCTTCATATGACAAAGGAAGCCATAATCCTTCAGATGACAAAGAATTTGATCATTCGACTTTAAAGATGTAAAATCTGTCAATTCAAAATATCTTCCCAGTTAACTCTAAGCAAGCCAATACTCTGGAAACTGTCAAACTAGTTTGCACATTCTACTTTTTTTTTCTCTTGGGAATCGGGAACTGGTTGATTGCCAATTGGCATCAAACATGTTTGTCGAAGTACTGCTTGTGCTCCTAGAGGCAGGCACTGAAGAGGACGCTCAAGAACTTGAGCTGAAAGGAACAGATACTGAGGTCAAGGAACTGGAGTTTACAAGACTACTTGTTACAGACAACGCAGGCAAAGCTGATACAGAGGGCTGACTAGGAACACTGCTGATCGCTGATACAGAGGGCTGACCAGGAACACTGCTGATCGCTGATACAGATTCAGTGGTCGAAGGTAAAATTTGATCACCAAATACAGATTTGCTGGAAAAATTCTGAGAACCCTGCAACTGTATTTGAGGTTCAGATCTCACAATTTCGTGTTTTCTTGGTTATTCAGTCTATGATTTCTCTGAGCTTCAGGATTTTGCGCAGTTGTTTTCTCTGAACTTACATTTTCAGTTTTCTGCAATTTTGCGGAGTTGATTATTATCATAAGTCTATTAGCTCAAAAGGTAGAGCAATGTGTTTAATACACATTGATGTAGGTTCGAATCCTACATAGGCTAATTGAAGATGGCAATTCATTTGAAAAGTTTCTTCTCCTGGTCAAATGAAAATCATAACTGATCAATGTGAGATGGCATTCTCACAAAAAATTTAAATCCATGAAACTTTAATGAAAAAGACAAACACCGAGTGGAAAATTTTATTCACAACTTCCTTGTCATATCTCAGGTTTTTGGCATCCTGTAAACATCCAAGACACTGTTTCTCCAGTAGTATTAGGTGACTAATAGATGGGAATATAGAAACTATCCATGTCAGAAATAACAAAAACCTATCATTTATGAATTTCAGTTAAAACAAAAATGATACCATGTATCCTAATTCCTGAAAATGGATACAACTTCTAAAACCCATTCAAAATTATTGGTTCGTGCCAGTGTAAAGGGCAGATCTGTTTACGATGCATGCAAATCTACTTCCAGCTTCTGCTTTCTCAAATCACACTCTAGTAGTTATGAGTTCTGACCTAGAAGACTGATAACTAATAGTAAAAATATTAATGACACTTATTTTATTACAAATAATAAAAAATAGTAGAATGATTGGATTTACTCTGATCTCTCAGATTCAGAATCTCCTTCATGAGTAGCATCAGATTCATACTCGCCTCCAGTAGTAGTAGTTTCTGACGTCGTACACAATTCTCCCTCCTCGTCACCACTTTCATTGGCTTCCACAATGTTATCCTCCTCAGACATATCATCCATCCTTAATGGATCATGCAAATCCGTTGGCATATTGTCAATTGGTATTTGCTCAAACAATTCAGGAGTAACAACTTCATCAGCTTGATACGCAGTTGGTGCAGTTGATGTCCACCGTTCCGCTATTTGACCTCGAGGCACTGTCTTGCATACATACCACCAATCTGCCCGTTCCCGCCTCGCTCCCGGATAGTCTGCATAGTAAACTTGCACGGCCTGTTGGGCTAATATGAATGGCTCATACTTTCGATACAATCTCTTGTGATTGACTTCAACAAAACGGTATTGTGGATGAATTCTTGTGCCTCTTTCAGTTGGATCAAACCAGAGACACCTGAACAAGACAACCTTTTTTGGATTATCTACTGAACTAGGATATTCAAGCTCGATAATTTCTTGCAGAAGCCCATAAAAGTCTGATTCGGCATTCTCATAATTTGAGCCTCGAACACAAACCCCACTATTCATTGTTGATTTGCCAATATCATGCTCTTGAGTGTGAAATTTGTATCCATTAACCTTGTATGTATGCCAAGTCTTAGCTTTAACACTCGGACCACAAGCACAACTCCACAAAAGCTCATCCGTATCGATTCCATTTGATGTATTTAATACCTGCATATATACAGTTACAATCTATGAACATTTATCTATTTGATGAATCATCCAACTTTACAAATAAATAAAAAATATAACACCTACGTATGTTTTAAACCATTTTGCAAATTCCGCAGCAATTGTATCATCATCTGCGATACCCCTTTCAGATTCAAATATCCTACAAACCATAGATTAATATAAGAACATTAAAACTTATAACATTGATGCAATCATGCAAGATAAGTGTAAATAAACATGAATGTACCCAATGTATGGTTGCACTTCTGGGCAGTTGATCAAAACATAAGTATGTGCAGCATTCCACTCTTTGTCTACCGTCATCCACCTTATCTTTGCTTTGCCGCCACTTTGACCAGGGTAATTAAAAATAGAAACATAACTGTCAATATCCTGGAATGTATCATTCCTAGACAACTTTCTCAACTTAGAAGGAACATGAGATGGGAAGTAATGCACTGAAAAATTAGCGACTTCTTCCCTCAAGTAAGCCATGCATATCGACCCTTCAACTTGATTCTTCTGCAGAATTTTTCGCTTCAAATGATACAGATGTCTCTCAAATGGATACATCCATCGATATTGTACCGGTTCACCTATTTGAGCTTCATATGCCAAGTGCACAACAAGATGCTCCATAGAATGAAAGAATGAAGGTGGGAAGATACGTTCCAACTTACACAATAGTAAAGGCACCGTGGAATTGAAATACACCATTTGATCAACCGACACTGAGGATGAACAAATTGATTGAAAAAACATACTCAACTCTGTCAAAGGACCCCAAACTGTTGGAGGCAGCAATTCTTTGAAAGCAATTGGAAGAAGTCTTTCCATAAACACATGACAATCATGACTCTTCATCCCCGCGAGACTACAATCATCTTTTTGAACACATCTACCCACATTAGATGCATAACCATCAGGAAACTTCACGGACCTCAACCATTGACAAACCTTTTTCTTCTCTTCCCTTGTTAAAGTGTAAATTGCCTTCGGTTTCACCCCTCTATGATCATCTTCTACGTGAAGCTCTGGCCGACGACAGTGTATTCGAAGATCCTTCCGTGAATTCAAGTTATCCTTTGTCTTTCCAGGAATATCCATCGCGGTGTTAAAAACATTATCAAACACATTTTTCTCTATGTGCATAACATCAATGTTGTGCCGAATCAAAAGATCTTTCCAATACGGAAGCCTCCAAAAAATGCTTTGCTTCGTCCATTTATGGGAGTTCCCATAGTCAGGTGGGTTGTTCAGTGGGTCATTAATGGCCGTAGAAAAGTGACACACACGTCCCCATATTTCATCACCTGATAGCCTAGGGGGTGGGGGCGATGTTCTCACTTGGTTTTTACGAAAGTCACTCTTATTCTTTCGAAAGGGATAATCCGCTTCTAAAAATGGCCTGTGACAATCGAACCAACAAGCCTTTTTGCCGTGATGCAATCGAAAAGATTCTGTTTTCTCCATACAGATTGGACAAGCTAGCTCTCCCGCAGTACTCCATCCTGACAACATCGCATATGCCGGAAAGTCACTGATCGTCCAAAGTAGAGCTGCCCTCATAACAAAATTTTTCTTCCTTGACACATCATAAGTAGTAACACCGATGTCCCAAAGTTGCATTAACTCATCAATCAAAGGCTCCAAGCACACATCAAGTAACTTTTTGGGATTTCGCGGGCCTGGCACTATCAATGTCAGAAACATATACTCAGTTCTCATGCACATATCTGGCGGAAGATTGTATGGAGTAACAATAACTGGCCAGCAAGAATAGGTTTCTCCTGATTTAGTAAAAGGTGCAAAGCCATCAGTGCACAGACCCAAACGAACATTTCGTGGCTCAGAAGAAAAATTAGGATATACGTCATTCAACCTCTTCCATGCCTCTCCATCCGAAGGATGAGACATTATCCCCTCTTCTGCCACATGATCCGCATGCCAAGTCATATTGCCAGCTGTAACCTCAGATGCATATAATCTTTGCAGCCGAGGGGTTAGAGGCAAGTAGAATAGTTCTTTATACGGAGTGCCTTTATTCTGATTACTTCTATAATCAAACCTGGCATGCCCGCAGAACTTACAAGATTCTTCATTGCAATTATCCTTCCAGAACAACATACAACCATTAGGGCACATGTCTATTCACTCAACCGGTAAACCTAAATTATGAACCACCTTCTCTGTTTGGTAGTAATTAGTGGGAATCTTGTGACCGGGAGGTAAAACCTCATCATATAGCTGAACAAAACCATTGAAGACACTTTGAGCCACGTTATATTCGCACTTCAAACTCATAAGCCTAGCCACAAAAGACAGTTGTGTGTGTGATGTACACCCTGGCCACACTGGTTCATCAGCTGCTTTTAACACATCCCAAAAACGTCGGGACAACCTATCCACGTCTCCTGGTTCTACATCTCTCATTTCAGTGTCCTCATTGATAGTCTCAAGAGGTTCCATTCCCTGACTGTCTTGGTGATCATCTCCCATTCCACTATTAGAAGCAACATCAACATTATTGGCATCAAACTATGGAGGAGGAACAAAATTAGGTCCTGCCATGTCGAATACCATTCTCTGTTTAGAATTCAATTGGTCGTAGAAGTCCCGTTGGCTATTCTCTGATTGAGGAAGAGATGACTCAATCGACTCACCATGTGCTGTCCACTGGTAATAATCAAGCAAGAATCCACGTTGATATAAGTGTTCCTTGACATCATCTGGTAGGTAAAATGGACGATTACGACATTTCTTACAGGGACATTTGATCATATTCCCATCCATGTAACGTTCTTGAGCCGTTGCGAATTCTACAAACTTATCAACCCCATCAAAATATTCAGGCTTTAATCCTCCACGATCTGGCAAGTACATATCATACATCCAAGCACGATTGTTCATTTTCGCTGCACATGTTTGCAAGTAGATTGGTCATATTAACACGTACTGGGTTTTTTCAACAAAGTACACCTATTGAACTCTCTTAAGAAAGGATAGGTGAACGAATTAAGAACCTATCATATATAAAACACCAATTGCAAGAAAACACGTATTTTCTACAATAATTCATCTTCTAAAGTGAAAATTTAGAAGTTGTAGATAATTAAATACTCACCTCAATTGATTGCAATGTATTGATGAAAAGGAGAGGGTTGGAGTTGACGGAAATCGGATTAGGGTTTAAGACGATATGGAACATATTTATGGTTACAAATTATAATGCATTCCGTTTATTATAGTTTCGCTGTCAGCCACGGATCCAGCCACGGATCCGGCCACGGATCCAGCCACGGGGTCCGCCACGGAATCAGCTATGCTAAAACCACGGATTCAATCGTGAAGTGCTAGCGACGATAATAGCCTTAAAGCATTGTGCGTCATTTTTATTTTTTTTCTCGCACTAGCTACATAATGTACTTCGTGGCTAATTTCATCACTAATTAGCCACGAATTCAGCCATGACTTTTTCTTGTGACAAGGTTCGTAACTCATTTAGCTTTGACTTTTGGTACACCACTTAATTTCTTTGGAAAATCAGTGACAACGTTAAAATTGTTGGTATTTTTGTCTCTAATTAGCCACCGATGTAGGGACAATTGTTGTTCGAGTCAATATTCGTGGCTATTTTGCCACCAATTTACCTAAAGTCTAGAATTCCATGACAAATAGTGACGTAAATAGCAACGATTTATTCGGCGTCACTAATATTGCATCTATCGGTGACACTCCGCCTTTTCCTCGTGAAATTTAGCAACCGATTTGTATTCCATCACTAATACCGTGGCTATTTGTCACAATCGTAGAGACGGATTTTAGTCGTCGCTATTTTCCGTGGCTAAAACGGCCTTTTTTAGTAGTGGATGAATGTCAAATTCTTATTCAAAACAAGACTTGGGTTCTAGCTTGTTCCCCGTCCGAAACATACTAATGTTCGTTTGTTGCATGTGGCTTGTTTGCCATAAGTTCAAGTCAGATGGCTCTCTTAAGCATTATAATTAAGGCATGTTTGGCTCACAATGTATTTTGTACAAAAAGACGGGTTTTCATTCAAGTGTTTGAGTGTTAAATTTGCTACTGTTCAGGCTGTGTACATGTTTCAAGCACCTTATTTTCAACATCTGGCTCACCCTGGAAGATCATTGAGCATCCCAAGAGGACAAATTGCGATCTTGTTTCTACTCCTCTTGAGGGAAATTTGAAGTCGAATGCCATTTCTAGAACACTTGTAAGTGACCCTACGTACCTTGTATCGTAGCCTCGCTAGGGCCTTATAATATATCACCTTCACTTGTCCATACAACATATATGCAGTGCAACATGCTTTTTTTTTTGCTCTCTCTTTGCATTGGATCACTATTTCTTCCTTTGTGAAGTCTAATATATATAATTTGATTGTTTTTACAAATGTTGATTGGGGGTGGTTGTTCTAACTAATACTCTTTGGTCCACCTTCGGTTAATGTGTATTCTTAAATGCCACACTTGTTTCTTGGTTTGCCAATATATGTGGTTTCTCGGTCTAGTGCCGACGCCAAGTACATGGGTGTTTCCTGGGTGTTTCCAATGTTGTATTTGAGTAATTTGTGTCTTGAGCTTCATTATCTTTCAGCAAGGCTTCCATTGTTTATACACTCAATTTGCAGCTACCTACCTTGCTTGTAACCCGGTTCAACATCAACTAGCTAAACACATTGAGCCAGACATTCATTTTATTTATGCAAACATTGCTCTTGGTCACATTCGAGCTCTCCGTGTTTCTTTGGCTTTTCAGTGGCACAAATTCACTAAAGGATAACCTAGATATAGTTTTACCATTTTGTCTCATCCAATTTCGACTACTGAGGTATATGTGTTGGGATGAAAAAGTTACAATCCCACATTGATTGTGAGTAGTATAACAATGCAAAATATAAGGAGAGGAGAATCTCTTATACAATGATTTAAGCTTTTGTGTTAAGGGTGAATCTCAACCTTATAACCATACACAAAATAAACCCGACATGACTCCCATTTTCATACCACCCGAGTATAGTTTTTTTTTTAAAAAAAAACATTGATATATTGTGATCCTTATATTTAGTGAATAAAGACATTAGAAAAACCTAAGGGAAATTCATCAAACACTCGATCAATCAGAAATAATATCTTATAAATGGAATGCCTATAGAATATATTTGATAGACGTCATGAAACTATTGTTTTGCACGTGCAATAAATGAATGTAAATAAAGAACTTACTTCTTAATGTCTTGCAGTTTGAATATCTCGTGCATTTTTGTGGATGAATCAAGAAACAACTCTATGACATCTGTTGGATCCGGTTTACTTTCAAGATTGATAATAAGTTTGGTTGCTAAATCTGAGTTTGGATGCAACATTTTCTCCTTTGTTCCAATTTTCAAACAAGTTGTTGTCATTATGCTAATATTTTTCACCGGCCTCCACCTGCAAATGACCACAAAAAAGTGTGCTGAATTACTAATCAAAGTCTAACCATTTTTGAAATTATGTGTTGTTTGAGACGGTAAAATAACAAGCTAGGTATGTAACTTCTTACCTGCCCCATCAATGATGCATCGATCACATACCTATAGTAAATGGACGATTAATGAAAGAAAAGATGAATCATTTGAAGAAAGATTTGCATGTATTCAATTAACACAAAAGTGAATGCAACAAATGGTGATCCAATCACTATGAGCACTTTTTTTGTTGCTAGGTCAGTGATATGTAGCCATAATAGGGTGACTACAACTCTACAACGATTATACACCAAACAAGAATTGTATCCAACGCATTTGCCATTTCAGCGGCATCGATTATTGTGTATCCAATCTCAAAACATCTTATTAGATAGATATTACAGTTGAGATTGTATCTTATCGTTATCACGATATCTTATCTTGTAAAGATACTGATTGTATCAATTTGTCAGTATATAATTCATTCTCTCGTTGAGAATTAACTCAACTGAAATTACAGTCATCTACGTAATCTTTTATGGTATCTAGAGCAGGTTTCTAAAAGGCAAATTTTTTTTCCGATCCCAACCATGTCCACCGAGGAATCAGTCTCCACCCCCACCCCGTCCACCAATGCCTCCGCCAGTCTGCTCTCTGTTGCCGGCGGTACCACTGCGTCCGTAGGCCTTCACTTTCCCCAGTTCTCATTCAAACTGGAAAGATCAAACTACTCCCTCTGGCGCTCCAATGTCCTTGATGCTCTCGATGCATTCGGCCTCAAGGACTTCGTCACCACTGGCACGTCTCCGCCTGAAACCCTTGCGGTGGCTGCCACCGACACTACTCCTGCGTCCACTTCACCGAATCCTGAATTCGATGTGTGGACACGCAAGGACAAGTTCGTTCTGATTTGGCTGCGTACCACGGTCTCTCCCTCCCTGGTGGGCTACCTCACCAAATCTCAGACCTCTCGTCAGGCGTGGGATGCTCTGGAGCGAATGTTCCAGTCGCAATCTCGTGCCCGAGCAATGTACATCAAACAGAAGCTTCAAACCATTCAGAAGGGATCCACTCCCATGATTGAATACTTTGAGAAGAAGCAGGCCCTTGCCGACTCTCTTGCCGACTGCCTGCAGGAGATTTCCGATGACGACTTGGTGGCCTATATTCTTCAAGGATTGGATTCGTCATATGGATCCTTCCGCGCCGCCCTCAATATGCGAACAGGTCCTCTCACACCACCGGATCTGCTGGGATTTCTCCTTCAAGAGGAGGAGCGGCTACTGAACGAGGCGCGTCTCCTGGCTGCTGCTACCCCGCCGCCGATGGCCAACTACGGGAACACTCGCTCCTCTGGTTCCTCCTCTGGCCGTGGTCGATCGTCTGATCGGGGTGGTGGTCGTTCCAATCAGAACAGATCCGGCGATCGCCCTTTCGTGGATCGCAATGACACTGCTTCCCAGGATTCTCGCTCTCCTCCTCACCTTCCTTGCTAGATCTGCGATCGTACAGGTCATGCCGCCAAGGATTGCTTCAATCGTCTGGACGTTCAGGCATTCCCATCTCGCCACCCGCCGGAGAAGTTCAACCGCCCTGGCCAGTCAGCCCCTGCTGCGTACATGGCTTCTCCTTCGGCAATCACCGATCCGTCTTGGTACTTTGATTCCGGAGCAACCGATCACATCACAGGCGACTTCAACAAAGTCTCTATCGACTCGGATTACAGCGGTGGGGACCAACTCGCCTTAGGAAACGGTAAGACCTTACCTATCTCTCACCTTGGTCACACTTCCTTTCCATCAGCCATTCGCCCCATTAAATTATCCAATGTCCTTTTAGTTCCACAAATGAAAAAGAATCTGATTAGCATTACCCGCCTTACCAAAGATAATAATGCTTTCCTTGAGTTACATGCTACTCACTGTTTGTTGAAGGATATGCAGGGAAAGGTAATGCTCAAAGGAATCGTTGATAATGGGCTCTATCGGCTTCCGTCAGCTTCACCCGTCAGTCAGTCTGTCGCCCTCGTCGGGGAACGCACTTCTCCCCTTCATTGGCATCATCGTCTGGGTCATCCAAATTCGTCTGTGTTTCATCACATTTGCACTCAGTTTCATTTACCTATGTCGTCAAAAACTGCATTGTCCGATTGTGTGTCCTGCTCATTGGGCAAGAGTCGTAGGCTTCCCATTTTATCATCTCATGTTTCTAAGACTGCTCCTTTCGAGCTTGTTTATTCCGATGTTTGGGGCCCTGCCCCCGAGTTATCATTAAATGGGTGTCGCTATTTTGTGTTATTTGTCGATGATTGCACTCGTTACACATGGATATATTTTATGTCTAAAAAATCCCAAGTTTTTCACTACTTCAAACTCTTTCAAGTTATGGTTCAAACACAATTCAATTCCACTATTAAAGCCCTTCAAACAGATTGGGGCGGGGAATATCGGAATGTTTCTACATACCTTCGCTCACAGGGCATCACTCATCGTATCTCTTGCCCCTACACTCCCACACAAAATGGGATGGTTGAACGCCGAAACAGGACTATTCAAGAAAAAGGTCTCACCCTTCTTGCCCATTCCAAACTACCCTCTAAGTTTTGGGAACACGCCTTCCACACCGCCATTTACCTTCACAATCGATCTCCCACACCAATTCTCAAAAATGACTCCCCATTCTATCGCCTCTACAAAAGGTCACCCGATTACTCTATCCTTCGATCATTCGGCTGCCTCTGCTTTCCCTTTCTTGGTCCCTATCGGTCTAACAAGCTAGAGTTCAAGACGGCTAGTTGCATCTTCTTGGGCTACAGCTCGTCTCACCGAGGCTACTTATGCTATGAGCCTTCCTCTGGCAACACCTATGACAGCCGACACGTCGTGTTTCATGAGTCAGTGTTCCCCTCTCTCCCACTCTCTCGGTCTCCTCCTGTAACCTCCTCCGTGTCTCCCCTGCCCGCTGCTAGTCTGTTAAAAACAGCAGCGCATCTGTCACCCTCGCCACCTCCAAGAGTGCTCCCTATGCCGCTTGTCTAGCCTATTATCAACGACGCCGTAGAGTTGCCTGTCCCACCTTCGCCAGTGCCTAGTATCTCCACCTCTTCATCCTCTCCGGATCCCACCACTGAAGCCTCGTCCTCACCGGATCCCTCCACCACCTCTCCTGCCCATGACCAGCCTGTCGTCAACCCCATCCCAATCCATCCGCACCTTCGGCCCTCAGACAACTCCTGTCATCCTATGCAAACCAGGGCTCGCACCGGCGATCTCAAGCCTCGTGCCCTCCTAACCTCCAAACACCCTCTCTCCCCTGATCCGCTACCCGACCATGACCCTAAAACCTTCCGCCAGGCCTCCAAACACTCCCATTGGCTCTCCGCCATGCAATCCGAGTTCGATGCTCTTACTCGAACTGGCACGTGGTCTCTAGTTCCCCGTAGTGCATCACGGAATGTGGTCGGCTGCAAATGGGTCTATAGGACGAAGAGGAAAGCTGACGGATCGATTGATCGCTTTAAAGCGCGTCTTGTAGCAAAAGGATACAATCAAGAGGAAGGGGTAGATTATTTTGATACATTCAGCCCCGTTGTTCGCCCCACTACCATTCGTTTGGTCCTAGCTATTGCCGTGTCTCGGAACTGGCCAATCCGCCAGCTCGACATCAACAATGCTTTCCTCAACGGCGATCTCAGCGAGGAGGTTTTCATGGAACAACCACCAGGATTTGTTGATCCACAACGGTCGTCTCATGTGTGTCGCCTACATAAGGCGCTGTATGGTCTTAAACAGGCCCCTCGGGCATGGTTCAACAAGCTCAAAGCCTTCCTTATCCGGTCTAGCTTCCGCGCCTGTCAATCCGACTGTTCGTTGTTCGTCTATATGTCTTCCGGCTGCATTATATATGTGCTGGTCTATGTTGACGACATCATCGTCACTGGCAACTCACCCGCGGCTATCCAACGCTTCACTGCTAGCCTTGATACAGTCTTTTCTCTCAAGGACCTTGGCTCTCTTCACTACTTTCTGGGCATTGAGGTGCAACGACATTCGGATGGCCTGCGTTTGTGCCAACAGAAATACATCAGGGAACTCCTCACTTGCTCCAAAATGGATGACGCCAAGCCCATCATCAGCCCTGCAAAGCCTCACTCTCGGCTCACTAGCTCTGGTGATCCTATGTCAGATCCGTCTCTTTATCGGAGCATCGTAGGTGCCCTCCAGTATGTTGGCATCACTCGCCCAGAGATATCATACGCCGTCAACAGAGTATGTCAGTATATGCATCGCCCTACCACTGCTCATTAGGGGGTAGTGAAACGCATCCTTCGGTATCTAAAAGGTACCCTACACTACACCTTTCATCTTCGGTGCTCCACCAACTTCGCCGTCACCACTTTCACCGACGCAGGCTGGGTTTCGGACTCTGATGATTGTCGGTCCCAGTATGGATTTGCAGTTTACTTTGGCAATTCGCTGATCAGTTGGGCATCCCGGAAACAAAAGGTAGTCGCTCGGTCTAGCACAGAGGCCGAATACCGAGCCATTGCTGCCACTGTGGCCGAGCTCGCCTGGATCCAGCAACTCCTTCATGACCTCCGGCAGCGCTTGTGTGCAGTTCCTGTGGTCCTCTGTGACAACCTCAGTGCCACCTTCTTAACCAGGAACCCCGTCCTTACCAGCAAGTCTAAGCATATTCCTGTTGACTTTCACTTTGTCCGTGAAAAAGTGGAGGCAAATGAACTTGCGGTTCGTCATATCGGTTCAATAGATCAGACGGCCGACATCTTTACCAAAGCCCTGGGCAACCAGCGGTTCGAGACTCTCCGGTCCAAGCTTCATGTCCTCGCCCCTCCATGAGCTTGCGGGGGGGGGGGGGGGGTATTAGATAGATATTACAGTTGAGATTGTATCTTATCGTTATCACGATATCTTATCTTGTAAAGATACTGATTGTATCAATTTGTCAGTATATAATTCATTCTCTCGTTGAGAATTAACTCAACTGAGATTACAGTCATCTACGTAATCTTTTACATCTGTAGTGTGCGTCTACCTTTAAGAGGAAAGGAAGTAGTGAAAGTAGCTTGAGAGAGAGAGAGAGAGAGATTGGTTCTAGTACAGTGTACACAAGCCTTATAGTGTACAAAAAAACTATTTCTTTGCGTTCTCATGATTATAATCAGTCTCTTTTCGCATGATTATTCGATTATAAAAATGTAATTATTCGTCTTTGCAAAGAGTGTAATAAAATTTAAATTTTGTTCTAACTAATAATCGCTTAATACTACTGAATCATATTTCATTCCAATGAATAATCGATCACCTAGTACAACCGAATAATCAGAAAATACTTTTAATCTCATTCGTTGTTCTTCTCAATTGAATGAATCGGACTTGTACATAGCCCTTATGTTATATCATGTTAACAAATATAGGTTATTGAATTAAGAAGATCAATGGATGAGATTGAGAGTAACTTCTGATTATTCGGTGGTACTATGATTATTCATTGTAATGAAATTATTCAATGATACTGGCCAATTATTCTTTACAGTGCAATTTACATTTTTTTTTTACATTTTTTGCATAGAGAATTAATTACATTATTATAGACAAATAATCATGAGAAAACAGACAAATAATTTATGCGTACACAATAAGACACACATAGAATATGGATGAAATTAACTGTTAAGAACTCTTTACATGTTAAATGTTAAAAATTCTAGGCCATTGGTTGTGTCAAAATAGATGGTTAAGACGCAAGATTAATCCAATTTATTGACTTAATTGTAAATTAAATAAAAAATAAGAACACCCACCCTCAACTAATAGCAAGCGATATCCATCAAAATCCTAACCAGTCTTATTAACCCCATAAAAATCAGAGAGAGAGTCAAGTTAGGAAGAGAGGTGATCCAGTGGACAATCGGCGATCCAACGACCGGAGGTGCGACGGAGGTACAACGCTCGGAGGTGTGGTCGACGAAGGCGATCGATCGGAGGTGCAGTGGAAGCGATCTTTCTCCTCTCTTGAAGATGTCTGTGAAGAATCCTCGCGATTTAAATGTGAAATCATTTTGTAAATCTTTCTCTTCTTCTTCTCGACATGATTCGAGTTGGTGTACGTTGGTGGAGGTCCGGTGGCAGCAATTGGAATTCCGGGAACGACCAAAGGCTTCAGCAACTATATGCAGAGGGCGGCCACATCAGTGGGCGGCGGCGGCGACGACGATTTCAAAGGCGACAGCGACAATTTAGAGGATAGGTCGAAGGGCTTCCTCGGTCAGAGGTGGACTTTGAGCAAAAGCAAGCACCTTTTCGGCATCCACAAGGCAGATTTCCGGCAACCAACAGGCCGAGGATTTTGAGAAGCAGAAGCGGCGATGATTTGGAGTAGACGTCCGTGAAATTTCATCAGACATTGATGAAATTGAGCAAAAGTGGGTGGTGGTGGCACCGAATATTATCGAGCGATGCCACCACCTATTGAACTACTACAGGCAATCAGGCATGACTCATGAGTAAGTTTTTTTATATTATTTTCTGTATAAAATTGTTATCAACTATTCAGCCAGTTTAGTGCCACTATTCATTGTTAAATTGGTACTCCGTAATTTGCAATAAGACGTACATGTATTATTGATTGTTCATGCATTTATCGAATGGATGTTTTGCATGGATATACCAAAAGTTTGCCCACTTTATAAAAATGACCCGGCCCCAAAATTTTGGCAAAGGAATGACATTATGTAAATCTTGCAAATTCATGGGCACATGTTACAAAAGGTAGCCGGTTACACAATGGAAAAGGTGGGAAATAAAAGGACACGTGTCGAATGGAGAGAGTGAGGGAGGGTAATCATTTTGGCCAAAAAAAATTAAAAAAAAAAGGAAGGGCTGCAGAGTTACAGTGAGTCTGTGAGAGAGGGAGAAGAGAGGGTGTGGAAGGTTGGAATGACAAGTATTAAATGCTAGGAGAGAGAGTGTTACCTTTTCACAAAAACACTTCCCGCCAAGGCAAACTGGAGGGAAAACACAAGGGGATTTTTTTTCGGTTTTCAGAGGGAGTATAAGAGGAGATGGGGGAGCTCGCCAAGTGAACACAAAAAGTGCAAAACATCCGATTCTTCCCCATGGCTGCCATTAACGTCTAGTTGGAAGGATAAAACCCAGAAATTCAGTTACTAGCCAGGCAAAGGGAAATCCTAGCCATCAACCGAATATATGTAGCCATACACAGGGATACACGTGCCATCTGCAAAATCCAGAACTCAACGAATATGGGTAAGTACGGTTTATGTTTTGTATTCACAGTAATGGATTTTCCCCATCCTTCCCTTACATCTAACCGATATTGAGAGGACCATCTTAACCTCATAATTTTGCAGGGGAGAAAGGGGTGGTATTACTTACTCTCGTTTGCAATGGTCGATGGGAGCATCTCGGAGGAGGATGGGTGTATCAAGATCAAAACGGCCACAAAATAATGCTCATAGAGGAGACCATGTCGTTTGGGTCCGTCAAGAGTAAGATAATGGAGAAGCTCGCGGTTGACCCGAGGTGCTATGAGTTGGAGTTGAAATATCTACTCGATACGAAGACGGAGGGATGTTATCCGATTCAAGTGGATGATGAAAGTGATTGGGATGCTTTCAAATACTGCAACTCAAGGGGTGACGATGGTACATGGCCCCTTCCTTTGTACGCATCGGTGAACGAAGGTGGAAGCCAATATGGAAGTCGTTCCACGGTTGGGAACATGGAACAACGCAACAAATCACCAGGCGGAGAGAACAGAACACTCGTGGTGGAAGAGGGTGGTTTGGTTGATATGACAGACGATGGGTCCAACTCGCATCTTCTTCTGAATTCGGATAACGGCTTGGATAACACCATTGATGGCAAGGAAAATACTTTATCTGGCAAGGAAAATCACACTGATGGCAAGGTCATCCAGACAACTAGGGCAGAACCAACAATCGTCACTCCAGAGACGAGAGGTAAACTGTTGGACGTGGACCGGGGGAAACATATCGTATGTCTGAGTAGTGATGAGGAGGATAATATATATGTGGGTGGTTGGTTCGCCGGAAGCGTCGGAGGACATATGGATTGTCTGTTGCGTATGTTCACGCAGATAGTATTTTGGTAGTATGCGTGTCAAATAGGGGAACTTCGGGGTTTTGATCATTTCTTTTGTGCATAACTTGGCGTTCGGTGTCACAGATGTACGGGGTTTCGTTCTATCTAGCCAGTATAATATTTTCGCTAGCCACTCTCAGTAATTACCAAGCCGGTAGCTTGTAATCCCTGACTACATTTTACATTGCTCAGAAACCGTGACACCGTAAAAAAACCGACATTTACACCTAGCATCTTCTGTAATGAGGCAACAATAACCATACCCATATAAAACAAAGTTGGCACAGTCTCCAAAACCATACATTTGTAGACAATAACACATGTTTCCAAAGGTTCTAATGCGTACAAGTGTTTTATAGTCAACCAAACACAACGAAAAACACCAAAAGCTATCCATAACGAACAACATGTCCTAACAAACAGAAGTCAAAAAAACGTTCACTACGCTTTTACATTAGGTGACACCCGTCAGAACACCCATCTTCGGGAACTGGTTGGACCTCCCTCTAAATATTTCGCCGGAGGAAGGGCAAGAGTCGTCTGCACAAATATCATAAGAGAGTAACGATGTTCACATCACGAACACAAAAAAAATAATGCCCCTAATCTGTTGGCTCATAAGAGATTACAGCTGATACCTTCTTGCTCGAAGGCGTCGCAACCTTTTTTCCTTTCCCTTTTGCCATTGTGTCCTTAATCTGTCATTCAGATAACACCCATTTCAGCAATAATCCTAGCCAGTACATACGAATGCATAACCAGTCAAAATAATTATTCTGCCAGACATTTTAACATTTTCCAAATGACAACACCACACAATTACTTGGAAAAACCATCAACAACTGACAACACCACACAAATGGCAACACCATGATAGTGCTTTGAAAAACCATCACCAAATGACAACACCACATAAATGGTTTCAAGATCTCTGTTTTTGTTATTCAATATACAAGAGTAACCAAACTCAAACAACTTCATATCCATATGCTATTTTTTAGGTTCAATTCTTACAGATCTCACCATTGATTTCATTTTATGCTACAAAATGCTATTAGTTTCCCTTAATTGCCCAAATCAAAGCCAACCCAGATTTTTCTATATCTAGCCATTCAATCGTTTCCCCTATCCACAAGAAGGACCCCGCTCGCCATTGACGAGTTATCACATTCCCAATTTCATTGTTTCATTGGGGTTGTCTAACCTTTTATACCCTTTTTGGACCTTTAATTTCATCCCTAACTTATCATCAATGGCAACTCTCCATCCCTATCCCCAAACCGTCCACCACACTTACAGTTAGGGTTTTCCGTTCCCATGTTTCGAACCCCATCCACCCAATTCTTCCAACCGGCCTTAAATTGAATTTACATGCATTGAAACCCCCTAACTACCATTAAAGGAGAAAGCTTTGAGATAGAGGACAGGGGATTACGTCTCTTCAATGGCGGTTTTCGGGCACAAGGGGTGTTGTCTCTCTCCAATGTCGAGTCGTCCCTCACTTCCCCTCTCGCTCTCGGTTCCGGCGTCGCTGCAGCCTCTCTCTCTCTCTCTCTCTCTCTCTCTCTCTCTCTCTCTCGGTTCCGGCGTCGTAAGGTTCTCCCTCCAAGCTTTGTCAATGGCGGTTTTCCCCTCCAACCTTTTGAATTCCTACGGGGTTGAGAACTTGTGAATGTGACTGAATACATTGATGTGATGTCTTCTTTTTTCCCTTTTCTCTTTCCAATTTTCAATTGAATTGTAACCCGTTGCAACAGGTATCCACAACCGGTTATTTTTGCAAATACTTGGGCTTTTTTTGACATTCTTGTCATTTGGGTCGGGTGGGGGTTATTTTTGCAATGGGCCATAGAAAGTGGTATATCCACTACCATTTTCTCTTATCGAATATTCAACAAATTCAGAATAATTATTCATTAATAATAAGGAATTATTCATAAATATTATTGTTGTTTTATGAGCCTCGCTCATACACTCGGGTTCTTACAGATTCCAAGTGTGTTGAAGCCATGAATCAAGAGTTACAGGCTTTAACAACCAACAAGACCTGGGTTTTAACTGTTTTGCCTGAGTGTCATAATGCTATTGGTTGCAAGTGGGTGTTTCGTGTCAAGTATAAAGCTAATGGTTTGGTGGATCGTTACAAAGCAAGGTTAGTTGTTAAGGGTTTCAATCAAGTCAAGGACAAAGACTGTCTACAAGCATACATTCTCTCCAGCGGACAAATTTTCTATTGTTCGAATTCTTATGGCTATTACTGGAATCAGAGGTTGACCCCTTCATCAGCTAATTACATAAATAATGTCTTCCTTCATGACAATCTTGATGAGGAAGTTTATATGAAGCCTCCTCCTGGCTTTAATGCAAAGCCTAGCCAAGTTTGTCGCTATGCAAATCCCTTTATGGCATAGCAAGCAAGTCGCCAATGGAATGTCAAGCTAAGTCAGCTCTTGCTTCATTTGAGATTCATGAAATCTGCACATGATCATTCATTGTTTACCAAGTCCTCCAATGGTCATCTCAATATTGCTTTGGTGTATGTTGATGACATGCTCATCACTAGTGAATCTCCTTTCGAATTTGTTTCCCTCAAAGCTGCTCTTGATGATGCTTTCTCCGTTAAAGATTTAGGCCTTGCCCGCTATTTTCTGGGCATGGAAATAGCTCGTACTTACAAAGGGTTGTTTCTTAATCAAAGGAAGTATGTTTTAGATATTCTCCATGATGCTGAGATGATGAATTGCACATCAGTTGCCTTTCTTATGCAAAAAGGGTCACAGTTGTCTTCTGAAATTGGTGATGTTTTACCTCATCCTAAACACTACAGAAGGCTTGTGGGTAGGCTTTTATACCTTACTCTCACTCGTCCTCATATTGCCTTCTTCATTCAACCAGTGGCGGAGCCAGGATAAAATCCAGGGGGGTGCTAAAAAAATTTCGTAAATTTTTTTTATACCTATTAAGAAGATATTTACAAAAAATATTGAATAAATACTAAAATTTTGATATATTTATGATATTTTTAGTTAAATAGTTGAAAGAAACAAAACAAATATAGGGAAAAAATCAAGAATAATTAATTTTAAAACAATATTGAAGGAAAACATTTAATTTAAATATGACAGGACATTATTTAATTGAAATAGTCTAGAGAAACTAAAAATATACAAAGAAATCCATAAATAATTGTGTGGAATAATGATATAATAAAACAAATAAAAAGCAAAGAGTTTGAGATTTGAACCAAGACCATTTAATTCTCTTCCCTGCCCTTTACCAAGTGAGCTAGATAGCAATTCTACTTCAAATATCACTTAAAAATGTTATATTACCTTAAATATACTAAATATATGTAAAAAAAATTATTATTTTTTGGAAAAATGAACAAAAATAATACCAAGTATCAACTTTTGGCCAAAAATAATACAAACTTTGAAATTGACCGTTTCATATATGAACTATCGGCCTATTAACCGAAAATAATACATATGTGTATTCCGGTGAACTTTTCGACCAAATACGCCACGTGGACGCCGGAAAACACACATGGCATGCATAAATTTTTGCCATGTCACCAAACTTGTAAGTTATGCCATGCCATAAATTTATTTTTCATTTTTTTTTAAAAAAAAAATAAAAATTAAACAAATAGGCAAAAAGCTACAGTACCTTTCGAAACAATGGATGAGAGAACGAGCAGATAACATTGAGAAGAAAGTGAAGACGCCCACCCTTGATTCCATTGTTTCGAAAGGTACTGTAGCTATTTGCCTATTTGTTTAATTTTTCTTTTTTTTTTAAAAAATGAAAAATAAATTTATGACATGGCATAACTGACAAGTTTGGTGACGTGGCAAAAATTTATGCCATGTGTGTTTTCCGGCGTCCATGTGGCGTATTTGGTCGGAAAGTTCACCGGAATACACATATGTATTATTTTCGGTTAATAAGGTGATAGTTCGTATATGAAACGGTCAATTTCAAAGATCGTATTATTTTTGGTCAAAAGTTGATACTTGGTATTATTTTTGTCCATTTTTCCTTCTTTTTTTTGTATTTTTTTCCGGCCAGGGGGTGCTCGTCGAGCACCTCCCAGCTCTGCCCCTGCGTTCAACAACTCAGTCAGTTTCTTCAATCACCTCGCCTTCCTCATTCGCATGTTGTAGTTCATCTTCTTAGATACTTGTGTGGTACTTTTCATCATGCCTTGTTCATTGCTCACTCTAGTGTTCATCTTCGTGCATATATTGATGCCGATTAGGGTAATTGTACCTTCATTAGTCGATCAATTACAGGCTAGTATTGTATGTTCATTGGTTCTTCTTTGGTTTCATGGAAGACCAAGAATCAGAAGATTGCCTCCAATTCATCAACTGAAAGCGAGTTCAAAGCCATGTCCTCTCCTGCTAGTGAGATGGAATGGATTGAGAATTTGAGAGTATTCCTGCTGATCTTCATGTGCCAATTACTCTTCCTATTCCTTTGCACTATGATAACAAGTCCACATTACAACTGGATGCAAACCCTGTGTTCCATGAACGCACCAAGCACATTAGGATTAATGGCCATTTTGTTCGCGAGATGGTTCAACAGTGGTTCCTTTTCACTAATAATTCATCTTCCTCATCTCGAAGACATCTTAACCAAGCCCTTCGGGACTCAGCAACATCATTTTCTGGCTTCCAAGCTTGGCCTTGTGCCCTCACCCATGACCAATCTTGAGGGGAGGATGTAGAGCCTGAGCTTGTTAGCTGCTCAAATAAGTTGTTGGTTTACAACAACAAACAGAAGAGGCAAAAATGCAGATTTTTGATCCTCTCAAGCTAACAAACTAGTGTTGAATAAAGTGGATGTATTTAAGTTTGTTTGTTGACACTTTTATGCAGTTGTAGTTCTTGTTACACTTGAGACAATTCAGTTGGAAACTAAGCTTCTTCCCCAAGTTTTCCCTCCATTTTTCTTGGTTTACAGATCTAAGATCTAGGCTTGATCTCAGCTTTGATTGTGGATTTGGAAGCCTTTGCAGAAAAAATGTTTTAAAATTATTTATTGTTTGTTTAACCAAATTTTCTTAACTACTTGGTACTCATCCCTAAGTTTCTCTATGGTGGGTTTTGACCGTATTGAGAACATTGTTTCTGCTTCTCCTTCCTGGTTTTAAACACATGAAAAGGCTCAGAGTTCCACCTCGATTAAGGGAGTGCACCTATCGATTGAGGGCAAAGTTAACCCAAGAGTGATCAATCTTGTATGATATGCACCGATGTCTAGGTGGTTTTTTGCTCAAGTGCAGTATATTCATCTATCGCTCTGCAATCCCAATTTTCACTTTTACATCTCTTTTGATTTTCTGGCTAAATATTCCAACAAAACGAATCCATAGAAGCACGAGACGATCTTTGCGAACCTAAGACAGGTACGTAGTATTTGGAGTAGGGTGGGTCGCCGGGGGAGGCTCGATAGGATTAAGAAACGAATCCAAATCGAAAGCCTCGAGTGCAGAACGGACAGTGCTCCTCCTTAAGAAGTAGTTGCTTCGATCAAGACGAATTGCAAAATTCGGGAGATGGAAATTCGGAGAAGACTTGAGTGGGTGAAGTAGAAGGGTTTGCCATGATGATCGAGAGGATCAAAGTAGGTCGATACCATGTAAACCTTGGAGAAAGATAGTGCAGGAAGATGATTTACTTCTTCTGATTGAATGACATTAAATAGAATTATAAGAGTGCAACTAAGTCCTAGATAATAGGATCTAGATAATTGCAAGAGATTACAGTCTAAACTGAAGATTACAATAAAAGATATACAGCTAATTGTATTTCTCTAATATATTAACAAAACACAAATTTTATTCTGAGTATGGCTTTGGGTTTGGGTTTATATTTCTTTCGGTGTCTGGTTATGTCAATTTAATTCGGACAATTTTAGTTTAGACACAGAGTGACTTTGAACAATTGAACGAGAGTAAGTTTAAAAAAAAGTCCAAGTTGATCAAAATCCGAAATGAAACGCCAAAGAAGAAATAATCAATATTAGTGCATTTTAAGAGGCATTACAAATTGCAATTACAATATCAACAATATCAATCATGAAATATTAGTTCATGCCAATTGACAAACTCGATCACAAATAACAAATTGAAAATTAGAGTTGTTTGCGTACATATATACGTAACAATACAACTTTGCAGCGTTGCAAATACATAGAAAGAAGACTTCCCCATAGTGCGCACCACAATCATTCAAACTCCAAACATACATTACGCAATCAACGAAATATTTCTATGAAGTTGTTATTTTCACACCCAAATCGTCAAGAAATTGCTTGATCTCAATAAATAAACTAGATCGTTGAGTCTCCTTCTTTTCTCGGAAATGTGAGTGGCTCACATCTTGAGCAATATTCATAGTGTGCTGGAAATAGATAATAATCTTGATGCTATTACTCATCTCTTTCACTACCACTCTGCAAGACGGCTCAAAGAACTCCTGATGGGTTTCTAGAAATCTACAAGCAACAAAAACAACAACAACAACAACAACAACAACAACAACAAAAACGATTTCATGATCTACTATACGTGCAATAAATGATACCTAACTGTAATTTTATGTCCCAAATCAAAGTTATTAGTCCATCTTCTATGGGGCATTTCAGTCATAAGAAATTAAAAGGTATCATCCTAAAACCAATTGGTAATAGAAGGTGTAACCTACTAACTTATATACTAAGGCTTGTTCTTTCATATATATTATCAATGTGGGATAGGATTCTTTTGGTCTCTTCACATCTCTCATCAATCAAACAATTGTGTGGAATTGCAACATCAGAAGGGCAAAAATGTAGTACAATTCAAATGTAAATAAAGAACTTACATCTTAATGTAATCTTGCAATTTGAATATCTCGGGCATTTTTGTAGATGAACAAGAAACAACTCTATAACATCTGTTGGATCCGGTTTGCTTTCAAGGTTGATAATAAGTTTGGTTGCTAAATCTGAGTTTGGATACAACATTTTCTCTTTTGTTCCAATTTTCAAACAAGTTGTTGTCATTATGCTAATATTTTTCACCTCCACCTGCAAATGACCACAAAAAAAAGTGTGCTGGATTACTAATCAAAGTCTAACCATTTTGAAATTATGTGTTGTTTGAGTGGGTAAAATAACAAGGTATGTAACTTATTACCTCAACCCCATCAATGATGCATCGATCACCTATCGTAAATGGATGATTGATGAATGCAAAGATGAATCCTTTGAAGAAAGTTTTGCATGTATCTTCAAACACAAAAGTGAATGCAACAAATGGTGATCCAATCACTACGAGCACTTTTGTTGTTGCCAGGTCAGTGACAAGTAGCCATAATAGGGTGACCGCACCGATTATACACCAAACAAGAATCGTATTCAATACATTTGCCCTTTCATTGACATTGGATATTGTGTATCCAATAGCAAAACAACTTTTGTGTGCATCTACCTGTTTCACAGGAAAGGAAGTAATTGAGCAGCTAGCTTTAAAACATAAAGTGTACTTGACAGTGTCATTTAATTAACAGATAGAAAATGAGATAGACGATTTGAAGCTGCTAGGTAGAGATAGAGTGTTGTATCCAAAATAATATAAAGGCGATACATACCACCCATTTCTGAAAGGGTACTTGATTAATTTCCTTGGACGGGTACTCCGCTTGCAGCTCTTCTAGTAAGAAAGGTGCATCATCATCCCCAACTAGTTGTCGAATTTTTTCCTCTGTCACGTACTTCCTATTCCGATGAATTGATCACATATAGGTAATTAGTATACATTTTACTCAACAAAGAGAGAAATTAAAGCTAGAAAATAGTTCGATTTGTTGCAAGATCCTATGCTATAAGCAAGCTAGGAGCAATGGATGTCGACCCAAAATAAAGAAGCTAAGAGCAATGGAGGTATAAGTGCTTACTCGGGTCCTATCTTTTGATGATATAAATCAAGGGTTGCAGAAATCTGAGTGTCTTTGTCCCTCAACGATTGATTTGCATGTTTCAGGAGAAATAAGGTAGTCTTAAGCATTTGTTGGGAAGACAAATTTTGGGACAATATACGATCTTGAATGGTCTGTTTATAAGTACCTGCAGCAAGATTACTATTAGCTCTCTTTGCCTTCTCCTTTAATGGTTTTGGGTGCCATCCATATTTATAATTAATGTACCTCCAAGGCAATAAGAAATGGGACTTCTCGGAATCAAGGATGAGTTGTAGGAAGAAAAGGCGGAATGCAGCCATCAGAATTGTTCTCTTGAATCCGAAGAAGATTGCTTTAGCCCGCCACCGTAGCAACACTATGGTTTTCAGGATCCACAAAAAGGCGCCTACTAGAACCGAAGCCAGGGTCATGGTTATGTACTTATCAACATTAGGCAAGCGTGTAGCTATGGCTTGGTCCTGGTGGAAATAAAGCATCCATACTAGGAAAACGAAGACGACATTGATCATTGATGCGAAATTGTGAACCAAGCCAACTAAGAAATAAGTCGCATAGTGTGCTTCATTGATCACATAGTTCTCAAAGGCGATGATGGAAACAAAAAGAAAGGCGTAGACAAAGCAATAGCAGGAGGCGGCGAGAGCAAGCAAGGACCACTTCCAGTGAATCAACCCCAACAAGGTTGCACTTTTCATGCCGGGAAGTAGTAGGCTTATCACCAACCATAGGAGGAGGAGACACCCCACACGACACGTTATGGTCATAGTTAGGCGCGCAACCTTAAATCTTTTCAACGACTTATCCATGAACAGGTCGGGGTAGATATTGCCTGCATCTGCTGGCATTGTTGCCGAATACGTAATCACCGAACAAGAAAAAGGAGCAGATGAAGGATAGTAAAAGAAATGAATTAATTATCACCGCCAAGGATATATCGTAGATGATTTTATATAGAAACGCAGAGTGTGTTGAACAGGCGCCGGGGGCTTCTGGATAGGCTGCTGCGGCATGGCCTTTGAGCTCGTCGGCGTCGTGATCATGATCATGAGAATCACCGCTGTTGGCGTTAGGAGCACCGGTTGAGGCACGATCAGGCGGGATATTTTGCTCGATATCTCCCACTCCCACCACCACAGCATCGTGATGATCACCTTCCATGGGTAAGTAGCTTGATCTCTGATCGATCGATCGACAAGGGTACTCGATATGCCAATCTGCGTGTTAAGAACGTGAAAGCCTGCATAGGTAGCTGCTGCCCAATTAATTCAAATAATTAATTAACTCGAATGAATACTGAACTAGAACTTATCGCCACCGTATATAACTCATCGACCTAGTCTTTACTAAATTAATTAAAGAATATATATTAGCTTGAGATACACTCATCTCCATCTCAACTATGATGTTCATCGCCGGTTGCTGTTGTTTTCACGGTCGACATTTGACACAAACTACCTTAATCCTTAAACATATGAGATTTCCGACGGCCGGCTGTTAGGGAATAAAACCTTACATTTCCCATGGCCGGCTGTTAGGGAAACAATAAAAGGGAAATTTAACGAAAACCACCCCTTAAATACAACCTTTTACACTTAATCACCCGTTAAATATAAAATTATAGAAAACCACCCATTAAATGGTTAGAAAACCTTTTACACTTAATTTTGAAGAAAGGAAGAGGATTGAAGGATTTGAAGGTACATTGAGAAATTAAACAAAGAAGACGAAGAGGCAAGGAGACGACAGACGAGGGAGGCGTGCATCATGCTTTCCATTTCTCTCTCCACTTTCAATTCACGCGTGCCTATTAGAGCCATAATAATTTTTTTAATAGAAGTATACACATGGGCCTGATAAATTTGAGGCCCTGGTCAAGTGCACACTTTGCACTTGCTCAGGGCCGGGCCTGGTGTCATGATACAATAACGGAGCCAAAAATAAAAAAACAACAAACAATACGCTCTCATTGTTGAAAACCGAGATTCGAGATAATGAAAACGATTTGAGCGGAAGCGAGTGATAGAGAAGAGAGAAACTCAACACGCAAGCAAGAACGAACACCAAAGTTTACGAGGTTCGGCAAAAATTGCCTTTCCCTACGTCCTCGGGGCCTTAAGAATTGGCCGAATCCACTGAGTAATCTTTCAATAGAGGGTACAATCAAGCAATGCAAAGATAAACCCTAGATCTAGCATGTATGAGCCTTAGAGATAACGAGAGAAGAAGATCCCCCTGTGTGGGATGACTGGAGATCGAAGAACTCTTCAATTCTCCCAAACCCTAGATCTCCAGACGCGGAGGAAGCAGCCACCCAAGCCGGGAGCCAAGTTGCGCCACCACCAAGAGATCGCAGAGACTAACCGCCACATTTCGTCTTCACAGTCGCCGGGAAGAACTCGGAGATTGGTAACCCAAACCCTAGAAACCCTTTGAGAGCGTATGTGAGGAGACGGAGGAGAGAGAGAGCTAATCTGAGCATCCACGAGTCCGAAGCGAGCTTAAATAGCTAGGTCACCAGGTCTCAAGGGAAGCAAGGTCAAAACGCTGCGTTCCAACTCAAACCGAGACATGGGCTACCAAGGCTCGCTCCTCATCTTGAGATTGGGCTCGGTATGGGCCAAAGCCCACACGGTTGCTTCTTCTTCTTTATATATATCATACATATTATACACAGATAATATACTATAGGTTATACATTATACTCCACTATTGTCCATTAGACTCGTTAGAGGATCAAGTCGATTTCTCGACTCAATATGACTCAGTCGAGCATAACTACAACCGTGCATCTATGTATACCTTAGTATATATTATATATGTTTTATGTATACTCATCATATACACATACATGATACAAGCACATAACAATATTACATGCAACATACATGAAAGAAAGACATAGGGAAATAAACACATAACATTACAACAAATCACCCTCTATTTTTCTAAGTCTTACTCCAGGCAGACCATAACCTAAGCAAAGTGGATTCCAAACCAGTTCGTCATCAGCTAGAAATGCAAAGATCACCCATGGACATCCTTCAAGTGGAGGAAGTTCCTACATAACACACATTTTTCATAAGGAACAATTTTAGTGCCAAAATCTGCAGGGTTAAGCTTACCATCAATTTTCTTAACATGTATGACATTATGTTCCACTTTCTCACGAATAAAGTGGTATCTAACATCAATATATTTAGTACGCTCATGGTACATGGGGTCCCTGCTGACGAAATCGGCCGAAAAACATCTGAGAATAAATAAGAAAAGTAATGATAAAAAGGGGAATAGAACGATTAATATTATCGTCCGCGATCTAAGACAACCACCCACCTTTTAGGGTCACCCCATCCGCGGACAAGAGAAGGGGCCACGTGCCCTACATGCCCACATCCCACGAGTAAAACACGTGTCGATCAAGAAGCAACACGTGGTGGAAGCCAGAGGACTTCTCGTCAGCTATAAAAGGGAAAACATAACTATATAAAAGGACTTTTGGCCGGAACAAGAGAGAGGGAGAGAGAGAGCGGATAAGAAAGCATGTTTACTCCAATAAAAGATCCACAAATAGAGAGACGATAGAGAGACGATATTGAGACTATAACTAAGGAGAAAAACTGCTCCGCGGATGAAATTAAGCCATATCTGCGTGTAATCGAAAGGGTCAGTATCATAAGCCAAGAGTATGAGGTGAGGATCGAGGAAGTCGTGACCATCTTCTCATATCGAACGGGGAACGACAGGTAAGCGATCGGTCCACATTTCGTTGACGAAGTCTCAAAAAAAAGATAGTCTTGTAGGGACTTAGAACCTCCCGCGGCACAGGTTGGGTCACGCCGAATTTCTCGGTGCGGGTCAGGTAAGCCCGTCGGGAGAGTCCGGGGTCCCACGAGGTCCACCTCCGGGTCCCACCGAAAGTAGAAACCTGAAAGCAGCCACCCAAGCCAGGAGCCAAGCTGCGCCACCACCAAGAGATCGCAGAGACTAACCACCACCTTAATCTTCACAGTCGCTGGGAAGAACTCGGAGATTGGTAACCCAAACCCTAGAAACCCTTTGAAAGCGTATGTGATAGCATCTATTTAGTGATGATTCTAGAGCATGTTTGCATAGGATCTAGGGCCTTTGAGTAAGTATTATATGTATTTTTGGCCCTTTTTGGTTTAGTTTGGTGGAATCGGTGTCTACCGCTCGATTGTTATGATTTCAGGCGTTGCGGAGCGGTTTTGGCGTCGATTCAAGAGTTTAAAGAGAAAGAGGTGGCTCGATGATCTTCGCTATGCTAAAAAGTCATCAAAGATAAGCTAGGGGGCACGGGATCAAGGAAACGTGCCAAGTAAAGCGAAGCAAGCTCGGCAAAGCTAAGTTCCAGAAACCACTCGGCCGAGTGGTGCCAGAGTGAAGTAATATGAACAAGTCAGAAGGCACTCGACCGAGTGCAGAAACCACTCGAGACTCACTCTGGTCGAGTGCTTAATAGTCATAGCTTTTCAGAGTCCACTCGACCGAGTGCAAAAACCACTCGGCCGAGTGTTTCCTGTGTTCCAAATTAAATTCGTTTTCTTTTCTAAACAAAAGGGGGGATTCGAAAGGTTGAAGGGGGAGGTCGATTTTTGGGTCCAAAATTGAGACATTGTAGAGGGTTGGAGAGAGCTTTAGGAGACTAGAGATTTTTGGGAAGAAAACCTTGTTCGATCTATCAAATTCCGGTAATTTCCGTTCCATCTCCGTTGTTCTATGTTTGTTTTGCTGAATTTGATTGAATCAAGCATGTACTTATCCATGAGTTGCTAGATTCCCTGTTCTAGGGTTGGGATTGTCCCGACGATGCGGAAATAGGCTTGTTCTTAGTATCTCTCGAATGATTCCCGAATTAGATTGTGGTTTAATCGTGTTGTACTAAATCTGATTGATGTGAGTCGATTAGATCCGATTTAGGGTTTGAAATCGAAAGACTAAAACCTTAAATTGGAATTTAGATGGTGATTCGAGACCGACAGGTGATTAGGATCCATCGGAACTACATGATTAAACCCGAAGTTTATTGAGGATTTATAGGTTGTCATAGACGTTATAGGCAATTTTGATATTATTCGGAGCTGAAAGGCGATGTTAGTGTGATTATTGCCTAGAACTCTATGAACTTAGAGGGTCTGAATCGGTTGCTTGAGCCCGAAAGGAGAATTGCTAACCGATTTAGGCACATTCGTGCTAAATCCGAAAGGGGATGCACGATTACCTTAGATGACCTACCTTCACAATCTGATTTTGGAATCACTCGAGCAAGAAAATATTTTATGCCTATTGATGATGCATTGTTGGTAAATCCTTGTCCCTA
The DNA here is from genome assembly GCA_963922045.1 of Persicaria maculosa. Lineage (NCBI taxonomy): Eukaryota > Viridiplantae > Streptophyta > Magnoliopsida > Caryophyllales > Polygonaceae > Persicaria > Persicaria maculosa. The sequence goes on from OY998253.1 coordinate 80,692,705, forward strand.
GAACGCTTTCCCCATACATATTTCTCAACATTAAATCGATTTTCTTGGTTACTTTATACACACTCTCTAAAATCTGTTTGTTTATTCTGAACTTGGTTGAACTAGCTTGAAAGTACAATCGATACTCCTCCGGTCCTTGAGGATACGACACTTGATTACTACAACTGAACCCATACACTTGTGGGTGTAGGTTTTTAGCCTATCAAGTTTTTGGCGCCGTTGCCGGGGACTGGTGCTAGTATCGATCGTCCTTTTGACGACTAGTTCTCTAAGTTCTTTTTGTTGCTCTGATTTGTTTTTGTTTTTGGCCTCAGGTTGTGATTTGAATGCGAAAAAAGAAAGACTCTACCAATCTATTGCCTTTTGATCCCGAACCTGAACGCACATTCCACAAGAGAAGAGCTACGATGGCTTATGCAATCGCCAGATTGGCAGAACTAGAGCGACAAATGGCTCAAAGAGATCAAGAAAATGCTGAACTTCGACAATAGCTGGCTGATCAACAATTACAGCTCGGCTAACCCCAAGGGCCGGCAACTCTAGGAGAGCGGATGGATCCAGCTCAGTTCCTACCACGACCAGGTGTTGTTCTTCCTGCTTTAACACCCGTTAATTTTGAGCTAAAGCCTGCACTGTTGAATATGATAAGGCAGAATATGTTCAATGGGCTTCCTGCTGAGAGCCCTCATCAGCACATATCCACCTTCAAAGAATTGATGGACACAGTGAGAGTTCAGGGTGTCGCTCGTGAAGAGTTGTTATTGCGATCATTCTCCTTCTCACTTGCAGGGAAAGCTAGACATTGGTACAACTCCATCCCTGCTGGCACAGTCACCACTTGGGAGGAACTGTCATCTGAGTTCCTGAATCAATTCTTCCCGCCAGCCAAGACTGCTGAGATGAGGCGGAAGATAAATTCTTTCATGGTTGGAGATGGGGAGAACATCCATGAATCGTGGGAGAGATTCAAGGATCTTTTGTTTGAGTGTCCTCACCATGGGATATCAAAGCTGAATCTGTTGGAGATTTTCTACAAGGCTGTCAGTGACAACACTAGAGTGCTTATTGACTCCTCATCTGGAGGAGAATTTTCGGAAATGGGAGCTGAAGATGCTTGGGCGTTCATTGAGAAGACAGCTAAGAGATGTGGGAAATACTCGCAACCCAGGGCGCTCTCTACTGTAAAAAGGGGTGCAGGGATCTATGAGGTGGATGCTACAACTTATAAGGATGCTAGATATGACTCATTGGCTGCTAAAATTAAACGTCTAACCTCAGTTATGGAGAAGTCCTTGTCTACCAAGGAGGTGAATGTTGCAGGCTCTAGACCGGTGCCATGTCAGTTCTGTGGATCTCAAGATCACACTATTTCGGCTTGTCAGATTTACGCCTCCCAAGGTGATGAAAGTCAAGAGGAGGAAGTTGGCTACATGGGCAACAACTACAATAGGGGTCAAGGGTATAACCGAAACTTTAACAACTACAACCCTCGAGCGAGGGACCACCCTGGTTTCTCCTATGCCAACAAGCAAGCTGCAGAAGGACCACCTCCTGGTTTCCCACCAAAAGCCCCACCACAGAAGGACAGGATGGAGACAATGATGGAGCAGCTTATGGGTACCGTTAAGTGTCTAGCTGGAGAAGTGCAGAATCTCACTAGGGGGCAGAAAATGCTTGAGACTCAGGTAGCTCAGCAGGCCAACAACACCTTCAGGCCTACTGTGTCCTTAAGGAGTGGTAAGCAATTAGAAGATCCGAGGTCCTCCGAGCCAACTGGAGCTCAAGAGAATGCTAAGGAAGGAGATAAAGTTGTTGAGTCGGTGACAGAGCCACCATATGTCCCACCTCCTCCTTACAAGCCACCGCTTCCATTTCCACAAAGGAAGGCTCAAGCTCAGATCGAGAAGCAATACGGGAAGTTCTTGGAGGTGTTGAAGAAGCTCTACCCCTTCACCGATGCTTTGTCCCAAATGCCCTCCTATGTAAAGTTTTTGAAGGAGATCCTCTCTAACAAGAGGAAGCTAGATGAATGTCAGACGGTGTTTCTTAATGAGGAGTGCAGTGCCTTGATCCAAAACAAGCTGCCACCTAAGCTGGAGGACCCAGGTAGTTTCGTTGTCCCTATTTCTTTTGGTCATGGTCCTGATTATAAAGCTCTATGTGATTTGGGAGCTAGTACAAGCTTGCTTCCTCTCTCTATTTGTAAAAATCTAGACTTAGGAGAGCTTAGACCTGCTAGGATGCAACTTATTATGGCGAACAGGTCCGTAGCCCACCCCGCTGGTATCTTGGAGGATGTTCCTATAAAGGTGGGTAAGTTCTTTGTACCTGTTGATTTTGTTGTTTTAGATATGGATGCCGACATTCGTTGTCCGGTTATTCTTGGAAGGCCCTTTTTGGCCACTGCAGGTGTCGTGATTGATGTCCGGAAAGGGACTTTTTCCTTTGAAATAGGGGATGAGAAAATTGTGTTTAACCTCCCTAAATCTTTGAAAGCCCCTGTTTTTGAGGATGAATGTCACAGGATTGATGTAATAGATGAAGGAGCTCAAGATGTCATGACGGAGGTGATCGAGCGAGACCCTCTAGAGCTATGTCTTATGGAGAGTGTAACTGATGCTGGTGATGATGAGCTACTTGCTGAAGTAGTTCAGGGTTTGGAAGCTGCTGTAGAAGACCCCGAAGCTGTTTTTGAGGTTTTGCAAAAAGATGATGAAGACTTGGGAGGTGCACCTAAGCTGGAGTTGAAGCCACTTCCTTCTACTTTGAGGTATGAATTATTGGGTCCTAATTCCACTTATCCTGTGATTGTGAGTGCTAGCCTAAGTCTGGATGAAACTGAAAAGTTGTTGCATGAGCTTAGATTGCATAAGAAGGCTTTAGGCTACACCATTGATGATTTGAAAGGGATTAGCCCCTCCATGTGCATGCATAGGATTTTGATGGAGGATGATCATAAACCCACCCGAGAGCATCAAAGAAGGCTTAACCCTAACATGAAAGAAGTTGTGAAAAATGAAGTGCTTAAATTGTTAGATGCTGGTATTATTTTTCCTATTTCTGATAGCAAATGGGTTAGTCCCGTTCATGTGGTTCCTAAGAAAGGAGGGATGACTGTTGTCAAGAATGATAGGAATGAATTGATTCCTAATAGGACTGTTACAGGTTGGAGAATGTGTATAGATTATAGGAAGTTGAATGCCTCCACCCGAAAAGATCATTTCCCCCTTCCCTTCATAGATCAGATGCTTGAGAGGTTAGCTAAGCATTCTTATTACTGTTATTTGGATGGATATAGCGGATTCTTTCAAATTCCTATCCATCCAGATGATCAGGAAAAGACTACTTTCACTTGCCCTTACGGCACCTTTGCATATAGGAGAATGCCTTTCGGTTTGTGTAATGCCCCTGCTACTTTTCAGCGTTGCATGATGGCCATATTTTCTGATTTCATTGAGGACATTATGGAATTGTTCATGGATGACTTTTCTGTGTATGGTTCCTCTTTTGATGCTTGCTTGTCTAACTTGTCTCGAGTCTTGCAGCGTTGTGAAGAAGTGAACCTTGTCTTGAATTGGGAGAAATGTCATTTTATGGTAAGAGAAGGTATTGTCCTTGGTCATTTGGTTTCTAACCGTGGTATTGAGGTGGATCGAGCTAAGATAGATTTGATTGAGAAATTACCACCTCCTACCTCGGTTAAGGGCGTTAGGAGTTTTCTAGGCCATGCTGGCTTCTACAGGAGGTTCATTAAAGATTTCTCTAAAATTGCTAAGCCTCTTTCTAACTTGCTAATGAAAGATGTTGCTTTTGATTTTTCTCCAGAGTGCCATGAGTCCTTTCGCAGGTTGAAGGAGGCATTGATCTCATCTCCTATTATGCAATCTCCTGATTGGGATCTTCCATTCGAGATAATGTGTGATGCCAGCGACTACGCAGTTGGGGCCGTGCTGGGTCAAAAGAAGGATAATAAGCTCCATGCCATCTACTATGCCAGTAGAACTTTGGACGAAGCTCAGAAAAATTATGCCACAACAGAGAAGGAATTGCTTGCTATAGTATTTGCTTTTGAGAAGTTTCGGTCTTATCTGGTGGGTGCTAAGGTAATTGTGTATACGGATCATGCTGCGATCCGATACTTGCTACAAAAGAAAGATGCAAAGCCGCGTCTGATTAGGTGGATCCTTCTTCTCCAAGAGTTCAATTTGGAGATTAAGGACAAGAAGGGCACGGAGAACCTGGTTGCCGATCATTTGTCCAGGTTACCGCCGGAGCAACTAGAGCACACTTCATCTGAGCCTCCCATCGATGAGTCTTTTGCGGATGAACATTTACTTGACTTCGCCGCTGAGATCTTGAGCACCACTTCTGAGGTACCATGGTATGCCGATTTCGTGAACTACATTGTATGTAATGAGTTGCCTGGTGGTCTGTCATTTCAGCAAAGGAAGAAATTCTTGAAGGACGTTGTGCATTATTATTGGAGTGAGCCATACCTTTTTAAAAGGTGCTCCGATGGACTTTACAGTAGATGCATTCCGAGGGAAGAAGTCCTTAGTGTCATCAAACATTGTCATTCTCTACCAGTTGGAGGTCATGCTAGCACCTCCAAGACTGTGGCCAAGGTATTTCAATCTGGTTTCTATTGGCCTACTATGTTCAAAGATGTCAGGGAATTTGTTGTTTCTTGTGATGAGTGTCAAAGGACAGGGAATATCTCGAGGAGAAATGAGATGCCGCTGAATAGCATTTTAGAGGTTGAGTTGTTTGATGTGTGGGGAATTGACTTATGGGACCATTTCAATCTTCTGGCCATACAAGTATATACTTGTGGCGGTGGACTATGTGTCGAAATAGGTTGAAGCTGTAGCAACTCCCACTAATGATGCTAAGGTGGTCACAAAGTTCATCAAGAATGTGATCTTCTCGAGGTTTGGAGTTCCTCGATTTCTGATTAGTGATGGCGGTTCCCATTTCATTGAGAGAAATTTTGAGGCTTTGCTGAAGAAGTATGGGGTTCATCACCGGATTGCAACCCCATACCATCCTCAAACGAGTGGGCAAGTAGAGGTCTCCAACCGGGAGATCAAAAGCATCTTGGAGAAAACTGTGTCTCGCTCCCGAAAGGATTGGGCGACAAAGTTAGATGATGCTTTGTGGGCTTACAGAACTGCTTTTAAGGCTCCGATAGGTACTACTCCATACAAGCTGGTGTACTGGAAATCTTGTCATCTCCCCGTTGAGTTGGAGCACAAAGCCTATTGGGCGATTAAGACACTAAATCTGGACATGAAGCTAGCCGGAGAAAAGCGGCAATTACAGTTGCAAGAGCTTGAGGAGCTGCGTTTGGAGGCTTATGAGAATGCCAAGATTTACAAGGAGAGAACTAAAAAGTGGCATGACAAGCACATCTCACCTAAGGAGCTTCAAGAGGGCGACCTCGTCTTACTCTTCAACTCGAGGTTGAGATTGTTTCCGGGCAAGTTAAAGTCGAGATGGAGTGGCCCTTTTACGGTAAAGAAGGTTTATCCACATGGTGCTGTCGATGTTTGGAGTGAAAGGACCGGCGAGTTCAAGGTAAATGGGCAAAGGTTGAAGAAGTATTTCGTCGGGCATCCGATCGAGAGGGTCATTTCCATCGACCGTCTTGATCCAAGCACTTGAAGGTGATGGAAGGTCGGCTTCAGACCTTAAACCAGCGCTTATCGGGAGGCAACCCGAGGTAAGTCTTCTTTCTTGGAAAAAAAAAATTGTTGTTTTAATTTTTTTCGGAAATGGGAATGCAGGGTTCACTCGGTCGAGTGTAATTTCCACTCGACTGGAGTGTCTGCTCGAGTGCATTGCGGAGAGGAGAGGAAATTAGCCACTCGGTCGAGTGGTCATTCCACTCGGTCGAGTGGAACCTGCCCAGATTTCCGTTCAAAAAAAAAAAGTTTTTTTATTTTTATTTTTCTCTTTCCCTTCTCTTTCTTTCTTTCTTCTCCCCCGTACCCCTGCTGAATCTGGGCAGAACTCCCTCACGTCCTCACTCGCCTCTCGTCCTCACTCGCCTGCAGTCACCCTCGCCGCTGCCCAGCACTCCGGCGTCGCCGCCCTGTAGTCGCCGTCGCCGCCCTGTAGTCGCCGTCGCCGCCCTGTAGTCGCCGTCGCCGCCCTGTAGTCGCCGTCGCCGCCCTGCAGTCGCCCTCGCCGCCCAGCAGCCGCCACTCCCTTTTCTCTCTCTTTCCTCCATTGCTAGTCTCTATTTTCTTCTCTTTTTCTTCAAGAACTTGGTAAGTTTCCTCCTCTTCTAATCTCTTTTGCTCAGATTCGGTTACTTCTTCAACTAATTTGAGGTTTGAGTGGTTGTTTTGAGGAATTGAAATTGTTAGGGTTTGTGGAGATTTAGTTGGGGGAAAATTGGGGTTTTGAGGATTGGATGAGTTTATGAGTGATTTGTGCTTGTGCATCTCATGAGTTTGTTTGTTAATGGTTATTGTGGAAATGTGGTTGAATTTTGAGGAAATTTTGTTGAATGTGGCTAAATTTGATTGTTGGAGGAGATGAATGTGCTCTTGAATTTTTGCAAGTCATGTGTAAATTCCAATAATCTTGTGGCTTGTTTGAATATTTTTTTTTTGAAATAGCTCATCACATTGGGTTGTTGTGGTTTCATGATATTGTTGAAAATTTATTGAGCTTGATGATGTTCTTGGGTGATTTTGTACCCCATGGTTTACTTGAGATTCTTGATATGGGGTATGTGTGCATCAATTGTTATACTTTTATTGGTCTTGTGTGAATTGTGGGAGTTAGATTTTCATGAGAATACTTCTTTGTACTCCCTTGTTTGAAGTTGCTTGATGGTGTTCTGGAGTAGATATATGGCTTGTTGGAGCTTTGTGCATGAATTTTTATTTGATCATATATGTTGAAGTGCAAAAGTTCAAGTATGGGGTTCAGGATGTGTAGTCCTTGATGATTTTGATGTTTGCTTGTATCGAGTTGCTCACTCTCTTTTCCGCAGGTTTTTCCATGGGTGACCAACCACCTCTCCGTCTTGCTACTGCTGAGCAAAGGAAGTTGTACTCAAAGGTGAAGGATCGGGCCGTTCGTCCGACCCAATTCATGAACCCTAGAATCCTTGAAAGATTGGGACTTTTGGATGACATGAACTTTCTCGTCGACAGGCTCTCCCTTCGGGCTATTTGGAATTGTCGGCTACCCTCTTGCCCTCAGCTGATCAGGGAGCTTGTTTGCACAATCAAACATGACGGGGACAAGGTGAACTTCCGGCTGGGAAATGCAAATTATTCACTTACTATGGATAGGTTCTGCGCTGCGTTCGGCCTCACTAATGATGGCCCAACGCTACCCTTGGGGAAGGGTGATCGGAACAGATTTTGGTTCGAGCTGACTCGTGAACGTGGTTATCGGGCGGATAGAGCAAAAAGCTCATCTTGTGTACATCCTTCTATCCGATTGTTCCACCGCTTCCTCGCGAGTACTGTTTTTGCTAGAGAAGGGAGTCAAGGATGCTTGGGAGCACTCCAGTTGCGTGCTCTGTATAGCGCATTACATGACCAACCCATGAATCTGGGGTGTACAATGATGTATCGGTGGTTGAAAGAGGCCGAGCACATGGCCGCTATTGCTCTCGGGGGGCTAGTTTCTATGTTAGCCATTGCTGTAGGCATAGACATTTCCGCATATGAGCAGATCGACACCACAACTGAGTGGTCCCTTCAGGAGCTCGAGCGCTGCCAACTACTTACTATCCGAGGGTCATCGGTCCTTTTCACAGATAGGTCTCCGGCCAAGCGTCATTTACCACTCCCTCTTCCACATTTGGTGTGCTATTAGTGTCTTTTTCCTTTTGTTTTTCGTTTCTATCTAGAGTCTGCACTTTTATTATTATCGTCTCTGTCATGTATATATTTTTATCTTTATCATGGGTCTTGCTCCTTTTGAACTTTTGGACCTACATCTGATTCTGGAATGTTGTGGTGGTTGGAATATTTGATGATTGCTTGAGCATTGAGCTACTGCCTTGTTTGACTAGATAACATGTATACCCTCTTGCTCGATTATGTGTATATCTCGCCTCATACTTGGATACTCGAGCTTGTTACCGCATAATGGGGTTTATGTGCACAAATTGAAATATGATTGAGGCAGTTTGTCAGCCCATTTATCCTTACCTACCCTTGCACTTGACCATATGCTTGAAGCCTTCTGAGCCTTAGAAGCTTGTTTCTTTGCTAGCTCCACAAGATTTTCATATCCCGCTATTTGCCTTTACCCAATCCGGGATTTTGGGTCATGATAGTGTGTTTTGTTGTGTGTATGTGCTTCAAGTATGAGATGATTTCTCTTGATTGTGAAAATGAAAAAAAAAAAGAAACAAAAAAGGGAGAGAAAGAGAAAAGTCTTGGGATAAGAGGAGGATAAAATTCACTCTTGTGCAAAAGTCAAGAAAGAAAAAATACGGTTAGTAACCGATCCTGCTTGTGGAGAATAAAATTCACACAAGGAGGAAGAAATGCAAAGTGAGATGATCAAGACACTTAGTAACCGGGTGCATTCATCACAAATATTTGTATTCGCGTAAAACGGTGTCGAGACTAGAGAGTGAAATAAAAAAAATTCTTAAAAAAAAAATTGAAAAGAAAAGAAAAAAAAAAAAAAGAGGAGAATTTTTTTTGAAGTGATTGACAAGAGTGAAGATGAAAAAAATTGTTGTGATGGAGTTTGTTTAGTGGATTGGTATGAGTTTGATTCTTTGAAGTTGGTGTTTTTCCGATTGTTCTTACATGATCCTTTTTCCCGGATTTTAGCACCACATGGCCTGAAATTTTCCATACCTAACTGTTTTCACCTTAGCCCCATCATAACCCTATAAAGCCCTCATGATTTTATTGTGTGCATAAATTCAAGCGGTGATTTTGTTGACGATTTTCAAGCTTTGTGGATGATGAGTTTTGAGGTTGAGATTTGAGCAAAATGCATTTTGAGGGTTTGGAAATTGATGAGCTAGTTGAGCTTTGGTTGTTGGCTATGATATGCTAGGACGGCATTCGTCGAATATTTTACATTAGTAGATGCTATTTTGTGATTATTGTCTTGGTCTTGCTTGGGGACAAGCAAGGTTAAGTATGGGGTATTTTGATAGCATCTATTTAGTGATGATTCTAGGGCATGTTTGCATAGGATCTAGGGCCTTTGAGTAAGTATTATATGTATTTTTGGCCCTTTTTGGTTTAGTTTGGTGGAATCGGTGTCTACCGCTCGATTGTTATGATTTCAGGCGTTGCGGAGCGGTTTTGGCATCGATTCAAGAGTTTAAAGAGAAAGAGGTGGCTCGATGATCTTCGCTACGCTAAAAAGTCATCAAAGATGAGCTAGGGGGCACGGGATCAAGGAAACGTGCCAAGTAAAGCGAAGCAAGCTCGGAAAAGCTAAGTTCCAGAAACCACTCGGCCGAGTGGTGCCAGAGTGAAGTAATATGAACAAGTCAGAAGGCACTCGACCGAGTGCAGAAACCACTCGAGACTCACTCTGGTCGAGTGCTTAACAGTCATAGCTTTTTAGAGTCCACTCGACCGAGTGCAAAAACCACTCGGCCGAGTGTTTCCTGTGTTCCGAATTAAATTCGTTTTCTTTTCTAAACAAAAGGGGGGATTCGAAAGGTTGAAGGGGGAGGTCGGTTTTTGGGTCCAGAATTGAGACATTGTAGAGGGTTGGAGAGAGCTTTAGGAGACTAGAGATTTTTGGGAAGAAAACCTTGTTCGATCTATCAAATTCCGGTAATTTCCGTTCCATCTCCGTTGTTCTATGTGTGTTTTGCTGAATTTGATTGAATCAAGCATGTACTTATCCATGAGTTGCTAGATTCCCTGTTCTAGGGTTGGAATTATCCCGACGATGCGGAAATAGGCTTGTTCTTAGTATCTCTCGAATGATTCCCGAATTAGATTGTGGTTTAATCGTGTTGTACTAAATCTGATTGATGCGAGTCGATTAGATCCGATTTAGGGTTTGAAATCGAAAGACTAAAACCTTAAATTGGAATTTAGATGGTGATTCGAGACCGACAGGTGATTAGGATCCATCGGAACTACATGATTAAACCCGAAGTTTATTGATCGAAAGTGAAACTAAACTTCTTGAGGATTTATAGGTTGTCATAGACGTTATAGGCAATTTTGATATTATTCGGAGCTGAAAGGCGATGTTAGTGTGATTATTGCCTAGAACTCTACGAACTTAGAGGGCCTGAATCGGTTGCTTGAGCCTGAAAGGAGAATTGCTAACCGATTTAGGCACATTCGTGCTAAATCCGAAAGGGGGTGCACGATTACCTTAGATGACCTACCTTCACAATCTGATTTTGGAATCACTCGAGCAAGAAAATATTTTATGCCTATTGATGATGCATTGTTGGTAAATCCTTGTCCCTAGAACGCTTTCCCCATACATATTTCTCAACATTAAATCGATTTTCTTGGTTACTTTATACACACTCTCTAAAATCTGTTTGTTTATTCTGAACTTGGTTGAACTAGCTTGAAAGTACAATCGATACTCCTCCGGTCCTTGAGGATACGATACTTGATTACTACAACTGAACCCATACACTTGTGGGTGTAGGTTTTTAGCCTATTAGTATGTGAGGAGACGAAGGAGAGAGAGAGCTAATTTGAGCATCCAGGAGTCCGAAGCGAGCTTAAATAGCTAGGTCACCAGGTCTCAAGAGAAGCAAGGTCAAAACGCTGCGTTCCAACTCAAACCGAGACATGGGCTACCAAGGCTCGCTCATTTGGAGATTGGGCTCGGTATGGGCCAAAGCCCACATGGTTGCTTCTTCTTCTTTATATATATATCATACATATTATACACATATAATATACTATAGGTTATACACTATACTCCACTATTGTCCATTAGACTCGTTAGAGGATCAAGTCGATTTCTCGACTCAATACGACTCGGTCGAGCCCAACTACAACCGTGCATCCATGTATACCTTAGTATATATTATATATGTTATATGTATACTCATCATACACACATACATGATACAAGCACATAAAAATATTACACATGCAACATATATGAAAGCAAGACATAGGGAAATAAACACATAGCATTATAACACTCATTATAATTGAAAAATTAAACAACAAATAGTTTTCATTTAATGAATACGAACATTATTAAATTTATAATGGGTCTCATCTGATTGTTGAAGCATTCTACTCAAGACTTCCACACAAAGGACAAACAAATAGGGTGGTAATAGGTCTCCCTGCTTGAGCCCTCGCTTCCAAAAAACCCCTTATGGGGCACCGTTTATAAGGATTGAAAAGGTCGTCGTCGAAACACACTCCATGATTAGGTTCACTAGCCTTTCCGGAAACCTCAAGTACTTCAGAGTGGATCTAATAAAGTCATAGTTCAGATAATCGTGCACTTTCTAAAGGTCCACTTTTATAGTGCATCTCCCTGAGACTCGCTTTGTACCATAACCATTCATAATCTCAAGTGCAACAACAGAGTTATGAGCAATGGATCTTCTGGGAATGAACGCTCCTTGACAATATGAAATAAGACTCCCCAAGAGATTCTTGATACAGCTAGCTATAATCTTTAATACTTCTTTCATGATTGTATTGCAATAGGAAATTGGCCTCAAGTCTTTACCCATTGTAGGATTCGACACTTTCGGCATGAGGGAGATAAAGGTCGTATTTAGTTGTTTTAGAACTTGGCCATTCTTAAAAATCTCCCTAACAACTTCAATTCACATGTATCCCTTCCCACAATTTCCCAAGCGTCCTTGAAAAACTGGCTTCCAAACCCATCCGGACCGGGCGATTTGTTAGCACCTATACTCCAGATACTTTTCCTCACCTCATAACTTGGAATGGCCATCAGTGCATCCAATTGACCTGCTATCAATTTGCTTCCAGGAAGGTCCATATGGAACATAGAAGTAGTGACCGAGGAAGAGAGAAAACCAGTATAATAATTGAGCACATGCCTACGAATGGCATTATCCTCCTCAATCATATCCCCTTTTTCATCTCTCATAACCAAGATTGGATTACGGGTCCTCCTTTCCTTCACATTTCTGTAAAAAAAAAAGGGAAGACATCTCCTCCCCCATGGTTAACCAATGTAGTTTGGCTTTTTGAGTGGTGAGACTAATCAGCCTCGCAACATATTGCTCTTTAGGTCCTTTTCTGCTGCACTTATCTTCTCAACCAACTGCACACTACCTATGTCCACTTGCAATTGCTTCTTGCAGTTCGTGTAAGATCCCTCTCTGCAGCTTAATTTGGGATTGGAGCTCAGGGAAACGAGCTTTATCCCAACTTCCCAAGGCTTAAGAGCTTCCTTCACACTCTTTAACTTCTTAATAGGGGTGTGCAGAAAAAACCGACACAACTGACTCGACACGAAAACACGGCGATACGACACGAAAAAACACGAACCGAAAATGACATGAACCAGTAAAACACGAAAATAAATGGTTCGTGTTCGGATCGGACAAATCTCGTTATCGGATACCCGACACGAACCGTTTATTTTTTTATTTATTTAAATATGTAATTTTTATAGGATTAGCATAATATATTCTTATATTATTTGAAAAGTAACAAAATCCAAGTTGCTATGGTTGTGGGGGCGTGTACTAGGAGGTCTGAGGTCAGAGGTTCAATTCTTCAAAATGTCCCCTTTCCCAATTTTTTCCATTAATGACAAAAGGTAAAAGATGACCTCGGCCGGATACCTGACACGACACTGACAAAAGGTAAAAGATGACCTCAACCAGATACCCGACACGATTAACCGTGTTGTGTCGGGTATTCGATTATGAATACCCCTACTTCTTAACTAGCTTCAAAAGACAAAAGGTAAAAGATGACCTCATCCGGATACCCGACACGACACTGACAAAAGGTAAAAGATGACCTGAGCCGGATACCCGACACGATTAACCGTGTCGGGTCTGGTATTCGATTATGAACACCCCTACTTTTCTTAAGTAGCTTCAACTGAAAAGAACCCTCCATTACGTTGCACCAAGCTGCTAAAACTAAGTTTTTAAACTCCTCATCTTTTTCCCAAAAGTTCTTATATTTAAACGGATAATGCCTTTGTACAGCCTAATTCCGAAGAATTGCCACATCTGGCGAGTGAGCTTTCGTGTCTACGAACGACTCCATCCAATAGTCTTTCACCATTACACGATCCAATTTCCTTTCAAGCCTAGCTTCCCCGCTCTATCGATTATTCCATGTCATATTAGCCCTAGAGAAAGGCAAATCTACAATCCCACAATCCTCCATGACAGTTTACGATTCCTCAAATTCTTCTTTATTTGCTAATTTTTGTTGTAGCCATTTCTCTTTGATTCTGAGCCCACAATTTAGATCTCCCAAAACAATCCAGGGCAGATCCATCAAACTAGCAATATCACACAGCTCTTGCCACAATGGCTCCCTTTCATTTTTATAATTATAAGCATAGACAAAGGAAAGTTCAAATTTGAATTTTCTGTCCTTCGTTTCCACCAACCAATGGATAAATTGATCCTGGACCGGCTGGACTCACATTACTTGGACATCAAACACAAAGGATTCCAAGCCACCCGAATTCTCCCCTTCACCTGGTCATCACCATTTACTACTACAGCCCAGCCATTCATGAGTGTTCCTTTTGCTTCCTCAAAACAACAACAACAACCCAGTATATCCCGCGATGAAGCGGTGTCTGGGGGGTCAGGGTGTACGCACTCATACCCCGAACAGGTCGAGAGAGTGTTTCCAAAAGACCCATAAGAGCATGGAACAAGGACACTAAGGGTACAGAAGGTAAAAGAACAGTAAAGAAACTCAAAAGAAGGCACAGATTAAGAGACATTAGGACATAACAACATAGCCTAAAATACTACACATCAGCAACCCGTATACACCCCTCCACTGGACTCTATCTAAAGCCACATCTTCCGTTAGATTCAGAAGATAAAGGTCTTGGCGAATGACCTCCATCCAGCTCTTCTTAGGTCTACCTCTCCCCCTGCGGGTAACTCCCAGATCCAAGTTCTCACATCTACGAACTGGGTACCTCTCCCCCTTCGCTTCCTCAAAACTCCTCAACAATTTCGTTTCCAACAAACCAATCATTGCTATATCATTATCAAAACAATAAGAATTTATTAAATTATTTTTAACGGGTTCTTTAATCCCCGCTAATGCCGCTATATTCCAAGCTGCTACTTTGATTTTATCCATCAACAAGCTTCTTGTGAGTGCTACCCTCACTGATCGATTCAGCATTCTCATTATCCAATTGTTCTTGCCCTAGTGCAGTAAACCTCGATGGAGAACCAACTGTATCCAGCCCATCTCTACTCAGATCTACCACATTTTTTCCTTTAGCAGCTTTCCTGTTTGAAACTCCACTCCACCCATTAAGCACATTCTGAGCAATACAATCTAAATTAGAATTCAGATCACTCCTCACGCTCATGTTTTTCTATGAAACTAATATACTCTCTTTTCTTTGCACCGGTTGTGTTCTATTCCCCAAGGTTTGTTGCTCTGAACTGTTGGCGGTAGACGCACCCGTATAGCTAGCACTTTTTGCAACATAAACAAATTGCTCCTTATCTTCCCTGTCAAACCCATACTTATCATGGATTTTCCTCTGTTAAACTCTTTCGGTCCCCAATTTCTTTTTCCCACCTGCATAGCTGTAGGGGTTCGTCTGTAGCAGCGATCCTCCATGTCATCAAACTTGTTACAGACAGTGCACTTTGTGTTGGGCCAAGGGCCCATGAGTCCAGCCCAAAAAAGGCTATTTTTTTCTGCCCTTTAATTTGTATAATATAAAAGGCACGATTTTGCCTTTGTTTATACACACAAGATAGGGAGCAAAGGTGAGGAGCTCCTGAGTGCTGCAATCAACAAGGAAGAAAGGGGAGAGAGAAAAGAAAAGAGAGAGGAGGGAGAAAGGAGAAGAGAGGTAGGAGATTCGAGCCGGTGTTTCGTCTCTTGATCTGGTGATCCGTCTCCTTCCTCCGACAAGTCAACAACGAGTGTTTGTTGATAAGTATTTTCTCCTCCTTCGAAATTTAATCTGATTACAAGTGTTTATCTAGGTTTTGGAGAGGAATCCTTTCTAGATCGGGTTGTATTTAGATTGGTGTTTGAGATCTCCGTGTTTGTTTGTCTCGATTTGAGACTGGATTCTTAAACACTTGTATTGGCCTATTGATTAGTGGATTGGTTGCTCTGGTGGGCGAAAGGTGGGTTTTTTGATCCTCTGGTTAGAGAGGGTTTTTCCCACGTAAATCTTGTGTCAATATTTGTTCTTTTATCTGTGTTTGTGGTTGCTTGGTTATTTGGTTTCCGGATTGGATATTATCGGTTGGTCGTGGTTTGTTGGTTGATTGTTGTTGATTCTCTTATTACCTGAATTCGCTTCCGGGTGCGGCTGGAAAGTGGTTTCTAGCCAAACAAGTGGTATCAGAGCCTTTGGTTGATCTTTGGTTGTGTTGTTTTTTTGGTAATATATAGGAGTAGAGATGACGACAAAGACTAAGGAATTTGCGAGTACAATGATAAAGCTAACGACTTCGAATGTCTCTATCTGGAAGACGAAGATGGAGGATGTTTTGTATTGCAAAGACCTTTTTGATCCGGTTGAGTTGGGATCGAGGAAGCCAGCTGAGACATCCGATAATGATTGGAAGAAACTGCACAGAAAGGTGGTTGAAACCATCAGAATGTGGGTGGATAATAGTGTTTATCACCACATAAGCAACGAGACAGATGTACAAGTATTGTTGAAAAAATTGTAGGGGATGTATGAAAGAAAGTCAGCCCAAAGTAAAGCTTTTGTGATAAGAAAGCTGGTGATTCTCAAGTTCAGAGATGGAAAGCCTATTATAGAGCATCTGAGTGAGTTTCAGGAATTGGGGAATCAGTTGAACATCATGAAGTTAGTCATTGATGATGAGTTGCAAGCGTTGTTGCTCTTGATCTCTTTGCCTGATAGTTGGGAGACTCTAGTAGTGTCGATTAACAACTCTGCCGTGGGTGGGGTTGTGTCCTTATATGTAGTGAAGGATAGTCTCTACAGCGAGGAGACTAGGAGGAAGGATATGGGCACGGATTCGTCACATGCTCTCGTGACAGTTGTAGGGAGCAGGTCTAGAGGGAGATCTCAGACTAGGGGGAGCTTTGTTTGCTATCATTGTGGAAAGGAAGGGCACATGAAAAAGAATTGCAATGTGTGGAAGAAGAAAATCAGAAGGTTACAACGTCAATTCTGCAGGACAGTGATTATGAGCAGGTTGTTCTCACATGCTTGGAGGAGCCTGATTCTTGTGTAGAGTGGATTGGTGATAGAGCTGCATCGTTCCATGATACATCAAGGAGAAAAGTGTTTACTTCGTACCGAGTGGGACGCTTTGGCAAAGCAAAGATAGGGAACGAAAGCTTGTCTGATATTGTTGGTATCGGAGATGTTTGTGTGCTGACAAACACAGGTTGCAGGATGACATTGATAGATGTGCGACACATACCGGATTTGCAGAAGAATCTGATCTCTCTTCAAGTCTTGAATAAAAAGGGTTATGATAACTTCTTTGGAAGTAGGAAGTGGAAACTCAAGAAAGGGTCAATGGTGATCGCTAGAGGTGTTTTGAGCGGCACATTGTACAGGACTCGGATGGAAGAAATCAGGGAAGCTGTGATAGAGGTTCATGGTGATCCTTCGCTTGATTTGGTGCAAGGGCTTACACGATGCTTGAGTGGAAATGGGCTGCAGAATCAGAAGAGAAAGTCTCTCGTTTCTTTTGCTGATAAGAAGACCTTGAGCGCTTGTGATTTGTCTGGATTACAGACAAGATTTAGCGGAACTTCTAAGATGTCAGAAGAGGATAGCACAAGTGTGGAGTTTGCTTCAGAGGATTGTGCTGATGGGATAGCCGTGTCAGAGGGGAGTTCATCAGGTGCTATGATCGGTGGCAGATCTGAGCACAACGAGCCAGCACGGATAGAAGAAACTACCAGAGGGTCAGAGAGAGGACGTCATGCATTCACCGGGAGTTCTACCTCGGAGTACCAGAGAGTTACGAAGGAGGTCGGGGGAGCTAGTGGGTGATGGTGACATCTGGCGAGTATCGATTCTGCATCTCGGGGGTGAGACGGGATTTGGATGCAGGTGAGGCCAGGACGAGCAGGAACGTCTTCCCCTTAGGCTAGAGGGGAGATTGTTGGGCCAAGGGCCCATGAGTCCAACCCAAAGAAGGCTATTTTTTTGCTGCCCTTTTGTATAATATAAAAGGCACCATTTTGCCTTTGTTTATACACACAAGATAGGGAGCAAAGGTGAGGAGCTCCCAAGTGCCGCCATCAACAAGGAAGAAAGGGGAGAGAGAAAGAAAAGAGAGAGGAGGGAGAAAGGAGAAGAGACGTAGGAGATTCGAGCGGATGTTTCGTCTCTTGATCTGGTGATCTGTCTCCTTCCTCCGACAAGTCAACAACGGGTGTTTGTTGATAGGTATTTTCTCCTCCTTGGAAATTTAATCTGATTACAAGTGTTTAGCTAGGTTTTCGAGAGGAATCATTTCTAGATGGGGTTGTATTTAGATTGACATTTGAGATCTCCGTGTTTGTTTGTCTCGGTTTGAGACTGGATTGTTAAACACTTGTATTGACCTATTAATTAGTGGAGTGGTTGCTTTGGTGGGCGGAAGGTGGGTTTTTTTATCATCTGGTTAGAGAGGGTTTTTCCCACGTAAATCTTGTGTCAATAGTTGTGTTTTTATCTGTGTTTGTGGTTGTTTGGCTGTTTGGTTTCCGGATTGGATATTATCGGTTGGTCGTGGTTTGCTGGTTGATTGTTGTTGATTTTCTTATTACCCGAATTCGCTTCCGAGTGCGGCTGGAAAGTGGTTTCTAGCCCAAAACTTTGACGGAAACCATTTGAAAATCACTTGCCGATCATAACTCGTTCCATCTACATTCTCAATTTCCATAGATGTTATACTAGCCTCCTGCACCGATACTTCCACAAGGAGCCGGGCATAGGAAAGCCTTTCACCTCTTAGTGTGCAGCCATCCAGGCACACCGGAGTACCAATTGAGCAACCAGTATGGCTAAGATTAGTGTTGGTGTACAGTGTGGGATCAAGGTCAGATAGGCAAATCCAGATAGGGATTCGATCAAACGCAGCCCAGGAAATGGGCATCCCCGGACTCCATCTCTTTAACAGTAGCGGCTTTGAAACCATCACATTCCAAGGACCATTACTGAGAACCCAGTCTAGATCTATTTCATCTTGGAGCTTAAACACAAGAACTCCATTACTCTTTTGGAACAGCTGTGGAGGCTTGATCGTCCACTCGGTATTAACCATATTCTTAAACAACGCAAAAGGAACCGGACTACCCAAAATCACCCCAGTGAGTGTAGCGTCCCATTCCCTTCTCGAATCTACAACATCCTCAGGACGAATCCTCACTTTACCTTTTGAAACATCTTCGAACACATTAAGTTTTTCTACAGCTCTGATATCCCTATGTTTGAACTGAGATATTGTACGTAGCTGAAACATTTGAGGTCCTCTTGGGTGCAAATCTCCTTTTTAAGGCTTGAGCGAATGACATATTAGCATCAGCACTCTCCCCACTATTTCCACTATTCATTGAAACCCTTATCTCAGTAATTTCGACCTTCTTACCTAGGGGTGTTATTCGAGCCGAACGAGCCGAGTTTGGCATGTTCAAGCTTGTTTATTTGTTAAACGAGCTCGAGCAGAGCCGAATCCAATTTTTAAATGAGCTTTCGTTTTTGTTCAAGTTCGGCTTTTTTTAGTAAATGAACGAGCTCGAGCCGAGCTTTTTTCGAGCCTTAAGTAGTTTTACTTGGCCATAACATATTGACTTAAAGAAAATTTTAGAAATTCCATATTATTCAAGCTATTCGAGCCTAAATCGAACGAGTCAAGCTTTCAACCGAGCTTAAAATTATGTTCAGGCTCGGCTTGTTTAGGTAAGTGAACGAGCTCGAGTCGAGCTTTTTCGAGCCGATCCCGAGCCGAGCTCGAGCTGTTCAGCTCATATAACAACCCTATTCTTACCCTCTGTAATGGGCCTAATGGCACCCACAGTCGCCAACACTAGGCCTGCAACACACTCCTTCTCGTTCTCTTCCAGATCTGGCTTCCCTCTTCCTTCTTCCGCCACTTGCTCTACTTCTCTTCGAGTTCCGCTCTTCTCTCTACCCAACTCGATCAGTCACCTTCAGGCCCGATTTTCCTTTGCCCGATATCTCATTCAACGCAACATGGTCATCCACAACCCTAGCTTCGGTTGGCATCAAACCCACTAGCGTGCCTCTCCTTGTTTGCATATATGCGAATTCAGGGAAGACAAGGTCCCCTTCCTTCCCATTGTGTGGTCGGATCCGGACCTAACAGCCGTGAGGGCAGCCGTGGTCGGAGGAACACTGTCGAGTCTTCCACCAACCGTAGTCAATGATAATTTTACTCTGCTGAGTGTTTTTGTGTGGTTCTTGCCGAAACACAACATAAATTATATCAAAGTAATTATCCATGTCATTATCATTACCTCCAACACCTACCATTAATTTTATCATTAGAAGCCAACACAAGTGTATTGTTATCAACCAAGTTAGCATCAACCACATTAATTAGAAGCCAAATATCAACATCATGTGATGCATTAGAAGCCAAATCAACATTGGACAATTTAGTGTCAGTATCATGACCTCTATTAGCACAAGTGTATTATCATAAATTATATCAAATTAGTAACTATCCGTGTCAGTATCATTACCTCCAACACCTTCAAACCCACAATTAATTTTATCATTAGAGGCCAACACAAGTGTATTATTATCAATCAAGTTAGCATCAACCACAATAGAAGCCAAATCAACATTGGACAATTTAGTGTTAGCCTAATCAGCATCAATCAATACACAATTAGGGGTTGCTGTTTCATGGTCAGGTAGTGACAAAACTGACAATGCGTTGACATGGAAAGGGTTGTTGGACAAGTCAGTGTGTTCATATTTGGGGAAAAAAATTACAACTAGGTAGCTACTTGCTTGGTTGTTTAATTGATCGGTCCCCGGTCCCATAATCAAACACCATTAACACGTACATATATAGTACGTCGATCTCTCTCTATATATCCCTATGGAAATTGATCAGTGCCAAACGTAGAATCCAATGGCATCATCGGATCACCATACCAGTGAGCGGTTGAGAGATGTCGAGAATCCCCCTGCCTCATCAGTGTTGCCGGCGACAACCACCAGCTCCACCACCTCAACGGCGCTCAATGACAACAACGGGGGCAAGATCAGAGGTGAAGCCGCGAATCCAGAAGCAGCTACCGACTCCACCAGCAGCAGGATTAGTAATCCCTATTCAACATTCTACTCTGCGATTAAAACTCACGCCACCTTTATCTTCCTATTTCTATTTATGTTTCTTCACCCATTCATCGTTTTCGGTCGACATTGGTTGTTTCACTTAGTTATACGACCGTACCGCTGGTTACGACCCAGAGACAGCCGGTCAGGTCAAGGGAGACCCGTTAGGTCAACCGTAGGCATCTATTCCAAACAATTCAAGTCTAATAAGACGGCAACAAACGTGATCGTGGGGGTTACTATAACCATAACTCTTAATGTAGCGTTTGTTCTTCTATTGTGGCTGGGGATAAGCCTACACCTTGGTAGCATGAAGAATGCAACCTTTTTGGGAGTGATTCACTGGAAGTTGTCCTTGCTTGCTTTCCTTCTCTCCGTCGGGTATTATTACATCTATTACCTTGTCTGGGGATACATCTACTTGTTTACAGTTAAGTACAAAGTGATGAATCCTATGAATGCTGCGGGGTATATCTTGCGGGGCTTAAGACACAGCATCGCATCATTTCTCTATTTCCTCTCCGTTTTCCTAATCTGGATGCTTTACTTTCCCCTGCATCAAGGCATAGCTTCACGCTCGCCTGGTGTTGATAAGTACATCACCAGGACTTTGGCGATGGTGGCTGTAGGGGCGTTTCTGTGGGTCGTGAAAAGCACGGTGCTGCTTTGGAGGAAAGCAAACGAAATCTACAAACGATTCAAAGGCAGGATCCTAATGGCCGCATTCCGGCTTTTCTTCCTTAACCTTATCCTTGAAGCCAAGGCGTACCGTGGGTTGCTACCTTGGATGCACAAGTACAACAACAGTGAACGCAAATGGATACGCATCGTTTCCGCAGAAGCAGAGGAGGAGAATGTGGTTGATGCCCCAGCCCAAGTGCCAACAGAGGAGAATGATGCAGATGACACTAGAGACTCTGTCGCATTTAGATCTACTTTTGTACGCAATATTCAAGATCGTATAAAATTGTCACCTGTTGTGCCCTTCGATGTAGTGAAGCACCTCACTCGAACACTCATGAATCTTGCAAAAGATCCGCTAAGCGAGGACGAGGACAAACAAATTTATGACATCCTTCATGTGTATCGAAAGAAGACACGTGACATCCTTAAAGTGTATGGATCGATCAATTCTTTTCCCCTATTTTATTTGGTTCTCAATTATTAGACATATATACATTTATTATTTCTGCAATTACGCATGGAGGATATTCACAGCACAATAGAGTAGATAATTATGATCTCAGTTGATTGTTCACCAAAAAAATGATCTCAGTTGATTTAATGGATCAATTTGTTGGAATAGGTATAAGAAGCACTTGACAGAGGACGATATCCTACTACTGGTAGGAGGTCGACAAGAAGCAGCAGACCTCTTGAAAGAAGAACTGAAAGCGGAGTACCCGTCGACCAAGAAAATTGATGAAATACCCTTCGAGAATTGGGTGGTAAGTGGTACTTCTTCCTTCGGTCTTACAATACTTTAATTTTTTTGCCACATGGTTTTTAAGAATGAATACCACCTATTTATTATTATATATTATTATTATAAAAAAGATTTACATAAAGTTATTTGGAAGCCTCGTTACAAATTGAGATCCAACCTCTTTTTGAATAGTGAAAACCTATTTATTATTATTATTTTTTTTTTATATAATAACTCCAAATAGTATAGAAAACAAACAATCAAATGTTTACAAGAAGTTAGCAGACAACCGAGAAACAAGTTGCGCACCAACCCCTTTAGCAATGGAAAAACAAACTCTGGTAAAAATATGAGCAGCTAGACGAGAACTAGAATATAAGGCTAAAGAAAAAGAGCGGATCCGTCCCAGCAGCGCAACAGCATCCACATGCAGCTCACCAAAAGAAGAGAAGGAAAAAAGCAAAAACCCATAACCAGCAGTAGAGCACACATCCCGATACTTGGTGAACTTACATCGCGCAGCGTCAAGTACACACCGTCCAGGAGCGAAGGAAGCCAAACAAGTCTGAGTGAGGGGGGAGGAACCAGTGATATCCACACACATATCCCAGCCCCGATCCCAAGAGTAAAGAAGAAAGTCAGTGGCCTAAGGGGTCCGCCAAGACCGTCAACAACACCAATATCCACCTCCTTTCCAGAGGGGATCCCAGCACGGAAGAAAATGTCGAAGAGGGTGTCACGCACAAGATTATGCCGATGTTTGAGCCCAACGGAACTCGAGCACGACACGGCAAGATCCCCAAAAATATCACCCTCAAAAACCCGACCACATGCAGAGCAGGGAAGACCATCCCGAAATAAAGGGATACCCAAACGATAACAGAGCATAGAACTGTAAGTCCTATCATTCATGGTCTGACCGAGCCCCGAAATAGGAACAGCTCTGAGCCAATCAGACGAATGGGGCTCATGCTGAGACCTCCACAACACCACCTGTCGCGGGGTCAATGAAAAAACCGACTCAGAAGAAGCCACAACCCGGGCGGAGTACACATCTGCCAATTTCTTCATAAGTTTGGGGGCAGCGAACTCGCAAGAATCACGACTGAAATCAGAACCGGTAAGACCATTGAAGTCACACGGTGCAACATCGAAAGAGGGCCCCTCACCCATGGTCAGCCCAGCAAAGCGGAGGAGCGAGGACTACAACCCAAAAGACTGCAGGCGAGAGGCCAGAAAAGAATAATGCATGATGTCACCAACAGCATAAACACCAAGCCCACCGTACTGAAACGGAAGAGTAGCCAATCTCCACTGCCAATCACCAAACTCGGGTCCAGAAGCAGCCACAATACGCTCTAAACAGACACGGAGGGCACTGTCAAAAGTAGACTGAGCTGGGACAACGGCATCCGGCGGACAAGTACACAAGGTGAAGTAGAGTCTAGAGATACCCGAACAAGCCCGAATCAAAAGCAGCTCACTCTGCGGATCCTCAAGTTTGGCAAAAAGACTTATAAGCTCAATGGTCTTGGCCACCCGAGTCGCAACAATCTCAGCGCTATAAACAGGGCAAGTATTGACAGGACCACCCAAAACCGTAACGCCAGAAACAGGCCGAGCAATGAGGGCAGGGAAAACACCAGGCACCAAGCCCCTAGGATCCACAATCGGCCAGAAGACCTCAGTTTTATCCACGTCAAGGTGCAACTCAAGCGCTGGACCATCAATGAACTAAAATAACCAATCTTAATGATTAAAGATAAAATAATTCAAGGCACAATATTTATAAAATAATTTATTGTAAAATGATAGATTTTGTAACCATGTAATATATGAGAATGACATCTAGGATGATACGTGAATAAAATAGATAAGTTCATTGTATAACGTGACATAAATATATAGGATCATCATTAATTAACATGACAAAAAACTCAAATAAGATTGCACAAAAAATGACACATAAATGAACTTCAACAGAGGAGATTATTATTATTATCATCTCCTCTATTGCAGTTCATTTATGGGTCATTTTTTGTGCAATCTTATCTGATTTTTTTGTCATGTTAATTAATGATGATTCTATGTATTTAAGTCATGTTATACAATGAACTTATCTATTTTATTCACGTATCATCCTAGATGTCATTCTCATATATTACATGGTTACAAAATCTATCATTTTACTATGAATTATTTTATAAATATTGTGCCTTGAATTATTTTATCTTTAATCATTAAGATTGGTTATTTTAGTTAATTATATCTAATGTTAAGATTTCATTAGTTACTTATTTATTCAACAATAAAATCTTATCATCAAAGTATTTATAATAGTTTTCAACCTCATATCTTAAGTAATTACAAAACCTGTTATTTTTAGCACAATTAATTCAAAGATAATTGATATAATAAAATAAAATTTATAAGTATTATTCTCAACCTCATATGTTAAGTCGTTACAAAACCTTATTCTTAACCTCATATATTTATTTTATAAGTATTATTTTAGATTAATTCAAAGATAATTGATATAATAAAATAAAATTTATAAAAATCGCTCTAGTGAGGGTAATCAATACTAGTACCAATATAATACTAAAACAGAGACGTGAACTCCTATGTGGCGGGCTTTGGTTGAATTCGTTTATGTATCGCTCTCTGTTGCAATCTGGCCTTAGTTTTTTAACACATCAATTAATGATCTTGTATCTTTTATCCATCTCATTAAACTGATACCTATCTTCATTAACAAGAAAGATATAAAAGTATGTCATAACGCGGGGATCGTACTAGTTGTTTTCAAAACTAATAGTGTTAATAATTTAATATGATGATGACACATCATAACACAGAGAAGAAAAAACGCTCTCATTTGGGAGCTCCGATCTCCTCCTCCGGGAGCCTAAACCCCTCATTCGGGAGCCCTAAATCCATCTCCTCCGAGAGCCATAAATCTCCTTTGGGAGCACAAGCTCGCTTCCTTGGCGTAAGACAGTTCGGTTCCCTCCACCAATTCCTTGAATCAGGCCACCTTTCACGTGTCTTTAACCCCTGCACTCAGCCCCTGAAACCTCCGGTTCGCCACCACCACAGTCCACAGGGCCACACCGGCCACCCTGTCTCCTCCTCGGGTGTGTTGTTCACCCTCTCACTTTCCCCTTGTCTTCGGGAGCCCCCTTTGGCTTTGGATTGGAGATTTGTCGTCCCCGTTTCTCCATTTGATTTGGGAATTTCGGTTGCTCTCCGGTCTCGATTTCATTCTTTCTATGACTGATTCGAACCCATCTCCGGGATGTTTTGGTGGTGGGACTCGCTCTGCTTGCTCCCTCCTCTTCCTCTGGCCTGCAGATCTCGACTCTAAGGTCTCGCTCTGCGAACCTTGCTCCTTCTCTCCCGGCGATGTTTTCCTAGTGCCAACCACCCGCTGCTGGACCGTGCTTCGTCGGCGGCGGTGGTGCGCTCTCCCTATCCGGTGTCTTACCCCTTCACCCCCCTCTTCTGGGTGGTGGTCGCCGGTTGCCGGGTTGGTGGTTTCGTCCCTCTCTTCATGCTCTTTAGAGGATGCCGGCAATCTTGAGCCCAAAGCTGCCATTATAAAAAGGGGGGGGGGGGGGGGGACCTTATTCAACCGGGTATTTGTAAATATATATATAATTAAATATAGTAAATTGTAATAATTAACTTAAAATAAATTCCGGAATCGTCTCTCGCTCTTCGCCTTCCTCGTCGTCATTCTTCATTTTCTCGTGTTGGTTGGGCGCCCGTGTGTTGGTTCGTGGTTAGTTTCGGTTGAGGAGCAGTTCTGCGGTCCTAGTTGATCGAACTGATCGTGTTGGTGGTGTTTGTGGTCTCCGAAGATCTCTCATCTAGGTGGGGGGAACGTCGTGTGATCCATACTTCCCCAGGAGTCGTCTTTGCCTTGCGAGGATTTCTGTGTTCCATCTTTCCGGCGGCGAGACATCGTGTCAGGAGGTGCTATCCCATGCGCTCGCTATCCACTTCACCACACCAGGCTTCCTTTCTCTCGAAGTTGTGTCCGCTTGTTTACTTAGGGTTTGGGGTTTTTATAGGTTTGCTTTGGATGGTTCTTCTGATGTACCCTGTGATTGTATTTCTTTCAGATCTTCGTGATCTCATCCTTCGGGATGCTCTCGGGTAGGCTAATTAACCACCACCCGAATTTTTATCTTATAAAAAAAGGGATAAACTGAATACACCGCAAATCTGCACGTCGGAATGGACGTGCCGGTTTGTGTTGGACTAATTATTTAAAAAAGCGTGCTAAATATTTAAAAATAGTTGCACGTTGAAATGGACGTGCGTTTTAAAAGTAGGATTTGCGGTGTATCTAACAACACCCAAAAAAAACTAATAGTGTTAATTAATTAGTCCATATTAGATTTGATGAAGATTAGTAATATACTAATATAGGATTAGACAAAAAAAATAATTATAGTAAAACTTCTATTTTAAGGATTTTATTCATCACAATCATCCCCCTATTTTGGGTGTTTACTAGAATGTCCATATTTTCAACCTTTATTAGCATTTTGTTAACCAACCTTTCCATATTAGTTAAATGTCCACCACTGCCTCCTCGCATGGTTCTCCCTGTCCACCACTGCCTCCTTGCGCGATTCACTCGGCGAATCGTGCAGTTCTCCCTGTCCACCATTGCCTCCTCGCATTGCCGGGAGTTCGGAAGGAATACCTCTGCACGTAGGGAGAGATGCTGAAACGGCGATGAATAGATGAAGAGAGCGAGAGAGATGATATTAGGTTTAGATCTCATGAGGGCAATTTTGTCCAGAAAATTAGAGATTGACAAAAACCTAATTTGATGGGATTGGTGGATACTCCCCAATAAAGGCCAAAAAAAGGTTGGTTTGACAAATTTTCTCCTTTTTTTTATATAACTTCATACTTAATAAAAAAAATGTGCAAAATGATAAATGTCAGTTACTTCCAATAGGAGGGAATATATAATTAAAGAAAATAAAAAGCTACAAAATTATAAAAAACAAGTATTGATGTATATTTACTTTACTACTAACATGACATATTGAGTTCTTAGAAATTAGGTAATACTGTGAAAAGGAACCAAAATTGGAGCTTAGACAAGCTTGATTGAACTCATCAATGGAGGTTCCCGCTTTCTGTTTTGGAGTTTGTTACACAGGAGCTTCTGTGCAACTGAAGTTCTTGATTTTTATGTGAATTAATGTACAAATGTGAGGCCAATTGGTATTTATAATCCTATACACGGAATTACTAAAATACCCTTGGCTAAGATATGAATTTCTGTACATCAACAGCTTGACATCTATATGCTATATGCTCAATATCCCCTCCTCAAGCTTGACCATTGGAGGCAACAAGGCCAAGCTTGGAAGACAAAAACCTGTGCTTGTCCTCTCCCAATGGCTTGG
This sequence comes from Persicaria maculosa, assembly GCA_963922045.1. Lineage (NCBI taxonomy): Eukaryota > Viridiplantae > Streptophyta > Magnoliopsida > Caryophyllales > Polygonaceae > Persicaria > Persicaria maculosa. Next base: position 80,720,026 of record OY998253.1, read on the forward strand.
TGAACAAGTCGCCAACTGGTTTTGTGAAGCGACAAAGGTGGGCACCAAGAAGCCTTCCTGAAGACGCTCCCTGACATAATGGCAATCCAATCTCAAGTGCTTAGTTCGCTCATGAAATATTGGATTTTCTGCAATGTGGATGGCTGACTTATTGTCAGAGAGGGATCGGCTTGGGAATTTGGCAATGCAGATTAGCTAGAATAGAATCTAACCACACCAACTCCCCTGATGTCTTAGACAGACATCTATACTCTGCTTCAGTGGAGGATTTAGAGACCGTTGGCTGCTTCTTGGTCTTCCAGGAGACCAATGTAGTGCCTAAGAAGACGCAAAACCCAGATAAAGATCTTCCTGAGAACATACAGTTCCCCCAATCTGCGTCACAGAAACTAGTCAATTTGAGCTGATTAGATGGAGGATACAGCAAGCCAATGTTGAAGGTTCCCTTCAAATAACGAACCACGTGCATAGCAGCTTGCCAATGAGGAAGACGGGGAGAGCCCATAAATTGACTAAGGTGCTGTACAGAATAGGAAATGTCAGGCCTTGTCATGTTGAGGTAGATCAATCTGCCCACAAGACGCCTATACTTTTCTGGGTCTTCAAGCAGCTCTCTTATATCTGTGCTCAATCTCAGGCCACGAGGCATAGGGAAAGGAGATGGTTTGCATTCTTCCATGCCTGTGTCCTTCAAAATATTGAGCACATACTTTCTCTGGTTAAGGAGAGTACCTTTTTCTGTACGAGATACCTCCAAACCAAGAAAGTATCTTACTGGCCCCAGGTCTTTGATGGTGAAGGCATTGTGAAGGGCATCTTTGATGCATTGAATCTCATATTCATCATCTCCAGTAATCAGAAGATCGCCTACATATACCAATATCACAACAATGCCAGCAGATACTTGTTTGATGAAAAGAGAGAAGTCAAACATAGATTTCTCATAGCCATGTGCTAAAAGAAACTTGGACAGCTCGATATTCCATTGTCGTGAAGCCTGCTTTAGGCCATACAATGATCGTTTGAGTCTGCAAACTTTCCCAGGAGGCATGTCATAGCCTGGTGGAGGCACCATATACACCTCCTCATCTAAGAAACCATGAAGGAATGCATTATTTATGTCTAGCTGATGAATACACCAACCTTTCAAAGTGGCCAAAGCAATTAACACTCTAACAGTAGTAAACTTAGCCACTGGTGAGAAGGTGTGTTTGAAGTCCTTCCCTTTGATTTGGTTGTATCCTTTTGCCACCAACCGAGCCTTGTACCTCTCAACAGTTCCATCAGGCCTGAATTTTATTTTATACACCCAACGACAACCAATTGCAACCTTCCCAGGAGGCAATTCAGTAAGAATCCATGTCTTGTTGGAATCAAGAGCAGTAAGCTCCTTGTGCATAGCCTCAATCCACATAGGGTCATCTTTAGCCTGTCTGTAAGTTGCTGGCTCATGAAGAGAAAGTACATTGGCAAGGGATGCCACATAATCAGGTGGATAGAAAGTTTGATTATCCAGAGATGACACCATGAATGAACTAGACATGGAAGAGTTGAGTGTGGGACAGAAAAAATCCTTGAGATGGGAAGGAATTTGAGTTTGTCTGGTGGGTCTGGTGTTTGCAGGTTGGTGAATTTGTGGTTGGTTGGGATTTGGAAGCTCATGAATTTGTGGTTGGTTGGGATTTGGAAGAGGTGTTGGAGGGGTGGATGTGGAGCTAGCATCAGAATGTTGAGATTGATGAATGGCTACAGCTGGAGGAGAAGTGAAGGAAGAAGATGATGACATAGGGGTGTCAGGGACCACATTGGAAGTGCCATAAGAGGATGGTGTTGGGACCACATTTTGTGGGAAAGCAACAGGATTTACCAAAGGTAGAGACTGAGGTGTAGAGGTGGTGTCTGGTGTGCATCCTTTGCTTTTATCAAAAGGAAAGGAATCTTCACAAAACAAGACATCTCTACTGATGACAATTCTGTCATTACTCAGATCATATACCCTATAAGCCCGGTGATCAGAAGGATACCCCAGAAATACACATTTTCTGGCTTTGGTATCAAATTTATCAGAATGAGGTCCCTTCTTCAACACAAAACAAAGGCATCCCACTACCCTTAAGTAGCTGTAATCAGGCTTCTTACCATGTAATTTCTCATAGGGTGTGGACCATCTTAACACAGAAGATGGCATCAAGTTAATCAAATGTGTAGCAGCTAAGACACATTCTCCCCAGAATTGAATAGGCAGAGATGCATGAAGTCTAAGGGCCCTGGCAGTTTCTAATAAATGCCTATGTTTTCTCTCAACTCTGCCATTTTGTTGAGGAACATATGGCACAGAGAACTGATGGAGAATCCCCTTACTCTTAAGAAACTGATTACACTTAAAGAACTCAGTGCCATGATCAGTTCTTATGGCCTTGACCTTCACCTGAAACTGAGTTTCTGCCATCAAAATGAAGTTTGTAACAATTGCAGCAACCTGAGATTTATCACTGATCAAGTGTGTCCACACTGCTCTACTGTAATCATCTAAAATTGTGATGAAGTAACGAGCACCACTGATGGATTTAACTCTGTAAGGACCCCACAGATCAATGTGAATCAAGGCAAATTTCTCAGTAGCAACAAATTTGCTCATATTAAAGGGAAGAGAGTGATGTTTTGCCAAAATACATGGCTCACAAAATTCAATTGAATCATCAACAAGTTTGCAACCTTGAACATGTTGCAACTTTGAAAAGGACATATGTCCCAACCTAGAGTGAAATAAACTCCTAGGTACAGGCTTATTGCTATCAATAGAAGCACAAGAAGACTTCATAACTGCTCCTGCAACTCGACCATCACCACTGATTCCTTCTATAGGCAGCTGAGCTTGAAAGAGTTTCCTAGCCAGTCTCTCAGCACTGAAAATAACCTTGCCAGTCTTAGGGTCCTGAAACAGGCACTTTGATTTCTTAAAAATCACATCATAATCTGTGTCATCAACCAATTTTCCAACAGATAGCAGATTGATTTTGAATTCTGGAATGTAAAAAACACCCTGTAATATCAGTCCACAAGCTAATTTTACATCACCAACTTCATGAACTTTCCTAATGTAGCCATCAGGTAAGCAGACATTGATTGACCGAGCAAGAGATCTTCTATTGCTTAAAAACAATCTATTGCATGTCATGTGATCTGTGGCTCCCGAATCGATTATCCAAAGGCTTGAATTCTCAAATTTGAATTTAGAGACATTCAAAGCAAAAACAGTACCTGCAAAGCTTGTAGAAGGCACGACTTCTTTGCCTTTCATAGCTTTCAGAACTTCTTTGCACACAGCATTGACGAAGGACATGTCAAATTGCTTGCCTGCAACCTCCTCATCATCCGCCAAAGGAGAATTGACCATGCCAGCAGCTGTTGCAGCTGTGTGGGAATCAGTCTTGGCCTTTGGATTCTTGAACCAATCGGGATATCCGATTATCTTGAAGCAACCTTCAATAGTGTGACCGGTCATACCACAGTGACTGCATTTCAAGGATGATTTATCCACCTTATCCTTCTTGGATGGCTTTCTTTCTCCCTTCGCCTTGTTAACAGACAAGGCACTTGCATCAGACGTCTGACCTTTTCCATCTCCCTCAACACCAGTTGCCACTTGTTGAACGAGATAGTATGCTTTATCAATTGTCGGTAAAGGCTCACTTGCAAGAATCTGGTTTCTTGCACTGTCATAACAATCGTTCAATCCCATCAGGAATTGAAGCAGCTTGTTACGATTGTCAATTTCAGCCAATTTCTTCTTAACATCACATGTGCACTTAGCAATTGCACCACATGTGCATTTCACAGTACCTTCCAGGCTGAGGATCTCACTCCAAAGCCTTTTAATTTTTCCATAGTACTCAGTCACAGTAAGGTTACCTTGAACTGTGTTACCAAGCTTTTTCCTCAACTGATACAAGAGAGGACCATTGGATTGTGCATACCTTTCAATTATCTCGAGCCACAGATCTCTGGAGGATTCGGTGAAAACGAATCCTTCTACAAGATTCGGAGCCATGGAGTTGGTTAGCCAGCAGCGAACCATATAATCGCACCTTTTCCATCGCTGTAGATCTCCAGGAGCGACGTCCTCTTCTCGCAAACTCCCATCAATGAATCCGATTTTGTATTTGGCGCCAAGTGCCATCTGCACTCCCCTGCTCCAACTCAAGAAATTAGATCCATTGAACACGCTCGCCACCAGTTGTGCGCCAGGATGATCGGAGTTTGATAGCCAGAGAGGATCGTTCACGCTGTTTCCATTTCCGATCTCGCTAGAAATCTGATTCGGAGTCTGATGGCTGCTGTTCGGTTCCATTGCTGCGATTTCTGCTGCTGCGTAGCGTCAGATCGTCGTCGTGCAGCTCTGATACCATGAAAAGGAACCAAAATTGGAGCTTAGACAAGCTTGATTGAACTCATCAATGGAGGTTCCCGCTTTCTGTTTTGGAGTTTGTTACACAGGAGCTTCTGTGCAACTGAAGTTCTTGATTTTTATGTGAATTAATGTACAAATGTGAGGCCAATTGGTATTTATAATCCTATACACGGAATTACTAAAATACCCTTGGCTAAGATATGAATTTCTGTACATCAACAGCTTGACATCTATATGCTATATGCTCAATATACTGTGAGTATTTTTTCAGTCCGGATACCTGCACCCCTTCGGTGATCCCTCCGGTGGATCACAAAATTATTTCGGGTATAAATAAATATTAAAAAATTTAATTTTTTTTAGATTCTATACCCTTATATTGACATATTTATAAAATTTTATGATGAAAACTCATGTTTTAAAAATAATAAAAAAATTTCTAAAATAATTGATATTTTAGTTATCTATATTTTTAAAACATGTATTTTCATAATAAAATTTTATAAACATATTAATATAAGGGTATATAATCTAAAAAAAAATCAGTATTTATTTATAACCGAAATAATTTCTAAAGTTGCGTGGCTCTAGGATACATTCTATTTCTAGTCGATGTCTTTTATGTTTGAAGGCTAATCCATCTTACTCTGATATGAATAGGTGGAAGCACACAAAAGTTGTGTGGCTCTAGGACACACTCTAGTCGATGTCTTTGCAATGACAAGCGTCTTGGAATTGATTCTATCATGGTGTCTAATCGTTGCAGTCTTCCTATTATGGCTACTTGTCACTGAACTAGCAACACTAAAAGTGCTCGTAGTGATTGGATCGCCATTTTTGGCAATCACTTTTGTATTTGGAGGCACCTGCAAAACATTCTTCCAAGGATTCATCTTCGCATTCATTACTAATCCATTTAATATAGGTGATCGATGCGTCATTGATGGGGTTGAGGTGATCAACTACTTATACCTTTGTTGATTTTTTCAAATTTAAGACTTTGATGTATAACTCTATAAATTTGTACTCTTTTCTTATTTAGGTGGAGGTGAAACATATTAATATCATCACAACAACTTTTTTGAAAGTCGGAACAAAAGAGAAAATGGTGAGCCCCAACTCAGATTTAGCAACCAAACATATTATCAATCTTGAGGGAAAACTCGATACCAATGATGTCATAGAATTTGTTCTTCAAGCATCTACAAAAGCATATCAAATTCTACAACTACAACACAATATCAAAACGTAAGCTAGATTAAGATTATTATTTGCACTCCCTTTTCAAATTCCCTTTTTTTTTCCATGTATTTACACCTCTTTTCAAATTGATCATTTCAGTTGATCAATTGTTAATTCCTATTTGAAGATAAACCATCTATGTTTTTTGAATTGTTGACATGTATTGTTCAACGTGTATGTCACAAATATATATCCGATCTTCACATTTTTGTTGGTTTGTTTCGTTGTTTGTTGATATGCTTGAAGGTTTGTACGTGCACCTGGTCAAAAGGAATTCTTTGAGCCATCATGTAGAGTGGTGGTAAAAGAGATGAGAGATGGCATCAAGATTATTACTTATTTTCAACACACAGTGGATGGTCAAGACGTAAGTCGCTCGCAATTCCTTGAAAAGAAGGAGACACAACGATCTATGTTGTTCATGCATATCAAACAGACTCTTGATGATTTGGATGTGCAAGTTGCATCATCACAGTAATATGTTTTACTCTAATATATCTGGGTGGTATGTCAGTCTTCTTTCCAATACATGTCACTGCATTGTGCCCGTATACAGTCAATTCAAATTGGTTGAGATCTCGTCAGGTGCCCGTATAATAGTAGAGTGTGCAAGCCGAGTGAGGTTCTATCTAAACCAATGTAGCCCACCGACTTATATATCACGGCTTGTTAGACTCAATTTTTTATGTGGGCTTTTTTGGTCTTATTGACATCTCTCAAAAAGTTATATTTGAAGTCACATTATAACTAAAGAATTCAAATTTTATTTTGAGTTTGGGTTGGCAATTTTCGGGTTTGTATTTCTTTTAGTTTAATTTCCGGTTGTATTGGACTTGAATCATTTTGGGTTTAGACATAGAGTGGTTTTGAGCGATTGAACCAATCTAAGATTAAAAAAAAAAAGTCAAAGTGAAAATTCAAAATGACACACCAAAGAAGCAATAATCAATCTTATTGATGTGACTAGGATTAGGATATACGGAGTACTATATAGGCCTAAAAAACAGGGGAAACCTCAATCAAAACCAGTGAAAAACTGAGACAAACTCACAAACAACAAATTGAAAATTAGAGCTATTTGCGTAGCAGCGTTACAAATACATATAAAGGTGACTCCCCATTGCACTACAATCATTCAAACTCCAAATATTATGTAATTAATTAAGGATATATATCTATGAAGTTGCTACTTTCACACCCAAATCATCAAGAAATTGTTTGATCGCAAAGAATAAACTAGATCGTTGCATTTCCTTTTTTTCGAGGAATTGTGAATGGCTCACATCTTGAGCAATATTCATAGTGTGCTGGAAACAGATAATAATCTTGATGTTGTCACTCATCTCTTTCACCACCACTCTGCAAGACTTCTCAAAGAACTCCTGTTGCCCGGTTTCTAGAAATCTACAAGCGAAAAAAAATAACCAAAATATGATTTCATGATCACCAATAACTATATGTGCAATGCATGATGCCTAACCACAATTTCATGTAGTAAATCAAAGATATTCTATCTTCTATTAGGCATTTCAATTCTAAGAAAGGATTCATTTTATCCAATGACATCGATTATCAAACAATTGTGATGATCGAGTTGCAACTAACGTATGAAAATGCAGTAAACGGATGTAAATAAAGAGCTTACCTCTTAATGTAATCTTGCAGTTTGAATATCTCTAGCATTTTGGTGGAAGAATCAAGAAACACCTCTATGGCATCTGTTGGGTCCGGTTTGCTTTCAAGGTTGATAATAAGTTTGGTTGCTAAATCTGAGTTCGGATACAACATTTTCTCCTTTGTTCCAATTTTCAAACAAGTTGAAGTCATTATGCTAATACGTTTCACCTCCACCTGCAAACAAGAAAAAAAAGGTGTTTCAAGTTACTGATCAAAGTCTTTAACTATTTTTAAAATATATGTAGTTAATTAAGTTGGTAAATTAACATGGTGTAGATGTAACTGATAACCTCAACTCCTTCAATGATGCATCGATCACCTATGTTAAACGGTTGATTGATGAACGCAAAGATGAATCCTTGGAAGAAAGTTTTACAAGTATCTCTAAACACGAAAGTGAATGCAAGAAATGGCGATCCAATCACTATGAGCACATTTATTGTTGATATTTCCGTGACAAGTAGCCATAGTAGGGCGACCGCAGTGATTATGCACCAAATAAGAATCGTATTCAATACTTTTACCATTTCAGTGGCATCAACTACTGTGTATGCCATACTCACACAACTTTTGTGAGCATCCACCTGATTAAGTAAAAAGGAAGTAATAGCTTTCAAATACAAAAGATATTACTACGTCTGTTCTAAAAAACAAAATAGTAAAGTATAATGGAACTGTCACTAGTCAGTACAAAGTAAACAAGATAATGTATAGAATAGACCATAGAGTTTTGTATCCAAAATAATATGACAGTGGTACGTACCACCCATTTCTGAAAGGGTACTTATAGAGAGTATAGATAACCCGCAAGGGTATTTTGGTAAATGCCTAAAGTGGTCCTAAGAGGTCTATAAATACTGTACTCTGGTGTTGGAAACGTTTGCAATAGAACAATAGAAAATCAAGAATCTGTTGCACAGTTTGTTACTCCAAAACTCCGTTCTCCTCCATTTTTCTTCCTTTGTTTGATCAATCAAGGTATTGAGCTCAAACTCAATATCTTTCATGGTATCAGAGCGCACGACATCGATCGAGCAAAAATCTTAGATCAGACGAAAGGTGGAAGACGATGAGCACAGAAGAAGAAGTTGGAGTTACGAACATCGGAGGAGTTGGAGCCTTGATGGCAAACATGAACGATCCGTTGGCTTTGGCCAATTCGGATCATCCAGGAGCGCAATCGGTCACAAACGTGTTCAACGGAATGAATTTCCTTGGATGGAGCAGAGGAATCACCATGGCACTCGGCGCCAAGCTCAAATTAGGATTCATCGATGGAAGTTTGACGAAGAACAACCTCAGTCCGGTGGATCTACAGCGCTGGACGAGATGCGATTTCATGATCCGTTGCTGGATCTTGAACTCGATGACTGCGAGGCTCTCAGAGAGCTTCATGTATCCAGAATCGGCGAGACACCTTTGGGAAGAAATCGTCGAGAGGTATGCACAATCTAATGGCCCTCTCTTGTTTCAATTGAGAAAAGAAATGAGTAATCTAGTTCAAGGAGCTATGTCGGTTTCGGATTACTATGGAAAGCTAAAGAAATTGTGGGACGAAATCTTTAGCTTAGAGGGAACCGTGGAATGTACGTGTGGAGCGTACAGGAATTGCACTTGTGGTGTGAAGAAAAAGTTGCAGGATATTGATAATCGAAACAAAGTTCTTCAGTTTCTGATGGGGCTGAACGACGGGTATGAGAGTGTTAGGAATCGGATTTTGACTCAGGAACCTATTCCCTCTATCAACAAAGCCTATTATATGGTACAGCAAGTCGACAAAAGTCCTGCTGGTGACAAATCTGGAGCGAGCTCTAGCTCAATTGCTTCAAATGCGTTAGCTGCTAACAGAAATGGGGACAGAAATGGGGATAGATCTGGCGACAATCGGAAACCTCTCAGGAAGGATAAAGAGAACAAGCAATGCAGCCATTGCAACATGAAAGGGCATCTGAAATCTGAATGTTTCCGCATTATTGGATATCCTGAATGGTTCAATCAACCAAAAGGGAAAGGCAATGGCAGATCTCAGGCTAATGTTGCTGAAAATGGTGATTTACCTTTGGATGAAAACAAAGGATCCAGTTCCCAACACACAGATGCTTCACTGGTTAGTGCTCTTGAGAATGTTCTTCGAGCTATGAAAGGCAAGGGTCCTGCCTACTCAGACACTTATAGTGCTGGTATGATCCTTGCTCTGACCTCTTCTAAAGATAAGCAAATAGATCCTAATTCTTGGATCATTGATTCTGGGGCAACTGATCATATGACTCACAATGATAATTTTTTACATTCCAAAAGAAAGCTTAAAGAAGTTATTAGAGTCTCTTTGCCTGATGGTTCAATTAGAGAAGTTCATGAAGTAGGAGACATTACTTTTACCTCTGGATTTACTCTACATGAAGTATTCTTTGTCCCTGAGTTTAAAGAGAATTTGCTGTCAGTTGGGAAAGCAATAGATGATGCTGGCTATGATGTGAGTTTTCACAGAAAGTATTGTGCTTTTCAGGACCATAGGAGTGGTCAAGTGGTCCTAAGAGCTGGAAGGATTCCAGGGAGACTTTATAGAGCCTCTCTCACACCTGCACATGGGAGGTGCAAATTGCAGCTGTCTACAGACACTGGTGTGGTAGCAGAAACTTCACTTTGTAATAAAGTAGCTTCTAAACTTGATTCTCGTTTGTTTCATGAGAGATTAGGACATATCTCTTTCTCCAAATTGAAACACTTGCAACTGTGTAAACCTGATGATGTTGGTTCTTGTGAAACTTGCATCCAAGCCAAACATCATTCTCTTCCATTTCAATTGAGCACTTTTGTTGCTTCCAGAAACTTTGAATTGCTGCACATTGATTTATGGGGGTCGTACAGAGTTCCTTGCATAACAGGTGGAAGGTATTTTGTTACCATATTAGATGATTGTAGCAGGTCTGTATGGACTTATCTTGTTCAAGATAAGACACAGGTGTACTCCATTGTCATTGATTACATCCAGATGGTGGAGAATCAGTTTGACACTAGAGTTAAAATTGTCAGAAGTGACAATGGAACTGAGCTTCTTAAGTGTAAGCAGTTCTTTGCAGAAAAAGGGATAGTTTCTCAGAAATCTGTTCCTCGTGTGCCACAACAAAATGGCCCAGTTGAGAGGAAACATAGGCATCTATTGGAGACAGCAAGAGCCATCAGATTACATGCCAATCTCCTAATTAAATTTTGGGGAGATTGTATATTAGCTGCAATATATTTGATCAACCTTATGCCTGCAGCTCCTCTGAATGGGGTGTCACCTTTTGAAAAGTTGTATGGTGGTCCTCCTGATTACAACACTTTAAGGGTAGTGGGATGCTTATGCTTTGCTCTCAACAAAGGTGGTCCCAAAGACAAATTTGGGGATAAGACACACAGGTGCATTTTTCTTGGCTACCCTCTTGGTCAAAAAGCCTATAGGCTATATGATCTTACCACAAACAAAACTCTTATTAGTAGAGATGTTGTTTTCCTTGAACACATCTTTCCCTACAAATCATCCATATCTCCCAATTCACCATCTCCTACACCACCTTCATTACCCCTTGTTAATCCGGCCTTTGACTTTGATCCAATTCCATCCCCCTTACCTACATTTCAAAACACAGTCTCATATTCCATGTCTGATTCTGTTCACCATTCCCCTCAACAGTCCTCAAACACAAATTCTGATAACCCATCTCCTATTTTAAATCCTGGGCCTCCCCTACCTGCACCTTTGCCTGAGATCCCTTTAAGAAGATCCACAAGGCATGTTCATCGACCGGCTCATCTGAAGGATTTTATCATCTCTAATCCCACCCCATCCATTTCAAATTCCTTCATGGCTACATTAGATGTGCTCTCTTTCCCTCCTGAATATAGAGCTAGCTTGGCTCGTGTTCTAGACTTGCAAGAGCCCCTCACCTACAGACAAGCCAAGTCTGACCCTGCTTGGATTGCTGCAATGGACTCTGAACTGCAAGCTCTTGAGACAAATGATACCTGGAGCATTACTGACCTTCCTGTTGGCAAATCTGTCATTGGATGTCGTTGGGTTTACAAAATTAAATTTCGGCCTGATGGATCAGTGGAACGGTATAAGGCACGATTAGTGGCAAAAGGGTACAACCAGATCAAAGGTAAAGATTATCATCATACCTTCTCCCCGGTTGCCAAATTCACAACAGTCAGAATTGTGATTGCTCTTGCAACTATGAGACGATGGATTGTGCATCAATTGGACATAAATAATGCCTTCCTTCATGGATTCCTTGATGAGGAAGTGTACATGGCTTTACCTGAGGGATACAAAGGAGCTCCCTCATCTAAAGTTTGCAAACTGAAAAGGTCCCTATATGGACTCAAACAGGCCTCTCGCCAATGGAACATTGAGCTCACCCGGTTTCTTACCTCACTGGGATTCACTCAATCCATGCCCGATTATAGCTTGTTTGTGAAGCTTATTCCACAAGGTCTGATTGTTGCTCTGATCTATGTGGACGATATTCTGATAACTGGTGATGATTTGGATGAAATTGTAGCAACTAAAACTGCTCTCCATAAGGCTTTCACAATCAAGGATTTGGGTGAGGCTTGCTACTTCCTTGGTTTAGAGATTGCCAAGACTCCCGCTGGTACTATGTTGAATCAGCGAAAGTATGTCCTTGACATTCTGCAGGACACTGAGTTGGTGGATTGTAAAGCATCCCCCTTCCCGATGCCTCGTGGCCTCAAGCTTTCAATCGACCAAGGAGAGGTTCTAGCTGATCCAGAGAAGTATACAGGCGTCTGGTGGGTAGATTGATGTTTCTGAATATGACTAGGCCAGATATATCCTTCTCTGTCCAACACCTCAGCCAATTTATGTGTGAACATCGTCAACCACATTGGCATGCAGCCCTTCATGTGGTCAGGTATCTTAAAGGCACTCCAAACCTGGGTTTATTCTATCCAGCTGATAACACATTGGCTTTGACTGCATTCTGTGATGCGGATTGGGGTGCTTGCCTCTCCACTGGCCGTTCTCTCACAGGGTTTTGCGCCTTTCTGGGCACTGCTCTGGTTTCATGGAAGACTAAAAAGCAATCCACCGTGTCTAAATCATCCGCTGAGGCTGAGTACAGGAGCCTTTCTAAGACCTCAAGTGAACTAGTTTGGCTTGACATTGTCCTGGAAGCTTTGACTTGTCACATTCCCAAGCCGATTCCTCTACACTGTGATAACAAGGCGGCGATACACATAGTTGAAAAACCCGTCTTCCATGAGCGTACTAAGCACATCCGCCTTGACTGTCACTATGTTAGAGAGAGATTTCAGGAAGGGTTTCTCCTCCCTATTTTCATCAAATCCCAACACCAGTTAGCTGATGTTTTCACCAAACCTTTAGGAGAGGTGCAACATCAGTACTTATGTTCCAAGTTAGGCCTAGTCGAGTCTCCTAGTCCAACTTGAGGAGGGCATATAGAGAGTATAGATAACCCGCAAGGGTATTTTGGTAAATGCCTAAAGTGGTCCTAAGAGGCCTATAAATACTGTACTCTGGTGTTGGAAACGTTTGCAATAGAACAACGGAAAATCAAGAATCTGTTGCACAGTTTGTTACTCCAAAACTCCTTTCTCCTCCATTTTTCTTCCTTTGTTTGATCAATCAAGGTATTGAGCTCAAACTCAATATCTTTCAGTACTTGATTAATTTCCTTGGAAGGATACTCCGCATGCAGCTCTTCTAGTAAGAAATTTGCATCATCATCCCCCACTAATCGTCGAATTTTTTCCTCTGTCACGTACCTCCTAGAATTGATCACATATAGAAGTAGTAAGTATTTGGCCTTGAATCATCCCATGTAATTAGGCTCAAATGGCTCTGATACCAGTTTGTTCATGGATAGTCAAGTTAGAATCATTTGGCCTTGAATTATCCCATGTAATTAGGCTCAAATGGCTCTGATACTAGTTTGTTCAGGGATAGTCAAGTTAGGATTCTAACTTCAAACCAATGGATCAACAATAGAAAGAAATTAAACAAACAATAAAGTAGATTGATCAAGTATAGTACATATGTAAGTGCACAAAATAGTTGGATTTGTTGCAAGATTATATGATATATTGATATAAAGCATGCTAAGAGCAAGGGGAGGAAATGGAGTTATAGGCGCTTACTCGGGTCCTATCTTTTGGTGATACACATCAAGGATTTCAGATATTGTTGTGTCGTCGTCATTGAACGACTCTTTTGCAAGAGTCATGAGAGCACCGGTGATCCTATTTATTTGTTGGGGCAAGAAATGTTGGGAGAGTATACGATCTTGAATGGTCGTCGGTTTATAAGTGCCTGCAGCAAGAAGACTACTAGTTCTCTTTGCCTTGTCCTTTAATGGTTTTGGGTCATCAATGACTACCCATTCATATTTATAATTAGTGTATCTCCAAGGTAACAACGGATGGATCTTGTCGGAATCAAGGATGAGGCTAAGGAAGAAGAGGTGGAACGCAGCCATCAGGATCCTGTCCCTGAATCTATTGAAGACTGCTTTAGCCATCCACCATAGAAATACAGTGCCTTTTAGGATCCACAAAAAGGCGCCTACCAGAACTGATGCCATGGTCATGGTTATATACTTGTCCACATGAGGCGAGCTCGCAGCCATGCCTTGGTTCTGGTGGAAATAGAGCATCCATACGAGGAAAATGAAGACAACATAAATCAAGGATGCAACACTTCTAATCAAGCCTAATAAGAAGTAACTCAAATAGTGTGCTTCATTGATCATGAAGTGCGGAATAGGCAGAATAGGAGCACGCGAATACTCTATAAGCGGGGGGTTGGATAGAGTATGGAAACTTTTCGCAAACCAGAAAGGTAAGACCTTATCTGAGACAAGAAGAGAGATTAGTAGCGAGAGCAGGTAAGAAATAATAAGTAATAAAGGCAAACAATAATGTAAAGCACACGATACTTGTTAACGAGGTTCGGCCCAACCGCCTACGTCCCCGCCTAGGGTTATCCAACCCGTAGGATTCAACACACTTTATTTCACTTTGCCTTATGAGTCCTAGATACAACCTCTAGAAGACTTACACACTTCTAGACTACCTTACTATCTAGCAACCGAAACTCTCTAGTGAAACAAAGCAACTAAGGATACCGAAGTACCCTATACTTTTGGGTAAAGAAACCCTTAGTATAACCTAGATGAATTGTACTATAAAGCGTAATGAAACCTCACACACACTCAAAAGTAAATACAAACTCTTGCGTAAGGAGCAGCGTGAGATCGAATGCTTGAAGAAGACTTGAATGCAGTAAACGTTTTTAGCGCTGTTGAAGATGTCAATCACCAGTCGTCTCCTTCTTCTTTATATAGCCAAGCACCCAGATTTGAAACTTGAACGTTGTACCTCCTGGGCGAGATTCTTGGCTAATTCCAGAACCTTCTCTTGTTGCGTGAGATCTTGCTGAAGTCCTGGAGATCTTGTTGATAGTTGGGCAAACACGGTATACAAAGATTCCTGGAAATCTTAACCAAAAATAGAGATATGCATAAAAGATATCGATTCAACAAAACACATTCAACAATTATGGGCTTAAATAAAACCAGGCCCAATATATGTTAAATGAATAAGCCCAACTGTCTTGGCTCTTGAACAACTGGGTATCGGTTTAGGTTTAGAGTAATTTAGGCCCATTTACCAAATAGGCCCATTTACTCACAACCCCATTTCCGAGTCCAGTAGCATAGTAAAATCTTGAGCCTTTTGGTAAGACCTTACCAAACTCAGGAATCCCGAGTTTTGGCTTTCATCAACCAAGGCCTTACATCCTATGGTTTGATCTTATCATCAAGGTGGAGTTAACAATCTCCCCCTTGATGAAAGACAAAACTTATGCACCTGTATACTTGTAAAACACATCACAACAATCCATATAGTAGTGCAATAATATTATAGCAGTTATAGCAGTAATGTTGGATCAGTTTTAAAACAACACATCCAAAACAGTAAGACCTTGCAAACCAAAAGTAAGGCCTTACTCCAGTTCCTAAAAAAAACCTAAAAAACCAGAGATATCTCCCCCTTTTTGTCTTTCAACAAGAAGGGAAGAGAAATTGTTCAAAAACCAGAAGTTTAGAGCAAGTAAAACCAAAAGAGTTCATGAACAAGAACCACCACAAGAACCACCAGCATCTTCACTCGTCATCAGAAACCACCACCACGTCCTAATCGTACCACTGGCCATACTTCGGAGGGAGACCATCTTCATCTGGGCGGTTTGTGTAAATCTTTTCACGCCAGCGATCCTTAGCATTCTTCACATGGTGAGCACTCCACATCTTGGCTTGATTCCTGGCCTCCTCATCTCGCCATTTCTTCACAATACCGTACTCCTCAACAGTGAGGATGTTCGGTTCTGGATAAAAAGGACGAAGAATGGGATACTTGCGCACCCTGCGTTCATAGTTGAGGAGAACGTTCTTCGCCGTTTCCTCGACATGCTTAACAGAATCAGCGTCCATTGGCAAGATTGAAGTAGTGGCCCGATGATTTAGACCACACAGCATGAAGAGCTGATTCAGCTTTTCATTGAGGATCAAAATCTGTTGGTGGGAGTTGTCCTGGCGATCAACAATGTCAGCACGAGCGGCATTGACGTCTTTCCTCAGTGAATCCACCTCTGCCTCTAGACCCTCAATCCGTTCCTCCAGCTTTACAGAATCTCCCTGAGCCTGTGAGGGAGGCTTCAAAGTCCAGCCACCGGCCAGAGTTTGCTCAACCCCCAGGCGCTTCCAGCAACCTTGTGTGTCAATGTTGAAGAACTCAAAGATCTTGGAGAGGAAATTTGCATAGGGAAGAGGTGCAGTTACAGGGGTATTGATGGTGTGAAGCATATAGGTCAGGATAAGATCTGGAATGTCCAACTCGTGGCCTGCCATGATCAGATATAGGTAATGCAGCAAGTTGTCGGTGACAAGCTCGCGGGAATTTTTTCTTGGCAGGACACAACGAGCAAGAATGGTGAAAACCATCTTAGCATCGAGTGAGAGGACATTGTGGGTGTATTTGGGCTTGGATTTTGAGGACTCAGAGGAGTTGGAGCGACGAACAAACAGTTCTTTCTGGCCTTTGTGAATACAGTAGGCTTTGGTGGGGTGGGAACCGGTGTTAACATTTTCAGGGATTTCAAGAATTAAGGCCAAGGAAGAGCGGGTAAGGGTAATCTGACGCTGCATAACCTGAGAAGTAAGAGTGAGACTCCCATTCTCTCGGCTAGCAGTAAGATTGAGGAAGAAGAGTCTTGTCAGACGAGGAAAAGCAACAGTACCAGGGTTGAGGAAAGACCACACACGAGAGTTCTTCAACAAGTTGACACAAGGGAGGTTTGTGGATTCTAGAAATTCTAGATCCACATGCTCACAGCAATTGATAGGTCTGTGAGCATACCCATCCCTCCACATTCCAGAAGTAGTGTGATTGATAAACCAAGCATGAGGGATATCGGAAAATACCTCGTGTGGAACAAGAGCCTGGGGTCGATGTTGTCGAAGCGCCTTCTTTGGAGCACGGGGGTTGACTTGGGGAGGATGATTGGAAGGGTACCTGGGCTCCCTTTTGATGATCTTCCGTTTGTGACGAGCCCCTTCTTGACGAGTCTCTTCCTCTTCACTCTCGGAGGAGGTTTCCAGTTGACGAACTATGGCTTTCCCCTTGAAATCGTCATCAATCGCCACCCCTTTTCCCTTGTAATCGGAGGAGCGATGACGCTTAGCTCCAGATCTAGTGCAGGGAGGCGAAGAGGGTTTCCTTGGGGCCATGATGAGAGAAAGGGGGGAAGTACTTGAGTGTTCTTGGGAAGAGATGAAAAACAGAGAGAGAAGAGAGACGGAAGAAATGAAGTGATATGACCGGTGGAAGTAGGGATTTAAATAGGAGAGAAGAAAAACGTTTGAACTTCCAAAAAAAATGTTCAAAGAATCCGGCCATATCTTTATCCAAAATCCTAACCAATTTTCAAGATAAATACAAGGGAAAGAAAGGGAAAAAAAATCGGAAAAGGTAAAAAAAAAAATCTTTTAAGGATAAATATCTAGGGAGATATTTCCTAAAAGATTTGATCCAATATTTTTGTTTGAAATTCAAATTCAACATTAGACTATTTAAGACAAGATGTTAAATTTTAATTCAAGATCTTGATGTTGGAGATAATACGAATATCATAAGATACGATTGCTCCCCCTACATCGATGCTTCCTTATTAAGCATTCCACGTTCTAATCGAATGAAATTAAATCTGTCTTCGGGAAGAGGTTTTGTAAAGATATCTGCAAGTTGAAGCTCAGTAGAGATGAATGTCAAAGACACATCTCCTTTCTCAACATGATCTCGGATGAAGTGGTGTCTCACATCAATGTGCTTTGTTCTTGAGTGTTGTACAGGGTTTTTGGAAATAGAAATAGCACTGGTGTTATCACATTTGATGGGAATACCCTTATAGTTGATTCCAAGGTCTTGGAGTTGTTGTGCAATCCATAGGACTTGCGAACAACAAGCTCCAGCAGCAATATACTCAGCTTCGGCTGTTGAAAGCGCTACTGAATTTTGCTTCTTGGAATGCCAACTTATAAGGGATGCCCCAAGAAATTGACAACACCCTGAGGTGCTTTTTCTATCTACTTTATACCCTGCAAAATCAGCATCGGAGAATCCGATAAGATCAAAGCTTGTTTGATGAGGGTACCATAATCCGAGATCTTTAGTTCCATTAAGATATCTCAAGATTCTCTTTACCGCGATCAGATGTGATTCCTTTGGATTAGCTTGAAATCTTGCACACATACAGACACTAAACATAATGTCAGGTCTGCTGGCAGTAATAAAGGAGAGAACCGATCATACCTCTATATTCTTTCTGATTTACCTCTTTACCGGTAAGATCTTGATCCAGAGAAAGTGTAGAGCTCATAGGCGTTTTGGCAACCTTGGAATCGATCATCTTGTACTTCTTGAGTAGCTCTCGTGTATATTTTCCTTGATTAAGGAATATGCCTTTAGAGCTTTGATGTACATGAAGTCCGAGAAAGAAATTCAATTCTCCCATCATGCTCATCTCAAACTCCTTGCACATAATGTTAGAAAATTCCTTGCACAACACATCATTAGTAGCACCGAAAAGAATATCATCAACATAAATTTGGACGACTAGTATATCCTTTCCATGAGTTTTGATGAAGAGAGTTTTGTCGATCAAACCTCTTTTAAAATTATTTTCCAGGAGATATTTAGAAAGCCGCTCGTACCAAGCCCTAGGAGCTTGTTTCAAACCGTACAGAGCTTTATCCAGCTTGAAAACATGCTCCGGAAATTCATCGTTTTCAAAACTAGGAGGTTGAGCAACAAAAACTTCTTCATCCAAAAACCCATTTAGAAAGGCACACTTAACGTCCATTTGATAAAGTTTGATATTCATAAAAGATGCAAAGGCAAGAAGCATATGAATGGCTTCGAGTCGGGCTACAGGAGCGAAAGTCTCCTCGTAGTCAATTCCTTCTTCTTGATTATATCCTTGTGCAACTAGTCGAGCTTTGTTTCGTATAACATTGCCTCCTTCATCAAGCTTGTTTCGAAATACCCAACGAGTTCCAATAATCGATTTCCCCTTCGGCTTAGCCGTAAGAGTCCATACTTTATTGCGTTCAAACTCGTTGAGTTCATTTTGCATGGCTATGATCCAATCTGGTTCCTTGAGAGCCTCGGTGTATTTCTTTGGTTCTGTAAGAGAGACAAAAGCATGAAACGCACACAAGTTTCTAAGATTGGAACGAGTTTGAATACCCGACGAAGGATCTGAGATGATGTCAGCCAAGGAGTGTGAAGAGGCGTGTTTGAATTTCCTTCGAGCTGATCCTTGATTAAACGTTGAAGCACCATGAGAAGAGGGTTCAGGCTCTTGAGGTTCAGGAGGATTTATGGGAAAAGGTTCAAGAGGCTCGGGAGGAATTTCGTTTTCTAGACTGGCTTCATCGGTAAGGCCTTGAGACTGAATTCCAGGGCCTTGCGATAGCTCAGTAAGATCTTGAAATGGCTCTGCATGTTTCTTGATTTGCTCTTTTCTTGACCATTGCTTCCTCCATCCGACTCATAGTCCTCATAAGTATTTAACTTGAGATCTGCAAAGCCTTCACTCAAGATACCATTATCACTTTCATCAAATAACACATGTATGCTTTCCTCGACGAGTTTGGTACGTTTGTTGAATATTCGATAAGCCTTGCTTTGATTCGAATATCCAAGAAATATACCTTCGTCGCTGCATGCATCAAATTTCCCAAGATTATCCTTCCCATTGTTATGTACATAGCATGTACATCCGAATGGTTTGAAATAAGATATACTTGGTTTTCTTCCTTTAAAAAGCTCATAAGGAGTTTTCTTTAAAATTGATCGAATCAAACATCTATTGAGAATATAGTTCGCTGTATTTACAGCCTCTGCCCAGTATGACTTGGGCAAGTTATTCTCTAATAGCATAGTCCTTGACATCTCCTCCAGGGTGCGGTTTTTTCGTTCCACCACCCCGTTTTGTTGAGGTGTCCTTGGAGCAGAAAAATTGTGAGAAATCCCATATTTCGCACAAAATATGTCGAAGTTTAATTGATCAAATTCTCTACCGTGATCACTTCTAATAGAAACGATAGGTAGGTTTTTCAATGTTTGTAGCTCCTTACAAAGTTTTGAAAAATAAAACAGAGTTTCTGATTTATCTTTAAGAAAGAAAACCCAAGTGAATCGTGAATAATCATCAACAATTACGAGAATGTATTGTTTACCTTTGGGAGATTTGACACGCATAGGTCCGCATAAATCCATGTGTAACAATTCTAAAGGTCTAGTAGTACTAATGACCTTCTTTTTCTTGAAAGAGCTACGAGTGTGTTTTCCCCTTGAGCAAGCATTGCATAGATCATCAAGTTTAAAATTCAGATTCGGAAGTCCTCGAACCAGATCCTTAGACAGTAGCTTTCCGAGGGAATGCATGCTGATATGCCCAAGACGCATGTGCCACACCCTTGGATCTTCTGATAAGGCCTTGAGGCACTTTAGATTTGAGGGTGGAATGCGATCTGTATTAAGAGCATAAATGTTAGAATCTCTTTTAGCCGTAAGAACCACATCTCCTGTCTTCTCGTCTTGAACGATGCACTTTTCCTTGTTAAAGCAAACGCGATTGCCTTTATCACAAAGCTGTGAAACACTGAGAAGATTATATTTGAGACCATCGACAAGATATACATCTTTAATAAAAATTTTGGAATTAACACCAATGTTACCAATACCGACGATGTCGCACTTTCCCTTATCACCAAGAGTTATAGTACCGCTAGATTGCTTCTTTAAATGATGAAAAAGAGATTCTTTTCCACTCATATGCCTGGAGCAACCGCTATCCATAATCCATTTTCGATCCTTGGCCTTGGTGATGTCCTGCAAAACAACAAATCAACCTTTCCGGCTTGACCAATAGACCGATTTGGATCCATTGTGGGGGTATACCATATTTGGTAACTTTGTTCCCTTAGGGACCCAAACTTGCCTTATCCGTTCATTTAAACGTACAGGATATGTGTTTCGGATGATATAAGGATATGTTCTCCTATAAGGACAGGTTTCCTTTACATGACCCTTTTTGCAGCAGAAGAAACATGTAGGAGTCCTCCAACTTCCTTTAGCTTTAACAAACTTGGTAGTAGGCTTAACAGGAAAGTTCTTGTTATAACCTATACCATTTCGATTTAAGGAAAGTTGTTGTTCTCCAAGTATCTTATCGAGATTAGCCTTGGATCTTGTAAATTGCACTAAGGCTTTTTGCTGATCTTGACATTTTTCAGATAACTTTGTCTTTTCGTTCTCAAGATCAGTGTTCTGGCCAATGAGAGTTGAAAGTTTTTCCTTAAGTTCGGAATTTTCCGATCGTAAGGTCTTACTTTCATTGATAAGGTCAGAATTCTGAGTGTCAAGATCTTGCAATTTCTGTGACAGCCTTTTAATGCACGTCTCTTGATCCAATACCTTTTCTTGTAGACTGCTAATTTCTCTGCAGCAGCTTTCCTCATTTGAGATCATATTTTTGAGAAATTCAGAAAGAATAGCTTTGGAACTAGAAAGAAGGTTTCTTACCATTCCATTAAGGTGTTGATCTTTATCATCGATTTTGGC
Source organism: Persicaria maculosa (assembly GCA_963922045.1). Lineage (NCBI taxonomy): Eukaryota > Viridiplantae > Streptophyta > Magnoliopsida > Caryophyllales > Polygonaceae > Persicaria > Persicaria maculosa. Next base: position 80,741,570 of record OY998253.1, read on the forward strand.
CATGAGACAAAGATTGGCTTGTTCATCCTCAGAGTCCGGGTCGCTTGATGCGTCTGAGTCACTCCAAGCTGCCATGACTTTCTTGTTGGATTCTTTCCTCTTTGCCTTGTTGCGCTTTTTGAGAGGACACTCCTTAACTAGGTGATCTGTTTCACCACATTCATAGCATGTTAATACTCGGTTCCTCTTGGAGGGAGTAGAAGACTTACCTTGACTCCTTGAAGATCCTCCAAATTCCTTGTTGGAAAATTGCTTCTTCATTTTGAGGATGCGAGCCAAACCCCTTGTTATAAGAGCAAAGGGATCTTCTTCTTCATCATCCTTTGAATCTTCAGGAGATTCTTCTTTCTTAACCTTTAGCGCTAGGTTCTTGACATTTGTGGAAGGCTCCCCATCGTCCTCATTGAGGATCATTTCATGGGTGATTAGTTTTCCTAACAAGTCATCGATTTCCAGCGTGCTAAGGTCTTGCGCTTCTTCAATGGCGGTCACCTTGGGACCCCATTTAGATTTAGGAAGACAACGAAGTATCTTTCTGACCTTTTCTTCATTCCGGAAGGTTTTTCCCAGGGAGTCGAGATTATTAATGATCTCCGTCAAACGGGTGAACATTACTTTCACAGACTCATCAGATTTCATCTTGAACAATTCGTATTGTCTAAGATAAATACTGATTTTAGATTCCTTGACCTGACTAGTTCCTTCATAGGTCACAACCAACTTATCCCAGATTTCTTTTGCCGATTTGCAAGAGGAAATCCGGTTGAATTCTTCAGTGCTTAGCCCACAGTAAAGAGCATGAACTGCTTTACTGTTTTTGGCTGTTTTCTCCAGATCCGTCTGGGTGAATTCTTCCTCAGTCTTATCCACCTTCGTATTATTTGGTCCATCCTTCTGGGGAACATTTGGCCCTCGCGTAATGATATGCCAGAGTTCTAGATCCTGATCAATGATGAACATTTTCATCAGTGATTTCCAGTGCATAAAATTATCCCCAACAAAGAGAGGTGGACGGGAGATAGATCTTCCTTGTCCGAAGCCGCCTTGTCCTTCGCCTGCCATGGTTAGTACTCACAGATAGTAATATCCAAATACGTGAGCTAGGCTCTGATACCAATTGAAGTGCGGAATAGGTAGAATAGGAGCACGCGAATACTCTATAAGCGGGGGGTTGGATAGAGTATGGAAACTTTTCGCAAACCAGAAAGGTAAGACCTTACCACAAGCTGTAAGACCTTATCTGAGACAAGAAGAGAGATTAGTAGCGAGAGCAGGTAAGAAATAATAAGTAATAAAGGCAAACAATAATGTAAAGCACACGATACTTGTTAACGAGGTTCGGCCCAACCGCCTACGTCCCCGCCTAGGGTTATCCAACCCGTAGGATTCAACACACTTTATTTCACTTTGCCTTATGAGTCCTAGATACAACCTCTAGAAGACTTACACACTTCTAGACTACCTTACTATCTAGCAACCCAAACTCTCTAGTGAAATAAAGCAACTAAGGATACCGAAGTACCCTATACTTTTGGGTAAAGAAACCCTTAGTATAACCTAGATGAATTGTACTATAAAGCGTAATGAAACCTCACACACACTCAAAAGTAAATACAAACTCTTGCGTAAGGAGCAGCGTGAGATCGAATGCTTGAAGAAGACTTGAATGCAGTAAACGTTTTTAGCGCTGTTGAAGATGTCAATCACCAGTCGTCTCCTTCTTCTTTATATAGCCAAGCACCCAGATTTGAAACTTGAACGTTGTACCTCCTGGGCGAGATTCTTGGCCAATTCCAGAACCTTCTCTTGTTGCGTGAGATCTTGCTGAAGTCCTGGAGATCTTGTTGATAGTTGGGCAAACACGGTATACAAAGATTCCTGGAAATCTTAACCGAAAATAGAGATATGCATAAAAGATATCGATTCAACAAAACACATTCAACAATTATGGGCTTAAATAAAACCAGGCCCAATATATGTTAAATGAATAAGCCCAACTGTCTTGGCTCTTGAACAACTGGGTATCGGTTTAGGTTTAGAGTAATTTAGGCCCATTTACCAAATAGGCCCATTTACTCACAACCCCATTTCCGAGTCCAGTAGCATAGTAAAATCTTGAGCCTTTTGGTAAGACCTTACCAAACTCAGGAATCCCGAGTTTTGGCTTTCATCAACCAAGGCCTTACATCCTATGGTTTGATCTTATCATCAACCAAGGCCTTACATCCTATAGTCTTAGTAACTTAAGAATATATAGAGAAGCTAAGGCCGGCCGGTATTAGCCCGGATGCATTCATCTCAATCTTAATTATTAAAGCTATTACCCAATCAAGATGTAGAGCGACTGGGTCTTAATTATTAAGGCTCTTACCCATCAAGATGTAGAGCGACTGGGTTTTAATTATTAAGGCTCTTACCCATCAAGATGTAGAGCAACTGAGTCGATCGAACTTGAACAAAATCAAAAAAAAAAAAAATTAGTAAGACCCTGTTTGACGTATTAAAAATTAATCTAGCCTAAAATTAAAATATAGATAAAAAATTTGATGAAATTTGAGAGATATATACAAAATTTAACATTTATAGATAGATTAAAAAAAATGGTTTGACATGATAAATTCTGTATTGTTTTATAAAAGTGTTTTTTTTAAATAGTGATAATCTTTACCTCATGACTTTAAAAAACTCCGATAAGCTTGTACCAAATAAGCTCTAAGTGTAAGTTGTGATTGATATTGTATGTATTTTTTTTTAAAGTTGATTAAATGCAATCTCCGATTGCCGGCCGATTCGGAATAAAACCTTAAATTTTCTATAGAGGTGGCCGGCTGTTACTTAAAATCCCCTTCCCACATCGGTTTGGATCTCAGTCTCATATTCTAATATATTACAAGTGAAACCTTTTTAGGTCGTACATTACCCTAACTTTTGTTTTGTCACGAAATGGATCCTTCAATCATGCTTTGTATAATTGTTTTAGACTTTAGAGAGCATCAAATCTCCGTTTTTTTACTTTATAAAAAATATAAGACTATTTACCTTTATACAATTTATGGAAAATCATTTTGGTAATTGATACTCTGTTTTAAAAAATATGTGAGTTAAAAAATATAAGATTATTGAGAAGATGATAAAAGGGAAATCAACCAGATGATTTTCCATAACTTGTATAAGGGTCGTCCTTCTCATTTACATGAACCATCTCAATCTCTTTCACTTTCTACCTCCACATATCTCCTTTGATCTCTCGTCTCATTGCCGATTTTTATTTGATACAAGAAAAAATTTCGAGAGACAAACCAGACATATAACTCGAGAGGCCGACGGATCGTGAGACGGACTAACCGTCATGATACAATACCAAGTAACACAAATTAACCAAGAAAATGGCTCAGATCTCATCAAAATACAAAACAATTGTCGACCGTTGAATTCGTGGAAGACCCTTGGAAGGATGCGAAGACGTCATACGACGTCTTGTCATCTAGACGACGGATAACAATAACCTACCATTGGAAAGGACAACACCTGAGGAAGTGTGGATCAACGACGTTTCCCGCGACCTCATCTAAATGAGGAATCTTCGGAAACCACAAACACTTCCATAATCCACTCGATCAAATAGGGCGCCTGCCTCATCCGAAACTGTTAGCATGCTTACATTTAATTAATTGGTTGCTACATACTTTTAATGTCATTACATTAATTAGGTTTTATAGTTGTTTATTCTTTATATCTTCCTAATTCCGTAACTTTCTTAGGAATACATGAGATCCGATCTCTCTCTCTCTCACATTTTTTAATAGGAACTAAAGCAGCCACACATAGAAACGGCTCCACACTAGAGGAAGATAATCATGACCGAACAGTTGAGACAAGTCCTAACTCAACAAGGCGGAGGTGTTGAGAGCAATGTCGGAGATAGAGCAGACGAAGATGGGGCTGAGGATGATAGAGATGAGGTGGGTAGTAGCTAGGAAGCTAGAGGAGGCAGTTAAGGCCGCGGAGGCGTTGGCTCTTGTCGAGATCAAGACCATGTCGATTGCATCGCAACCGGGCAGCATCACAGCCTCTCTTTCAAAGAATATTCGTCGCTGGCTGAGAGAGCGAGGAAGCCAGAAATGGATGATGTTGCGGCGGCTCAAAGGGGTCACAAGCTGACCGAAATGTCGCTCAGGGAGTTCATGGGAAGGGATGAGGTTGCGAATAGGGCTCATCCGACGAACCCAGGACGATACGAGGCAGATGAATCGGGCCACGGAGTTGCAAGGAGCAAGCCTGTCCTTCGGCCTTTTACCTTGACAGGCGACATACTGAGCAGGAAGCTCGTGTTGAGGGACGATCTCGACGTTGGGAGGCGGGATGATAGGCCGAACCGGGTGCAGTCTCCGCCTCCTAGGAGAAACGAGAAGGGCAATGGAGGCGATTCGAAGAGCTTGTTTTCGAAGAGGAAGAATCTAGGGTTCGTCCATATCTCGCTCCTGGTGTCGAAGCAGAGTAAGAGCATGATCCAAGCCCTCAACTTGTGGTGATGCTTTACATTGGTATGTTGATGATATGAGTGTTGGTTTGCTCTGCTTGTGTAAATCTTGGGCTTTTACTATATAGGGTGGTTTGCTTAGGGTGTGTTTGGGTGTTCAATCAAAATGAATATGTATTGTTATGCAACAATAATGTTGTACGTCTGGTTTTATTTGCATTTTATTGATTTGTCTTTGGGGACAGGAGGTACTTCCTTTGTTTTCCATCCCGGCTAAAACCGATCAAGATCACTGGCAGCTAGTATTTTACCTGTGCAAGCAAAGATTGTGTTCCCTATAATCCTTGAGGACAAGGATTGTTGAAGGAGGGAGTTCAGTAACAGGATTTCCTGTTATGAGTATTGAATCATTTGGGCCAACAATCATTTTGTATAGTGGGCCTTAAGCCCTTTTATGTTGATTTACTCATTCTCCATCTCAGACGTTCATCGTCTTCAATCTAGCCATCTGTTCTCGCAGAGGAATCAATCCATGAAAATCATATTTCCAATCTCCCAATCTCAACTCTAATTCTCTCAATTCTCCCTCATAATTCTATGGCACTAGTCAGTAGTCACTAGATCCTTTGAATCAACTCTTCCTCTCCGTAGTTGATTTTTAGGCCTAGGTCAACTGGTTTCGGGTTCGATCGAGAACTCTTAGCTAGGATCTACCCTTTGCATCATCGTCGATATCCCCGCCGCCTCCCCGTCTTTGGCCTCATCTTCGATATCCCCAACAGCACTATCGATCGCTCTCCCAGCTCTGAGTCCTCTCTTTCTGCTCCAATGGTCTCCATGGCCCGATTCCGGATGATTTCTCTAACTTCACTCTCATGTGAAGCCTCTACTTGCAGAAAATAGGCTTTCCGACTAGTCTTACCATGTTGACTCGTCGGCTCGACCTCTCCTTGAACCATTTCTCCAGCGATATTTGGGAAGATTCATAATTATTTTCAAATGAGATGGACTTGCTTACAATTTTGTAAAAATCATCTTTGTCAATAGAAAAATTATCCTTTCTTTTATTCCCAATAACAAACCATTTGAACTTTCAAAGGGGTTTAAGACATTACATGCTTAACCAGAGAACTGAAAAGAATTGAACATGTATGGAAGCACTACTAGCAGCAGGAACAAATAGACAACACATTATTCAAAGCATTTTATAGCAGATCGAGTTGAAGATACTAGTTTGACGCTGTAACTTGGATATTCAAGAGCTCAAGCTGATTCTTGATATGAATGAACAAGATGGATCGTTGCATCTCCTTCTTTTCAAGGAATTGTGATTGGCTTACATCTTGACCATCCACAGTGTGCTGAAAGTATGTAATAAACTTGATGCCATTTGTCGCTTCTTTCACCACCACTCTACATGATTTCTCAAATTGTTCCCTTTGGTCTGGGTGCTCTAAAAACCTACAAAAGCAACAACAACAAACAAATTAACAAGCAAACAAGAATCTGAAGAATACCTATTTGTGGAATACACGCATGTTGTGCAATACTTCTATGAACAATTTAAACTTTCAGGAACAATTAATCAATCAAATGGCATTAAGCTAAACACGGAATAGTGTAAGTTTTTCCTATACAACAAACATATAATTTTAATTACGGTTTTTCTTAGAGCACAAGTTTGGAAATATTTTTCAAATTTTAATTAGTATAGTTTTTCTTTTAATTAGATTTTTAGGGTCACTTAGCTTATTTTTTTGGTAGGAAATCTTTCCCAAGGCGTATGATAGAAAGACCGTTTTAATTAATATTACCCTTTATCTATTAAACAAACTAATAATAATACCTTTAAAAAAAAAATTGGGGTGCAAGACCCTAGCCTACCCCTAATTCAGTCCATGCATCAAGCAATAGCATAACAACCAAAAATCTTCAAATCAATACATGAAAAATAGGTAATTAGAGAAGAGAATGTGAAATCGAAATTAAAAAAAAAAAAGAAAAAGAAGAAAAAGAAAAAGAAAGAGAATCTAAACGATAAATACTTTTAAACTTACTCTTCAATCTTTCCTTGCAATTGTTTTATTTTATACACAGATGTAGATCGGTCAAGAACTAATTCAATGACATCTGAAGAATCAAGTTTTCCCTCAAGGTTGATAATAACTTTGCTTGCTAAAACTGAGTTGGGGAACACCATTCTCTCCTTTGTTCCAACTTTTAAAGTAGTTGTTGTCATTATGCTCATACGTTTCACCTCCACCTGAAAAAGAAAAGTGTGTACAAATTATATTTGAAGAGTTATGAACATTTAGTTGGGGAAATTAATGTGGTATGTAGATAGTTTATAACCTGAACCCCATCAATGCTGCATCGATCGCCTATATTAATTGGATGAGAGATGAATGCAAAGATGAATCCTTGAAAGAAAGCTTTGAAAGTCTCTCCCAACACGAAAGCGAATGCAACAAATTGTGATGCAATTACAACTAGTGTAGTCGTTGTTGCTAGTTCCATGACAAGTAGCCATATTATAGTGACAAAAATAAGTAGACACCAAAAAAGAATCCTCTTCAAGGCTTTCAACATTGCAAAGGCATCAACTAGTGAGTATCCTACAGCAACACAACTTTTGTGTGCTTCCACCTGTTTCAGATGAAAGTAAGCGATGGATTAGCTTTATATACATTTAATTATGTTTCTGCATTGTTTTTTTTTTTGACGTAATGTAGCAATTTCTCATTCATTTGGCTGTCAGCGATTTTGGTGGGTGAGTTTTTTTTGGGTCATAATATTTTCACCGCTAATTTTTATTATTTCCACCGCTAATCACCGCATAGGTTTGCGGTGGCTTTAATGACGGGCAACGATCCCACCGCATATGTATACGGTGGGCCACCGCATAGGCATATGGTGGGCCACCGCAATACTTTACGGTGGGCCGGGGAGTATACAGGCCCAATACCGTCGTCATAACGGTCCAAAATCATCGTCATAACCCACCGCATATGTATACAATGGATTTTAACTATCGCCATAATGAACAAAACCGTTACCATAACGGTCCAAAACTGTCGTCATAACCCACCGCATACCTATACAGTGGGTTATGGCGACGGTTTTGGATAACTTTTACAAACGATTTTCAATTGCCCAAAAACCCACCGCATGTATACGGTCGTCATAACCCACCGCATAGGTATACGGTGGGTTCGTATACGGTCAACCCCAGGTGTTCGTGAGCAAAATGGTAGAGTAGAAAGGAAGCACATATATTCGATTGAAACTACAAGGGCCATCAGGGTCCATGCTGGGTTACCCAATAAGTGTTGGGGTGATTGCATTCTGAGTGCCACACATTGTTTTCAATGTTACTTACCCATGAGCTCTCCTAGGAAAACATAAGATAATTAATATAAGCACTTACCAGCCAGTTCTCAAAGGGTACTTGATAAATTTGCTTGGACGGGTACTCCGCCTTGAGCTCTTCTACTAAGATTTTAGCATGATCAGCATTCCAGACCCCCACCAGCTCTCGTATTTCCTCCTCTGTCAAGTACTTCTTATTCCTATTCATACACACAGATCGAGTATTGATTAAGTAAATCAGTGAAGGAGAGCTAGCATACATAGGTAGAGTAAAGTAAATCACTAAACTAGTTTAACAGGATCTAAATGGAATGGACCGAGGTGTAGCATTAGTTAAAAGTTGCGCGCATTTTCTTACCATGTACCGGCACCGCTAATCGTTGTCTGCCATTGATATCGACGAAGGAGGTCAGAAATTTGGTTGTCCTCGTCCTCACTTGATGTCTTATTTGCAAGATTCATGAGTGCTTCAGTGAGCTCCTTTATTTGTGCGAAGGACACATGCGGTGACAATTTCATACGATCTCGAATGCTGTTCCGTTTAAAAGTGGCTCTGAATGCGACACTAGATTTTGTGTTGCCTGCCAAGATCTCCGACAACCTTTTTGGTTTGATGGTGTTTTTCCTCTCCTGATTCGGTGGGGGTTTGATCTCTACCCATCGGAACCCAATTAGTATACGCTGACGCTGGTACATCCAAGGTAGCAAGCTAAGGTGCTCCGTGCCTTCAAGGATGAGGTTAAGGAAGAAAAGCCGGAATGCAGCCATTAGGATCCTGCCTCTGAATCTATTGTAGATTGATTTTACTTTCCATCGATGCAACACAATGCTAATTATGCCCTGTAGAAAGGCCCATAGCAGCGTCGTAGCAAAAGTTTTTGTGCCGTACTTATTAATATGATCCGCGTCATGCTTGAGGTTGTGGAAGGAATTAAGTATAGATTGAGGATGACGTTTGGAGAGAAACATCCATAGCACAAAAAGGAGGAGGAAAACGATAAATAATGTGAAGCTCCGAATAAAGACATTGAGATAGTAGCGACTGAGGGCGATGGATCCCTCAGCAGCTTCTGGATTTGTGTCATCATCTTCCACCTCAATCCTCGAACTGAAAGAATGACAAAATGGTATTTCTGGGTATGTGTCATCATCTTCCACCTCAACACTCGGACTAGAAGGCTGAACATCTAATTGTAATTCTGATCAATCAGCAGACCAAATTGAGAGAGATGTGTAAGCAAATTTAAGATGGGGGAGACAATCCGCACGGTGAAAATATCGTCTTTGACACGGTGTCGGCCCAGTTTCAGGAACCGTGAGAATGTTATGTGACGGTTTTCAAAACCGTCGCCGTAAGCCTCCATTTTTCTGTTATCACATCGAGCGGAGTGAGAAAATAGCCCATCTATTGAATGGAAATGGGACTTATGGCGACGGTTTTCAAAACCGTCGCCATAAACACTCCTACTGTTTCTAAAACTGTGGCCGGTCAATGGGGTGGAGAGCAAATGTGACTCATGGCTATGGTTTTCAAAACAGTTGCATAAAAAGTTTCACGGTTTCAGAAACCGTGACCGCCACCGTGTAAATAGCGATAAATTGGCCGTGTTAATAGCAATATTGTTTAAGATTTGGCTAATAAAATCAATTGAAAAAAGGATGCAGCTGATGTCGCATCAGTTCAACTCTATCAAAACCAAAGACTAACCTGAATCCGGATTCATATCAACTCATAAACAAGGATTCGATTTGTTTCCTCGCCCGGCCTTAACTACCTTCTTTAAAATTGTGTAGGATGGATGAGACTAATTATTTTCAAGCCTCTCTATTTCCTTTGCATGGAAACAAAAGATGGGAATGAAGTAGCCGTACTCTTCTCCCTTTCCATGTGTGTATATTTATACACGTTATAGTGCCGCAACCGTTCAACACATATACATACTCACCCTTTTAATTGGTTACAGTAAATAATACAAACTCTATGGGTGTGTATGGTTGCAACAAATAAATAGGTAAAAAAATAAGTAGAAGTAGAAGTTTTTTTTTAAACAAGTTAAAGAGTGTATGGATGGGGGAAAATAGGTAAAAGTAGTTAAAATTTTGAGTTAAAAAAAAGCTTATTTTTGAAGGTTATTTTGGATTTTGGGGGATTTATTTGGTTTGAAAGTACCACAGTATCCCTAATAATAACCAAATAAACTCCACTTTTTACAAATAAACTGTTTTTCACCCCATACGGAGATTATCTTGTTGTTTAAATTTTTAACTACTTTTACCAATAGTTTATAAATTTTACCCTGTTTATAATTTTAGTCAGTTTATTAACCCCGTCCCATACGAACCCTATATGTATAAAATGTTACACTCATTTACAAAATATTCTCATATTTAAAAAAAGGAAAACTAATTAAAATACCCCCACTTTTGAGGGTATGGTAAAAATATACCCTCAACTTTCAAATGTAATAAAAATATCCTGATCTTTGAGGGTGGTGGTAATATATTACCCTGTGTTTTTTCACAGGTCAAAAATGCTAACAAAGCAGTCTATGTGGATTTTTTTTTGACAAGACAGCATACGTGGAAGTCTTTTTTACAAATTAGCACTAAAATTGGGTTTTCTTGAACGGTTTCGTTAGGAAAAAAATACTCCCTTCGTTCCATAATACATGTCCCTTTGCTTTTCGGCACACTTTTTAATGAGCGAAAAACTCTATAAAATATTTATTTTTTAATTATTTTTTTATATAATATGATACTTATTACTAATAAGTATCATATTATATAAAAAATTAATTAAAAAAATATATTTTATAGAATTATTCGCTCATTAAAAAGCGTGCCGAAAAAGAAAGGAACATGTATTATGGAACGGAGGGAGTAAAACGATAACAAATTAAACCCGAAAAACGAAATTGATTCAACCAAACAACTAAAATCTGGTCAAAATTGCCTCAAATTAACACAACACAACTATTCCTAACACCAAACCGACAACAAAACTAAACCGAATAGGGGAAAAATAGAACTTACCCAGCCAAGCCCGTTAATGAATCAAAGGGGAAGAAGATGTGAGAGAGACAGCTCAAAATAGTCGACCACGAGGGAAGAAGACTGACATTGAAGAGGATCCATGAGTTACCTCAAAGACCTGCAAGACAATTCAAGAGGCGACCACGAAAGAAGATTTGAGGGAGGAAAAGACGTTGGGTATAAACCCGGTCCAACTCTTTATTTTTTTTTCCTAAGGACATTGTTCAAGAAAACCCTTGTAAAAAAATCCACGCAGGCTGCCTTGTCAGCATTTTTTACTCGTGAAAAAACTTGTGGTAATATATTACCACTACCTTTAAAGGTCGGGATATTTTTATTACATTTGAAAGTTGAGGATATATTTTTACCATACCCCTAAAGGTGGGGGTATTTTAATTAGTTTTCCCTTAAAAAAACTCTTTAATGACTAAGGTGTTCCAGAGGTAGTTAGGTCTCGGATTTGAATCTCACTCTGTACAAGTGGAATTAAGCCTCTCAAATAAACTCTTCAAGTGGTAGGGCCAAGAGGTATATACTAATCCATAAGGCGAAGACAAAATTGTGTTTCCTAATTTTTATTTTTCAAAAAAGGAAAATCTGTGGACCAAACAAACCTCACACACTCACGCGTAGAGTAAAGTCAAGCCAACTCGTTTTCGATCATACAAACAAGGTAACTATCAATGAAATTTTATTGTTCCACAGCACAACTAGTCATTGTTGGAAACAATCAAAACAGTTAGATGATGATCCGACTGGTCCGTTGATACCTATTCATCGCATTCATTGCGGTACGCACAACCAGGCTATTAGGGGTTGTCCTACTAAAACAAGGGCTCAGAATCGGTCCGGGAAGTGGGATAAACCCCCGCCGAATTGTTATAAGCTCAATTTTGATGGTTCGGTACTCCCGAGTGGCAACTCGTCTTATGGTTTTGTCATCCGTGACTCTGCGGGTTTAGTGGTCTCTGCTGGCAGATCTGTTTGCACAAATATCTCGGTGATTTATGCCGAAAATCTCGGACTCAGAATGGGTTTGTTACGGGCAAAGGAGTTGCAACTATCTACACTTCTGATCGAAGGAGACAACTTACTGGTGATAAAATCTCTACTGGGGGATTGGAAATGCCCCTGGACAATAGAGATGCTACAAGCTGATATACTGTCTGATATCTCGTCCTTTACTTATGTTGCTATTCGTCATATTTTCAGGGAATCGAATGTTGTGGCTGAGTACCTTGCTCGTAGTGCCCACGTTTCCCCTGCCGACGTCTGCTGTGAGGATGATCCAGAACTGCTAGTTCTCGTCCGAAAGGATGCGCTAGGAAGGACCTCTGCTGCGGCCGACCCGACCTAATTCTTATCTTGCGTCAAAAAAAAAAAAAGAGTAAAGTCAAGCCCTCCCCTCACTCTTTTGTACGGTACTTTTTTTTTTCTTATTTTTATACTCCTATTTGTTTTCTTATTTTTATATTAAATTTAACCGAATAATTGTTCCATAAAGTATTAATAATATTTTTTTATATTATTCGTATGTAAGATGATGAATGTAATTGTAATATTATTCGGTGAAATTACGAATAGTATTTGTATTTAATAATAAGAATCTGAAGGGTTTATTTGTACACTATTCACATCTAAGTTCGACGAGATTAATTTTTTATATATATACAAAAAAGCAAATAAAATTTTGTATACAGCAAGATAAATCAATTTTTATCTATAACAAATTTGTTTAGATTTAAAAAATCTTGTAACCGCTCTCTTCCTTTTTTAAAAATAAAAAACGGCAACATTTATATAGATCGACGTACTATATGTACCGATGTACGTGTTAATGGCGTTTGATGATGGGGCCCGGGCACCAATCAATTAAACAAGCAAGTAGCTAGGTAGTTGTAATTTTGTCCACAAATACGAACAAACTGAATTGACCTACAACGCGTTCCAAGTCGACGCATTGTCACTACATGGCCATGAAACTGCAAGTTCTCAGTGATTCACCCAATTATAAGCTAGGATACCCCGAAATTCCATTTTATAACGTTTTCACGTTTTTGGATATGAAGAAACTTCGAAACTTCAGGGAAACGCCTCAGAAACGTTTCTGAGAGATCAGAAACGTTTCTGAGAGATCAGAAACTTTGATTGTTTCATTAACCAGAAAAGTCGGAAACTTTGACCGTTTCTGCTTGGTCAGAAACCTTTATGTCTTGTCAGGTGGCATTTATACTAATTTATAGTTGAAAAAAATAAAAAAAAAACTCTAAATCATTCGTCCCCTTCCTTCCGTCTGAAACTCATGTTTCCCTCTAGCCTTGCCAACTCCTTCTCCTCCATTTTTGGTCTTCCCTCCTCTCCTCCCTTCCAGTGGCTCTCTCTCTGCTTGGTGTGCTCGATCTCCTGGTAAACTCTCACTTGCTCAGTGCTCTCCCGAACGAAGTGTAGATCAAGCTCAATGTGCTTCGTTCGCTGATGCTGGACTGGGTTGCTGGCAGATAGAAGGCGGAGACGTTGTCGGTGTAGACCAGGGTGGCCTTTTGAAGAGGGCAGTGGAGCTCAAGAAGGAGATTGCGCAGCTAAGAGCACTCGGAGACAACGTTGGCGACACCTCTGTACTCTGTCTCGGTGCTAGAGCGAGACACCACAGACTGTCGCTTCACGGACCATGACACAAGGGTGTCGTTGAGGAAGACACAGTAGCCAGACGTGGAGCGACGTGTGTCAGGACAACCAGCCCAATCCGCATCAGTGTAAGCGACGAGGTCAAGCCGAGAGGAAGGGGTGATGGTGGTGCCCAGCTCGAGGGTACCGCTGATGTACCGGATGATCCGCTCCAAGGCCTGAAAGTTTGGTTCCCTGGGCGCATGCATGAACAGGCAGATCTGCTGAGCGGCGGTTGAGAATGAGGCCGGCAGGGGTAGGAGATCAGGCGGGGAGGGATCGGGAAAAAAAAATAGTGTTAATTTGGATGAAACCCTAGAGGCTCAGATACCATGTAGAAAGATAGAATTGATGTAAAGTCCTCCTTGAGGGTTTCATTCATTAGACAATGATATATATAAGTTACAAGGTATTGGGTCTTTGGGCCCACTATACAATATGAGACCTATGTAATCTATCATCTCACTCTTGGCTCTCACTATGTAATCCTCAAATGCGAGTAGCGATCCTAGCGGAAATCATAGTGTTGAATAAAGCCAACAATCCGACTCTGCAACTGATGGAGTCGAAGAGGAGTAAGGACATTTAAAATACTTGACATGTCCGTATTGATTTCTGATAAGGAGTAAGAACATTGCTTATCACGACAGTGAACATTTCAATTTGTAGCCTAATATTGCGTTCTATGTGTATGACTTGGTGATATGTTTATGATTATTATTTAGACCTTTAAATGAACATATAATTCATGTTGCCGCTTCTTCAACGTTTTTTTTATAAAATTTGAATTGTTATTTCCCCGTTTTCGTTTTCGTTTTCCTTTCGGTTTTCGTTTCTGTTTCCATGTAACATAGATAATATACGTATCAGCAAGCGTCAATCTAGTTGCAAAATAACGGTGCGATTAGTTGATTTATCCCTTGCACTTATATCCAAATTGCTTGATTGTATGCAAATATTGTGAATAGGTGTATCGATAAGGTGCCCTACCACAAGCCACTGATATCTACTCGTATACATATATTCAAACAATATATACTCATATACATATATTCAAACAAATTGATTGGATTTTTTTTTTCGTTTTGATGACGGTCGAAGAACTCACCTTCGGTGGTAAATCCCGAGCACATGACTCAACCAGCTAGAACCACGTACCAGGTAAACCGGCTTGCGCCGACTGACTCGACCCACTAGTAGGAAGTAAGGTAAACCTTAGATAAGGAAAGGGATGCATGGAGGCAGGGATCGAACACGGGATCGACCTTCTAACCACCCTGCTTGCTCCACACCGATGGGCCATTCCGACCTGGGCAAGTAGGATAAACTTTTTTAAGTGACTAGCTCCACCGCTTTGTGACCTTATACCCCAGAAACCCAACTTTGGCTTGATTTTTCAATACTCTTATATATGTACACAACTCTTATCGTATACGCAGAAATTATTTGTCTATTTGTTCATGATTATTTTTCTGTTTTCATATTATTATTCGTCTATATATAATTATGTAATTATTCGTCAATACAAATAGTGTGAAAATGTAAATTTTATTCTACGAATAATCGCCCAATGTCACTGAGTAATTTCAATCTAACGAATAATCTCCCAATACCAACGAATAATCAGAAGTTACTTTTAATCTCAATTCTCATCCATTGATCTTCTTAATTCAACTAGCTACCCAGATTTGTTAACATGATACATAATAAGGGTTGTGTACATATGATCTATTGTCTATAAATATATTACTACCTCCGTTCCATAATACATGGGCTTTTCTTTTTTGACACGTTTTTTAAGGAGCGAAAAACTCTATGAAATATTATATTTTTAATCAAATTTTTTATATCATTTGATACTTATTACTAATAAGTATCAAATTATATAAAAAATTTAATTAAAAAAATAATATTTCATATAGTTTTTCACTCCTTAAAAAGCGTGCCGAAAACTAAAAATCCATGTATTTTGGAACGGAGGGAGTATTAATTTTCTTTTTCAAATTAATATTTCATTCATTCATAAATAAATGTAATTTAACTTATTGACATTAATTTGACCTGTTGTTTAAGGAATAAAAAATTATATAAAGTATTAACTTCTTTATATATAATTTTATACTTATTAGAAATGAGAGTAAAATTATTTTCAAAATAAAAAAATTAATATTTAATATAGTTTTTATTTAATTCATTAAAACATATGATAAAATGTTTTTTTTTAAATCTATTTTTGAATGGTTGTAATACTTATTAGTAAGTCTACTATGTCGAACAATCAAACAGATGGGAGTAAGTCTACTGTATTTGTCAATGCAATTCAAGTAATTAATTAATAGCTCAAGTTATGCCAGATTGCAATTCAGGTGACGGATATAATTTCATTCCTCGCTTGATATGAGTCCAGGTAACGGACATAAGGGACTTCATCACTCAGACGAGGTCCAAGGATGCATGTCCCTCCTTGAGGTTCCATTCATGCAACTTTGTATGATGTTAGTCGATTGAACATGGTCAGGTGACCAACGTTGTTGTCGTCACCAGAAGTAGTCGCTTGAACAAGAGTTGAGCAATACAAACCCTTTAGGCGGCGGACATATTCTCAATGTTGGTCATTTGAATGAGGGACAAATTGACTGAACCAGTTCATTGGAACTCAAGCGACGGATTAAGATAACATGCTCGTTGCTTGAATGAGTACTAATTTGTTTCGGTTTGTGAGGCGACAAAGAAATCTCCATGTTCGTGGTATGAATGAGAACCAAAAGGGGCTCATTTAAATATCGAACTCAAGCGATGAATCGAAGATATTTGTCTCGTTAGTAGGGTTGTTAATTATATGAGCTGAACAGCTCGAGATCGGCTCGAAAAAAACTTGACTGGAGCTCGTTCACTGATCTAAACAAGCCGAGTCCGGCTCGTTCGATTTTGTGGAGTGTAGAGGCTTATGGTAGACATGCACCTAGCCAATTCTTTCCTTATGGTTGTTGGTTAAGTTAGAGAATAAAGAGGAGCTAACTGAGAGTATCTGAGGAAGCAGTAAAAATAAGGGTGAGGTTCATCAATCCAAAGTGTAAGCTTGAAGCACAATTCACTGTCTCCCATGGCAGATTGTAACCAAGCCTTTCTTCTTCCATAATAAAGCTTTCATTAGCTCTTCCAATCTCGGTTTACAGCTAGTTTTACATGGTATCAGGGCTTCTGTAGAAGCTTGGCTGTAATTCGAGATTTTATTTCCGCAATTTCCTCTTTCGTAGCTTTCCTTGAGCGATCTTGCATTTGTTCGTTAATTTCTCGCAATCGCTTGCCATCTTGAGCGATTGTTGTCGAAATTCTCAGATCTAGAGTTTATTCATACTTTCTTTCTGAAAATTCACTCATCATGAACGGAGGTAATGGATCTCCGATGGCGCAAGGTACTGAATCTGGAGAAGTTACTTCCAGATTGAACAACGATCCATTGGCTTTGTCCAATTTGGATCACCTCGGGGCACAGCTCGTGTCAAATCTCTTCAACTGAACAAATTTTCTCAGCTAGAGCAAAAGTGTGAAGATGGCGCTGGGGGCGAAATTCAAGATCGACTTCATTGACGGAAGTCTCCGACAACCGAATCCTGGATCGCAGGACTACCAGCGCTGGATCCGAGCTGACTACATGGTAAGATGTTGGATCCTTAACTCCATGTCTAGTTCTTTCTCTGAAGGATTTATGTATGTGAATTCTGTGCACCAACTATGGGAAGAGATTACTGAAAGATTTGGACAATCCAATGGACCTTTAGTTTTCCAGTTGAGGCGTGAATTGAGTAACTCAGTGCAGGAAAATCTCTATGTCGCCGAATACTATGGAAAGCGTAAGAGAATTTGGGATGAAATTGATAGTTTGGAAGAAATTCCACAGTGCTCGTGTGGAGCCATGGATCAATGTTCCTATACCTTACTGAAACGCATATTGGAGATGCAAAACAAGAACAAACTGATGGAGTTCTTGCTCGGTCTCAATGATGGATTTAAGACTGTCAGAAATCAGATTCTCTCGATGGAACCTTTGCCATCGGTAAACCGAGCGTATTATCTGGCTATGCAGGTTGAGCGACAGAAAATTGTCACATGCAACAGTGTGGATTCAAATGCTTTGAGTGTCAACAGAGGCAATAGGCAGCAACAGGAGTATAAGAATGGGGATAGGAATGGTGCCGGTCCTTCTAAACGAGGGAAAACTGACAAGTCTGACAGGAAATGCACCAATTGCAACATGAAAGGCCATTTGGTTTATCAGTGCTTCAAGATTATAGGATATCCTGAATGGTACGTGGAGAACAAGCTCAAGGAAGGGGCTAAGGATGGCAAGAAGACAGTTACTGCTAACACTGTGAAATCTGAGGTGTTAGACAACCCTCTGGATTTTAATCAAGATGCAGCGGATCCTACAATGGTAAATGCAGTGCTGAAGGAGGTCATTCGTTGCATGAAAAGGGGCAAACATCTAGCAGATTCCGAGATGTCCAATTTCTCAGGTACGAGCATTGTTCTATCTTCCAATGCTTATCAATATAAAAGTACTGCTTCTCTTGATTGGATCATAGATACGGGTGCTTCTGATCATATGACTTGCAATTATGATTGGTTGCAATCTGTGAGGTCTCTTCATCATCCTATTTGTGTCTATTTGCCTGACAAGAGTACCAAATTAGTCCGTTTAATTGGTGACATACAGTTGAGAAATGAGATTAATTGTCTTGCGTAATGTTCTACTAGTACATGACTTTGATAAGAATTTACTATCTGTTGGCAAGCTGGTTGATGATACTGATTTGATTGCGTTATTTGACAAACGGATGTGCTCATTTCAGGACCTTAGAACAGGTCAAGTGAGGTTCATTGGCAAAAGAGTTGCAGGCCTATACAAAACTAGATCTGTGAAGGAAGATGTTAAAGATTTGTCATTGCTGATTCCTAGTTTGGCTAAAGGTTGTTTTCCCCCTAAGGATGGTTGTAATCAGCTTAATAAGGTTGGATGTAATCAATCAAGTAAGTATGGCTGTAATCAGGCCTGTGTATCGTCTAGTCATGACTTGTTCCATGCTAGACTTGGACACATTTCTGTTTCTAAGATGAAGCATATTGCAGCTTGAAAAGGCCAACATCAATGTACATAGTTCTTGTGAGATTTGTTTGATGGCTAAGCAACACAAGTCTAGTTTCTCTAAGAGTGTTTCTGTAGCTTCATCTCTGTTTGAGTTGGTTCATTTTGACATTTGGAGTCTGTATAAGGTTTCTTGTTTGGCAGGAGGGAGGTACTTTCTTACAATTTTGGATGACAAGAGTCGGGCTACCTGGACTCGTTTGTTGCACAATAAGCAACAAGTGCATCGTGTTATACAGGAGTTCTTGGTGTATGTTGAGACACAATTTGGTTGTTGTGTTAAGCAGGTCAGAACTGACAACGGGGGTGAATTCATCAACACTGAATATGCAAGTTTATTTGCTCAGAGAGGTATAGTGCATCAACGTTCGTCTCCATAAACACCCCAACGGAATGGGCGTGTGGAGCGCAAGCATAGACACTTACTTGAGGTTGCACGTGCTATGAGATTTCAGGCCTCATTACCTATTGAATTTTGGGGGGATTGTGTCCTTGCTGCTACACATGTGATTAACTTGCTGCCATCAGCTGTGCTAAGTTAGAAAACTCCATTTGAGATTCTCTATGGCAAGGAGCCAGATTATGAGTCACTACGAGTCTTGGGGTGTTTGTGTCATGTTTTGGTTCAAGGCAGTGGTCGTGATAAGCTGGCGTCTAAGAGCAGACGTTGTGTGTTTGTTGGGTATCCTTTGGGACAAAAGGGATATAAGGTTTATGATTTGGAAAGAAAGGTGTATCTTCTCAGCAGGGAAGTTGAATTCTTTGAGCAAGAATTTCCTTTTGCTCATTCATCTCTCGCAGTCATGGTGTCCCAACCACAGTTGCCCCTTGTTAATCCAGCTATGGATATTACTGATCCTTCCCTCATAACTCCTACCACAGATGTGCTTGATTCTATTTCTCCCTATTCACCAGAGGTCTCACATGATCCGGTTATACCTTCTTCACCTGGGAGTGTTGGTTCTCCCTTAGCCAGTACAGATTTGTCTCCACCACACCTGTCACAAATTATTCCCCCTTTGGCTTAAGACATCCCTGTTAGAAGGTCTTCTTGTCTTACAACTAAACCAAAACATCTTACTGATTTTATTTGTCCCACTATTCTATCCTCTTCTGATCAGTCAAAGTCTTTCATGCTAACTACCGTTGATGATGCTTCTTTGTATTCTCCTGCATATGTTGCATCTCTTAACCTTGTTCTTGCTGCACATTAGTCGTCCACATATAGATAAGTTGCTAAACATGCTCAAAATGGTTGATGCTATGATGAAAGAACTCGGGGCACTAGAGGATAACAATACCTGGATCTTGACATCCTTGCCACTAGGGCACAAAGCAATCGGCTGCAAATGGGTTTTTAAAACCAAATTCAGACCAAATGGTTCAATTGAGAGGCATAAAGCTCGGTTGGTGGCTAAGGGATTCAATCAAATCAAGGGTAAGGATTACAAAGACACATTTTCTCCGGCTGCTAAATTCACAACTGTTTGATTATTCATTGCTATTGCTACTGCTAAGAATTGGCCAATTCATCAATTGGATGTCAACAATGCATTTTTGCATGGTTTTCTTGATGAGGAAGTGTATATGACTCCACCAGAGGGTTACACAAAGGCACTGCCTGGTCAAGTTTGTTTGCTCAAGAGGTCTCTCTATGGCCTCAAACAAGCTTCACGACAATGGAATCTTGAGCTCTCTAAATTTCTGCAGTCTCTTGGGTTTGCTCAGTCAAAATATGATCATTCAATGTTTGTGATGGTTTTGCAAGGTGGTGGATTAGTTGTGGCTTTAGTCTATGTTGATGACCTCATTTTGACGGGTACTGATGACAGTGTGATTACCCAAGTCAAGACATCCTTGCATAAAGCCTTCACCATCAAGGATTTGGGGTTAATTCATTATTTCTTAGGCCTTGAAGTATCAAGGAGTTCAACTGGCACCCTTCTGAATCAACGTAAGTATGTATTGGACATACTAGCTAATACAGGTATGCAAGATTGCAAACATTCTCCGTTCCCTCTTCCTCGTGGTCTCAAACTTTCAACAGACAATGGTGATATTCTTGAGGATCTTGAGGTTTATAGGAGATTAATTGGTCGATTATTGTATCTCAATTTGACCCATCCTGACTTGTCCTACTCAGTTCAGCACCTTAGTCAGTTTCTCTCTGAACCTCGAGTGCCTCATCTTCAGGCCGCTCATCATGTGGTTCGGTACTTAAAGGGGACAATTGATTTGGGTATGTTCTATCCAGTTCACACAGAGTTGTCTCTTTCTGCCTACTGTGATGCCGATTGGGGCACTTGATCTGTAACTGGCTATTGCGTTTCACTGGGTTCGAGTTTGGTCTCATGCATGGAAAACAAAAAAGCAGAAGACTGTGGCAAAGTCTTCGGCAGAGACCGAGTATCGGAGAATGTCTCACACTGCAAGTGAGCTCGTCTGGTTGGATAGCCTATTGGAGGATTTTCGCATTGCAATTCCCTGACCTATTCCTCTTTTTGTGATAACAAGTCGGCCATTTACATCACTGCTAATCCGGTGTTTCATGAGCAGACTAAGCACCTTAAACTTGATTGCCACTATGTGCGTGACAAGTTCCTTGAGGGTTTTCTTCAACCATCTTTTGTCCGTTCAAGTCTTCAATTGGCAGACGTTCTGACTAAGGCGCCGCTTGGTGAACTGCAACACAAGTTCCTGGTGTCCAAGTTGGTTCTCGTCTTCATTCATCCGAATCCCACTTGAGGGGGGATGTGGAGTGTAGAGGCTTATGGTAGACACGCACCTAGCCAATTCTTTCCTTATGGTTGTTGGTTAAGTTAGAGAATAAAGAGGAGCTAACTGAGAGTATCTAAGGAAGCAGTATAAATAAGGATGAGGTTCATCAATCCAGAGTGTAAGCTTGAAGCACAATTCACTATCTCCCATGGAAGATTGTAACCAAACCTTTCTTCCTCCATAATAAAGCTTTCATTAGCTCTTCCATTCTCGGTTTACAGCGTTTAAAGCTCGAAAAAAATTCAGCTCGAGCTCATTCATTTACTAAAACAAGCCGAGCTTGAACAAAAAAGAAAGCTCGTTTAAAAATTGGGCTCGACTCGGCTCGAGCTCCTTTAACAAATGAACTAAACTTGAACATGCCAAGCTCGGCTCGTTCGATTCGAATAACACCCCTACTCGTTAGTCACTTAGTTGTAATTTTTTCCACAAATACGAACACACTGACTTGACCTACAACGCGCTCCAAGTCAATGCATTGTCACTACATGGCCATGAAACCACAAGCTATTGATATACACATAAGTCATAATACATATATTCAAACTAATTGATTGGATTTGATTTGAGTTAATAAGGGGACCATTCCGGATTTCCGGATATCTTTTATACTACGTATTACTCCATACGATATACGTACCTATATTTGTTTGATTTTTCAATACTCTGATTTACATAGCCCTTATCGTGTACACAGAAATTATTCGTCTATTTATTCATGATTATTCGTTTGTTTTCAAATGATTATTCGTCTATAATTATGAAATTATTTGTCAAAACAAATAGTGTAAATAAATTGTAAATTTTATTCTACGAATAATCGCCCAATATCACTGAGTAATAAGGTGTGTATATATGATCTATTGTCTATATATATTATTAATTTTCTTTTTCAAATTAATATTTCATTCCTTCAAAAATAGATATGATAAAAATTAATGAAAAAAATTAATAAGGTGTGCATATTATTAACTTTTTTTATATATAATTTTATACTTAGTGTAAAATTATTTTAAAAATTAATGAAAAAAATTAATATTTAATATAGTTTTTAGTTAATTCATTAATTAAAACATATGATAAAAAGTTTTCTTAAAAAAAGGGGATGATTAGTTGAATGAGGGAAATGCACAAACTAACCCAACTATCCGGATTATTTGAAAGGCTAATCCAATCCGGAAAAAAACATTGTTTATTTATTTATTTTTGAAGCAGAAAGATTATTATTTTCAAACACTAGTATGTATGTCACCTGTAGACATTCAAGATCTGACCAGAAAGACTATTTCTTGAGAACAAAAAAATGGCCTGTCAAGGCAAAGAAAGCTCACCCTACAGCAAAGATGTCCATTGATGGCTTCAAGGGTGCAACTGGCATATCGCCTCCATGCTCATAAAATCTCTAGACAAAAATAACCAAGTTAAAAAATTGCAATCACATATAGGAAAATGTACTGTATGGAAGTAAGCATCAGCATTCATGAATGGGGCCTAAAATGTGAATTAGCATAAGTCCATAACATATAATCTGTTAACCATCTAATTCTAGACTATAACATGGAAACAAGTTTTCAACAGCTGAAAGAAACTTGTTCTCAAGTGAAACAAAAGGAATCATGAAAACCTAAGTTTTCAATTTAAAAAAAAAAAAACTGTTTAGATATCTTCAAAAGCACAATGTAATCAGAAACTAAAGAAGAAAACACACAATGAAATTTACTCTCCTTTTCCCCGGACCCCCAAGAATTGCCTTTGGCTATGTTTTCGAAAAATCTTCCATTGCAAAATTTAACCTCTCAAAGCAATGCTTTTAAGCTTCTCATGAGGCAACAAGGAAATAAATTGTTCTCTCTAAACGCTTGTTTTTATAAGCATAGCCCGCTTGGGCTAAATTGCAACTAATTCAGTCTTCTCAACAGCTCTACAACTATGTATTGAACGATCACTTACTGCCAAGACTCGGTCCATTAACTAGAGAAATTATACCAACATATCTCATCATTGAACCGCCCATAGATCTAATTTCAATAGTAGAATCCAAAAAATGGTGTGCATTCACTAAGCCATCAAACTAGTTGTTCAATTCGCGGAGAAAAGGTTTTATATCATGTAACAGCAGCAATATATGGTTTCATGGCATCAGATCAACACCTTAAATGTTGCCAGCAAAGGTGGACAAAATTCCACCATTAATTCAAAACAAAGTTTCAAACAAAATATTAAAACAATGGCAACACCATTTGCTTTAAATCGACAACAACTCGTCATATGCTTGCGCAACAGCAGGCCCTTCTCATGGCTGCAGCAGCTCAATCCAGTGGAGCCTCAAAAGCCCCGATCAAATTTGCCACAACCTGGGGCAAACGGAGCCAAATAATGTAGCTGCTCAAAACTGGCCTAATGTTGGTTATCAGATCCCTAGGATGGCAATGCCGATGATGAGCCATAATGAGATTCAAAAGCTCATGCAGGTAGACATACACTCTTCAGTTTTCACCCAGTTTAGCATCATGACTCTGCGTTAGGATCTATTATACAAGATCTTACAATATATGCTATTGAATTGAAGCAGATGGGAAACTTGCAGGCATTGCAAAATACAGGGAACTCTTCAGTCTTCATCATTTCCAGCAGCAACTAGGTGACCCTAAAGAATTTACTTTAGACATTTAAGCTCTGCTTCTTTTTTCCAACATAAATGAAGGTAAATCCCATCCGAATCTCTAAAAATGATTTTGTTCATATAATCACATCCAGCTTGTTAATCACAGAAGAAAGTTACACTAGCACAGAAATGCGTATTTTTCCATGAATACAATCTTAGTTTCTGAAACTACCGGGAACCCAGCACCATCCTCCGGTTCTTCTTCTTCGGCCACCTCAATTGCCCCAACACAATCAGTGAAAGATTATGATTTCTCATCCCTAACTCAAGGACATTTCCCTGAGCATTCGGGTTGAGGCAGCATGCATATGATCTCTGAGACTAAAATCTTTTTCAGTTAATGAGGATATATCTTATTTTGTTATCATCGTCTTGTATTTTTGCTCATAAGAATCCATTTATGTATCATTACAGAATACAGTACATTGTTAGTGGTTGGAATCATCCCTCCCATTCATTTTTGTCAAAATTGTCATCTACTGCTTGTTGGACCTTTTTTCTGCCAAAAATCAGAATTGATGGCCACCAATAAATATACAGCAAACTTGAAATCTGCTTAGCTACTGATTCGAGTTCAACGCAGACAAAACTTCAAGTATAACAGTTGTAGACAATCAGATACCCAGGCTAGAGAAATTAAGGTACTGACACAAAAGTAGTTCTCTACTTAGAACTAACAAACCAAAAAAAAAAAAGTACTTGGGCATATGCAAACCATTTCAGATGGAACTACTCAAACCACTTCGGGTTGAAATAACGAGACTTCTCTTTGAAGCTCATGACATTCCATTTTTTGATTGCATCATCCTGTATCTTCATTTCTTCCTTCATTATCTTCTTTTCTTCAGGCTTTTCTTTACCCTTCCAAAATTCAGTGGACATCCTACACCTATAATAATAAAATTAAAACGGAATCATAATCTGAGAATTAAAGAGTCAGGAGAAAAAAAAGATGTATACTCCTAATTTTGACTTACGTGAAAGAGAATAATCCCGCTTCATCCACATCCTCAAGCATTGATTTCTCATATTTGTTGTCGGTTAAATTCAAATACAAATCCAAATCCTCTCCTGATTTCCATTTGCTACACAGAAAAAGACAAGTCAGAGATGTGAATCAGAACAGATCAGATCAGAACGATCTGAATAAAATTTGTGTACCTGGACACCCGTTTCCGAGCCTCCTTTCTCTGGATCTGTTTAACATAATACTCTCTCTGCTGAAAAGGAAGAACAGTTGAGATCAGAGACTCGGCTACCGATTCAGATCAATTGAGGCAAAATTACCTACCGATTCAGAATAGTATCTCCACTCCCCTCGTCCTCGTTCCTCGAATTTCTTAAATTCCTCTGGTGGCTCAAAAGGATAAGACTGAAAGGGGAAAGCGAAATGAAGAACAGCAAATTTGAAGAAAAGAAGAAACGACGACAACTGGTAAGTTACCATTTGCTGGCGTGTTTTCGAATCTGGATACATGCGCTCAAAGAAGTGTGTTTTACTGAAATTTTTTTTAAAAAAAATAATCAAGAGTGATCGAGTAGAAGATGATCTCATGATCCAAGTAAAAAGTAACTTACAGGAACTCCTGGAATGCTTCCTCCATTGGTTTCTCCGCAGCGGTTGATTCAGTTTCCTTCGCTGTGGCTGATCCAGTTTCCTTTGCTCTTGACATTGATCTTGTTACCACCATGGTGAAATCCTGCAAACGATGGAGGGCGAGAGAATTCAAATATACCGGTTAGGGCTTTGAGGGAAACGGAGAGCGAGAGAGCGCGGATCGCAAATTTAAATCTTTGTCCTTCCTCATCCTAAACTCATCCCGGGCCTTGTGCTAAAGAATTGAATTATAATCATATCTATATATATATATATATATATATATATATATATATATATATATATACACACACACACCAATACACCATCATTTTCTTTATTTCATTTTCTCGTCGAATTATACTAATTTCTAATCCTTTCGGTTTTCATAGGTTTCAATTCATCCAACCACGAATACCAATTACGATTTCATAAACTCAACATCTCGTCGTAGTTGTGCCATTTTTCATAGATGCCACTGAATCGCCATGAACATACCAAATGAGAGTTGTCTTAGCTTTAGGAGTTCTAAATCCAATCAGTCTACTCCTTTTTGTCCAAAGAAATGTGCAACCGAAAGTAATAATGCATCATCAATTAAGTACTTCTTTGTATTCAATAAAAGTTAATTGCAGAGGTATAAGCTACAATGGATAATGTGTCGGAAAAAGAAAGGAGAAACGAATACAGTAGCTACTAGTCCTTCAGATCACATCTATGGTCCAGTCCTTGAGATCATCCTGCGTGTGGATTGAAAATTTCATAGGCATTAGAAACAACCACAGCTCCCTGTGTGTATAAATAACATAAGTCCTCCGAAATACCACAGGAACATGAAAGATATTGCATAGCTAGAGGAAAAGTAAGGCCCTGCCTGCAGTCAGTATCTCAACCTTCGACAATGGAAACCTGAACGCTGAGGCCATTCAAATATATGATCTACAGCAATCGTGTATAAATGAAAGCAGCCCCTAAAACCTATTAACATACATTAATATATCCTACATTGCATTCTTGTATTCTGAAACTTAACAATTTCACATGTAAAGGCAGGAGTTAAAGTTACTTCAACCAAATTCTTGGGGTTCTTCTCTTCCTAGTGTTGCAATGCATTTACTTCTGCATCACTGATGCGATTTTGCTTCCTCATTTATTTGAAAGGGACATCTACTATGACTACTTTCTATAGCTGCTGCTCTCTTTGGAATTGGTGTATTATTTGATTGTAATTTGATTGCTCTCTGTGTCTCGTGTCTTGATTTCCCTGGATTGAGCTTGTTGATATCAGGAATTATGATACTTTTACTCAGATTAGTACGAGTGATTGTAATGCAAGAACTTGGTGATTGGAATCAGTTGGTTTTGTGATTGGGGAAAGGTCAAGCTTGATTGGTATCAACTTATGTAAGATCTAGCAGATTTTTGAAGTGGATAGATTGGGGAAAATATCTTTAGTTTTCTAGCTTCGGACTCAATCGGTCTCGCTTTAAACTTCCTAGAGACAGGATATATACATAAGAGAGTTTCAACATGCTGTGAGAGCTGCTTAATATCTTTGGTTTCCTTTTCCATATAATAGTTGCACATTGCATTGGGAACATGGAACACAACTAAAGACATCATAGAAGCTTTTGAATTACTGAAATCTACTTATCTAGAGGGGAACTAGAGTCTCAAAGGAGTGGAGTTGGATCTCAACTGCTAGTTTCTCTCTAACCCCACACCCCCTTTATTTTTCATTTTTATTTTATTTAATTTGGCTTTAATTTCTTGTGTCTTTGCCTTTGTCTCATCTTTTAACTCTTTGTATGCTCAAAGAAACATTAAAAACTATTTTTATATAGCTGACTTATAATTACTTAAAGGCTTTAATATATATTGTTCACTCTGATCTTTTCTGTCTATTTTGTAAGCATATATTTGCCCTGATGAAAATCACTAGCTGTGCTACTAAACTACAATCATTTGGGTACATTGAAAACTATTTTTCTGCTTTGGTGCTCTGAATGCTTTGTATGCTGCTGTTTTGTCTAGAGTATGTTGCTTTGTCTAGAACCATATTCATTGATCTTCACAGCTCTACCTTCAGAACTAGAGCCATCATTTTGCATATCTTCCATTCCCTTCAAAATCAAGTAAATGAGAAGTGGAGAATGCCTCTAGATATTATATCAAATGTTCTTTCCTTCAAAAATATCATTCACTGAAAAGAAAAAAGATCAGTCCTAAACCACCCTAGATATGAGTTTGACACTGAAACAGGTGAATCCATGTCCACACTGACTGAATAACGGATTGACAGCAGCCTAACATACAGATCCAAGGTAATAGGTCCACTGCTAGCTAGTCCGAACTCCTCTTCTTCCATCCTTACGAGCTCCCCAAGAAAGGCCAAAGGGAGTTCAAACCGTTTCTCATCAGCTGTGTAGATGACAAAGTGGCCCTTCTCGGCTACTGGTGCTTTGTTGGAGCTGCTGCTTCTGTGCAAGGCAAGCCAGCAACCTATGTAGTTACTGTTCTTGTTGGAGCTGCTGCTTCTGCTGCCTTTTCGGATAACAGAAATGGGAGAGGTGAATGTGTTGATTTTGAGAGAATAGAACGAGTTCTAGTGCTCTTATATTTTCTCTCTAAGATGGTAACAAAAGTAACACAACCTATGTAGTTGCTGTTCTTGGTTAAAAACCTTTTTATTTAATGTTCATTTTCCTGAAAATAATTTATCAATGTGTAGCACATCTTTGACACTGTGTTTTCTGCTTGCTTTTTTTATTTTTTGTTTTCCTGGAGGGCCCCAAATACAATTACTCAAATACTGTATGCACCAAATCTGTCATGTTTTTTTCAAGGTTTATGCTCCTATTGATCTGGTTGTTACATAGCTCAGTGGGAAACTGAATATCTAAGGAATGCTTTCTTAAATTGCACTTCTG
Organism: Persicaria maculosa; assembly: GCA_963922045.1. Classification (NCBI taxonomy): domain Eukaryota; kingdom Viridiplantae; phylum Streptophyta; class Magnoliopsida; order Caryophyllales; family Polygonaceae; genus Persicaria; species Persicaria maculosa. The sequence continues at coordinate 80,770,232 of OY998253.1, forward strand.
ATATAGCAGCTTCTGAATATCTAATTACCGGATTCCTTGAACAATTTTAAGTCCTAGCTAGCAGCTTGTCAGAGTTCTTGCATAAGCCCTCTATTGATCCATGGAATGGATCCATAAGGCGGGTTTCGAATATACAAAATAATCAGCAACTTACATAAGATGGTCTTCGGAGTAAGTTGAATGCCACTCACAAGTCCTGGACCATTGCTTGAGACCATATAAAGCACATTGAGCTGTATATACAGCAGTTGCCGCGAGGAGCGATGGCTGGAACTTGAGCATCTCAATCTCAACCAGTGATAGCTCAATCAAGTAAAATGACAGCTTGTAGTGAACCTCGATCAGCCACTCGATTAGTATAGCTCTCATCTTCTCATTGATGTTTGTATTGTTGTAAACTATTGTATTGCAGCCTCCTTTTCACTGATGCATGCATTCCATAGAAGTACATGTCTTGCTGATGTGAAGAGATGTATGTGAATGTTTCTGCTCTCCTTTTCTCTTTTGCTCGGTAAATTGAGCTTGTATAATCACTGAATATACAGTGCTGCTGCAGAACATTTGTGATGCCTCCCTCTGCATTTTTTTCCATCTGCTAAATGGTGGGTGATTCACTTGTTAGATATTATCTATTTATAATGTATGATTTTGCCTCAAAATTGAAAAAACGAACATAACAAGAAAAAACGAGCATAACAAGCAAAAACGAGCAAACGAGCTCAAATTCGAGCTCGAGCTCGAGCTTGTCTAATTACTCGCAAGCCGAATATGATCACAAAACCAAGCTTGTTAGAAAAAATCACCCCTATTGACAATGTATGATTTTGGCTTTATAGCCCGGGCTTGTTGCTAGGGTACAAAGTCATGTAATTTTTCTCTTTTATAAAGGAACTTTATAGCCCGGACCAAATATGACCGGACTCTAAAGTCACACATCAAATAAAATAGATCCATTTTGATAATTTGACAATTTAATCTCCAAAAAGCTTGGATAATCAAAGGCATGCCAAACAAGATGTTCAATTTTAAGCTAGATTATAATTTTGAGCTAGATTACAATTTTCATCTAGATTATAATCTTAAGCTAGATTATAATCTTAAGCTAGATTAAAAAATGTGCATGCCAAACATGCCTTAGCTCCCACTAATGTATCTCCATGTGGATATTTGGTTACTTATGTAGTTACTAACTAAACTGGCAGTCAGCCAGAAGCTAACTGGATTTTACTATTTTAGAGTTCATTTAAAATTTGAATACAAATATTTCAACAGAACAGTTCAAGAATGGAACAAGCAAAGAGATCTGGCCCTCCCTATTTCCCATTGCAATAAATCAGGTCTCGTTCCAATGCACACCGCAAAGCATCATTATAGAGCACTTGAATCACAGTCACAGCTTGGCCAAAAAATGGCAACAACAAGGTAATGTCTACTAACCTTGTGGATAGATTCTCCCGTGCGTATTCGTGCATTGGGACAGGCAAGTTTAGACTCAAAGGGTGTTCAAGGCCTCACTTCTCGGATCTCATCCCACTCCTCATGAGAGAGCATTCCTTATCTTGCGCTCAATCAACTCCTGAGATATCTATCGAATCATCGTACTGCCAACCATATCTAGATTAGTAGCAGCCAATAATCATCAAAACACACATCGAATTCATTGGTTTAAGAAAATGAGGATCAAAATCTGGAAAGGATCATATGGAAGCATATGATGAAATTAAATAGTGGATTGACCATACCCTCATGAGGTTCTCGTACTTCACCAAAGACCTCCTTTTTCTTTGGGTCCTTTGTTTTCTTCAACCTCCCCAATTCAGCAAGTTTTTGCTTCAGTGCTTCGCTAGGCCTATGGTGAGATGCAGAGTGAAGGCCTCTCCTCAAGAGGGATAATGCTTGGCGAAAGCGTACATAGCAAACTAAAGAAGGTAAGAAATGAATTTAATATCAAACTCAAGCATACAAAAAACCTAAAAATGAATGAATGATAAGGAAGGAGGAATTTCAATTGAAAGGAAATGGAAGTAGCAGGAGAATATACCAATTTCAATGGAATGTTGAGTCTCTTTGATTTTTTGCTTTCAACTATAGTATAACCGAGATGAAATACTGTCCCTGACTCAACTGTCCTTTCCTTGTAGGTAGCATTTTGCTGGCTGTTCATTTTTTCTATGGTTCCACTGTTTTCCTTTCTTGGGTTTGCGTTGGTTACTTGGTTAAGCGCGCATTAGGCCCCTATTCACTTCATATGTTGGTGGTTCTGCGATAAATACTGTTTTATCAGTTGCTCTGTGATATGTGAAATTCATCCTACCATTTAATCTCAATGTGCAGTCCAACAATGGCAACACCATTTGCTCTACATCAACAACAACTCGTCATATGCTTGTGCAACAGCAGGCCCTTCTCATGGCTGCAGCAGCTCAATCCAATGGAGCCTAAAGCCCCAATCAACTTGCCACAACCAGCTTGTTAATCACACAAGAAAGTTAGACTAGCATAGAAATGGGTATTTTTCCATGGACACGATCTTAGTATCTGAAACACAATAGGTTCAAATTCAACGCAGACAAAACGTGAAGTATAACAGTGTGGACAATCCAATACCCAGGCTAGAGAAATAAAGGCACTGACACAAAGTACTTAGAACTAACAAACCAAAAACAAGTACTTAGTTAGGCATATGCAAACCATTTCAGATGGAACTACTCAAACCACTTCGGGTTGAAATAACGAGACTTCTCTTTGAAGTTCATGACATTCCATTTTTTTATTGCATCATCCTGTATCTTCCGTTCTTCCTTTTGTATCTTCCTTTCTTCAGGCTTTTCTTTACCCTTCCAAAATTCAGTGGACATCCTACACCTGTAATTAGATTAAAACGGAATCATAATCTGAGAATTAAAGACTCAGAAGAAAGATAAAACTGAATTATACTCCTAATTTTGACTTACGTGAAAGAGAATAATCCCGCTTCATCCACATCCTCAAGCATTGATTTCTCATATTTGTTGTCGGTTAAATTCAAATACAAATCCAAATCCTCCCCTGATTTCCATTTGCTACACAGAAAAAGACAAGTTAGAGATGTGAACCAGAACAGATCAGATCAGAACGATCTGAATAAAATTTGTGTACCTGGACACCCGTTTCCGAGCCTCCTTTCTCTGGATCTGTTTAACATAATACTCTCTCTGCTGAAAAGGAAGAACAGTTGAGATCAGAGACTCGACTACCGATTCAGATCAATTGAGGCAAAATTACCTACCGGTTCAGAATAGGATCTCCACTCCCATCGTCCTCGTTCCTCGAATTTCTTAAATTCCTCTGGTGGCTCAAAAGGATAAGACTGAAAGGGGAAAACGAAATGAAGAACAGCAAATTTGAAGAAAAGAAGAAACGACGTCGATGGCTGGTAAGTTACCATTTGCTGGCGTGTATTCGAATCTGGATACGTGCGCTTAAACAAGGCTGTTTTCCTGAAATTAAAATAAAAAAGAAATCAAGAGTGATCGAGTAGAAGATGATCTCATCCAAGTAAAAATTAACTTACAGGAACTCCTGGAATGCTTCCTCCATTGGTTTCTCTGCATCGGTTGACTCAGTTTCCTTTGATGCGGTTGATCCAGTTTCCTTTGCTGCAGACATTGATCTCGTTACCACCATGGTGAAATCCTGCAAACAATGGAGGGTGAGAGAATCGGTGGGTTCAAAATTCAAATATACCGGTTAGGGCTTCGAAGGGAACGGAGAGCGAGAGAGCGCGAATCGCGAATTTGAAGCGTTTTTATTTGTCCTTCTTCATCCTAAACTCATCCCAGGCCGACCCGGCCCATTTACAACACTTATCTATATATCTCTCTCCTCCGATTGATTCCCTGATTCCACCCTTAGCCTCTCCCAGATTTCAAACCGGCGCCAAAAACCACCTCACCGATTCCACCGACAATGCGAGATGCGAGCACCACTGCAGCACTGAATTAGGGCTGATTTCGAGGGAAAGTTCTTCCACCAACTACTTTTTCTGGGATTTCACTCCATCAGGAATAAGCGGAGGAGAGGAGATGAGTTGCGTGTGCCAAATCAGCGGTTCTTCAATTCATCTGCTCGGATTCAACTCCTCATTCCTACCGAATCGCCTCCTCCTCACAAGCTCTACGAATGGTGGATTCACTCTCTTCGTTTCTCAATTTGCGTATGTTCAAAGTATTTGTTCGTAAAGCTTATTCAAATTCCCTTTACCGGAACATTTTTAACCCCTATTATGCTGATTTTCTTGTCTGCTATGGTGATTCATTCGTCCGCTTCGATTTCTTGCTCATGTGGTTTCCAATCCGAAGGGCGAGGCTTTGTGTGGCATATCAGAAGCATCAAGGAAGCGAAAGATGTTGGCCAGAACGTAGTCCTCTTGCCCGAGCTGGATCAGAAGAAGAACAAGCTTGTGATCAACTCATTGATTCATACAATAGCAGGTACTGTGCAATTGAATTGATTTTGATGCTTGGTTGGAGTTTAGATTTTCTCAAATCCAGTCAATTGATTCACCATGTGCAACTGTATAGATAACAGTGCAACTTTGCTTATGAGTACCTTTCAATTTCATCCTTATTTCAGTGGCCAACATAGTAGGATTTGACTTGGCAAAGGCTGCAGTGGATGTGGTAAGAGCTTTCTTGTGGTTCAACTGATTTCTGCTTCCAGCAAGATGATCCAGTTTCATAATTCAACCTAAATCGTAGGTTTATGCACTGATTAGTAAGTAGTCCATGGAATTGTGAATACTTTCTCTCAAGTCAGGATGGGCCTACACCACTTTATACATTGGCCGACGGTGGCCTTGGGGATTGGTTTGGACTTTGGAGGCCTTCTATACTCAGCTGGACAACAGGCCAATGAAGCGGTTCAAGACCAGCTATCGGCTCTCAGTTTCACAAGGTTGTTAGGACTACCTGTGATTCCTGTGAGCTAGTTATGTTGTTCTGTAGAGATACTATCGTGTTTCTCTAATTAGTGTGTCGCAATGGTTTCTTTGTTCCAGTTTGGCTGTTATTTTTGGGGCAGGGTTAGTGACCAGTCTTTCACCCTGCACATTGAGTGTTTTGCCACTGACACTTGGTTACATTGGTCAGTTTTCTTGATTCTGATTTTCACCTTACAAATTTACAATATACCTCCTTCATGAGTCTATCACTTATTTGATCTGCATATGTAATTAATTAATAGATTCATCCAGGGGCTTTTGGTTCTGGCAAAAGTCGAACAGAGGTGATAGTTTTTCCATTTTCTTTTGGCATTCATTACTTGAAAAACATTCTGAACTGTTTTTCCATTTTCTTTTTGACAATGAATTGAGCTGGAATCCGGATGAACTTTAACAAAAAATAACAATTTGCTTGTCATAAAGTTTGTACAATACAGTATATTAATGCAGCATAACTTATCAGATTTAATTTATTGTCCATGAGATGTGGTTTGGCCGTATGGGAAGCATAGTAATGCCTGTATTCTATTTTTTAAGTTGCAAGTTATGGTGCCTTCTTAAGCAACATCAACACTTCATATTTTTATTGGTTTTTATGTATATTTCTGTGGCCTTATGTATCACTTGCTATCCTGTTTTGCAAATAGATCGTTGGTGACTCCATTGCATTTGCTTTGGGTTTGGCCACAACGCTTGCAGTCCTAGGTGTTGTAGCTTCATTTGCTGGGAAAGCTTATGGGCAGGTTGGGCAAGGGCTGCCTATAGCTGCTTCAGATTTGGCTGTCATCATGGGTCTCAATCTTTTGGAGGTAAATAGATACCGATTTCCTATGCCGGTCCATCTGTGGTGAAGCTTCCTTATTTGTGCGTACGATTCCCTCTGTCTTACTTCAACACTACCTTTGTTCTCTTCCTGATAATTGAATTGCAGCTCCCATCATTTTTCGAAAGCTTTGATCCCCGTGCAGCTGCTGCAAACTTCCCTTCAAGTAACGACTTAGCACTTTTACATTTGTACATTATGATCCGGCTGGTCTTGTAAGTTGCAAATTGCTCCTTGTTAATGTTTTAAGGATCCAAAATTCAGGTGTACAAGCATATTTAGCTGGACTCGCCTTTGCATTAGCCGCTTCACCTTGCAGCACGCCTATTTTAGCTACTTTGCTCGGCTATGTAGCCTCAACTAAGGTAAACGAAACCTTTATTTTATTACTATAATTGGTGCTCTCATGAAGCTTCTGTTAAAATTGATAGCATCCATAGCATATAGGTTTATGGTTTGTTGGAACATAATGATCTAATGAGAGCTTATCCATTCATGTTCATCTTGAGAGTATTTCTGTCATTGGAGTTACTAAAGAGGTGAAGAATCATTTTCAAGATCCAATAGTTGGGGGCAGTTTATTGCTGACATATACGACAGGCTATGTTGCTCCTCTTCTTCTGGCTGCTTCCTTTGCAGGCGCATTGCAGGTATAATCCGTAATTCCCTCGTCACTAGTTTCCTCGTTGGTAATACACTCTTGAGTAGCTAATTTTGTCTGATAACATCTACTGACCTTTCCGGATATCATCTCGTTCTTATTACATAATGTTCACCTAACCAACATTCAACCTGTGCTTTTTTGTCCAGAGTCTTCTTTCCTTTCGCAAGTTTTGAGCATGGATCAACCCGACAAGGTACTCTCTTATCCAAGATTGTTTTTCCTAGTTTTACTTTTCGGGTGCGCGTCATGTGAGACTTTGATATGTGAATCTGGTTATGCTGTGGGGCACTTCTCTTGGGTGGAGGCTATACACTCTTTTGGACAGACTCTTCCCAGCATCTTCAATGTCCATGTAGAGCTCAAAGTAAGGAAAGTGCCACAGATTGACAGCAATGGCGACGTTCATAAGCAAAGATCAATGAAAACATCGGTGGAAATGGAATTATTGTATAGATGTTCCACAAGGTGTTGCTTGATCTTGATATGGGGTAGAAATGGAATAGTTGAAAAAATATGCTATTTTTTTTTGGGGGGGGGGGAGTGTGTAATATGATTTCTAAATGGAATACAAACCTGTATAGTTTAGTTAGCACAGTGGCCTTCGAAAAAATGTGGACAGCAAGAAAGGAATATAGAAACATTGTCACTTAAGTATGGAGATCAAATTTTGATGGATCACACATGTTCCAACGGGTTAAGAAAACCCAACCTCTAAAAAGGTTAACCAAAGATTGGAAATAAGAGAACGTTTGGTAATATATTTAGACAATTGAAAGAGATTAGACAATTGAAAGAGATCGAGGAAAAATTAATAGAACTATAGATAAACAAAAAGGAAAAAATAATACAATATCATAAGATGTATTGAAGCCAAATAGCTAAAACAAAGCATCTTTGACTGTGAGATACAAACTTGGGATATCACCATAACGTTGCCTTGAAATGACGAAGCAAGAAACTGATAAGAGAAATCACAACTCAAACAGGAACAAAATAACAGGTGAAGAAAAATTGGGAAATAAATCAAAGTAGATTTTGAAAGAAGATTTAAGAAAGGACAGACTAACAATCGCTCGCTAAGAGAATATCTAAACTTGATTGGACTAGAAATCACAATCGAGGACAATGAATTCCTTACAAAAACCGTCACAAATCAAGAGATGAAAAATGTCATTTTCTCTATTGGAAAGGACAAATCACCCTAGTCCAGATGGTATGACAACAGAGTTTTATCAGAAGTTTTGGGATGTTGTTGGGCCTTCGGTGAAGAAAGCGGTAAAATGATTCTTTAGATCAAGAAGAATATTATAACAAATAAACCAAACTTTTATCACACTTATCCCAAAATGTGACAATCCAAACTCAACAAATCAATATAGACCGATAAGTCCGGGCTCAACAATATACAAGGCGATAGCAAAGATAATAGCGGAAAGAATGAAAAAGATACTAAGAAAAATCATTCACCCACTCTAAGGAGCCTTCGTAGTGAATCGAGCAATACAAGATAATGTGTTAATCGCAAATGAAATCTTCCATTCCGTTAGATCAAGAAAAGGAAAAGGAGGATAGATAGCAATGAAACTAGATATGGAAAAAGTCAATGATAGAGTGGATTCTGATTTCTTGTTTGCAGTTTTGGAGAAATTTGGTTTTTGTTAGAAATTCTACGAATGGATCAAAGAGTGTTTAAAAATTGTTACTTTCTTAGTTTTGGTAGATGATGAATCAACCGAGACTTTCAAACTTGAAAAGGGACCAAAGCAAGGTGATTCGATATCTCCATATCCTTTTTTTTAATCATTGGTGCGGAGGTATTGACAAGAAAATTACAACAAACATGTGAAGAAGCAAGGAACCCAATTGGGTTTTAAGTGACCTGAAATGGAACGCCAATCCCCTTTTTTGTCATTTGAAGATGACATTGGTGAATGGAGGGAGCACTTATTAGTAATAGATATTACATTTGTTGTTAAAAAATCATTCAAAGGTTAATATCTTAAAAAGTCGTAGATCGGAGTATACGATGATTCATGATATTTCATAAGATGATCTTATGGCAAGTTTAAATAAGTGAATAGTGGGTTTCATAAAAAATAGTAAAAATAAAAAGTACCATCAAATTAATCCGATAAAAAGGAAAAAATGGGGAAAAAAAGGGATAAAAAAAAAAGTAATGTGATAATAGATAGAATAAAGAGGAGAAGAAGGGAAGGAACTGATGTATTATTGGGGTCTTCAGGACCCTTTATATAGGAGTTTACATAGGGAACTAGGGTTTACTAGTGTTTATCCATCTCTAATATAATAATATTATAACACTCCCCCTTGGATAAACATCCTTAAATACTACCTCATTACAAATCTCGCCTAGAAAACCCAATGGGTCAAAACTAGGATCCAGAGAACAAATACATATGACATTTGATACGCTTTGATGATCTGCCTCGTTAAAAACCTTGTCAGGAAAACTCAGTGGGACAAAACCTGATCGAAGGGAAAAAGAGTGCAATGCGTATACTCCCCCTGAATTCAACACCCTCCTTGTAGTCTTCTCATTCGGGTAGGCTCTTTGAACTTCTTGATGATGCTGACTGTATGAGCTGCATAGCCGAGTCTCAACATTTCCTTTGACGTGTATAAGTTGAGATGTCTTCCTACATTACAATTGACTTCGAATGCTTGACTTCCATTTGTTGGTGTTGAGATGCTTTCAATGCACAAACATAAGGTACTTCAGGACCCAGTGTGCCATTTGATCATGGGGGATCTAGTGTATTAAATGGTGTCTAAGTTGCCTCGTTAAAAACCTTAACTTGGAAAAACCCAATGGGATAAAAACCAAGATCAAGGAAAAGAGTACAACATTGTATGTTACTTCGGGACCTAATGCAATGTCACCATTTTCACAATTATAAGTACTTCTGGTACTCTTATAAGGATCTTTAATCAATTGTATGTAATGGGGTTTTGACATTAATGCTTCAGGCATTTTCAATTGATCATTTTCATTTATATGCGTATGCAAGTAACATGTCCGTCGTTTACATTTAGATCCAAAATTATATTCACTTCTGGTGAATACATTCTCCATATAACCTTTGATAGGTATTTGTGCAATCAACTTGGCTTTATATTTTATTTTGTACAAACACCCACTTAAAACCAATTGATGTTGCACTTTTTGGTGTTGGAACTACAAGTCCAATGCCATCATGCTTAAAGAACCCATTCTTGCATGAATTTCCTTTTTCTAGCTCTTTACTATCATTTCGATGTTGACATCCATTTGTTTGATGATCATAGGCTCATTCCACTTCTGGGGAATCGTATACCAAGAGCCTAGTGATCTCCAACACTTCTGGTGTACTTGAGAACCACTTGATATTCATTGAGTTTGAGTTACTTCTGGAACTTCCAAATGAGCTAGTATCTGTGACTTTGTCACTTTCTTGGCCTATAGTAAATGCTTTCGATGACATATTTTCTAAACCTTATAATCATTTCATTTATTGAACTTCTGGTTCACTTGTATTTATCCGTGGATATGAAATGATAGAGAAGTTGCATCTGTGCAATCTCTTTCTTAATCGTCTCATTTCCTCTCCCCCTAAATACCGAGCATTTTATCACCATTATTAAGCTCTAGGTATTTGATATCAATAGGGACTCAAACCCCATGTATCATCCAACTTCTTTGCGGTCTCATTGTAGTTCATTTTGAGGAGGTACGTCTCGGAACATATGTTTCTTATTCAAAACATTTGAATGACATACTCTCTTCTGGAGATAATTAGTGAGATGTTATTGTGTCAAATTCAAAATGCAAATATGCATGGGCCCATTTGACCAACGACTCTTCTGGGTCGTCGTGAGCTACCTTATGCTCAACAATATTTTTGATAACATTCTCTACCTTATGTTTCATATGGCCAAAGTATTGAGGCATCTGTAATCTTGGAATTACACTGGTCTATATGATTGTGTTCCGTAGATGTCTCCTTGAATCCATTCAAGAGACATTAGAGACTTTGCATTTACTTTGAATTTAGATTGTCTTGTTGTTGACCATATATGTTCGGTCCCCCTTATAGAGGATCTTCGAGTCCTAGGATCTTCTGGTCCCTTTTAGTGGGTGTGTATGTGAATGTCAATGATCCCACCCATCATCGTTTCACATGAATGACCGAATGCCACAAAGAAAAACATTTTATCATTAACTAACTTCTGGTTAGTGATAAGTTTCAATGGGATAAATGAGTGTCAAATAAACCATATATATACATTCTCACTCTGTAAGACTTGCTTTTGGCTAGTCATATGAGATATTGGTGTTCAATACCATGTCAATTCATACATATGTGTCATTGTTACTTCAGGTAACAAGATCAATGCTCTTCTGGAGCTATATGGTATTTATCCTGATTTTCCATTCATGGTTGTTTGAGAAAACTTCGGGTTTTCAAATTTGTTTGACACTTATAAACCATAATATTCAACCATTGAACTTTGTATATGGTGATCCATTTATTTAATTTAGATGCCACTGAATGGGTATTGTCAGAACTTTCGTTGATGTCATACTTCAGGTATGATTCATTTATAATGTTCTTCAAGACATTTAGAATTAACCGTATAACAGACCTAGCTATAAGCCACAACAATAACTTTGGTCAAGCGCTTAACCATAACCTCTTTAACACCCTCTACCGGAGGGGCATGCTTCAGGCAATGCTTAGAGGATAGTCAGGAAGTGGCCTTTTTACCTGGGTCGTATTATGTGGTTACTTTTATTGGTTGTATCAACCAAACAAAAATAGTTCTGAATATGATAAAACCCACATTCTATGTACTTCTTTAGGAGTACAAATGATAAAATTAGGAACATATACTCTTCTGGAGTTTGTGAAACCCTTTACTCTTTTAGAGTTCATAAAATATTCTTTACTCTTCAGGAGTTAATAAAAAATCCACCAGTAGAGTCTTTAGACTCTTAGGTTAGTGTTGAAAAAATTCACAATCTACGGGATTGTGGTAAACCTTTCTCCCAAATATTCATTTGCCAAACAAAACTCCGCATTAGACACTCATGGTAAGTAGTTTCTTCGGGAAACACTTTGAGCTTTAAATTACAATAAGTAAAATCATAATAATTTTATTCAATATGAAGCAATGAATAATAAAAAACAAATAAATAAAATAAAATAAAATTGTATTTGTCCACTTCAGGTGGAGCCATGAGAAAAAAACTTGTCAATTTATCATTTTCTTCAAGAAATGATTTAATTCATAAAATGATTCATTTGTCAACTTCGAGTGACAATTAGTCTCTATTATGTATATTTCGATCATATACTCCAAAAGATGATAAGTTGCAATTCAAAAATATAGTAAGTTGTCATATAAACATTGTCCATATTCTTCAAGAAATGGTATGATCGATTATTGCTCACTTCAGGGAGAAGACAACTTGTATACATTCACTTTAATTTCTACACTTCTGGGTATTTGTGCAACTTTAAAATAAAACTCATACACTTCTGGGTATGATTTTAAATAATCTTTATGAGGATTAGAATATTGTCACTTTAGGGACAAATTTGTATTGATAAGAGAGAGACATTTTATGAATTTCCTTTTCATATACAACTCTTCAGGAGATGATTTTCGTTACTACATGAACGATTTATGATTATGTGTCCATCCACTTCAGGGGATGCCTTTATATATTTCAAGAGAGAATGATAAATAAATAAATAAATAGTTGATATAATTGATAAAACTATAAAAACATAAATAAATAAAATCAAATTGGCATATTGTCAACTTCTGGTGACAAGAAAATGAACATCTGCAAATACATGTTCGTCTACTTCTGGAGACTGGTGGAGAAATCATGATTTGCTTGTTTAGCTATAAAAATCATCGGTTCAGGGATGATTATGAATTTTAAAATTTTATCTACTACGGGAGATAAATTTTTATCATGATATATAAGCTAAAATATTTATCTTCTTCAGGAGATAAATAAGAATTTCATCTTCTTCAAGAGATGTGATACATAAATGGTGTTTACTTTATCTACTTTAAGAGATAAACTATCACTTTTGGGATGATATGCAAATTTATCAATTTATATCTACTTCGGGAGATAATGTTTGTCTACTTCTGGAGACAAAAAAAAATATACAAATTGAAATGAATAATAAAACTGAAAATAAAAAAAATGTTCATCACTACGGGGATGATTTTCAATCGTTCACATCTACTTCAGGAGATGTTCCGTTCATCTACTTCGGGAGATGAGGATTAAACAAATATAATTTAAATAAATTAAATTAAATAACATACATATAAAATAAATAAACATAAATAATAAATATAATTTCATCACTACAGGGATGAAATTTATCGGCTTGATCATCTCTGCGGGGATGAGATTTATCGTTTCATCGCTTTGGGGATGAGATCAATTTATCATTCATCTACTTCGGGAGATGCACTCGTTAATCTACTTCGGGAGATGCGCTTGTTCATCTACTGCGGGAGATACGCTCGTTCATCTACTTCGGGAGATGCGCTTGTTCATCTACTTCGGGAGATGATATATAAATTTAACAATTTTTATCTACTTCAGGAGATAATGTTTGTCTACTTCGGAAGACAAAGAATGGTAAAAAGTGTATATAAGAAAACACATAAAATAAAACAAATAAAATAAAAAAATAATCGTTCATCACTTCAGGGATGAGATTCGTCGCTTCACCGCTTCGGGGATGAGATTTATTGCTTCATCGCTCCAGGGATGAGATTTATCGCTTCATCGCTACGGGGATGATATTCAACCATTCATTGGTTTCATCTACTTCGGGAGATGAGGAAAAAAAAAAGATATAATTTAAACAAATTAAATAAAAAAATAAACATAAATAATAAATATGATTTCATCACTACGGGGATGAAATTTATCGGCTCGATCATCTCTGCGGGGATGAGATTTATTAATCAAATTTATCGGCTCGATCATCTCTGCGGGGATGAGATTTATTAATCACATTAATTGATTTATCCGCTTCAGGGGATAGATCCTTGTTATGTATTTTATATCCACTTCAATGGATAAAATTTACCACTTCACCACTTCAGGGGTTCACATTCTTCGGGATGTGTTTATATACTTCATAGGGCAAAATATGAAAACCCTATAAGTTTTAGGCCGTTTTCTGTAAATATATAAAACATACTACCCAATCTGTGATTTTAAGAAAATTTGGGCCGGTTTTGTAATTAATAAAAAAACCTGCAACTTTAACCTTCTTCCTCGCACTGAGGAAACGGAGGCGAACGCCGGGGTCACGATACGGGCGGCGATGACGATAGCGTGGAGGGGAAGGGCTCATCCTCCGCTTGAAACTTCTGTCCCTTCCTCGCGGTGGAGATGGAGGCGGAGATCGGTTCCGGTCGTAGAGGTTGCCACCGCCGTCGAGACGGTTTGAGGAAGATCGAAGTCCCTGTCGTCCCTCCGCCTCACGGCGTCGTGGTAGCGGTGGCGGAAAATCCTACGGCATGCCTTCGGGCAGCGGCCCACTTTTTGTATATCTAGCCCGGTTTCCTAATTTTATTTTAAACAGAGCAGATTTGTGATAATAGATAGAATAAAGAGGAGAAGAAGGGAAGGAACTGATGTATTATTGGGGACCCTTTATATAGGAATTTACATAAGAAACTAGGGTTTACTAGTGTTTATCCATCTCTAATATAATAATATTATAACAAGTAAAAGTAATTTTCGCACATGTGGCGCGTAAAGTGAAACTTTTAGTCTCCCGCCAAAAGTTTAATCCCGGATTTATTTACTGTATTTATTTATATCGTTCTTCGTGTTCAGTGCGAGCAAAAATCTGGAATTGCAATTTCACTATTAACAGGAAAATAGGCGCTGTTCTTGAATGCTTTTCGATTCCAATGGCGAATCCGCCCAGAAGTCGCAAAAGAGTGTTCGCTGATCTTCGTCGCGCTCCCGATGGCAGCGCTTTCCAGAAATGGTACTCTATTAGTTTCTTCTTTTTGACTGTTTGGGTAATTTTGTGTTTTTGGTCGATTAGGGTTTGTTTATTTGTCGATTTTCAATTTTCGTGATGCGAGTGGTTTTAATTTGGCCGCAGCGGTGGTTGTGGAGTTTCAGTGGCGGTTGCTTTGGCTGACATGCATTTTTGTGAAGTGAAGATTAAAAAACCCAAACCCCAATTTCAGGAGACTCAAATCTGCAAAGTAGATGAATTAGAACAGCCCAGATCAGCTTTTCTCTTCTTCATGTATGATTCCTTTAACTGGCATTTGGAATTTCTTCACCTATTTACTCACTTAGATGCATATGGGTGTTGCTGATGCCTGATAGTCCTGTGATTTTCATCAATGTCACATTGTTATAAAGTCTGTGTGAAGTAAATCTCATGACTAATGCATCTTTGTATCCTCAAATCCCAAATCATATAAGATTGTTGATAAAGGAGTTTGTGCTTCTAGATTTGGTTAACAGTATTCATAATTTTGTTTATGGTATCTTTGTAGGGAGAAATTTGCAAAGACATGTGAGGGTGAAAATGTTGTGGACATTAATAGAAGAGCTTGCATAGTTTGGAAGAACATGTCTTGGGAGGTACTAATTAGGCTTATAAATTTTCAAGATTTAGTTTTAGCGAGTAAATAACATATTTGATTGATGGCTCTTTCCTCAGGAACAAGCGCCATACATTCTTCGAGAAACTATGGTAGATAATGCTTACACCAAAGCCTTGCTTGAAGAAAGCAAGGAAATACCACAGGTGGGTTGCTTTGCTTCTTACTTGAATGCTTGATACTTGCATTGTCCGGGTTTAAGACTCCTAAACGAGGATGTTGCTAGTTTGTAGTTGATGATGTCTTCATATTCCATACATTTGATGATGGCTTTTGGTGTTGTTAAACTGCCATTACCCGGAACCAGTGGTGAATTAAGTAAGTGGTGCAAATATTGCCTTGAAAAAGAGGGCATTTTTTGAAGTGCCTTCTAAGCTTGGGTATCAGAAGTGCCCTAAAGGTTATATGGATAAAAGAACTAAAACTATCAAGTCTATAATCCACCAACAGCTCTTGTGTGTTTGTTTTGTTTGTTGGGTTTTTAGAAGGTTTTTTTATTGATGTTTTTGTGTGTGTAGTCTCCAACTCTCCATATGATTGAGTATTGACACACTCACATTTCCCCTTCTTCTCCCATCCCTTGAACTCTGGCTTTTGTTTATATAAGCAATGTGGATGCATTCAGTTGATTCCTTTCTGATGGTTGCAGGCTGATGACGAAGCAGACTCAAAGGATTGCTTTAAGGTATTAATCGCTTTTTTACTATCAACGCAATCACAAATGCATATGCATTTAGATACTAACTTATACCCAACATCTCATTCACTGTCTTTCCTTGCAGCGACGTAAGCTTCATGCACGGTAGTATTCCAGCCTATCTCAAAGATTGCTGCTTGTGATATCTATCCAGACCCTTAACACCTCCCTTTCTTTCAAAATTGCTCGAGAAACCAGCATGCGTATCATCATTACCCCCTGGCTAGAAGTTGTTCCTGCCGATGTTCAGATCTGATCCACCAACCAATGTCTGACATGAAACAGGAGAACCTCATTTTCATCCTGATGATTCGTGTCGTGTGGGCTGTAAATTTTGTTCCATATTTTTCGGGTTAGTAGGGAACATCATTTTTTGGCGCTGTTGTATATAGATTATGCCACTGATGCTGTTTATGACTCTGGAGCTGTAGGGCTGTGCCACTTGAGCTGAGCATTTTGGGTGTTGAAGCTTCCAGAAGTAATTTTTGAGTTTTTACTACTGTAGAATGTATTATTGGTTGATGATGGATCAGTTGGTTGAGATAACCTTTCAATTGCTTCTTTTTTTGGTTCAGTTTCAACTCTAAGCAACCTTAAAATGCTCGATGTTAAGCTTTGCTCTAGGAATACCAATTGTATGGGCTTATTTTCTAATGGTTGATCAAACAAGTACACAACAATCCATACATTAAAAAAGCAATTGCTAGCTAACTGTGTTGGGATAGTTCAAGTTTCCAGACAACAATCGGATTCGATTACAGTCGAATACGAGATTAGACATGTATTTAAACTGTATTGGACCCTTTGTATTAACCACATTCATAAAACCATTCGGCTAAAAAATTGCTCAAGGGGTTAACCAAACATTGCACTGATTGAACAAAGAAAAAAGAGTAGATATTAGATAAATTTAAGTCCACATTAGCAAAAAAAGGAAGTTAATACAACACAAGTAGCTCTTAATCCACAGTAAGATTATCAAAGCACCCAACAAAATTATACTTGAACAGCAATCTATGGACACTTTTCAGTGAGATGATCACAATATTTTTTTACTTGAGCCTGTCTTTTCTTAGCCTCTCTAGTTCCTTCACCATTTGCCAGTGTTCCAGTGATAAGCTAGTCTCACCAAAGCTATTCGACATCAGGCGGCCAATTGTCAGCAACCTGAAAGGTAAAAAACTCGTAGCTCAGTTGCTAGTATAGGGATTTACGAGCTATTCAAATAATTCGGTTAACTGGGTTTTTGAATGGACCTGCTAAGATCTTCAGTTGCCAAGCTACGGTCAGCCTGCCTTGCTGCGACTAGATCTTCTTCGATCACCTGCATTACGAATTCATCAGTAACCGTCACAGCATCCTATGAGCAATGGTTATTGCAACTGATATGGCATGGTACCTTTTGCATCTCGGGGCTCAGAGAATGTGGGAGCGATCTAAGGGTTGCTAAGTACCACCTCCAGGCTTGTAACGTTTCAGTGTCCACGGCTTCCAATGAGTTTGCGGAAGAAGGCTGGAACGGGATGACTACATCAGCTGGCAAAATGTTTGACTTCCCTTCCGAGAGAACAAGCATCTGAACGTCTGCTGACATCTCCATTTTGTAATATTCGAAATCATATTCGACCTGGTACAGAGAAATGAAGAATTTAAACTCTGCACTAGTTTTCAATTTGAAAGATGTGCAAATGGAAATGTTAAAACTCAGGAGAACATCAAAAATTGTAGTGAAATTGTTAATATTACCTGCTGCACCTCAATGAATTTCTTTAACAATCTTATATTCTCAACACCTTTAGGATTGAGGGTTCCTGGTTGCAACTTGGTTTCATCAAATGTCAAATGGGATCCATCGGCCACTTGCAGCACACCACATACCAATCTGCAATTTAAACATGTTAGGTTGTTAGAGACTACCAAGAAATGTTAGGTTGCAACTGTCAACCGTGTATATGTGCAATGCGAGAAGTTTAATACCTGTTTGTCTGGTAGTCCTTTTTTGTAGCAAATGAGGCACAATTGAGATACTCCACATTAAGAGGTATGCATTGACTAAATGGAAGCAAGTCTTTCAAGGCAAAAATAAGACGATTTCCAAAAATAGGCATGCTTTCCTTGTTAAAACAAGTGAAGTTGAGAGAAAGCTTGCCTACAGCAACAGTGTCAACTCTCGAATGTACCTAAAAAGTGCAACAGAAATGACAAACTACTAGGTGAAAATCTCATAGACAGCAGCTACAAATGATAATCTTTTAAATAGGATTATCTTACCCTGGATAAGAGGTGCAACAACAAAAACTGAGCTGCAATTCTATCATCTCCAAGAGCAGTAGTAAGATGAGTAAGAAGGCCTTCTCTTATGCCTCTAATCAGCGTTGGGTTGGGCTGAGGATTGAAGAAGAAGCTCAGTAAAACAGATGACCGACCCAGAAAATTTAATGTATCCAGTTTAGCACCAACCAATAAAATTTACATAGAAACTCACATCTGCCATTGGAGAGCTGAGAAGGAAATCATGAACCCCAAGTTTACGGTGCACAATGCAATGAAGTTGAGGTACCTGCAAAATGGATCAAATGCAAACTTCAACTTCTTGCAAGATCTTGATGCATTTGCTCCAAGAGACCAAATGAGAAAATACACTCTTGCATGATAAACACTTAAATCAACAACTTAGTTATTCAACACAACCCATATACACGTTATGAAGAAGAGTAAGTCATCTCATCTCATCTCATAATTAGCAAAGACAACCTAGAAGTTGTGTTTAAAAGACAGTAATGATATACACTTGAAAGTTTCTGTTAACTATCAATCATAATAGATCCAACATTGTTCACAATTAAGGGATAAACAACAAAACATTAGCGACAGAAATATTTAAGAGACCTTGAAGGAAGGTAAACTAGTCAGTTCATCTTCAAAACTGTCCACAAGTTCGTCAGAGACCTCCTTGACTGAAGATTGCTCTTGGTCAAAACTGAAAACTCCAATAAATTCAAAAACTTCATGCAGCTTAAAAGTAGAGTCAAGTGTGTTGTACACCTGCACAAAAATGAGAATACATGTTGGGCTTAAAATAGAAAACAAGTATAGTAGACAATTTTATTAACACAGCCCGGAAAAATCTTTTAGCAGTAAGGGACAACTTACGAACCTTCACCAAACAAGGGAGAGCATTCTTATCTGAACCAGACACCCAGGACATGCCTGTACAACTTTTCTCATTCTGAGACTCCTGCAGTCTGGATGTTGAAGGCATTATGTCTTCACGCTAAACAAAAGAGATGACACCACACCAAATCCAAGTCAAGAGATTTGAAAGAAGAAACATCAACAGTGTAAATCCATGAAGTGGTCTAAAACAAAATGCTCTAATATCAAATAAGCTCGTAATACAATGCAATCCTTGCTGAAAATATATGCAAGACCTCAAATTGGTTGATGCTGGTTTCTGTAGACAAGCATAAGGAATGCAATACTGTTTCCTGATGTCATTTATATGATCATTTTTTATGACTGCTGAATTTTCTGTGGCCATACATTGAAGATGGATCAACTAAGATTAAATTACTTTGCTATCATCATAGGTTTTCCGTCAGACAAGTTGCATGCCCCACAATTGCACATCTTTCTCACTTCTCCCCCTCTCTTTTTCATACATTATTCTTGATCTCAATAGAATGCTTAAATGTAAATTAAGGACCATTCAAAATGTAAGCCGTCTAAAAGTTGTTATAGAATAACAGGCATGTTACAAATATACTCAAAGCTCTCCTGATCGAAATCTAGCACGGCGGAAATGTGGCCAATAAGATGTGTGCCATGTGCTACCAAAATCCAGCATAGAGAGATGGTATTTTAATCCTATAGACTAATAGTGAACATCAATGTGAGAGTGTAACTAAATTCTAACATCTTTTCATTCATTTTCTGCAGCAAAAGTGGGCCTGAATTGTAACGGAGATCACTTTCCCTCAAGGACTGAATTAAGTTTTTTGCCATTAACTTAGAGGACTAAAAGATTAATTTCGCATAAGGACGTCCTGATCAACTAAACCACAATAGTTTTCTTGCAGGTTATAGATTACATGATGGTACTGAAACAGAAAAGCATGAAGAGAATGTTCCTTACCATCTTTTTGGAACACGGAGATCCATTTCTATCCTCACCTTGGACCTGCCAAAAGATACATAAACCTCAGAAAACATGCCAACAACAGAATTATTCAAAACCAAGATTTCATGAATCATGCCCCTTGGATATAGAAGACATTGACATCTGTCCCCATTTTCACCCAGACATAAACTTTAAATTCTCTGACAGCAAGGATTTAATGACACCGAGAAAAAAAAAGTGGACTCATAACAAGTGGAAAAAGTACCAATTCCATGTGATCATCTCCTTCATCATCCTCTCTCTGCCGCTTCTCTCCCTGCTCTTGATCTGAACTAATACAATGCCTTATGGTAGCTCCATAAGTCTCAGTCCAAGAATTCAGCCCCGGCACCTGAAAGCAAAGAATACAATTCACAGTTGTAAACCTAAAATGAAGCTTGATTTGTTTGATACCACTTACTAAGCTTATATTAAACTTACCGGAACACAGTAAAGGAGGTGACGCTCCCATAGTTTCATATCAGGGGAGATTTCCATTTGGCAGTGAGAATCAGTAAACTTGTTTGTTCTCCAAGTAGATCCATCCTTTTAAGCAAAATAACCACAATCTTAGGTATAACGAAAAAAACTTGTAATTGCTTATGGAATGGATATTTTGATGAATCAAAGCTACCTTGTAAGCTCCAGCGTAGAATTCGTTACCCGGCATATCCTGTATCATTCCGCGAAATCGAACTAGGGTTTTGGATTGAAGATAGTTGACATTCGCGCGGTTAAGAACTGGAACCTGTACATAAAAAAAACACGAGCATCACTCGATAATTCAGCCTAACAGATCATGTCTGCAGTAAACTCCATACTCAAACAAATTCAGCAAAGAGATACAGAATCTGGAAATCAGGGATTGCGGGATGACTGAAGGTCAGGGAGGGGAAATGAAAGGACCTGGGAGAGGCCGCCGTTTTCGAAGAGGAACTGGTTGAAGAGATCGACGGCGCCCCAGTCGTCGCCGGTGGAAGTGGAAGGATCGAAGCCGGAGGAGATGGCTTTGTCGAAGGTCAATCGAACGGCTCCGAGAGGGTTCGCAAGGCAATCGAACTGTGGCCCTACCATCTCTCTTGACTCTCTCTCTCTCAGTAGGATGGAAAGTGTAATCGACGATTTGTGAGCGAACGACGCTGCGGCGAGCACAAGTAGGGATTCTGAATTCCCGCCAAATCTTAGTATAGAGACGAGCTGTTCCCGCCATATTCGGTTGGGCATCCCAAGATTGGGCTTGTGTTTGGGCTTGGGCTTGGGCTTGGTCCTGGGCCCAATATTTAGCATGACTTGGAAAGTTGGAAACTGGCATATAATCCAGGCTGATTCTAGTCCAATACAATGGAAGTGGAAAAACAAGAACAACCAACCCAAATATCCCGCTCATAGCAGAGTCTCTGAGAGATCTAAACTATGCATTCTTTCTCCGACAATATTGAGATAGTGTTTTCAAGTGACTCATAAAAAGTAGATAAGCAGACACAACAAACGAAGACAAATAAAAGAACGAAACAGAGGGAAAACGATATTGTGCATCTCCAAACCATTCTAGGTCATCCGCACTAGCCTTGACTCTATCAGCTCCCCTTCAACATGTCCGATCCATCACCATATCCTCTCTTAGGTCCAAGAAATCAAGGACTTCTCTAATCATCTCCTTTCCGCTTCTTCTGTCGTTCTCAACTTTGTCGAACACTATAGAGATTTTAACCATAGTTTAATTGATAAAATAGTTTGTCATCCAAGATCAAATTCAATAATGGGGGATTTGTATGGATTCAAGAATAATGTAAATTTAAGAAACTATGAATAAAGGTTCAAGATTTTATTCATAACTCAAAATAAATAATAGCTTGCCCTCCAAAATTAAATGTAACTGGACTAGATGTGAGTTATTATATGATTTTTACACTACAGAAACCCCACATAAACTGATGCCACCTAATGCCATCTAAGGAGTAAAGGTCTTCTACTCCTTAATTAAGTTTAGAGCCCGTGCGCTACTCACGGGATTTTTAAATTTTATCTAATTACAATAATCATATTTTTCAGATGTTATCGTATTAATCACTGTATTTTTTGAATTTAGAAATTGTTTAAATTTTATCTAATTACAATAATCATATTTTTCGAATGTTATCGTATTAATCACTGTATTCTTTCAAATTTAGAAATTGTTTAAATTTTATCTAATTACAATAATTATAATTATATTTTTCGGATGTTATTATATTTTTTCGAATTTAGAAATTGTTTTAAGGCAAAACCCTAAATTTGTCTTGTTTCTTGCGATTTCCCCTGTATTCTATAAACAAATTGACCTTAATCAAACATACCCTTTAAGGACACTTGGTCAAATGCTGATGCGTTAATACATTCATGTTGCAACACACACACAACTCACTAGTTACAACACCACACAAGTATACATCAAAAAAATGGATGCTAATAAGTGACCCATTCTTCATGTTATGCAACAAATGCACCATAGCTTCTCCATCTCTCCGTGCCCATGACCGCGCCTAGACTCCGATGAGTCCGTAAACTGCTCGCAATGCACCGCCTCTTAGACGACATAGACTCCGATGAGTCCGTTAATACATTCATGTTGCAACACACACACAACTCACTAGTTACAACACCACACAAGTATACATCAAAAAAATGGATGCTAATAAGTGACCCATTCTTCATGTTATGCAACAAATGCACCATAGCTTCTCCATCTCTCCGTGCCCATGACCGCGCCTAGACTCCGATGAGTCCGTAAACTGCTCGCAATGCACCGCCTCTTAGACGACATAGACCATACCGACCTCAAGTAATGACACGGTTGGCACCCTTAGGGACACATCCGGCCCCCTGCAGTTCCTCCTTAGGAAGCTATACACAAAGTTAATAGCCACCTTCTTCACTAGGGAAGACCCCGGCTTCACCTTCATGTGCGAGTGCCCGAGTATGAACGCTGTCCCGGCTTGCTGCCCGTCTAGCAAGTCTTGTAGCTCCCTCCTCATCTCCGAATCCTGCTCCGACGTCTCCTCGTCCACCATGAATCGGACTCTTCGATTCATAGTCGTCGAAGCCTCGATATCGATGAGCTCGATGCGGTCTATCGACACGCTCGCGTGCTGGAGGGTCTCGTGTTTGGGGAAGGCGGTACTGGTGTTTCCTATGACTGCCAATCGATACTCGCTCGAGGGTGACCCAACGTCGTCGATCGAGGGCGGGATTTCGTCGGGGTCGTGTGAGTGTCGATTGGCCCAATCGTAGCGGATGAAGTCCGCGAGCCTTGACACAAGCTCGGTCTCGAAGGAGTCGACGTCTTGGTGGACATCGCGGTAGCCGTAGCGGACGATGCATCGGTACGACCGGTGGTCGAGGGGGCCGACGCGACCGATGAGGTAGCGTTCGTCAATGGGGACGTGAGGGACGGGGACCGACTTAATGCACACGAACACGAGTATTCGATGGAAGGCGGGAAGGTTCGTTACGAAGCGCGAGAAGTTGGCCGGGATACCGGATGTTAGCTCGGTGAACACCAAGCCTATACCGGGCACCCTCGAGATTCCGAGGCTGGCTCCTAGAGCTAGGAGCCAGTCCAAAGACACCTTGTTTTGGAGATCGAACTCGTACTTCTTGATGGTGGCGTAGTGCCAAACCAACATGATCGCGACAAGGAAGAGCGCCAGGAGGATCGGAAGCCAAGCTCCTTCGGTGAATTTCACCAATGAAGCCGAGAAGTAGAGAACTTCGATTGATCCAAAGACGAGGAGGAAGCCGAGGGCGAGGATAGGAGACTTGTTCCAACACAGAATGATCACAAGGGAGGTCAGGCAGGTTGTAACCAACATAACCGTCATTACCGCCAGCCCTGCAGCATACGAAAACATAGCCGATAAGGTAACTAATCGCGGTATGATAACCGACTAACTCTAGTACCTGATGCATTGCCCAAGTGTTTGGTGTCTCTGAAGCCGATAGTGACCGCAATGCAGGCGATCATAAGAGTCCAATTGATCTCGGGGATGTAGATTTGTCCGTGGATCTTGTCGGATGTATGAACCACCTTGACTCTAGGGAAGCACCCGAGTGATTGGCATTGGTTTATGATGGAGAATGTACCGGTTATGATAGCTTGGCATCCGACAACTGATGCAAGTATCGCTATCATAACCATTGGCCACTTCACCGGATCTGCATCCGAAAACACCCAACCATTAAACCTGTTCTCCCCTAAAGTATATTGATCATCATTCCTATAACACCAATCCACCATACCTGGAACTGAGAGGTAAAAGTTGATGCCATAGATGTTCTGGTGATGCCTTGAAAGGTACGCAGCTTGGCCCATATACGCTAGGATAAGCGACGGGTAAACTATAAAGGTGAAGGCAATCTGCAATGTACAGAACAG
Source organism: Persicaria maculosa (assembly GCA_963922045.1). NCBI lineage: Eukaryota > Viridiplantae > Streptophyta > Magnoliopsida > Caryophyllales > Polygonaceae > Persicaria > Persicaria maculosa. The sequence continues at coordinate 80,794,649 of OY998253.1, forward strand.
AGTGTTTTACCTTCCAAAGAAAGCAACAAAATCACTGATAAAAAACACGGAAAATTCACCTGAATCGCGGTGCAAGAGAAGTGTCCTAGATCAGCAAACATCACCTCAGAGCCTAAAGATCGAATAAATTAACAGTCAGCATTGATTTTCAAGAAAGGAATGAATGAATGAATCTAAAAGGGATACCTGTGATGCATAGCAGAACACCACCAAGAGACATCCATCCGCTGATCCGCGTCTTCTTCAAGAACTTGTACATGTAATACGGAGAGAGGGCTTCGTAGACGCGAGGGTTCCAACGGAAGATGTTATAAATCCCAAGGGAGCTCATACAGATGAGCCATATCAGCACCATTGGCGCGAAGATGAATCCGATTTTATGGGTTCCGTAGTGTTGCAGCGCAAAAAGGCACACCAATATGAAGCATGTAATCGGGATCACAGCATCTGCAACAATGATGATCACATCAATCTATAAGCCAAAGCATCAAATGAGTCAAATTTGGATCAGAGATTTAGCAATGGGATCGACTATGAAGGCGAAATCAGAAGCTTACAGTGGTGATGTACAGGGGACATGAGAGACTCAAGTCCAGAAACTGCAGTGAAAACTACACACAGAAACAGCAAAATGGCTTGTCAGTGACGTTTGGCGCTCTAGAGATTAATCTAGATTAAGATTATAATCCAGCTTAAGATTAAAATCTAGAAGAAATTTTAGCCTCTGTGTGGATAAATTAAAAGAGTTAATTCTTATTTGGATGACAAATTACATAGAGTTTTGTAAAACTATTTTTTCGAACTGCGAAAAGCTTTACCACAACTCTTTAAAAAGCTCCAATAAGCTTGTACCAAACAGCCCCTAAAGATTGAATCAATAGCAAGTAGCGAAACGGATAAAGGGCTGACCGCAAATCGCGGGAGTAAGAATGAATGTATGCATCTAAAAGGGGACATGACAAACTATATAGAGTTCTGTAAAGCTATTTTTTCGAAAACTGCAAAAAGCTTTGCCATAGCTCTTTGAAAAGGCCCTAAAGAATTGATCAATAGCAAGTAGCGAAACGGATAAAGGGCTGACCGGAAATTGCGGGAGTAAGAACTCCATCTCCAATGACCATACAGGTACCAAGAAGGGCTAGCACCAGCAAGGCTGTGTGCAAGCCCTTGTGCCTCTCTATAAGCCTTTGTGCCTTGGAGGCCTTCCGATCCCCCGGTGGGTGCTCCAATTTATACGTTGAGACGGCTTCATCAGCTGCTTGCCTGTTAGGAAGCAGGCTTACATTCGCGTTCCTGCATATCAAGGAATACAACGCGAATGTACCGCCTGCAATAAAATCGTCAGGCTCTCATTGACCAAACTCAATACATAAGCACAGTGAGGTTCCATCTTATATAGATATATACCTTCTCCGTTGTCATCAGCACGGAGGACAATGAAGACGTATTTGAAGAGAGGGAGGAGGGTTAGAGTCCAGAAGACGAAGGAAAGAACACCGTAAATCTCTTCATTGGTTTCGGAGTGTTGGATGTCTTCAGCAAATGTGCTCTTGAACACATACAAAGGGGAGATGCTCAAGTCACCATAGACTACACCCAAGCTTTGATAGGCCAGCATCAAAACTGTCCTCCATGACTCTTTCTGCATCACCAATTTCACTCAACACATATCAATCAACAGTAAATTATATGTCAACAGTAAGGAAAAAAATGATCAGAAACAAACCTTGGAATCATTGATAGTGTTCATATTGATATTGATATCAGCAATTCAAGATTAGACCTTGAGAAAAAAGCACATAGGACACACAGATTTGAAGCAATTGAATCTCTCTTTCTGTGGATGATTTGCATATGTATAGAACTGAAAAATTGGGGCCCAACTGACCTACTTCCACATGGCATCTTACCTTAGCTTAAGACCCACCAAACTCAAACTCCTTTAACTGCATTTTCTGAAGAGAGCCAATTAGCCAAACATTAAAGAAGTTGGTTGTATAAACTTGAAAGATGAGATGATAATATGAAAGGGGAATGGACAAGATAATGTGAAAGAATGATCAAATGACGGCAAAAAAGGAGCCAAAATCACATGGTTACAGTTGCAGGCTTGCACTGACTTATGTGTCTTACCTATGTAAAAGGAGCCCACACAAAGGGGAAATTTTTTTTAAAAAATGGATTACTAAAGATGGGAGGATTTGAAAGATGTTTTACTACAAGTTAGTATATATATACTAACGCCGTTGCCGCTCGAGGATAGAGAACTTAATATCTATATCCGTCAGGATGATATATATTAGTTGGTCTAATTCAGAATAGAGAATGTAATATCTATATCGGAATCTCTCTAAAAATTCGACACTACATGTTAGTCTCTTTAAATGGCTACGACTTTACCCTCGGGTTCTGGTCTCAAGTACTAACATTGGAATTAACCTAGAAAATAAATTTTGTTGCCAAACTATACAAAAATAGCATCCAAAATAGCCTCAATATATCTTTATTTGATGTTGAGTCTCGATTGTGTATTTGTTGCCAACTAGCCTCGGAAATATTTCAATTCTATGTAGCATCGAAACAAAATTTCGGGAACTTCGAATTAATCCGAACCCAATGTTTAATTCTTGGCAATCCCGCGTGTTTATATCAATGTATATCCAGATATGCTCCACCACCCACATAAGTTTGTTCACTTGATGAAAAAAGGACAACCACACATTGTATATACCTTCCATGTGTTCTTGTCTGAAATCTATATACGGAGTAGACATTGTTTTTAAGAAATGGGTCCAATTTTAAGAACCCAAACAAAAAAATCATACAATTTCTCCTGAAGATTTTTATTTTTTTTATGAATGAGCAACAAAAAAAAAAAAAGCTAGAACAAGAAGAAGAAGCAAAATTGAATTACCTGGGGAAAGGGTGAGAACTTGAAACTCAGAGCTGAAATTGGGACCAATTCAAGGTGGGTGACAAATGATCAAAAGGGTATCAATTATCAAAGGGTTGGGAGCTCTAAATGATGGGTGGAGAAGAAACCCATGTGATGTTTTTCTACTCCATCACATATAAGTATGTTGTACCTAAAATGGTGAGAATTTCAAAATCCATTTAAATGTTCAGTAAACACAATAGAGCATGTGCAATGGTGAGCCTAACTTCGGACCCTTTACTTACTTTTCTTTATGTCACATTAGCTTAAGGGCCTCATTCTAACTTTTTTATTTTTCACCTTCAGGACCCTTTACTTACTTTTCTTTATTTTTCACCTTCATTCATGAACTCGAGTCTTGCACCCTTAAATTACCTTTTATTATTTTTCTTTTTATTTACTCAATTATTTTATTATTAATAATAATAAAAAATATTAAGTAATTAATTTATATATAATAACATAGCATAAAAAATTAAATGTTTAAAAAGGAAAATATGAGTATTATTCAAATGAATTTTTTTCCAACAAACATATGCAAGAGGGGTGTCTATGTGTAGATAAAAATAAATTAAATTCAAAAATAATTTTTTTTATTTTTTTAAACAAACGAAAAACAACCGAAAAACAACCTAAAATCATTTAAAAGTAAATAAAACATAAGTTCTGCCATGTGGCAGTTATGAACCATACTTTTTGGGTCTCATATATAAAAACCATTGCGCGCACATGCTCTAAATGATGACAAATATAGAGGAAGATCTAGCCGTGTGAAATTCCGCAATTTCGGAGGATACATAGGAATTTTTAAGTTTATGTGCAGTGGTGGACTTCCCGGGAAGTAGGTAGCTAACCAAACGAGCCCTAGCTTCCTACTTTTTGGGTAGTCCAAAATCTTAGGAAGTAAGCTTTAATACATGTGTTTGGTATGATTTTTAAAAATGAATTCAATTCATATGGGAATTTCAATTCCTATGGGGAAGTTAACTTACCATGAAGGGTAGATAAGATCTACTTCATCCATTCACTTATCCCAAATCTCCTATAAATTTTATTTTTATTAAAAAAATCTTTTTTTTGGTGCTAATAACTATGAAAATTCCATGTTTAACTAAACAAAACATAGGAATTGAATTTTTGGGAAATTATTTTCAACCAACCACTTTTTTATATTTCTCATAAAATAGAATTCATGGGAATTACATATCCTGGGAAGTTACTTTCCGGGAAGTCTATTTCCCACGTTTAACCAAACGAGCAATGCGGCCAAAAAATATCTGGGATTTTTTTTTGTTTTTATATCACATTCACACCAATTTTTAAAATTATTTTTCTAAAAGGTTAATATTGAAATTTGAACCCTTAATTTGTATATTAAAATACATCTCATTTACCAAATAAGGTAGAGAAATTAGTTGTTAAAATACTCTTTTACTATTGAATATAATAACAAATATTTTACATATGACATTAATTTTTTCCGTCCGAAGGGGTCACGGCCACCTTCCGCCCCCAAGGAGTTCTGCCACTGTTTATACGGTCTCTAGACACTGTCTATAGCTCGTTTAGATAGGTGTCATCTAGGCTCGTCTAAGTAAGCGATTATTCAATTTTAGTATTTAGACAAGTGATCAGTCGATTTAAATTTTTTTATATATTTAAAGTCGGTATGTATTTGAGTTTGAGTCATACCGGTCCGTGATGTGATTGATCAGCTGTTAACAAGTCTATTTACTCGACATTGGAATGGGTGTAAGTTGTGTGATTCTGTAGCCTCCATTTTCGGCAAATTAGAATCCATCATATCAGCCCACCTACAGTAACACTACTACACCTCTCATTCATTTCTCTCTTCGGGCGGTGGCCAGTCTGCATTATCTATGATCCCCAACTCTACCTAGCTTAGATTATTTTAGTGGTGAGATTTGTCTCCCAAAAAGAATGAAAATGGGGGTCGATATCGATTAAAACTGGTCAAATTTCTAACTGATTGCAATTTTCAAAACCATACAAAGATGAAATATCCGGTTACCCTCCACCTCGCAAAAAATGTTACACGCTTTTCCTTTTTAAAAAGCTAAAAAATCTATAAAATATTAATCATTTGAATAATTTTTTGAAATAATTTCATTGTATTAAATATGAAATTATTTTTGTAAATTAGTAAAATCATTGATATTTTATATGGTTTTTATAGTTCTTAAAAAACGTGTCAAAACTAAAACTACAGTATTATACGGAGGTAGTAGAACTTTAGAGGTTTGGAAAACCGTGGAAAACTTATTTCATTTTAATGCATTGGATCTGTATTTATAGACGAAAGAATTTATATCATTTAATTGATGTGTAAAATACTAAAAATATAATAAGATTGAATTGAAGATTTATAGTCCGAATGATTTAGATGGTCATAGCATTTTACTATAAGTCAACTATGATTTGGACCACAACATGCGCCGTTGGCTAAGGTTCGACATGCTTTGGACTATGGTGCAGTCATGTCTCATCCAGAATTCATTTCCCTTGTTTGGAAAGATGACATTCGGATGAGTCAGCAGGACCTGACACTCTCAAATTTTTATCGTATATCAGGAAAAAAGTCAACTATAATTTATGGAATAAATTAGATTTCATCTATTACTATTTCATTAGGTCAGACAAAATAGAATTTTTGGATTTGGATAACTGATTAATAATAATAATTTATTATGATTGATAATATATAGCTTTATGGAAATATATTGTATATTGGTCTTTCTATCCAGAATCAATCTGTGAAAGATTCCCTACCAAAAATAAGTGAACCATAAAAATCTAATTTAAAATTTGGCTAAAATATTTTAATCAATGAGATGTTTTTTCTATGAGTTTTTAAATACACCGGTAATTTTTACTGGATACACCGCTAATAGGTCCGCAACAAATAAAAAAAAAGGTTCACAACTTGTTGCGAACCTATTAGCAATGTATCCAGTAAAAATTACCGGTATATTTAGCTTTTCCGTTTTTCTAAAATGGGAAGTAATTAACTAAGTAACTTATTAGAAGTAAGATTGACCTAAACCATCCATTATAAAAGAAAGTTTAACCTAATTTTGGCACTCTTGCCTCTCTACCTGCACCAAAACTGCCAAGCACCCTTTTTCTTTAATTTGGAAGAGCGTATCGGACCCTTCGATCATATGTTCTAGTAAACGAAGGGTAGGAAATCCAGTCTCATACTTGCGTGGATCAAGTAGAGGAGTTGATCTTGAGGCTCTCTTATCCAAAGGTGGTTTGGATTAAGACCTCAAGGTACGACTTTTCCTATAGGCATGCGGATACCCCGCCCTATCGACCCAACACATCAGTCGATTACGATTTTGAAAACTGTATGAGTAGATTTTCTCACGGTTTTGAAAAGTGTAAATCTAATTCAATGATGAAGCATTTCGACTCAATGGTCTTTTTTAACAGAAGTTGTTACAAGTCAAGCAATAACTTCTAACAACTTTCTAACAGAAGTTTTAACAATCTGAATTGGCGCCAATCACCCCTTCTTCCTCATCTTAATGTCGTCAAAAGGAGAATCCAACAATAAGCATCACAAGACCAACCTTCCACAATCGTTCTTTATCACGAAGCCGCGCGCGCACATGCATGTCAAACTTATTGATCCTATTTCTTATTTTATTTGATTTTGGCATTCTTTTTTTTTTTTTTTTTTCTTTTTTTTTTTTTTGATTAGGTAAAAATTCGAAGGTCAGACAGGTCTGACTCATCGAGAGGCCGACAAAGTCGGCAGACGGCGAACCGTCAAACATACAATCTAAAATACAGAAAAACAGCAAACAAACGAAATGAACAAGTAGAAATAAACTCTACAACAGACGATCCTAGAAGACCAACTCCATGAAAGCTGAGGAAGCCGTCGAAGAACGAAGCCAAGCACCACCGAACAGTGGCACCGCGGGCCAGCGGTACAACAGGACTCTATCTCCTGTGGGTAGTGCAGACGAACTCCAAGGAAACTCATTCCCGGATACGGAGTCGCCCTGAGCGCACCACCACGACCCCAGCCAGTCCCGACTCCAGACTCCACACCCCCAACCAAGCAGAAGACCTCCAAGAAACATCGGAAGCAGAGCCGCAAGCTACTCGAACAAAACGCCAACAAGATTTTACCTACAAGAATATCGTCAAGCCCTTGCGGGATTTACTCAAACCCTTTCGGGTGGGATTACACTTTGATTTTGGCATTCTAATTTGCCCTTGTTCCGGCCTCTGGGTCTATTGTTATTTTTGGTTTTTCAATTCCTTATATGATTTTTTTTTTTTATTAATTCCTGCCCAAGAATCTCCTCTCCCTACAACATATTGGATCGATAGATCTATAAGTTTGGTCCATTACTATGAAGTTTGGTTCATGGTCCCATTTGATTAACGGTCCTCATTAGACCTGACGATTATAAGCTAAAAACAAATTGCCTAAAAATAAAGAGATATATCTATCAACTACAAAAACGAAATATATAAAGCATATATATATTTAGACACTTGTTTTAAATCCGACTCTAAGTACACGTTGTTATTCGTTATTCGTTGAACTCAAATAACAACCCTACCTTGTCTAGCTAACACCGCGGTCAAAGAATTTTTAGTTGTTCAAACTACTCATTATTGCTTGTCAAACATGTTAATACAAAGGTAGGGTTAAGGGTTAAGTGGTTAACTTAATATATAGATCTATCCGGTTATAAGGGAACATGGGTTTGATGACTCCATTTAATTATGCATTTATTTTAATCTATATGCATTTATCTCTATTGATTAGGTCATTCGATACGGATCGAGTATATATAATATAATAAACCAAAAGGTACTGTGTATCTTTTCTCATTATTGCTTGTCAAACTAATTAATCTATGTTTGATTGAGTTCCATTTATTTGCTAAGCACGAATCGCGTACTTAACTGTGTGGTTAATTGAAAGCAAACTTAATTTTCAATGAATTTTTTTATGTTAAAGAAGTGAGACATCCCAAAAATTTAATACTCGTGACGACAATGGGACTTAACCACTCTTTCGATCGGAAATTTTATAATGTATAACACTCTCCATCAAAGTGATTTTTTCAAATAAAATACTGTATTTGGCAAATATTGAAGCTAGTTTAAAATTCTGATGGCAAATCATGAGTTTCCTTCAATACTACTCCATCAAAGTTTGATCATAATTCACTCAAATCATGCTTACTGTATTTAGTTTGAAACTTTGAATGATATCAAACCAATCGTCAATCGATTTGACATATATGATACTCCGTCCGTTTTAAAATAAATGTCGTTTGATTTTTTTCACGTTTTTTAAGGAGGTAAAAACTTTATAATTTTTTTTTAATCAAATTTTTTTCATAAATTGATACATATTACTGCTAAGTATCAATTTATAACAAAAAATTGATTAAAAATATACAGTAATATTTTATAGAGTTTTTACCTCCTTAAAAAACGTGAAAAAAGTCAAACGACTTCTATTTTGAAACGAATGGAGTATACTTTTATGGATTTTATAACAACGATGAGAATGTGGGTTAAAATGTTGATTTCATAAAAAATTCACTAGATTAATTGTTTTAATCAAATTTTAAATGCTTTATTTAAAGTTTATTTATTTTCATTTAGGGTTTTCTTTCTTAATAAATTATCTTTAACTTAGGTTGTGTTTGAGGGTAGATTTTATTTTGGAGATTATTTAGGATTTATAGAATTTTTAGGAGATGAAGATTATTTTTATAGATTTTGGAGATTTTGGAGATTGAACTTTTTTTTGTTAGAAAATCTTTGTATGGTGTGTTTTAAGAGATTATGTACCATGGAAAAGTTGATATTGCCCTTGGCTTATTAGTTATTACCCTTCCATCGTCGCCATGTTGGGCATATTAACCACAATATACCATCCCATCTCTGCAACTGCAACCAGCAAGACGAAGGAGAGTGACTGAAGTGCTGAAATTGGGGATATTAGAAGGATGCAGTTTCAGAGGGGGCAAGAACGATAAGGTAATCGACTGCAATGGTGACGGTGGTCGGCGAGAGTAAAGAGAAGAAATCGAGACGTACATGGGTCGGACGAGAAGAAGCGGAGGAGATAAGAGTATTGGGTGGAGACGTGGAGTTGTGGCGACGAGGGGGGTCTTCAAGCTAAGGGCAGGAATGGGCTTTGAAACCAAGAAGCTCCCGAGAATCTCCAAGATCTTGCCTCGATCCCCAACCTTCCATTTCACTCGAAAATAATCTCCCAAAATTCCCAAGAGATCTTTTAGAAGTTGGCGCATAATCTCCCGCCAAACACCATCGCCTCCAACTTTTTTTTCCCGGAAAGCTCCAAATATCCTAAAATACCCCGCCAAATACACGCTTATAGCACAGGTGTAGTATTGGTTCGACAAAGCCATACATTTAAACATCTATACTAATTAGCCCTAATTAACTAATTAAGGGCATATTTGGCATTAAAAATAATCTAAATTCAATTAAAATTTTGCTTTAAATTATACAATATTTTTTATTAAAAAAAACCGATCGATGCAATTTTTATAGATGGATTGAAATTCTCATCTGTAAATTCTTGTTTATTATGAGAATATAAATTAGAGAGATAGATCGATAACTTAAGATGTATAATTTTAAAACATATGTATGAAAAAGAAATTAAGGCTATTTAAAAATTAATTGACATTAAAAGGAGAAGTACACCGAGTTATATATAAGATTTGAATTTCTTATATTATCAATATGGAATATTCATTTCACATCTTCCACATTTATACTCATAAACTTTACTTAATTAGTTAATTCAACATTTTGCTTCGATGAGATACATTGAGTTGATAGTGGTGTTGTTATAATTTTGGACTTATATGTATAATATGTTGATGGATTGATTATTCAACTATCGGCGCTAGCTTTGTCAAATTCATGTTTTATGGGTCTTTGCCTTCCACTTTGAACAGAAAAAAGGAAAACTAAAAGAGGTGTGAACATTACACCAACTAAAAGGAGTGTTAAACATAACTCCTTATTGATCGATCTTGATGAGCAATTTTTAAATTTATTGAGTTGATTAGACCGAACAAAGTAAATTATAACTCTTCTTTTTGAAAAATATAAAAAGGAAATGGTTTTTTTATATATAAATTAAATGATTATAGTAGAAAACTCATCAGTCGAGATAAACTATGAAGTCGAACAATAGTGTTCAATTTTATAATAGTATGGGGTTCAAAATCTTGTTAAAATCTTATGCATCAATTAACGAGATTTGGGTGGACACACATGTTTAATAAATCTAACATATATATAAGGTAAATGATATTCTATTTTAAAATTAATTAATAATAAGAGTAACAAGTCAAATTTACTTTTTATTTCGATGAATATTTTTCCCAGTCAACACTCTTTAGTTACTTTTTATTTTCAAATATTGTGGAAAGATGTGAAATATGACACATCGCACATTGATTAAATAATGAATTTAAACCTTGTATATAAGTTGTGGACAATCCCACCTAACACCAATTGATTTTAGGATCAAACTCCACTCGACTTGTGTGCTCGGTTTCTCAATATCATTATCCCTTAACCCTGGCCCGTTAAGGCCCATTAAGAAGTGCATCAGTTTGGTTGTAACCTCACGATCCAAAATCTTCTTAAGAAGAAGGCATGCACAATTCTTCATGACTCCACAAGTGCAAGTAGGAGTCCCTCGTAGAGTTTGCAATTCATCCCACATACGTTTCCTTTTGCCAAAATAAGTTGAGACAAGCAGATTGTCCTGCTTGATATCACTTATTTCATGCTGCAATTGGTAGATAAGAGGAGTGTTGGACTCCGTAAAACCCCATTGATGAAGCCTAACTTCATTTTCACGCCTAGGGCCATTTGAATGCCCCTGCTCCAACTGTTGAAGTTGGATCAAGTGAATTGTACTACAACCAATGTCATTCTCGGGTGGTCGAAATTGGTAAGGTGCAACGGATATATTCACCACTGGACTCAGAGTCTTGTCAGCACGGCTTGAGTTTTCACCCTCTACTCTATTCATATTAGAGTATGTTCTCTCAGACATGATGACTCAACAAGCAAGCTCTCGGAATACACAGATCTACCAAAATATAAACAATCAAAACGAAATCAAGACATAAACCAATAATCTCATCAAAGATCAGACAACGAACACCACAAATGAGTAGAAATCAAAGTAAAATGAGAGCGATGACACTCCCCAACCAACAACCGCATCAGAATGCAACCAGCGCACACAAGAACTGGAAATCGCAAGCAAAACTGAGCAATTAAGAGCGATAACACCGATTGCCCTCAGAAAACCAACCAGAAAGCAAGATTGCAGCAATATCAACTAGAAATGCAAGAAACGAAACCAGAAAACCTCAATCGCAGAGCAAAAAACCTCAATTGCAAAGTAGAAATAATCTATCCTCATCATTTGTACATGGTACCCCTCAACATACTCATTCACCAGTGAATGAGTATGATGAGTGGATGGAGCTGGACCAATTGGTTTTGCACATGGAGCGTGTGACCAAAGATTCACCATTTGCATTGTTTAAAAGAAAGAATCAAACAAATTTACTTTCACCTCGATCAATGAACTTCTAAAATGTAATCTATAAAATTAGAAATAATTATTTAGAGAATAAATTTTAATCTATAATAGATGTTTTTTTTATATTTTATAGGGCAATCGGTTATAATAATTTTTACATGAATTATATATTATTGACTTTTTAATTAAAAAAACGATTGATTAAAATGGGTTGATGTCATGATATTACAAAAATAGTAAAATTTATTAAAAAATATTTAGTAAAATATTAATATTAACCGTTAATAATCAATAATGAATATATTTAAGGCCTATTTGGTATAAAAATAGGAAAGGTAAACAAAAACAAGGTGAATATACTATATTTGTAATTGTAATTCAAGATAGATTATTAGAAATTTTAATCATTACTCCAATCTCCCAAATTTTCATACAAAAGGGGTGTTTTCCTCATTTCAATCACCTATTTAAGCAAGGGGTAACCATATATCCTATACTCTTCTAATAATTATTGCTCTTATCTTATTTTTCACGCAAAAATAAATATTTTTCTCTTATCTAGACTCGCATAACTTCTCTACAATATATAATTTTCTCATACTGTATAATCTTATACCAAATGGGTCTTTATTATATAACAACATCCTTTATAATTACACATTTAGGGCTCGTTTTGTTTAAATTTTGGAAAAATAAAGAGAAATATAATGGACGTAGTCCATTTATAATACGGAGTATAAGATATATTGTTAAAAAATTTAATCATTACCCTCTCTACTAAATTTTCATACAAAATTGTTTTTGTTTTCCCCCATTTCAATCACCCATTTAAAAAAAAAATAATAATCAAGCTTCTTGAGAGAAGCCTCAAGAAAGTCGTAATTGAAGGTGACAATTTAGAAGCAGTGAAAGCAATTACTGGATCGACACCAATTAAATGGGAGATCTTGCGCCAAATTGAAGAAATCAAGCTTCTTTCTAGTTCTTTTGATTATATTGAATTTAAGCATTGTTATAGAGAAGCAAATAGAGTAGCCGATTTCATTGCTAAGAGTAGAATAAACTGTAATATGTCTACTCCCTCTCTGAACAGGGATCTTTGTAAGATCATCCTTCAGGATGATCAAGGTTGTGTTCTGTTTTTCTAAACAGAACCATCCTAATGTTTGCCCACTGGAAAAAAAAAATCACCCATTTAAACAAGGGATAATCCTATCCCTGTAATCCTCTAATCATTACCCATTTTATCTTAATTTTCATCTAAAAAATAACATTCTTCCTTCATCTAAATATATTTTCTGATATAAAATTTATTTTCATTATATTTATCATACACGTTTATAAAAAAATCAGCCATTAATTTCCTCCATCATGAATGGGTATCGCCAACTTATCTTATCGTAGATTATTTGTTGGATCGATATTACTAAAGTATTTAAAGATTCAATGTATTCGACTGAGTGCCATCTGCAAAAGGTCACGAGATATATTGATTGGGATTTTGGAGCAAATGCACTGTGACATCCAATTCCGAATATTTTCCGATTCTTTTCCTTTCCTTTTTTTAATACAAGAAAGAAAAGTGATTTCAGTTTTAAAATGCATACAAATAAGATACACTTAACATAAGATAAGATAAGATAAATTTTAATTAGTTTAGCTTTTCTTTTAACTAGATTTCTAGATACGATATTTTTTTATGAATCTTTTCCAATTTAGAATTTTATCATATGTCCTTATGACATAAGATAGAAAGACCGATAAAAATTACAAAAAAAATTACAAAAAAAAAAAGTTAAATGCAACCAACTTGTCAAATTATTTTCGGTCTTTCTATCTATCTTATGTCCTGGACATAGGATAAGAACCAATTCGGAAAAGATTTCCTATCAAAATTAAATGTATCATAGGAATCTAATTTAAAATTTGGCTAAAACAATTAAATTAAGGAAATATTAAAAAAAAACGGGAATCTTATCTTATGCCTCAATGGTATAGGATAAAAAACTGAATTATTTTAGGTCATTTGCGTTGGGTTAATTTCGGAGTTAGATCATTATCGATTAGGTCATTAACATTTCGAATTATTTTGTGTTCATTCATTATGAAATCAAGTTAAAAATTAGTATAATTCAAAGTTAGATGAGTGAAAAACTGGTACGAATGTGAAAAACAAGTATGAATTTTTTTGTTTCTTTTGAGTTTGAGTTGATTCGAGTTCGGATTATTTCGGATATTAGATACATAAATCATGTAGATTTTTGAGGTCATTAATTTTGATAAAAGTTTTGAGTTAGTTTTTTCGAGTTGGGTTAAATTTTGTTAGTTCTATCAAAGAGTAAATAAAAATAATATTAGAATATAAAGGTATGGCGAAATCCTATCTATTAAAATTTGATGTAAGAAGATATCTTGACTTTATAATATTTTTCTTTTAAAAAAAAAAGGATACAAAAATAAAATACAATTGAAAGATAATACTAGTAGTATTTTTCTTTCGAGGAAATTTTTGTTGTTGTTGTTGTTGGGTTGTTAGATTTAACTGGGCCAAATTTGAGTTTTTGTTTGGACGGTAATGAGTTAATGGGCCTATCTCTTATCTAGCAAACTGTTATCTACCAAACTGTTGTACTCTCTTGATTCCACCACAAATTCAAGCCAAGCCACTTATTTATTAAATCATGTCGTTTATTATTTATATTTATTTTTTAAATAATAAAAACTACATAAAATATTTTTAAAAAAAATCATAATTAATTATAATAAATATAAAATTATTAAAAAAAATAATATTTTATATAATTTTTAATATCTAAAAAACATAAGTGAATAATAAAATGTTTTGTTTTAATTAATTGAGGGAATATTAACTAATGGCACAACAAGGGTGAACCTTGTCAAGTTGTCATTGAGTTTCATTTATCTAATTCATCCTCCTTGCCCCTTCGGCATGGTTGTTTGTCTCGCTTTGTCCCTTCTCGTCGGCACAACAAGGGCTAGAAGCCTAATGTTTTGGGGTACGTTTAAGAAGGTTAAGCACGTTCCAACTAGATCGTTGCAATCCAAATCCTTTAGCTGCATTAAATAACTTGAAAAGGTTTAAAAGATAGAACGGAGGGAGGAGAAAACAGAAGGGATTTCATACCCTTATAAATACTAGTAGTCCAATGGGGACTTGTACCTGTCCTAACTAAGCGCAAATCATTCAAAGGTAATCCTTTTGCTGTTTAGTTTTTGGAGAAGGGGGTGAAGTCCACGCACCCCTGCGCTAGCCTGGTGCTCCGTTGCCATGGCTTCATTAGTAGGAGCTGGCTTGTCCAGGTCCGACATATTCGACGTGAGAGGAACTGCCTTGCGGATTGTCTTGCTAATTTTGCTCTTTCGTTTCCTATTGGTGTTGCTTTTTTATTCGATCCGCCGGACGTTGTGGCTGATCTGCTTCTTTCTGATGGTCAAGGGGCCATGTCTGGCGCGCCTGACTAGTACTGTTTGCTTGTTTTTGTTCCTCACTGGTTTTAATTTGAGCTCCTTTGGAGTGAGGGCCTCGCCCCTCGATGTTCTTCGACCAAAAAAATAAAATTCAAAGATAGGGTAAAGAAATCCAAGTACAACAACGATGCCACGGCCAAGCCGGGCTAAAAGAAAAGCAGAAGGATATCAAAAGGCCATCACTCAAGCTCTCTGTAATACTTTCCCTCTTGTGTTCTGAATACAGGAACATGTACTATTTAAAAGCCTTATACCTAGAGATGAGTAATTCTAGAGAACCACGTGTCAAACATCTCAAGCACAAGATATTTACATTATACTTAGTATAAAATATTATTAGCCTTTGTCATGTATTCTAGCACGGGCCAAAACAAAACGTATGAAGTAAGAAGCGGAAGATAAAGGTGAAGGAGTCCAGTTTCACTCTCAAGTTAGCTCCCCAAAGGCCTGCCCGTCATTCGCGTCCATCAACCATGGTTCGAAGGGTTACCTGAAACTATCTACGGGGTCAGACGGTCAGACCGGGTTGGTCTCAAGCGCGTGCTATACACACGTCACAGAGGCTAAAAATCAACAATATATATAAGGGATGCAGTACTGGAACTAACACATAATCATATAAGCAGTTATATATATATATATATATATATATATATATATATATATATATATATATATATATATATATATATATATATATATATATATGTAATAAAGATGAATGCACGAACAATGGCCCATATAACGAAAGAATTCTAGCATATACAGGTAGCATTCATATGCTCATACAAGAATAAACTAAGCATGCTACTACATGAATGATGCAACAAGTAAGGCGACCCTAGGCTCTCTGGCAAGAGGCCCAGGCTGAGCAAGTTTCGGAGAACTTATCCGATGTCGGGAGGAAGCAAGTAAGAAGGTCGCAACAATCACACGAACGGTCCTAACAAGTCACAAACAAACAACGCCTAAGGACTAATGCATACAAGGACCCATAAACACAACTTTCGCATAAACGACTTGGTCAAACGAGGCCTTAACGATTCGCTCTCAACCCAAACCCGATTCAGTTTTCATGCTTTAGGTTCAGTCATTACTAGAGAAGTTCACACGTTCGATCGAAACCCGAATACTTAGCCAAAAGGGAACAAAACAGGCTCAGGAACCTAGCCGATATCGGCTCAGACAAGTCGATCGATATCGTCTGTCCTGAATTGTTTGGGCAGGATGCCAGCCGATATCGGCTAGGTTCCTGAGCCTGTTTTGTCTTTGACAAGGTAATTGCCCGGGTAGCAGCCGAAATCGGCTATGACCAGCCGATATCGTCTGGCTCTCTGTCGGTCCTGCAGGGCACCCATCATCGGTAGTCCTTGGGTGTGAGTCCGATACCGGCTAGCAGGTGTACCCGGTACCGGCTCCTACCTCTGTTCCTCTTCGTCAACTGGCTCCGGGAACGTGTCGACACCGAGCAAGCTCAGGCGATACCGGCACGTTCCTTGGCACTGGCTCGATCAATGAGGGTGTCGGTGTCGACTACCCTTAGTTGGCACCGATCTCCTCCGATCCCTCTCTCAGACAACCGAGCCTGAAGTAGCCGATATCGGGTACTCCATCTCCTGTGCTTGGTCATCTCCGTGGTCACGGCTGTCAGAAGCACTCGATAGCCGACATCGGCTGTTTCTGCTACTGTGGCCGGTCGAACTGTCGATGAACTAGCCGATATCGGTTGTTCTTCTGGGTGACATTCCTGGCCGTAAATCGAGATCAAGGGCACACTATCCGAATCCCTTCAAAATTAACATAATAAAACGGGGAATGATTTTATATTATTAAAAAAAGGAAAAGAAAAGAAAAGAAGAAGGGTTTTCTCAATTTTCATCTATAAAATAAAATTAGGAACCCTAAAAGTAAAAGAGGTGAGCATTGCGCCTGTTTGTGCGAAGAATCGACAATGGTTCGCGCCATCAAAAGAGCAAAGCAGAACAAGGTGATCTCTTTTATCCTGGGTGTGTTGCTTGTTGTTCAATTGCCGTTTTGTTGGGGTTGGTGTTGTTGTCTGAATCTGCCCCTCTTTGGTGCGTTTTGTACGTAGGCGTCGATCAAGGGCGAGAGCTCCTCGGCGGCGAAGAATAAGAAGAAGTCGGGCCCCGCTCCGGCGAGAGTATGGCAACCCGGAGTGGATCCCATCGAGGAAGGGGAAGAGCTGCAGTACGATCCTCGTGCCTACCATTCACTTCACGCCTTTCATCTCGGTTGGCCCTGTTTGAGGTTCCCCTTTTTGCCTTAATTACTTTTCAAAATTATCCCCAATTTTGCACTTGCTGCATCTTCTTCTGCTTGATTATAGGTTCAATTTCGAATTCTTTGCAGTTTTGACATTATTGGCGACTCGCTTGGTTTGATCCGCACACTGTTCCCTCATACTGCCTATCTTGTTGCTGGCACCCAGGTAATCCATTTGTCCTAGTTGGTTCTTCCTAGATGATCCTGTATTCAATGGAACAATCAACCTTCATATATTAGAATCGAATTATGTATTGTATATATGTATCATGTATGTATGTGCTTGAGGATTGAATTGGCAATCTGTTTCTTCTTCTTCATCATCTGTTTGCTTCTGTCAGTTCACTCCTCCACTCTATATGATATGATTGCCTGTCTCTTCTCCATCAGTTGGGCTCTTGACAAATTAATCCGTTTCTTCCCATGTATGATTGATTGTATGTATGTATGATGATGATGTGTGACTTGCTTTTTCGTATTATTGCATCAATTTCGATATGTTCCAAGCAGTGGCGGATCCTGAAGAGTTTAGTTGAGGGTGCGAAAAATTGATCTCTAATTTTTTTCCGAAAAAAATCATCAATATTTGAAGTTTTCGGGTTTAATTATAGTAGTGATGAAATTTAACAAATGATGAGTAAGATAGAAGTGCATTAGTTTGGTAAATGATGTAAAAAATAATTTATATCGCTTCAGTCTTGCATATTCATGGAAAGGGTGGTTGTTTTAAACTTTCAGGTAAGTCAACCTTCCTTGAATTCTGTTCAAATAGTGAAGCTATCTAACATCTCTGGGAAGAGAAGAGACCTATCTCTGGACGCTGCTGATATGGAAGAAGACAGTGACAGCGAAGGCAGTGACAGCGATACGGATGATGAGGACGGGGATGATGTAGGAGGATCTCGGCTGCCAAAACTCCAGGCAAATGTTCCATACAGTAATTTTAAACTTTTGGTCTTATAGGTTATATATTCTCTCTACTAAAGTCTAAACTAAAATGTACTTGGTTTTCCTTTGAATGGGTTGCAGTTGCGGAGGGTGGCCCATCAGGGGTGTGTTAATCGAGTCCGGGCGATGCCACAAAAGAGCCACATATGTGCAACATGGGGGGACACGGGTTTTGTTCAGGTGGCTGACATCCATCTCTCAACTCACAAACAATGTTTACAGACTCACCCTCGGGTGAATGATGGAACTAAATTGGGTGTTTTTGTTGTTGATGATCATATTCATATCGGAAGGTGTGGGACATGAGCTCTCATATCAAGGTGTTAGAGGAAACAGATGCGACAGGGAGTTGGACTCGGGTCTATAATCAGGCCCCACTGGATGCTTTTAACCACAGAGAGGAAGGCTACGCAGTTGACTGGAGTCCAGTTGAAGAGGGAAGACTAGTAACAGGTAATTTACTGGAAACGTTGAGATATCTTTCTTGTTTTTGTGGTTGTTGATGCTGGTGTTGGTGTTGGTGTGTTTTGAAGGGGACTGCAATGGTTGCATTCATCTGTGGGAGCCCACATCGGGAGCTAAATGGACAGGGGACAGCAATAAGCCGTTTGTTGGACACAGGGCAAGCGTGGAAGACCTGCAGGTTTGTCAGCTCGTTATCTCGGTATCGGTATCGAATTCGGGCGGGATTGATAATCTTCATCTTCATTTTTTGGTTGCAGTGGAGCCCCTCGCAAGGAGACTTGTTTGCGTCATGCTCGGTGGATGGGACGATTGCGATATGGGATACTAGGCAAGGGAGGACCCCTGGACTGTGGTTCAAGGCACACAAGGCGGATGTGAACGTCATCTCATGGAGCAGGTGACTCTCTCTCTCTCAATTTACTTGGCTGTTCTGTTTTGTTTGAGATTGGAGCATAGCATATTTAAATAGGTTTTGTTTGGGAAACTGCAGGAAGTTTAATTTCTTGATGGCGTCAGGAAGTGACGACGGAACAGTTTCGGTCCATGATCTTCGGGTGGTGGACGAGGTAGGTTTGCCTTAATTGTCTTCAGGGTGTACCCATAAAGTTTTTAGCGGAGGTCACCATAGTAGTCAACAATAAGATCGAAAAAAAAATCGCAAAACACAACGTGATCGATAGTACAAACTAGTATCAACTTATGGTTTCGAAAATATTACAAATATATAATACGAAAATAATGATGAAAAACGAAAAATAAAACTAAAGTGATTAATACTGCTGTAATTTTCAAACATTCTATCTATACCGAGGATAATACACCTAGGTAATTTGACGGATGAGGAGGGGGTCACGTGACCCCCTAGGACCCCCTAGGTCCGCCTCTGATTGTCTTCTTGATGATGACGACGTTATTATAGAGGTATAGATAGATAATTAGAGAGGCTAGCTGTTGATGATATGTTCACTTGTTATATATTATGGTATGTGGTATGAAGAAGCAAATGAAGAGCGGGGAAAGCGCGGGGAAGGCAGCTCGACTAGTAAATTACGAGTACCACAAGCACCCGATTACGTCCATCGAATGTGATCCAAACGATGACTCGGGAGCTACGGTTGCGGTGTCCTCGGCAGATAACCAGCTCACGTAAGTAACCCCCTCAGACCTCGATCGCTCAACAACAACATCCATATTATTGGTTTGACGCTTGAACAATTAAGGTGGGTTTGCAGAATATGGGACACCTCGGTAGAAGGAGACGAAGAAGAGGAGGCCCAGACTGACGTCAAGGCTCCTGAGAATTTACCTTGTCAGCTCCAATTCGTCCATTAGGTACCTATTTACTTATGAGTTTGTTTGTTTAAGGATTTTGTTTTTGGGTTGGAAGGGTCAAAAGGACTTGAAGGAGCTTCACTGGCATCCCCAGATTCCCGGAATGATCATTTCCACCGCATCCGACGGCTTCAACATTTTGATGCCTTGTAACCTCTAAAACTGCATCCATCTCGATCGATCTGCATTCATCAAAGCCTCGAGTTTGTTCGCAGTTGCTTTCTCTATTTATTTTCCGTTTCCTTTTGCTTTATTTGAAACCCAAAAGCTCTTTGAAGCAACTCACCTCATTCTGAATTATGGATTGCCGTACGTTGTAGGCTGTGAATCCAGCAGCACTGCTTTTTTAGGAAAATATAAGGAACCATGTCTAACCATGAATTGTAAAGTTCTAACTCTTCATTCACCAAGATACCCAGAATCACTTGTCCAAGCTTAAAAAAAAACACTAGCACTCAAATGGAATTACTCCTGGCTACAACGAAAGCTAAATATGAAAAATAAGAATATAATTGGTGTCATATGAACATATATGAAAATTGAAATAGATTATGGTTTTCTAGTATAAAAAATGAAAATAATCTAAAGATTAATTATAGTTAAAACTAATTATTTGATCAATATTCACTTGTCTCATTTTTTATTTAATGAATATTATACGGTTGGTGAATGATAGCCAAGCTAGCTTTGAAAATCGTGAGTAAGGCAGGACAAAATGAACCTAACGATTGAACAATACACAACGGAGTTAAGCAAGCTTCCATGTTAAACGGGACGTCGCCATCTAGAATGATCTCCTTATACAAATCGCCAAGGAAATCATCAATCAGAAAAACGATCTCCCTATCCGAGTGATGAGTTGCAATTAGGGTTTCATAATCGAAATAGTGAAATTGTAACTCTTTTCATTTACTCAAAAGAGAAGATAAACATTAAAAGGTATGAATAGCTAATTAGTAGTAAGTCTTTTCATTTATCCCATTTATATTTTTACTTAAATATGTGAAAAGACTCTTGCTCTAAATTGTAAGTCTTTTCATTTAGTCAAGGTAAAAGATAAAGCATTAAATATAATTAAATAGCTAATTTGTAACTCTTTTCATTCACCTACTTATATATTTTTACGTACGTAAATATGTAAAAAGCATTTAGTATAATTCCTACAACTCTTGGTACGTGTATCATTCGGTATTAAATATTTGTTGGAATATTATGATTATCCAATATTGTTAAATATTGAGAATGCTTGAATAACATATGTTGACAAGCTACTCATTTCACTGCCAATTAATTTTTGATGAACTCGTTGGATTTATGTGTTGTTCACGTCTCCCGAAAAAAATCCGATGATTGATTGTATTAATGAAGGTGTCATGGCTTGTAGATTTCAAAAACTGCCAAATGACAATATATATTTCATCATCCAGTGATAAAAATATTTCATGTTACGTGGAGAATCTTAAAAAGATATTATAATTTGGGATATACTGTATATACTTAAGTGCAATAGATATAGGGGTGTTATTCGAGTCGAACAAGCCGAGTAGTGAGCTGCTCATACTCGGCTCGGTACTATTCAAGCTCGAGCTTGAGCTCGGCTCGAATTTTACTCGAGCTTAGAAGCAAGCTCGAACTCGGCTCGCGAGTATTTGAACAAGCTCGAGCTCGAGCTCGTTTTGCTCGTTTTTTGTCAAGCCGAGCTCGAGCTCGTTTAAGCTCGTGTTATTGTTTTACCTTATTTTTGATGGAAGTTCGTTTCTGAGCTCGTTTTTGAGCTCGTTACTGGAGACACACGGGAAGAAACCCTAAAACTAAAGGTGAAAAATCACAGGGACAAAATTGTCCAAGTAATACGAGCTACTCAAGCTCGAGCTCAGGAGCCTGCTCGAACTCGGCTCGTTTTTCAAATGTGAACGAGCTCGAGCCGAGTTTTTCGAGCCGAGTTTTTCGAGCCGAATCCGAGCTGGTCGTGTCCGCATAACACCCCTAAATAGATATATAACAATATTTCATGTTATGTGTAATTATAGATGCATGGTAAGTTAAATTTGCACAATTAAGTTCTCGATCTTGTTAGTTAAGGAATTGCCCATTCATAGAACCGCCCTATTCCCTATTAGGCGTGTTTCCTTGCATCCCACAAGACACCCAACCTGCATAATATTCCTAAATCCCTAATTTTCATAGTGAATTAAGATGCATAACTTGTATGATCGAGCAAGTTTTGCTCAATACGGAGTATGTATCTAAATTTATTACATGGTATCCATTAATTAATTAAGTATGCATATTTGGTCATTATTAAATCGAATGCATTCCAATTTCCAAAACTGTTTACTTAAATTAATAAAACCTTGTCCTCTAAACATTACTGCACCCAAGTCATAATCAATTTGTTGCATGAAAAATGTGTTGTGACACATACTTTGAAATATATGGTGCGTGTGTATTCTTGGAGCTGGTTCATGGAAAATAATTCCATTTCAAGGCAAGGAAGATGGTTCTAATTTTGTTTGGGACTTGGCCTAACAGTTTTTTCTAATGGTTCCTTTATTATAATTTGTTGGTCTGGTTTCAACATTAATCCCTTGCTATTTTTGTCATAGCCCTCCCCATACTATATATCCATTCTCTTCCAGGTATCGCTTTCGCGCAAATTAGATGAACCATCGATAACAGTTATTTCTTATAGGCCAAACCAAACATGAAATAAAACAATGTCTCTATCTGCTTCTTGTTTGTTTTGAGTCTATTTAGCTTCAGTTCGGTTTAACTTACGACATCGATCATCAATCAGTAATGCAACACAACACAGATGTAGATCAAACAAGTTAGGCATTCACATTCATTCATTCTTAGCTAAATTACAGTGAGAAATTACATATTTCATAGTCCTATCATACATAGATATATATAAGCAAAAGTACATTACATCGATCCTTCCTACTCCAGATTCTAGCAATTAAACAGTGTGGTGCTGTCATCAAATCTCCTGATTCCCCAAATCTTGTGCTTCTTGTTCTTGGACAGCTTCAGCGCGCGCAGACAATGTTGCTGGATTGATAATCCCCCTTCGAATCATCTTCGCTCCGGCTGAGCTGTTGATCGAGGAGCGAAACCACATCAGGCTCCATATCAACATCATCTCCCTCCATTAGATAAGCCTCTGTGGAATGAATTTCTGCTTCAACATCATCATCTGTTTTGCTGTCATCAGTGATCGGTTTCACCCCTAACACCGCCTCGAGCTCTTCAGGAGTGAAACCCCCATACTTCGGATTGTAAACATCTTCGAATTCCCCAATTAGATACCCCGTTGTGGAAAGGTAGTCTGCCTCAGGCTCAGGGGATACTCTCTCTCGTTTCCGACCTACCAAGTAAGCGGCATTCGTGCTGCACGCCTCAGCCGCATCCGGAGCACCTCCACCGCCTATGGTCCCAGTCGGCGCAGCCTCCGCCGAGCTGCCGCTGTTGCCTGTCCCGGTCGCAGATTCCGCCATCGTCCAACAAATCTGCAGTTTTGGCTCTCCTCTGATGATGCAGAAACTCAGCTCCTTGTAGTCGAAGCAAGGAGTATTTCAAGTTTTCAACCCAATGAATCTTTCATTGGAAGATTTTTCCCATCTTGTTGCCCAAATGTCATTTCATGCCAAATGAATCTTTCATTGGAAGATTTAAAAAATATAAATCAAATAAGTACGTAAAATAAGTACGGTAGATGGTTTGGGCTTGAGCCTCCATCCATCTCAAATGAAATTGATTTGGTCATATATTGACATATTAAGTATTTTATCTTCTACTCTACAAAATTGCACTGGTAGTGATTAAATACTTGTAAGTGGTAGCTTTTTATAAAGTAAACAAAGTAGAGTAATAATTAGGGTTATAAATGTATTTTTGTTTGTTTTCTTAATAATTGTGTAGATTTCTAAAGGCATGCATCTACTTTTTAGAGCAGGGTAAAAATCCCGTTTATAACATACCAAAAATACCCTTATATTCACAACAAATTACACCCCATTACCCTACCCACCCCAATCTCTCTCTCTCTCCAAGCCTCATGCTCAAACAAAAGAATTAGGCGGCGATTTGGAGCAAGACAACACAAATTGCAAAGTTCTTCCTTTTCTATTCAATCAAACGCATTCTATTCGAAGATCTATCACACATAAGATACAATTTCAAGCTTTGCAATGTAATTTAGAGTTGTTGAAGTAATTTTTAGGGATTTTGGTGTTTTGATGTTTAGATTTGAGATTTGGGGCGAAATATAGTGTGATTATGTTGATTTGTGCTACAAACAGCAGTATTTAGGTATCTAATAGTCAGATCTACGATTTGGAAGTTCGAAATTCTGGGTTTCGTTTGGTGTTACGAGTTAGGTTTCGTAGGTTCGGAAGGGAGATGAAGACATGCATTTGATCGCAATGACCACCCCTAGGTCTGGTCGCAATGACCGATCCAAGGTCTGGTCGCAATGACCACTACCGGGATTGGTCATTGTGACCACCTCTAGGTTTGGTCGTTGCGACCACGTGAAAGTTTTTTAAAAAAAATGGCCGCAACGACCATTTGGCATATGGTCGTTGCGACCAAGTGGGCATGCGCTAAACGGAAAACACCATGCGCTAAACAAAAATCGTGTTTCTAAAATGACAAGTTTTAATTAACAGAGGGAGTATGATATCGCATGATAATTTAAATCCCTTGATTTCAACCGAGGGTTGAACCATCTCGACTAGTAGAGTCATGAAATCTCGGGCTGAAACCTTTTGGCGCTTTTGCTTGGGGCAGGTGTGTGGTTGTACTTGGTAGTGTTTCTTGGCGGTCTTTCACTTTGTTGACGAGGTTGTGTCCAGTGTCGGGTCTGGTTGGGGTCGTGATGGTGTGTTCAAGGCGACTTCACATTAATTTATATCAAACACAAAAAAGTTTAGATTAATTTTATCAGGAATAAAAAAATTCCAATGAGGTTGTTGGTTTTTTTTTATTAGATAAGAATTTGAGTTCAGACATATCTGAAACTCAACGCTCGGGCAAGTTGGCAAACAGGAGAACCGTCTAAAGATCAAACATGCAACAATACAAAACGGTGCAGACTCAGATGAACGCACTCTACAAATAGACGAAACTAAGCAAATCTAAACCAAACAGGATAAGGATGAAGACGACAGATGAAGTCAAGCCCCACACTGAAATAGAACTGTAGGTCAACGATACATCAGAAGTTAATCATCCTGTAGGCAATGAGGACGAAACTCCAGGGAAGCAGTCAACACGAGCAGAGGAGACGCCAATGAGGTTTTGGTTTTTAACCCTACTTTGTACATCAAATTATCATTTTATACTATTAATTCATATTGTTATTCATGATATGGAAGGGAGAAATCTATTGAACCTAATGACTGGTTAATAATGTTATATACTACTCCCTCCGTCTCAAAATACATGTCTTTTTAGCCTATAAAATTTTGTCAAAAATACATGTCTTTTTAGATTTAATCATTACACCTAATCTACTTTTACATATAATCATTACTCTAATTTTTACATCACCCCTACTCTTCTCCTCACAAATTAAAAAAAAACAAATACTCTAATATCAAAGTCTAATCATTACACTTACCCTACTTTTTACATCTAATCATTACATTTAACCTACTCCTTAATTCCCGTGCTCCGTCCTAAAAAGACATGTATTTTTAGACGGAGGGAGTATAATATTTTACTGGATTATTTTATATATATGGTTTTTGTACTTTAATTGTCGTTTACTATTTAACTAGTTCAGTACCCGCACCGTGTGCGGATTTTTCACAATTTAAATAAATTTAGAACGATAGCTAATTAATTATATTCTTACCAAAAAAGAGAACATATTATATTGATAAAGAAACAAACATGTGTTTATATTCTTACCAAGAATAACATAAATCAAAATTATATATTTACTTTATATTATTTTATATTAATTATAGTTATGATATAACTAATAAAATCAAATTTATTAAAAAAACCTAGGGGTGGGCGTGGGACGGGACGGGACGGGACGGGACGGGATGGGGGTCGTCCCGCGTCCCGTCCCACGTAATTTTTGCGGGACGGGACCGGGACGGGATTCACTACTCTTTTTTCAATCCCGCGCGGGCCTTATCCCTCACGGGACGGGACGGGACGGGCCTTGTCCCTCAAATAAAAAACTTTATAATTTTTTTTAAAAAAATTCCTATATATATAATGTTTTTCATGTAGATATACGTATTGATAAACTTATATTTATATATTCTACGTACAATGTATATCACAAATACTCACACTGTAAAAGTCTCTCTATATATTGATACGCAGTATATGTACACTGTAATTAGTATACATACACTAAGTATATTGTATATACACAGTGTATATACAAAATACAATGTATATGGTATACACTGTAATTACTAATTAGTATACATACACTAAGTATATATACAAAGTGTATATATATACACTGTATATTATTATTATTATTATTATTATTATTATTATTATTATTATTATTATTATTATTATTATTATTATTATTATTATTATTATTATTATTATTATTATATATGCGGGACGGGATGGGATTTGCGGGATAAGGAATCCTCGTCCCGCGTCCCGTCCCGCATAATTTTTGCGGGACGGGACCGGGACGGGATTCACTATTTTTTTTTCAAATCCCACCGGGATCGGGACGGGACCGGGACGGACCCGGGATTTGCGGGATTTGTGCCCACCCCTAAAAAAACCTCACAATCCGCATATAGATGCAATCGGGTTAAATGTAAGTCGGTAAGGGGATAAAGTGGTAAATGGACAATCACCCTGTATTTTTATACGTTTATGACAAAAAAAAAATGGGTAAATAAGACTTTTAATTTTTTTTTTTACGAAAATTTCTCCTGTTACCCCTAAGATATTGTCTATTTCGCGTGGTGTACAACAGATTAACGAAATTCGTCCAGTACCCCTGAGTTTTATAAGTATTTTGCCTCGTGCCTCTGGTCAATTAAAACTAACAGTCTCCAATAATTTGTTTGAAGGACGCTCAAGAGGGAAGCCAGGAACGAAGAGATGATAGGAGAGGAGAGCTGACTGGAGAAGCACAAATCGCCGACAATGAGAGCATGCGGTCGCCGAAAGGAGAGGTGGAGAAGGGGAGCGAAGTCGTATCTACCTGACACGTAGAGAAACGAAAAAAACAAACCATTGTTTTGGCATATAATTTAGGAAAAATGCTTTATCATGATCAGTATTAGTTTGAATTTTTGATAAAGTAAAAAACAAAAAGAAGTTTAACTATTGGGAGTAAAATAGTATATTTGTTGATTTTCTTAAAAATTTTGCACAAAGGTAAAATGTCATATTTTGAAGAAGAAATAGAGTACTCGATCCCTCCGATTCAAAATACACGTCGTTTGACTTTTCAACATGTATTTTAACGAGCTAAAAACTATATAATATATTAACTTTTTTATTGTTATATTTTTTTTACAATTTAATACTTATTACCAACAAATATTAAGTTATAAAAAATAATTAAAAAATTGATATTTTATATATTTTTAAACTTCTTAAAATACATGCTAAAAAGTCAAACAACATGTATTTTAGATAGGTACGTGGGAGTTTAATATAACATTATTCATTAAAAATAATCTTATCATAAAATAAAATGACTAAAATAAACAAAAATAATAATAATTTTGGCACATAAAATAATTATGGATGGTTATACTTTTGTGAAATTTCATGTAGATGATTTTGTTAAAAATGGTCTTCATTAAGAATGGTTTTTATTAATATTATCTCAAATATAAATTTCTAAAAATTCTACTTTCCAAAATTTTTTAGCAAATAAAAATCTCTAATTTTTTTTTGACAAAGGTAAGATTTTTTTTTGAATGGGCCATAAATTATTAAATTCCATAAATCATATTCGGGTTTAGTTTTGCTGAGTTAATTAGACAGGTCACAGGTGGGCTACTATAGTATAAATACGGCTAAACAGCCCATTTGTAAATCAGATTGAATGAAACAAATTTCAGTTTCTCCCTCCGACCTAAACAAGCTCTGCAATGGAGGTTTTTACAGATCTCTCTTTCTTCTTTCTAATTCATTCAATCACAGTTCATATTTGTTGGGGGGAAAGTCTTGTTGGGCCCGACCAGAAAGCCCAATATATAAGCCAGACCGGGGCACCATCCCAAAACCAATTGGCGTTAGGTGGAGTAGCCCATCTACTTATATGTTAGGTTCAGAATCTTCCCACTTCCGATGTGGGATTCACAAGTGTCCCAACAAACGCCCCTCTCACTTGCGAATCCATCACAAGTCTAGCCCGGTTGGAATTGAGACCTCCACGCAACGGGTTCGACTAACCCGTCATCGATACAGATGTAGAGTCCATCTCAATCATCGGTGCAACCGGCCCACCCGCCGAACCCGGCTCTGATACCAGTTTGTTATAACGAGAACGATAATAGCGAAGAAAGACACAGAGATTTACGTGGTTCAGCAACGGTGTGTTTTCTACGTCCACGGGCAGAGAACCAGATTTCTTATTAGAGGAAGCGAAAAACAGATTAGGTTACAGGGGTCGGCGTTCAGGAAGCTGATCTGACCAGGCTTTGGCATATGAGGTTGGCTCATATGAGTGAAAGGGGCATCCTATCATATATGTCCTAAAAGGGAGTCGTTTGTTGGGACACTTGTGAATCCCACATCGGAAGTGGGAAGATTCTGAACCTAACATATAAGTAGATGGGCTACTCCACCTAACGCCAATTGGTTTTGGGATGGTGCCCCGGTCTGGCTTATATGTTGGGCTTTCTGGTCGGGCCCAACAAGACTTTCCCCCAACAAACTGGTATCAGAGCTTGGTTGTGATTTCTGTCGAGAATGATGTCTGGATCTATGGTGAAGATTGACAAGTTTACTGGAAGAAACTCTTTCAGTCTGTGGCAGATAAAGATGAGGGCTTTGCTGAAGCAACAAGGTTTATGGGCACCGTTAACCGCCGACAAGAAGGGGGCAGATACAACCACCGCTGAGTACGGTCTTCTGGAGGAGAAGGCTCATTCGACGATCATGTTGTGTCTCGCAGACGATGTCATAATAGAGGTTGCTGATCAGGAAACTGCTGGCGGCTTGTGGCTGAAGTTGGAGAGTTTGTACATGACAAAGTCTCTGACGAACAAGTTGCTTCTGAAACAACGGTTGTTCGGGCTGCGTATGCAGGAAGGTACACAACTCAGAGATCATCTTGATCAACTTAACACTTTATTACTTGAATTGCGTAATATTGATGTTAAGGTGGAGGACGAAGATGCTGCCCTAATTCTGCTGGTATCCCTACCCCCCACATACGAGAACTTCGTTCAGTCGTTCGTCGTTGGGAAGGATACCATCACACTGGAAGAGGTTAGATCGTCGCTTCACAGCAGAGAGTTGCGTCTGAAGGCAACCGCGTCGGTTACAGACAATCAGGCTTCTGGGCTTATGGCCAACGGAGGCAATTCTGATGGTAGAAGGGGCAAGAAGCAAGGTCGCAAATCAGGCCCTAAACCAGACGACGTATGTAACTACTGTAAGGAGAAAGGTCATTGGAAGAATGACTGTCCTAAGAAGAGGCAACAAGAGCAGAAATCTGGATCTGTAGCAGTAGTTCATGGTGGAAATACTTCTGAGGAAGATATTGTTCTACTAGCAGGCAATCGCACAGATCATGATGTGTGGTTTCTTGACTCAGGTGCGTCATGTCACGTATGTCCTAGAAGAGAGTTGTTTACAACATATAGATGTGTAGACAAGGGCAATGTTTCTATGGGAAATGATGTCATCTGCAAGGTTGTTGGGATCGGCTCAATCAGGCTTCGGACAAACGATGGGAAGTTTCGCACATTGGAGGAAGTCAAACATCTGCCATCTATGACAAAGAATCTGATATCCCTAACTGTGTTAGACGACAAGGGTTTCAGATACACAGGTTATGGTGGAAAGTTGCGCGTGTTTAAGGGCTCTAATGTGGTTTTGCAAGGAGTCAAGCAAGGAAAGGGGACTTTGTATACCCTACAAGGTTCAGCAGTGACGGGTGCTGCAGATGCTGTTTCAGTCAACGTTAGGGAGACTGTTGCTGAGGAGGTGGAGTTGAACTTCACTCCAGCAGAGACTCAGGCACCTGAGTTGGTCACTGACCAATCATCACAGACAAGTACTACTGAGTCAGATACTGGTGAGACAAAGAATATACCACTAGACACAGGAATATGTGGAGTTGTACATCGGAGTATTGCTCTAGATCAACCAAGAAGGGTTGACATCAGGGGGCCTGCGAGATACAGGTCTAATGATCTGGTGGGATATGCTTTGCATGTGGCCGAGGAGGGGGAGGATGGTGCTCCATCCAACTACAAGGCTGTTGTTTCTGGAGGTGAGTCAGTACACTGGCAAGCTGAGAAGAGAATCAGAGTGAAGAAGGTGAGAATATCCGATAATCATGCTGATATGTTCACCAAGCCAGTTCCGGAGAGCAAGTTCCAACATTGTTTGGACTTGTTTAGTATCACCAACTGTTGAGCTGCCCTGCGGGGCAATCTGAGTCCTCATGTGAGGACAAATCTGAGGCAGAGAAATGTCTGGCACTTGTCATGGTGCATCTGTTTCTGAGAGGAGATTCTGGTACATCCGGCATTGAAGCGCATCTGGTACATCTGGCATGGCATTGCATTTGGTACGTCTGGCGTTGCAATGCGATTGGTACATCTGAGAGGATTCAAGTCAAGGTGGAGATTTGTTAATATGCCTTGAATTGGGCTTATTATTTGTTTTGGGTTTAGGCCCATTGTTTGACTAGGTTTCTTGAGGCACTATATATACTCATAAACCTACCAAATTGTAACCCTAGTTTCTTGTTTGCTATTTCTCTACCCGTGGAGGTAGGTAACACACCGTTGCCGAACCACGTTAAATCTCTGTGTCTTTTCTTCGTCTGTTATCGTTCTCGTTATAACAATATTCACAGAAGTTAACACAGTATCAGTTTAGGTTCGTTCTTTGGTTCTTCCGTGCTAATTTTCGTTTTCTTTCTGGTTCTCTGTTCTTCGTTCTCTATGGCTTTTGAACACGCTTCGGATCCGCGACGATTTCTTGATCAGATTGATTCGTCTGATGAACTGTTCCTACACCAATCCGATCATCCAAGTTACGCGTTGACCACCACCAAACTCAACGACAGGAATTATCTTCAATGGCGTGATTCCGTAGAGGTCTCCTTGCGTGCGAAAAACAAGCTCGGCTTCGTCAACGGTACTTGCAGCCGACCAGATCCAGGCTCGCAGATCGGGCGTCAATGGGAAAGATGCAACAAGATGGTAATATCCTGGCTTCTTCACTCCATCGATAAGGAAATTGCTGAATCCGTTCGTGATTTGCGATCTGCTGAGGCGATTTGGAAAGAACTGGAAACTCGATTTGGCGGATCGAATCGTACTCGGCTCTATCTAGTTCAGCGGGATCTCCGTTCAATGGAAATGTACCAAGGCAATCTCTCTGTTAAGGAGTTCTTCACCAAATGTAAATGCCTATGGGATGAATTCCGTCTTCTTGCTGATGGAAAAGTGTGTTCTTGTGGTTCTAACAGCGATGTTCTTTCTCTCATTGAAGAACAACAGCTTCTTCAGTTCTTAGTGGGACTCCGTGGATCTTTTGCTGCGATTCGTGCTCAAATCTTGCTAATGGATCCGCCTCCGTCACTCGATCGCGTTTATCAGTTGGTCGCTCAAGAAGAGGAAATCCTTTATCCTAATAACTCTGGCTCCTCGATTGATGCTTCGAGCAAGAATGGATCTGGTAGGAAGAAAACCTATTTTTGTACTCATTGCAAACACACTGGCCACACAATTGATAGATGCTGGAAGATTCATGGTCACCCTGCTGGTTTTAAAGGTAGCAGAGTTGCAGCGAATGTGACATCAGCTCCTGGTTCTTCATCATCTACTGCTTTGACACCTACTCGGTACTGTCAGATGTATACTCACAGAAGGTAACAAAAAGGCCTCCAGGAGAACTGAGCTAGATTTCTTGAGCTGAAAATTCAGATGCCTCGAATTTGCTTCCAACTTGTGTGAAACAGTGTCTCCTAGAGGTGATTATTTGTGAAATCTCAACCTTTTTTGTAATTCAATTTTCTGTGCGCCCTAGATGTTCATGGAATAATGGAAATGTATGATGCAAAACCGATCACATACTCATCAATCGAGAATGAAACAACCCTGATTTTACTCTCTTTAACATGTGGTCTCTACATGATTACTTTCAGAACATTTTACTCTCTTTAAGATATATTCGCAAACTGTTGAAATTAAATGCGAAGGAAGATGTTAATTGCTTTATGGATTTTGACTGAATGAATTTAAAGGCTGATCCAGTGTCTTCATATATTGTAGACCTGAGCAGGGCTAATCCGCCCGGCCCGCCCAATCCGCCCTGTAAAATATGCGGGCTTGGGTAAGGTAATTGGCCCAAGCGGACCGATTCGGCCCGGCCCGGTTGGTCCATAGGGCGGTCTTGGGCTAAGGGTTAAGCCCAAGCGGACCGGTAGGCCCGGCCCGCATATATATATTAATTATATTAATTTTTATATATTTGTATTAAAATACTACGGAGTATATGTATTGATTATATAATATCTAAACTTTTACATCTATTACTTTATAAATACTAATAGTTTTTACATCGCATATAAATTAAGAAATACAATAGTACTTAATATATTATTTTAAAAAAAATATCATTGAAATGAACGTACATAAAGATTATAGTGTGTAATTTCACATTTATGTAACTTGTATACATTTGTTTTGTATAAAATTTCAATCTTTTGAGACACTTAGCACATTTTTATAGTTTGAGATCAAACGTAAAAATAATAAAATAAAAATAATATTTTACAAAATTATAATGGGCGGCCCGGTGGGCTACCCAGCCCGCCCATATGGGCGGGTTTGGACAAGAGAGTTGACCCCAAAACCGGGCCTAGCCCAAGCCCGGCCCGCTAATATGGGCCAAAATATTCCCATAGGCCCGGCCCAAGCCCGCCCATGCTCAGGTCTAATATATTGCTGGATTGAATGAATCCAACTAACCAATTCAAATTTTATCTTATGCTCTGCAATGTCGGAAAGTTGTTGAAAAATGCGGATTTCTTGGTCCCGAACGAATGAACGATGGATAATGAAGTTTAAATGCCTAAACAAGAGAGAATGCAATTTCTTGTTCCTTCCTTCCATCTTAATCTCACTTGTCAGTCACATTTGATTAATGGCACCTTCTAATTAATCTAGCTATCATTATTTGATATATGTGTTTGATCGAGTGGCAGATGTGTATGAACTACTAATGTGGTGATATCTTATTGATGAGGGTGTTAGGGGAAGAGCTACTCTCCGATTAGTACCTGTGTAGCCCTTTTTCGTGCCTTGACAAAAGATCAATGAATATTCAACAATTTATGCCTTGACAAAAGATCAATCTCAAAACAAGTAGCAACTGAACGAGTGTGGCCTCCCAACTTTGGGATTTTCTTGATTTTATATTTTTGTCTATAAATTTCTTTTTAATTACATTTTGAGCTCAAACAAAATTTCCGATTGCCACATCAACAATTTCAAAAGAAAAAGACAAAAGTTGTTGGTTTAATGCATGAATTTAATTTGATATATATGATATTTTCTTCAAGTTGGAATAGAGCTGAGGAATCATTTCGAAATGGTTCAATCGGAAAAAACTTGCAGGTAGTGGTCATTTGCAAACATATAACTTTTAATGGTGTCTTATTTATACTTTTAACATTAAACTAATTAATGTAAAAGGTGGGATTCATGGTCATTTGCAAACATCTAACTTTTAATGGTGTCTTTTTTTGGAATTTTCATCGATTTAAGGTGTAAACACCTCTTACAGTGTAAAATATGTGATTGAATAAATTGATTATTTGTACGTACCAACATAATTATTCATCTGACGTAACGTAATTATTTGTATGTATTAACAATCTTTTTATACAAAAATTATTCATCTGTTTCAACATGGGATTATTATTTCTGAGTTATGTACAAATAATCCTATTATTACATATGTGTAGTTTTGCTTTTCAAAATTTCATATAAAAGCCCCAAACTTGTTCACAGTTCAGAACTGAAGACAACACCAAATTGCAGTATTTTTTATTGATAGATTATGAAAACTGTTTTGAGGTGACTGTACAATTTAAAAGTAGCAAAAACATTCACATATATGTACACGTTTTAATTTATTCCTTAACAAATTACATATAAACAACAACATATATATTTTTCAACCAAAAAATTATAATTTAGAAACAAGAACACGACACATATATATCTAGTAGTTTTGAACGACCGTATAAATTATAAATGAAATAGCAGGATATGGTATATGATTATATAGTTACTTACATAAAACACACAATATATATGACTTCCAAATATACATATAATCCCATAGATTAATTAGTGACCTATACCAGGACTTGGAATACCTTCATGGTTTCTATAAAAATCATAGTTGTAGTAATCGTCATAGTCTTCGGATTGCTGCAAAACCCTAGCCCCGGTTTCCCCCATAACTATTGGTAGTAGTTGTCGTTGACGACGACTCTGATCCTTCAACCTTCTAGCGGCTTCCACGACGATGAGATTTGGACAAGCTAAGCCCCAAAGGATCGCCGCGACGAGTAGAAGGAGAGTGGTGATAAAGCTCATAGTCTCTTAGTTTCAAAGTGTGGGAATTTTAGTGTAATGGAAGGTAGGAGAAAGATGTAGGTTTATAGTTGTAGGAGCTCTTTTGAGACACTTTGTGTCTTAGACAGACTAATTTTTATGTTATGAGATTTTTCCATTATGTATATAAATATAAATTAGGTCAAAATTAAAAAGTTTGTTAACATGCTATATGAATGATGATTGTTGTTTATGGTGCATGGAAAAAAGCTAATCATAAGGCCACCCACTATTAATTGACATAAAACCAAAATGTGGGTCCCTAAAAAGCAAAATCTATCATTCTCTCTAGCTATAGTATTTATTATTATTATTAATTTGTTATGATATCTTTATTATTTATTATTTAGGTAAAAAAAATTTATAATTTTTTTTATAATTTCGTATTTAATAAATACAAAATTATGAAAAACATTATAAAAAATAAATTTATTATTATATATAAAAAAGGAAATATCGTTTGCGTCAAGTGTAAACTTCTGCTTAGTTGTAGGTTAATTAATTAATCAATTGAAATTGAATTCCGACACTGTTTCAGAGAAGCAAATTCAGCAACTGATTTTATAGCTAAAAATGATTTTGATTGTAATCTGGTTATCATCCGTTTAAATAAGGAGATTTGTAACATCAACATTCTATTAGTTGCCTATCATAAAAAAATGAAAATTTTTCTTTATGGTCCCGCATAAAATCAACAACTAGATTATATTATATTATATTATATTTTATTCAATGAATTTAGACTAAATCTGATTTCTATCCATATTCTATTTTTTTTATTTATAATATTATATGATAAGCATGGTAATTATGTTTTTATTATTCAGCCATCAAGTAGGGATATTGTACGGTTTCGATTCGACCAAATGATATTGTTGAGCTATATAGGATCAGTGAACAAATAAATTGAATTGGGATGTTAATAATCACCCTGGGTGGGAATGGGATGATCGAAATGATATTATACATAGGTCCCATGACTCCATAAGCTCACCATACTACCTCCGTTGTAAAATATAAGGGCTTTTACTTTTTGACACGTTTTTTAATGAGGTAAAAACTCCATAAAATATTAAATTTTTTTACAGTATTATACATATTAACGTGCCAAAAAGCCCTTATATTTTGCTCATTAATAAAAAAAATTAATAAAAAAATTTAATACTATGTAAAAAAATTTAATATTTCATAGAGTTTTTAGCTCATTAAAAAAACGTGTTAAAAAGCAAAAACCCCTATATTTTACAACAGAGGTAGTATTAATTAAGGGTCAAGTCCCGATGACGACATTGTGCAGTAAGCAAATTGAGTTGGGTTATAGAGTATAGAGTATAGACTATGCACTGTGCTAGGTGTTATATGCATTTCAAGACAGATCTTTGATCCATTTAACAAATCAATTAACAAGTTGTAAAAAAAAATTATAATTTTTTCCCCAATGGATAGACACTAAAAGCATCTCTGAGCATCTCCAACGGTTTCTCTATTTTGGAGATTTAGGAGTTTTTGGAAAAAATTTAAGGGATTTTTTGGTCTAATAGATTCCCCATCACATTTTCTAAAATCGAGAAGCAGCAGAAAAAATGGAGATGATTCCCTAAATCTATAGCATTCTCCAAACTAAATAATTCTCCAAATCTTCGGGAAGCTGTTGGATTTAAAACAAAAATAATACGGAGAATATGTATTTTGTTTCCCTATTTTGGGAAAATTTTAGGGGAGCTGTTGGAGATGGTCTAACAAATTCCCATTTTGAAGATTTTAAAAATTTTAGAGAATTTTAAGACAATTTTTGGCCAAACCAGATTTCCTAAAACATTCTCTAAAATGAAAAAGCACTTTGATGTGTTTGGATTCCGAAATGCATTATAAATATAAACACTTTGAAAGTGTTTGTTTGATTAACTTAATTTTTGTGTATTTAAAATAATACGAGTTTAAAATAAAAATTGCGTAGACGTATATATTAATATTAAAATATTTTATTTTAAAATTAAATTATTTAAAATATGGTTTATAAATTATACTACCATACCACACAGTCACACCATCTCAACAATTGACATATTGTAGTACAGTAGCTTTTTTTGTGAAAATCAATGTTAATCATGATCCGACCTCTTTTTCCTGTCTTTTGACTTGCGTGGTAGAGGCTTCGTCAGTCCGCATTATCCCTTATGAAGCTTCCACTTACCCTCATTTTAACACTTAATTTTTGGTGAATGTATATGAACTCACCCTGATTCAAACCTTGTGAATGAACCATTTTAGTAGTTGTTGGACCCTTGATCATATCAACACGTTGCCCTATAGGGCAGCTCGAGGATTCCGTTCACAAGGACGCTATTGGACAGCGATTCGACTTAGGTTGACCATCTCCGATCCAAATTTTCGCCTTGTATCAAACAAAAATTAACCGATACTCTATCCAATACTGTATTATCTTTTCATATAATTATTAATTTCTTATGAAAATGCATGGTACAACATTAAGTTTCAACTAAAATCCTTCATAACAATGAAATCTAGCACGTTGGTTTTGTCTTTACAAAATTGAGTCATAATGTGGTAGATCTCCTAAGGAGATCTCCATCTCTTATTGACTGCGATGATGACCGATAGACTATCTCCTTTATTAATAATCAACTTACGAGATACATTCTCTCAAAGCTAAACCTTTGATTTGCAGAACTTCCAACACAAATTTAAAGATGGGCATGTTAAAAGATCTCGATCCAATCGATCATATATGGGTAGATATATATACAAATGGATTGAATATGAGGAAACAAGTTGTTTGATGATGAATGAATTAAATCGAATAAGTATTTCCATCTATGAATCTACGATTAACAAAATTTTCTATATGTAATAAGTTCAACCTATAAAACTAATAAAACATGTTGACAATTTGACAGAGACAGAAATTTAATAAGGGGAGCGAAGTTTTATACAAATTGTTAATTCACTCTTCGATCGATTTTTCTACAGTTTAGCGAACAAAAACTATGAGATTTTAGATTAAATGATGATATTTTTTAGTCTAAGGCAACGTTTTTTTAGTTCAAAATACAATGTTTTTTTCTTCTTCAAAACGGCGATGTTTAATTTTAATTTAAAACTGTGTCATTAATTGTTAATATGCAACTTGTAGTTCTATTAACATGCAATAACGTACGTGTAACAAGATATACAAACTTTAAACTTGTACTAGTACATATTACCGTCCTTATTCCTAGCATTGAATTGATATAATTTTTGGGGTGAAAAAGACGCTCAATTTGAAGCTTTCATCCAGCCAAGCTAGAGGTAGGTGATGAACGCATGCTTATAATAGTCAATCGGACCGCTGAGGCCTCCAGAAAGTGTGAAACAAGTTCAGAATGTCTGGCGACAACTTCTGTTGACTTGCTCTTCACTTAGGCTCTTGAAATTTGACTCCGCTCCCGTGCTCTTCACTTTTATTCTCCGTTTTCACTCTTCCTTCATCTACTAGTCTCCTCATCCCTCGTTGGATCCACATCTACTTGAAATTAACCATAAAAGCATATGTAGATTCCGACTTCACCAACAAAACGAGTATAAATGCAAATCTAGCTTAATCTATGCATTATATAAATCTAAATCATGCTAAATGCATCATAATAATCTAATCGACACCCCGCAGACAAGCAATTTATGTAATAACTTTGGTAAAACACTTAAAAGCTTAAAATAGGAAAATGAAGATTGACAATTAACATCATAACATGTATAGGTGCAATCCAAGGAATAAAGCAAGCATATTCATTCAAACTCACCATGAAAATGTGTTTTCACTCTTGCTCATATGTTTAGGGTTACACATTCGGGCTCAAACTCAATTAACCCTTGAAAACTTAGCTACAACAAAATTGCGTCAGTGGTCTAAATCTCCACCGCTAGTGACTTCACATGCAACCAAAATCATGAGGTCTTTTGAGTAGGTTGTAATGGGGTCATGGTAGGAACATAGGGTATGGAAAATATTTAGGCTATTTGGTGCTAAAAATCCGGGAACTGAAAAAGGGTTAGTAAACAATCAGAAAAACACCAACACCAAAACACTTCATATACCATTCTAATAACATGTACTCCTTCACAATACAATGCAAGAATACTTCTTAAATAACCACACAAACTCATTCATTTTTTTTCTTTTGATAATGATTTTTTTTTCTTTTTATTTTCTTGACTTTTACCCCTAAGTGAATTTTATCTTCCTTAGGTCCCAAGTAATAAGCACATAAAAACCATCTCTATATAGTGCAAATGAATTACCCAATACAATTTCTCAACTCAAAGCAACTCCATCAACACATCAAGATATTTACCAATTCTTCTGGTTGCAATCTGGCTCCTTGATCATCCTTGAGGATGATGGTACAAAGTTCCATATTAAAAGGGATGGTAGAGCTATTACAAATGATACCCTTCGAAGCTATAAAGTCAGCTACTTGGTTCGCTTCTCGGTAGCAGTGTCTGTATTGAACAAGGTCAAAAGCAGATTCCAGTTGCTTGATCTTTGCAATGTGATGAATAATCTCCCATCTGACATTATTGTTGTTGGTGATGGCTTTGATGAGTTGTAGATTCTCCCCTTCTACTATTACTCTTTGAAGTCCTTTCCTAATTGCTTGCTCCATACCTGTTTGAATAGCGATAGCTTCAGTTTGAATAACCGAACCTTTGACAGTTTCCTTGTAAAACATATCAATGACATGGCACCGGGAGTCCCGACTAACCCCTCCCACATGGCAAGCGCTTGTGGGATTGACAGAGCCATCTACATTGATTTTGTAGACAACCCCCGGTGGTCTGCTCCATTTAACTTTAGTTCTTTTGTTTGTAGTTTTATTCCTATGATTATCTTTTTCAATTTGGGTCCAATCATAGATGTTTGTGATGATTCTGCAAATACTATTTTCTATTGGGGCCGGAGCTTTATTCCTAAAGATAACCTCATTTCTGATTTCCCAAATAGTTTGCCAAATGAAGACTAGATCCTTAAACAGTTTGTTTTCAAGTCGAATTTCGTCTATATTAAAAGGGTGAGATTCATTTATATTCATATGTTGGAAATATTTTCCTGTTTGTATCTCAAAGTGGTCAATTATTTTCCTGGTGAATAGGCAGCTTCAATTCTCATTAAGTGTT
Source organism: Persicaria maculosa (assembly GCA_963922045.1). Lineage (NCBI taxonomy): Eukaryota > Viridiplantae > Streptophyta > Magnoliopsida > Caryophyllales > Polygonaceae > Persicaria > Persicaria maculosa. Next base: position 80,834,712 of record OY998253.1, read on the forward strand.
CCACATCTTCTTCCTTTTGATTGCAAAGACTACATTGACTGGGAACTCGATTAACGTATTTATTAAGCCTTTGAGTAGTATGAACACCATGTACCATTATTTTCCACATAAAACATCTTATTCTAGGAGGTAAATTTAGCTTCCAAATCCATTTAAGATCTTTTGAAGCTTGAGTTATGTTATTATTCATGCGTTTGACCGATTTTGTAGTGAAATTTCCACTTGGATATAGCTTCCAGATAAGTTTGTCTGGTGTATCCCAATTTGGTATTTGTATATCTAGAATTTTACAAGCAAGTTCTGGGGGAAAGAGGCTATTTACTAGTGGAGTATTCCAACTTTTTGTGAGTTAAAAAGCTGGTTTACTTTCATTTTCGGATCATGGTTCCCTCTAAATTGTTCAAGATCTAGATTTGGGACCCAAGGGTGTGACCAAACATTTATGCTATTTCCGTTCCCAATTAACCAAAGACCTTGTTCAAAATTATTTTTTAAGGAAAGAAGTCGACCAAATTGCCATGATGTAAAATGACTGAAACGATTTCTAATATTTTCTTTTTGAAGGTATTTTTCATTTATAACCTGAACCCATATATTGTTCTCGTTTGTGTAGAGCTTCTAGAGAAGTTTCATTTGTAAGTTTTTATTGAGATCTTCTGCTTTCCTAATACACAGGCCTCCTTGGCATTTTCTTTTGTAGATGTTATCCCAACTTACAAGCGGTGTATACCTTTCTGGTTGTAACTTATTCCAGACGAAGTTTCTGTTGATCTGATCTATTTGTTCTAGAATTCCTTTCGGTAGAAGAAAATTTTGCATAAGGTAATTTGTTTTGGAGCTGAGATTTGATTGGATAAGCACCGCTCTTCCTTCTTGTGAGAGGGTGGAAGCCTTCCATTTAGAGAGTTGCTTTTTTAGATTTTGGACGACATCTTCAAAAACATATATAGTTTTTTATTCTCTCATTTATAAGAGGAATATCTAAGTATTTCTCAAGTGTTCTCGTGATGGGAACCCCCATATGTTGTGCAAGATCTCTTGCTAGAGTATGAGGTACATTTGCTGAACATTGAATTGAGCTTTTTGAATAGTTTATGGTTAATCCTGATAGGTTTGAGAAGTTGTTTAGCATATTTTGGATAGTATTAAGACTAGTGTGAGCTGCTTTCGCGAATATTAGAGTATCATCTACAAAGGTTAGGAAGGGTATGGGAGTGCCATTTTAGTTAATTTAATCCCTACTAGAGCATCTTCTAGTAAGGCTTCTTTGTGTAATTCTTTAGAGAGACCTTCCATGACTAGTATAAATATGTAAGGGGCTAGGGGGTCATCTTGTATAATCCCTCTGTTAGGTTTGAATTGTTTTCCAAGTATGTTGTTTATAAGCACCGAGAAGGAGGTTGTTGTCAGGCACTTCATAATCCATCTTATCCATAATCTATGGAATCCAAATTTGGTGAGAATCGCTTCAATATAGCTCCAGTTTATTTTATCATATGTTTTTTCCATGTCCAGTTTTAGGGCCATCCAGCCCGTTTTACCTTTTTTCTGGTTGAAGTTGTGGAACATTTCATGTATAATGAGAGTATTGTCTTGAATGGATCTACCTTCTACAAAAGCTCCTTGATATGGATTGATTAATTTGGGGAGAATGGGTTTTATGTCTTCATATTTATTTTTATTCCTATATTACACTTGAAAAAAAAAATCCAAAAATATCATGCATATACATAGATTTCAAATACCCACCTTAGTTAGCAAAACTCTACATTCTTATGGCATGAACTTGTAAATCCTACGATGAATTTGAATCGCTTAGCCTAATCGCCTTAAAATGTTTTCTTATGAAGCATGATCTAGTGATGTAATTGAGCATGTATGACTGAGCTTGAGTATGATTGAAATCCTACAAAAAATGACCCATGTGAGAATGTTTTAGCCTTATTGGAATCATTTATAATTCCTTTTGCTTAAATGTGTGATTTACTCTCCCTATGTTTCTACCTCTTGATATTGACTTCAATATCTATTTTTCTAAACCGACTTAGATGTTTGTTGCTTGCGGAATTTATGCTTTTATGGTTATATTTGGTTTTAGTTTGTGCATATTGAGTGAAATAAGGTGGCAATGGTTAATACACTTAGTAACCGGGTCTACGCATGACACTCATGGGTATGATTTGCGAAAAAACGGTGTTGAAAACTATCCACTAAGAAAGGAAGCTTGATCATTGAGTAATCGAGTTCATTCTTGACACCCGTGTTTGCAATTCGCGTCAAAAGATGTTCAAGTGGACTTTATTCAAGTAAGTTGAGGTGTTGATAGACCGGGGCCATTCATGACACCCATGTTTGCGACTCGCGTAAGGAATACACCAAGATCGGAAGAAATAAAAAAATGAGTGAATTCTAGAGCCAAATTGCTTATTTTCTATATTGCTTTCCGCAAGTAATGACATTTCGGTGGAGATTTGTTAATATTGTCGTCAATGATGTCTATGAGCTTAGTACATTTTGGATTGAGTTGAGAGTGAACTTTAAAGCCTGAACACATGAGAGCATGAGTGAAACACATATTCCTAGTGAGGTTGAATTATTTTTATTTCTATACTTTGATCGCTAAATACATGCCATGATGTTTATTTACTTGATTTTGTGTTCATTTAAAATTGATGTTGCTTTTGATCTGGGCTAATGCATGAAGAAGGAAAGCAAAGGTATAGGTTACTTTTATATTGTTCGCTCGAGGACTAGCAAAGCTTAAGTGTGGAGGAGTTTGATAGCATGCATTTAAATAGGTATAATAAGCTTCCCATGAAACCCTAGTGCGGAAACCCTAAAAATCATGCTCCTCTCCAAGAATCCAAATGGTTGACTGACATAACTTCTCGCCGCTCGCCATCGATCCCGCTGTTGCGTCCAATCCCACCGATCCTTAACAGACCACTAACCATCCACCCACCGACCGTTATACCTTTTCCCATTTGCTTGTTCAATCAAGTTCGATCGTTATACGAAATCTTGGCCAAATTTATAAATCACTCCGAACATTTAAAACTCGTATGAACTAAATAAGAATTAAATCATTTATAAATAACTCTGATCATACTTATTATATTTAGACCTCTTATTTTAGATAATTTTGATAGGTGTACTTTTTGATAGGGAATTCCATTATCTCCCTCACATGAAGGTGGTATAGTTGTATTCTTTTTTTTTAAACGGTAAAACATTATACTCAGTACTTGCATTTAATATTGGTCCTCCATTTCCAACAAGCGTTTGCTAAGAGGATTGTGATAGATGTTTCTGCTTCTTTGGTTGGAGAGAGATTGCTTTTTAACAAGGTAAAAGGTGAATTTAGTTCACTAGTGAGATTGTCTAATAAATGCTTTGATGTGATTAGTGTGACAAACTCTTTTGAATTTGACAGTTGAGGGTTGAAATTGGAGCTCAACCGCCACTATTATTTCAAGAATACGAAGCTATGCTTCAAGTTTGGGTTGTTTTTATCCATTTTGAAAATAAGTGTTTCTCCTTGAATGTATACAAGTGCTTGTTCATTTTTCTGTCCATGTAATCTTTTATTCCTTTCTCATTAAGTATTTTTTTGCACCTTTGTAGGAGAATGAAAACAATCAAACTTTTCACAAAAAGAGTTCTACAACGATGTTAAGATGTGTGCTATTAACATAAAATAGAGGCAATCAGTGAAATTTTATATACTCGTCTGGTTATTTACTATAATTATGCAGTTGGCTTGATAATACTTGAATAGTCGTAGGAGGATGTGGCTAATTTATCCAAATGCGGTTCTCTAGCAATCTCCCTTCCAGGGGCAATGGAGTTTTCCTTTCCATCAGCGTTGAGTGTGTACAAAGTGTGTAGATGCTTTTAAAAATTATATTTTATATTATCTTGTAAACAATTTTAATTCATTGTTTCTAATGAATGTCTTTGTTTTGGAATGATTTCTTGATAGTTTCTCTAGCTCGATCACTTAGTTGAAAAAAAATAATTTTGTTCTATTTCATATAATATGCAGACATTCAACGGTGTTTTGAGGATGGAGACAGAGGGAAAGAAAATGTATTCATATGGGTACTCCCTCACATGACACATGGATGCCGCCCTATATTTTTTGTTAAAAAAAATGTTCAAAAAGTGAGTGTGAGGAGAAACTGACAAATGAAGAGAGGATCCTAAAGCTGTGAGATAGTGAAGCCTAAATTCCAAAATTAGACGCCTCCATATATATCCACTCCGATTACCAATTTCGAACCTCTCTCCCATTCGATCTTCATTGCTTTCGAGGTTTCCTCCCGTCATCAATGAAGAAGGTTTGGGGTACGTTTCTCTCCCTCTTTCTCATGCGTACATCTACAACCGATTCACGGGTTTGCTACATATGTCTGATCGTTCACTTATTGCGGAAAAGAAATGGCTATCTGTCTTATCGTTTAGTTATTTCAGAAAAGAAATTGCTATTTTGTTAATGTCTCAATTTCGATTTGTTCTATCCATTGAAAAATCTGGTTGTTGTCGTTGATTGTTCTTTTTCTTGAGGTTTCTTTTTCGGAAAAAAAAATGGTTATCTGTCTGATCGTTTAGTTGTTTCGGAAAAGAAATTCCTATTTTGTTGATGTCTGTGTTAAATCACGGTGGGTCATACGACGTGGGAGATTCCATCCTAAAATCAATTGGTGTTAGGTAGGGTAGTATTGGAGTTGATCTTTTTCAGGTTGGTCTATTTATTTGTAACTTCGTATTACTACTCCGTATTAAATACCATTTCTTCTCAGTTTACTAACACATGCTTTTAACTGTAGGTCATTGTATTACTTCTAATCAACCATGCTAATCAAATGAATTTCTTAGATATTAAAATTTTGACTCCAATGGAGCTTATGAAATTGAAAAGCTACGGTCTCTTATGACCAATGTCGTATTGAAGAATGATTTTTTTTTTGCAAGAGTATACATATGTGTGTCTTGATATTATTTTAACCTATGTACATAGGTTAAAATCCTAATCAATGCTAGCATGCTAACATATAGTTAGAGTTTGGATATTTTATCAATCACTCCGAACATTCTTATTATATTCAATGTTGGATAGAGTGTTACATTTCAGACGAGATTGAATCTAAAATTATGGATGGATGAGAGTGGGAGAGAGAGGGAAGGGTTCCTCTGATTGATGAACCACGAAAGACGGTTTGTTAGACTCTGGTGATTTAAACAAGATATTGCGGAACTTAATGAATGATGATTAAAACAACGTCGTATTATATAATTTATATTTATGTATAATTTCTGCTTCTAGGAAAAATCTATATCTATAGTATTATAAATATGTTTTCCATTATATTGTATATTTATATATATCTTCAAATATACTATAAAATTCTATTCTATTTTTTTGATAAATAAAATTATATCCTACTCTTTACCTTTGCTTTTATTTTCAATATTTCATACTCCGTATTAATTACCATCTATATCTATATACATTATTAATCAAAATTTTCTTCTAAATAAAATAGTAATATACATTGTTATATTTGATTATCTTATTTCCTTTTCTTTGGAAAGTAACATGAAATTTCCATATCTTTTTTTTAACTCCATGAAAAAATCAAACTCTCCCAAGGTATAAATCACAATTGTTTGAATTATAAATCATACTTCTTAATACCCATACACAATGTGTTTTTTTAATTGATATAAATTTGATATTAATACCCGTTCAATTAGCTAATTAATTTATTTCAATACTTTTGAATTGTTACATAATTAAAATAGAATTAAAAGAAATTATTATAAATATATACATATATATTCTTTTAAAAAATTGAATTTAAATAAACTTAGTATTAATACCCATTCTACTATTCTATGATTATAAAATGGGAAAACTAATTAAAATACCCCCACCTTTGGGGGTATGGTAAAAATATATCCTCAACTTTCAAATGTAATTAAAATATCCCGACCTTTGAGGGTGGTGGTAATATATTATCCTGTGTTTTCTCACGGGTCAAAAATGCAAGCAAGGCAACCTACATGGTTTTTTTTAACAAGACAACATACGTGAAAGCCTTTTTTTATTACAAATTAGCACTAAAATTGGGTTTTCTTGAATGGTTTCCTTAAGAAAAAAATAAAACGATGACAAATTAAACCCGAAAAACGAAATTGATTCAACCACGCAACTAATCCAGTCAAAATTGCCTCAAATTAACACAACACGATTATTTCTAACACCAAATCGACAACAAAACTAAACTGGCAACAACAACAATGAGGGGAAACAATAAAACTAATTACCCATCCAAGTCCGTGAACGAATCAAAGAGGAAGAAGATGTGAGAGAGACAGCTCAAGATACACCACGAGGGAGGAAGATTGACATTGAAAAGAAACCATAAGCTATCTAGAAGATCTGGAAGACAATTCAAGAGGCGACCACGGGATAAGATACGAGGGAAGAAAAGACGTTGGGTATGAACCCGGTCCAACTCTTTATTTTTTTTTCTAAGGACACTGTTAAATAAAACTCTTGTAAAAAAATCCACGTAGGCTAATTTGTCAGCATTTTTTACTCGTGAAAAAACTTATGGTAATATATTACCAGTTTACCACTACTCTCACAGGTCGGGATATTTTTATTACATTTTAAAGTTGAGGATATATTTTTACCATACCCCCAAAGGTGGGGGTATTTTAATTAGTTTTCCCTTATAAAATAAACTAAAGGTTAAACTTTAGATAAAATTAATAATTGATTATTTAATTTTTATAAGAATATATAATAATAATAATAATATATATATATATATACATATATACATACATACATATATATATAATTGATTATTGATTATTTAATTTTATAAGCACATATATAAAAGGTTTGATCTTTCATTACATAAAATACAAACTTTAGATAACTTATTGTTTTAAGTATATTAAGTATATGAAGTATCTATATCTCATGCAGCATATACTTTTTTATATATAAAAAAATTATGGATTATGGATAGAATCAGATTGAAGGGAAAAATATTAAATAACTACATCAGAGAAATTTATATATATAACGGAAATTTCACGAGGTACCTGAGGTATTGAAATTTTCACAGGGTGTACAAAAGTTTGACAATACATGGTTCCCCTGACATTTGGTGATATATATATTTATATAATTATTATCGAGATCTTCTAAAATATTACTCCCTCTGTTCGGAAAAATACGTCACTTTACTATTCATGCATGTTTTTTATGAGATAAAAACTATATAAAATATCTAGCTTTTTTAATAAATTTTTTAACAATTTCGTAGTTATTATTAATAATTACAAACTTGTTAAAAAATGTTTATAAAAAAATGAATATTTTATATAGTTTTTAATATTCTAAAAGAAACGTGCGTGAATAGTAATCGACATGCTTTGCCGAACGGAGAGAGTAAATAAGTGACAATGAAGGTGGTGCTGTTGACCGCGCGACCCTTATTGGTCGAAGCAGTTCTTCCCAAGATCCAAACCTTTGAAAGCAAACATCATACAACAAATAGCTTCTTTCCTCTTATGAAACTACACGACTTCTTTTCGATAGTTTCCAAGTCGATAGACCAAACTCCAAAGACGTCCGGACCTCTCCTAATATAAGGCTTCTTTCCTCTTATGAAACTATTTTATCCCAAACTTAGTCGATCCGACCCAAATCACTCGATTGCCACCTCTACATCAAAGAGTTAAGAATATTAGCTTCAACTTCCTCTTAGTAGAGAAGCATAAAGAAACACCTCCTCTTTACCCATTAGATTATGGCAAGGGATCATTGGAAAACTACTAGGCGCCCTCTGCCTCTTCCACGGCCACCTCCTGTGCCCCTTCACGAGTTTGCCAAAACGAGCACTCTGTCGATCATCTCGGAGAGATCCCACGTACCCTCCCTCTCCCAAGGTAAGAGCGTCTTCGTTTTCCAGGGCCCTTGATTGAGGAACGCATCGACATGATGCTCATTCTCGGTTCAAATTGAGACTAAGCTCGAATAAATTGAATTGGTAGGATTTACAAAATTTCCCCATAGTTACAATGCCAGATTGCTAAGAGCAAGAATCGTTTGGGAAAAAAAAATTGACTTGAACATATTCATTTACTAAACTAAAACATTTTAAAGTTCGAGTCCAAATCAATATTCGTTCGTTTGGCTTGAATAATCGCCTTGCTGAAAATGTGCACAAGGTAGCAATCACTAGTTTTTTCATAATAGAGAGAAAACCATTTCGGACTAAGATAGTGTTAGACAATTCACTAAGCTAAGATAATTTTAGATAACGCTAACATAATTGTATGAGTGAGGCTAGTGACAAGATATCAAAATGTCTATTGACAAGATAATTTTATGTAAACTAAAAGCAGGTCATTTTTACCGCTAAAAAATATTTACAAAGTAAGCCGAGACTCAAAACCCTAATTCATCCAAAAACTCAACTCATTCATCTAAATATTCAACCAATTTCAATGTGAAATCCTCAATTCACATCTTTACGGTTTCATTCTTCAATTCCATCAATTTTTCCAAAAAAAAAAAATTCCAAATGTTTGTTCGTGTTTGAAGTGAAGATTACAAAACCAAATTAACCCATTAAGTGATCGATCGATAGTATATATTAATCAAACCCTAATTTGCGAACAACCAAATTACAAACCCTAATTTTGCGAACTCGCAAAACAACCATCGACGACCACCCCGACCCTCTAGCCACCACTGCAGCACTACCCGCAACTAAGCTCACCCAAACGTTGTCCCTAATTAAAACGGCACCAACACGAAGCCACCCTAAACAACAACCACTTTCTTGCGGATACCCACCACTATATGGTTGACGTTTTCGATCAACCACTATCCAAGTTCGTTACTAGTCAATCGCCCTCGACAACCTCGGTTGCACCAATACTTTAACTCAATTTATTAAAATAAGTTCCTGAATAAAGGCATTAGGGGCATGCTAATATTTAAATGTAATAAATATAAGATCAAACTCTCAAAAATAATACAGCACAACCAATACTTTAACTCAATTTATTAAAATAATTTCCTGAATAATTTTTACATATTCTAAAATTAATAGTCGCATTAAATTATTGTCTTATACTCCGTAAGTTATAAAAGTCCGAGTCGCTATAATGACATGTGTTTGTGAATCTCTTCTTTACGAGATTCTGCATCTTATTGTACTTAAACTGACGTTTTCCCCATTGTGCTTCCCATTTGGCTCAAATAGGTGTTGGCTGATGATTACTCAAAGCTTGCAATTCTTTGTGCGGATCGTTCTGTTTGTCTGCATGCCAAATATGGAAAGCATCAAAGTGTGAGAATCCCCAGGTGCTCATTTCATTCTCTTTACCTAGGCAATATATTTCACTTAACAAAGAAACATGGTAGTCTATGTAAAGTTTATAAGATAAAAGGCAGTTGTTCCTAAAGAGAAGGCAGTAAATCCTAACAACTATGGTAGTGGATAACCACGTTTAACCAACATCCTCAAAGCTAGGATAAATATTTAAATAAACTAACAACAATATATCCTATTGCTTAGATTTATTAACATGCCCCCTCAAGCAAGGCTTGTATTGACACAGGCCGAGCTTGAACAGTAAATCTTCAAAGCGTTGCTTGATGAGAGGCTTAGTCAGAATATCCGCCAACTGATCACGGGTGGAGACATATGAGACATGAAAGGTTCCTTTGCGAACTTGTTCACGAACAAAATGATAAGCAAGGGCGATGTGCTTCATTCGAGAATGGAAGACGGGATTAGAGCTCAAGCTTGTTGCCCCCATATTGTCGCAGTAGATAGCCGGCTGGGTTTGCAGAACAATACCAAGTTCATCAAGCAAAGACAGAACCCATAGGAGCTCAGAAGAAGTGTCTGCCAATGCCTTGTATTCAGCCTCGGTAGAGGACCGAGCCACTGAACGTTGTTTCTTCGAGCTCCATGAAATCGGGGTGCGACCAAGATAGAGGATGTAACCAGTGGTGGATATGTAGTCATCCCGATCGCCGGCCCAATCAGCATCTGAAAATGCATGAAGAGCTGGAGAAGGACCCGATGAGATGTGAAGGCCAAGCTCCATAGAGCCGGCAAGATAGCGCAGGAGTCGCTTAAGAGCAGCCCAATGGTCTGACGATGGAGATTGCATATATTGTGACAACTTGTTGACAGTGAATGCAATGTCCATTCGGGTGAGGCACAAGTATTGGAGGGACCCAATTAAGACCCGATAATCTGTCGCAGAGGGAAGGGGTGTTCCAGAAGCCCGTAAGAGCGGTGTAGTAGCGGAGATAGGAGTGCTTACTGGCTTAGCAGAGTCCATTCCGGCTTTGAGCAAGATGTCTTGAACATACTTCTTTTGTGAAAGAAATAAACCATCACTTGTTGGCAGAACTTCAACACCCAAAAAATAGGACAAAGGGCCAAGATCCTTGAGTGAAAACTGGGAGCCAAGTGCTTGAACAAGACGCTGGACCAATTCGGTATCGTTGCCGGTGACGATTATATCATCCACGTAGACCAATAAATACAACAAAAACCTACCACGGTGATAGATGAACAAGGATGCATCAGCAATGGAGTTTGTGAAGCCAAGACGGAGAAGATACCGCTTTAGCTCGTTATACCAAGCTCGGGGCGCCTGTTTCAAGCCGTATAAGGCCTTGTTGAGTTTGCACACATGATCAGGCTTGCTCTTGTCAATAAAACCAGGGGGTTGGACCATAAAGACATCTTCATAGAGCGTTCCGTGAAGGAAGGCGTTGTTGATGTCAAGTTGGCGAATGGACCAACCTCTGGATACAGCCAAGGTGAGGACAATTCGGACAGTAACGGGCTTGATAACGGGACTAAATGTCTCAGCATAATCACAGCCGGGGCGTTGATGAAACCCTTTAGCTACTAACCGAGCCTTGTAACGATCGATGGATCCATCGGGATGCCGCTTGATCCGAAATACCCATTTACATCCAACCAGATTATGAGTGGGTGAGGGAGGCACAAGCGACCAAGTGTTGTTGGATAAAAGGGCATCATACTCCTGCTGCATAGCCAACCGCCAATCAGGGTCCTTAAGCGCTTGGGTAATAGTTTTGGGTTCGGTTGGAAGAGAGATTTGGGCAGTGAGGTTGAGTTTTTGGGTCTTTTTAAATATGTTATTTTGGGATCTTGTGACAACACCAGGGTGAGGGAGGGAGGTTGATGTAGGCTTATGACGTTTGGGGGGAGGAAGATGAAGAATTGGAAAGGTAGGATTGGAAGTAATGGCTTGTGTTTGAGTAGAGTCTGGAGGTGGGGCGTTAGAAGTGGACGTGGAAGGGTTGGGTGGTTGTGTTGGAGGTGTGACAGGAGTTGTGGAGGATGAGGTGGGGGTATGATCATGTGGAGGGGAGCCAATATTAGTGGAGGTTGGGGTGGGTGTTTGATTTGAATTAAATGGTGGACAAAAAATCGGAAGTGATAAATTGCACCATTCATCCAATGCAGCGGGATCAAGTTTAGGAAGAGGGTTCAATTTGGAGTAAGGAAATTCATTTTCAAGAAATGTAACATGCCGAGATGTATAAATTCGTCGAGTGACGGGATCCATACACTGGTATGCACTTTGTGTATTAGAATAACCGATGAAAACACACGGAATAGATTTCGGTTGAAGCTTATGACTGGTATATGGACGTAACCAAGGAAAGCACAAACATCCAAAGCATTTTAATTTATTGTAATCCGGATGTTGATGTAAGAGTTTGTAAAACGGAGAAATGTTTTGTAAAATAGGAGTGGGAAGACGGTTTATTAAGTAAACTGCCGTGATAAAGGCGTGAGGCCAATGATCAAGTGGCATGCTTGAAAAATTTAATAAAGCAAGACCAGTTTCTACAATGTGCCGATGACGTCGTTCAGAGAGACCATTGTGTTCGGGAGTATGGGGTGGAGTGGTGAAGTGACTAATGCCATTAGAGTGGAGGAATGAGCGGAGAGCTATATATTCACCACCATTGTCCGAAAATAATATTTTGATTTTGCGGTTGAAGAAATTTTCCACAAGAGCGCGAAATTTAATGAATATGTCGTGAGTCTCAGACTTCTTTTTCATGGGGAATAACCAAACATAGCGAGTGAAGTGATCCACAAACACTATATAATATTTGAATCCATCATAAGATAAGACCGGAGAGGTCCAAACATCGGAAAAAATTATTTCTAAAGGGAAAGTGGATACAATACTTGACGAATGAAAAGGAAGCTTATGGCTTTTATGTAATTGGCAAGAAGAGCAATCTACCTGATGAAAAGAATCACGACAGACATTAAATTGAGATTTCAAAATATTAAAAACAGCAGTGGAGGGATGGCCTAATTTGTGGTGGGTAGAAGCTGGACGTTGCACTTGAGCAGAGAAGACGGAGGAATGGAATGTCGGCCATTGATAAACACCATTAACACACGGTCCTCTAAGGATTGTGTTGCCCAGTTTGTCCTTCACAGAGAAAGAATCAGATGAGAAGATGATATCAAAGAGTGTTTGTTGACAGAATTTAGAGACAGAGAGAACATTTGTAGACATACTCGGCACATGTAAAACATTGGACAAGCAAAAATCAGTTTTAGGAGTTCGTAAAAGCAAAGAACCGGAGTTTAAAATGGGCAAACCTGTGCCATCACCAACAAACAACTCATCAGGACCAGAATACGGGTGGTGAAGGGCAAGGTTGTTAAGATCATGGGTTATGTGATGGGAAGCACCGCTATCAAGGAGCCAGTCGGGTTGAGCTGGTTGGGTTCTAGTGACATTAGCCTGTGGTGGTGGAGGTGTGGGAAATCTGGCAGAGCTTGGTAAGGGAAGATTAGGGTACTGTTGACGGAAGGTAGGACATTGATTGAGAACATGGCCGATGGTGCGACAATACTGACAGCGACCCTTGAAGGGCTTTTGTGGGTTAGAGGAGGAGGGGTTTGGAGCGGTAGGAAAAATAGGACGAGACGGAGGGGAAGAGGGTTGCCACTGAGGTGGAGTGGCAGGCGCTTTGTGTTTAGGACGACCAATCTTGGATTGCGCGGTGAGAGCGGAAACAGGGGTACCATCAGTTTGAGAGTCTTGTTTGATAGAGTTCTCCTTGACCAACAACTTCTCGAGAAGCTCTTCAAAGGAGATTGGGGAGTCACGATTGTTAACACCATCGATAACTGATTGAAACGATGCATCGAGACCCCGAAGAATATCATCAGTGAAATCCTCCTGAGAAAGAGGAGCTTCGAGGGACGCGAGAAGGTCCGCATCCGCTTTCATTGCTTGCATATAGTCTTGGATCGATCGACTACCTTTCTTGGCAGTCTTGATCTTGTGACGAATTTGTTGCTTATGCCCCCTGGAGGGTGTGGCATAAGTTTGGCGTAAGAGATCCCAGAGAGCTTTGGATGTAATTGCTTGAGTAACCATGACTGCAACCGAGGATGAGAGAGTACCGAGAATAGCGCCGTGAATCAAGCGATCTTGACGCTGCCAAGTAAGATAAGCTGGGTTTGAGAGGGTTTGATTTGTTTGGCCAGGAGCTTGTGTCGGAGGAGAAGGGTGAGATCCATCAACGAAGTTGAATAGACCATAGCCCTCCAAGGTGATTTGAACTTGTTGTTTCCAAGCAATGTAATTTGTAGGTGTAAGCTTAAGGATATTGGGAAATTGAACGATCGTAAAGGGATGATCGGCTTGGTGAGGGTTGGGTAGCAAAGTGGCAGAAAAGTCAGCCATGGATGCGTAGGTGATGTGAGTAAAAGGAGGCCCAGATACAGAAAGAAATCTGATACCATATAAGATAAAAGGTAATATGTGAAAAACCAGTGCCTTTCATTCAGATTGTAGAAGCGTATATATACACTGAAGGAATCAGTTGTTCCTAAAGAGAAGGCAGTAAATCCTAACAACTATGGTAGTGGATAACCACGTTTAACCAACATCCTCAAAGCTAGGATAAATATTTAAATAAACTAACAACAATATATCCTATTGCTTAGATTTATTAACAAAGTTTAAGGGATCATGTATATGTATGATACCTTTTTCAACCAGGATGGGAAGGGACTTAGAATATGATTGCTGGTCTTGTGATCTTCTATGTGCTGCTTCTTCACCGGATCTTTACAGAATAAATCTGCAGCAGGTTTTGTCTAAAGAAGTATTTGTTCTGTTCTCCTTTATGAGTGGTATTGTTTCTTTGGATGACAATCTTGTTTTCGCTTTTTAGGGACGTTTTCTTTCTCCCCTGAGCACCCATTCTCCAGCACTGAATGTTGTAACTCGGAGGTGAATGGATTCACTCTTTTCCTTAGTATTCCTTGTCTCTTGTCTTGTACTGTCAAACTAAGTTGATTAAAAAAAATCTTGGTTCCAGCAAGCTTCATGGGTTGGTTGCCTGTGGTGGGGAAGATGGAGATGTTGAATGCTTTGACTTGAGAGTGAAATCTTCAGTTGGTAGAATCAGTGCTGTCTTGCCAGCTGGCAGTGATGATCAGGTACTAGTACTTCGTTTTACAATAATGAACAAGCACACAAGTGCTGATGAAGGGATATTGTTTTTAGTCCTCTTAGACAAAATTACCTACAGTTTCCTGGTTGGTCAGCAACCACTTTTCAGTTTAGCATCCTTTAGTGAAGATATTGTAAATTGCTCATCTGTCATATATGACTGGACTTGGTTTATAGAATTGATTGTTTCCGGTTGATCTTTGCTGGCAAATTTCTTTTCATTCCACTAATTTAAGATCAAATTGTTGAGGTCTTGAGCGGCGTGAGGGGCACACTTGACTCTCTCTAGCATGGAAAAAGTTTTTTATGCTAATTTTTTTTTGTATGCTTTACATCGATGAAACAGGGGTTACTGCAATAGCAATCGATGAAGATGCAGGTTTTCAGATGGCTGTTGGAAATAGTGAAGGAAAGGTATGGATATAAATGTCTGTCCCGAAAACTATTATCCCCATGCTCAAGTCTGTTAAGTGGCTGTGTTTGCAACTGCGCAAGTGCACATCTCTTTGAATTGGTTGTAAAGTACTAAAAATAAAATGCTAAGCAAGCAAAACCTATACTCCTCTTTTCCTCCCTTAATAAAAAAATATTTCCATATGTTTCCATATTGGGATATTTTAGGGAGAGTAAAGGGCTGGAGGTCCCAATAGAGTTTGATCTTGTTATGTTATTAGTTTTTTCCTTTAGATGTTTGTTCTAGTTGTATCTCCATAATTTAAATAGTTGCTTCTGTTGTTGATGCTTAATATGCAGGTTTTGCTCTATGATTTGCGTTCTTCTTCTCCTGTGCAAGTTAAAGATCACATGTAAGCCTATGTTCGTGACATTCTTGGTTAGCAATTGCTATCTAATGATTACGTTAACAACTAAAATAATTGGTTTGACAGGTATGGGAGTCCAATATTAGATATCAAATGGCACCGCACTTTAAATTCTGATCAGACAAAGCTAATTACCACTGACAATCATGTTGTCAAAATATGGGATCCGAATACAGTAAGAATGGCTCCCAGTTTCAGTTCCTCTGAATGATGCAACAAAGTATATCTGCGTATTCAAACCAAATAATACCCTTAACCTAGCTTCTTCATCCAAGAAATGTGCAGTAAAGTAAATCTCTTTAACATATTTGCTGTTTCTTTATTTCCAGGGGGAAGGGATGACAAGCATTGAGCCAACAGGTGGATCAATAAATGATGTTTGTGTGTTCCGTGAGAGTGGGCTCATGTTATTAGCTCTGGAATCCAGTATGATACCATCTTACTTTATACCTGCTCTTGGTCCTGCCCCCAAGTGGTGTTCATCCCTGGAGAACTTGACCGTAAGTGCCTTTTTACTAATAAAGTCCTCTATTAATGAACATATTTTAGATTTTAGTGCAAGTTTTGGCTGTGAAGCTTTTTTAAAGTGCTCGAATTCCATCCCTTCTTTGCAGGAAGAGCTAGAAGATAGTGCACAAGCAACTATATATGAAGATTATAAGTTCTTGACTAAGGAAGACCTTGAGCGTTTGAATCTGACAAATTTGATTGGAACCAATCTTCTTAGGGCCTATATGCATGGTTACTTCATTAATCACCGCTTATACAAAAAGGTGCTGTTCTTTTGCTCTCGTTTGGGTCCTTTTGGAGGTTCTGCTCATTC
Source organism: Persicaria maculosa (assembly GCA_963922045.1). Classification (NCBI taxonomy): domain Eukaryota; kingdom Viridiplantae; phylum Streptophyta; class Magnoliopsida; order Caryophyllales; family Polygonaceae; genus Persicaria; species Persicaria maculosa. The sequence continues at coordinate 80,850,942 of OY998253.1, forward strand.
TAGATCTTTCAAATTTGTCTTTGCAAAAAGTAAAATAAAAATGCAGTGCTGTATTATTCCTGAGAATCACCTTTGAATGGTTCTTCTCAAGCGGCAATGCATGGACTTTTTTTAATATCATCTATCTGATAATTGGGAATGTTGTTGTACCTTATTCCTGTCCAGTTGATACAAATTTCAGTGAGTTTGTATGTCGTCCCTTGATTAGTTCATGGTCAGGATATTTTGCTTTAAATGCAATCTTGACATTTGACTCAGAAATTCTGGACCAGTATTGGTTGAGAATTCCCTGTGCTCTATAACTGTGTGTTTTTAGCCTTTCCTCGCTTGCTTATATATGAACTGATTTAGGTGGTTGAGGTCCTTCTCAACTATTCAAACATTGGTGACTAATATATTTTTTATGCCTTGGCAGGCCAAGTCTATAGCATATCCGGTGTCATACGATGTATACAATGAGCAGCGAAAGAAGGAGGCCGTAGCAAAGACTTTTGCTAACCAAATTGCGGTGTGTTCAGTAATTCATTGTTGTTCCCGACAAATCTATTATATTTACTTGTGGAAGATCTCCTTGTCAGCCTGCCTCTACTCCTTACTAGAGTTTTATCCTACATACATATCTTCTAACATGAAATTACATTGTCACATTTTGAATTTGATCCGGCCTTGATGACGTGTTGAGTTATTTTATATTCTTGCAGGCTGCATATCTTTATCATATGTTAAATTATTGGATTATGGATTATTTTTGAAAGCTGATTGTGTGGAGCTATGTTGTGACTCTGTTTATAGCTACTGGACCAAGCATATGAATAGGGTGCACTTGTTAAGGTGTACTCATTTACTCTGAATGTGAAAGCAGTTTACTTAATTGTTTCTTTTACAGCCGAAGAGAAAGTTACCCAAAGTTAATAGGGAACTTGCAAGTCGTCTTCTTAAAGCTGAAAAAGAAAGGAAAGATGCTACTGATCATGCAGATAAGAAAGTATCCAAGAACAGGAGGAAACTCAAAGAATCTGGGACTGATATGCTAGAGGATTCAAGGTTTACTGCTATGTTTGAGAACAAGGTACTTGTAATGTTCTCTGACTTGTTCATCACGCGAGGCTATAGTGTTCTAGGTACTTGTAGTTTGCTCTGACTTGCTCATCATCCTACTCTCTCCGTTTCATGGTAGCCAAGTATTTGAGTAATAGAGGGAGTAATATTTAGTATTCTAGACACTACTCTGAGTCTGAGAGCATCTCCAACTACTTTTAGAAAAAAATTACAAAATGGAAAGAATCACTGTATGTTAACGTTTTTTGCTTGGTATCCAGGATTTTGAAATTGATAAACAATCACTGTATTATCACGATGGAAAGAAATCAAAGAATCAGGCTCCCTCGATTAAGGAGCATTTTGAGCCTGTAAAGGACATTGACGATTCTGATGCATCGTCCCCTACCGAGGATGATGATTCTGATGAGGAAGGTCGAGCTAGAAAGAAACAAACAAGGTGCAGTTTTATGCATCTGTGCTTTAAACTTGACCAGGCATTAATCTGTTATGTCCAAATTTCTGATCAAATGTTATTTTCTGTCTGCCATCATTTCAGATTGTATGAGGTAAAGGATGAGTGTCATGCCGATGCGTTCCTCAATCAAGGATCCCTGGAAAACGAAGACGCCCTTACCTTGGGAGAGAGGGTGGCATCTCTCCGAGATAATCGACCAAGTGCTCGTTTTGGCAAGCTCGTGAAGGTGGGTCCTGGAGGTTCAAGGGAGATCTCCTTTTCTACTAGAGGTCCTCCCAAGTGCAAGGATGATGAAGAGGACGACAGACGTGGGAAGAGAAGAGGGGTGCAGTCATTAGGTCTATCGGAACCCGTGTCGACGTTCCGAGGTGCAGGTAGAAGAGGTGGCCGTGGAAGGGGCGGAGGAGGTGGCCGTGGAAGAGGCCGAGGACGCCGAGGGCGAGGTAGAGGATGAGACTGGTGTTAGATACAGTAAAGGGAGAGAATCACTCTCCCAGTAGTTTTCCACTCCTCTTTGGTGTCATATAATTTAAATTTTAAGTAATATATATTAACACCAAATCACCAATGATACCTTGCCTTAATCTAATGGGTAAGGAAGAGGTGTTTCTTGGATGTAGAGGTGGCAATCGAGGGATTTGGTTCGGATTGAGTAAGTTTGGGATAAAATAGTTTTTGGGTTGAATCGGATCAAGGCATATTTAGTTTTTTTTTTGGTGGGTTTATATTTAATTTTACTATAAAAAGATTATTATTTTTTGGTCATCTTAATTGTTGGCTATTGAATTTTATGTATTTTGTTCAGGTGATCGGGTTGGGTTTCTCGGATCGGATCTTGTTGGCTCTACTTAAATGTGATCCTACAGCAAATACATCGAATGAACCATCATTCACGAAAGGGAACCATCAGTTTTTACATTGGCATAAATATAATACTCTCTCCGTTCGGCAAAACTTGTCATTTTAAGGCGTTAGTTTTGTTAAAAAAAACTTGTCATTATAGGTATTTTGTCATTCACTTTACAAAAATACCCTTGATATGATTGATGGTTTGTTAGTTGTAGTTTTCGATAAAGTAAAAAATGAGGGTAATAATTGAGGGTAAATTAGTACATTTGTTAATTACCTTAAAACTTGTGAAAGAAGCTAAAATGACAAGTTTTGCCGAACGGAGGGAGTAACGATCTATTCGATCCTGAAATAGGTAGTATCTTTACCTCCTAATAAATCTTTAACCATTCAAACTTTGAGTTTGTCAAAAGTGTATATGAGATCATGGGGAGCATGTAGTATACTTGAAGAATGAGTCTCGTTTGAAATTTCTTCACAAAGTTTACAACAACACCTATCCAGTATATCTCGCAATTAAGTAGGGTCTGGGGGGTCAGGATGTACGCACCCTTTCTCCGAATAAATCGAGAGAGTGTTTCCGATAGACCCAAAATGGTAGACATATCATTCCCATGAAAGCATGCTAAACAGTAAACAAAGAGGCACGAATAAGCAAAGAGGAAGGCGGAATAGAAGCAGCAACAATAGGACAAAACACCCAGCCTAGTACTACTAAACATCAAAAGCCCGAATAGACCTTCTCCAGAGGTCTCTGTCCAAAGTCAATTCTTCCGACAAGTTGAGCAGATTGAGATCCTGCCGAATAACCTCCATCCAGCTCTTTTTCGGTCTACCTCTACCCCTACAAATAGCTCCACACTCCAAACTCTCAAACCTACGAACAGGCGCCGATACAGGTCTTCGCCGAACGTGCTCAAACCACCACAATTTGGACTCTCGCAGCTTGTCCACAATACTTGCAACTCCAATCTTGCTCCTAATGTCTTCATTTCTGATTCTGTCAAGTTTCGTATGCCCACTCATCCATCGCAACATTCTCATTTTAGCCACTGCCAACTTCTGTTCTTGAGCTTTAGTGACGGGCCAGCACTCTGAACCATACAATAAGGTCGGTCTAACAACCACCTTGTAGAATTTCCCTTTCAGTTTAGTCGGAACTTTCTTATCACATAGCACCCCTGACGCTCTTCTCCATTTCAGCCATCCCGCTTGGACTTGATGCTCGATATCTCTGTCGACACCCCATCACTTTGAACGTACGAGCCAATTAAGGTACTTGAAATACTCTTTCCTTGAGACAATATCATCCCCAATAAAACTGATGTCCCTGGGTCCCTGTCATCTCCAAATTGGCATTGATAACATCCATGGCAAGTTCCAATCTCATCCACCCTTTTGATGGATCAAATGAAGCACAAACTGGTTTCTCTCAAGGAATTTGTCTCTGATGCCGAGCACAAGGCGAGCTTTAGCGATGATGATCATGTGCAACACTGGCTTGATGATCTCAAAGATGTCATGTATGATGCTGAGAATGCATTGGACGACATTGCTATCCAAGCTTCTTTGGAACCCAAGTCATTGAGCACCTTCAAAAAGGTACACCACTCCATCTTTTCTTGTATGATTCCGTCTAACGAAAGGTTAGATTTCGAAGAGACTAGATGGTGATGTAGAGCAAGCAAGTGTTGAACACGAGCAAACGGATACGGGGATACGACGATCCAAAAAAGTAGGATACGATACGCCAAGGATACGTCAATATGAATTATATGTTGTTTTAAAGGTCTAAGTATAAATAATAGATATATATCATCAAAACATATATATCCGTCATAAATCGCCTGCAAGATTTTCCTGAATAATTTCCTCAAGTAAGGAGCATTTTGAGCCTGTAAAGGACATTGACAATTCTGATGCATCGTCCCCTACCGAGGATGATGATTCTGATGAGGATGGCCGAGCTAGAAAGAAACGAACAAGGTGCGGTTTTATGCATCTGTGCTTTTAATCCGGCGTGTCCAAATTTCTGATCCAATGTTATTTCCTATCCGCGATTATTTCAGATTGTATGAGGTAAAGGATGAGCGTCATGCCGATGCGTTCCTCAATCAAGCATCCCTGGAAAATGAAGACACTCTTCGCTTGGGAGAGAGGGTAGCATTAGCATCTCTCCGAGATGACCGACAAAGTGCTCGATTTGGCAAGCTCCTGAAGGTGGGTCCTGGAGGTTCAAGGGAGATCTCCTTTGTCACTAGATGTTCTTCAATGTGTAAGGATGATGAAGAGGACGACAGACGTGGGAAGAGAAGAGGGGTCCAGTCGTTAGGTCTAAAGGAACCTGTGTCAACGTTCCGAGGTGCGGGTAGAGGAGGTGGTGGCCGTGGAAGAGGCCGAGGGCGCCATGGGCGAGGTAGAGGATGAGACCGGTGTTAGATACAAGAAAGAGAGTTTAGGCTCATGCGAGCTTTAGCAATTGCATTCAAGCAAGGCTTGGATCTTGGGAAGAACTGCTTCGACCATATGCTTCTTGGAGCGACAATATGCTTCTTCTGCGAAGCATCCTCCATCGGCTTATACCTTTGATTTGAAGACATTATCCAATAATGATTGCTTGTCAATGTCGATTAGAAGCCATTCTTCTTGTGACCCCAAACTAAAGCTATATTTCGCTTACTGCTCTTTGTACGTTCCCGAAGATTGAACTACAGGTTTGAGAGGGAGAAATTGGTGTTGCTCTGGATGGTCGAAGGCTTCCTGGCCTCAACCGAAGAGCTAGGAAACACGTATTTCAACGAGCTCGTAGCAAGATCATTCTTCCAACCGAGGGCACCAAGGGAACATGTTTTTGTTATGCACAATCTTAATTGTACATGATCTTGCTGTGAGTATCTTCAAAAGCAAGCGACATTTGTCATATGTGCAGACAAAGGATCGCGACTCAGGAAGATTCGAGGCCTAATTATCAAACTCTTTGAAGATCAGCGGAAGCGAAATCTTGCAGCTTCGAATCACTAATTGTCATACGGTCAAGATCAGTCACGATGATCGAGTCATTGTCACTTCTTGCAGCGACAATGCTTCTTCCGCGATGCATCCTCCACCGGCTTATACCTTTGATTTGAAGCCATTATCCGATAATGATTGCTTGTCGATAATCAAATCAATTGCCTTAGATCACGAATGTGGATTCGATGGCGCGCAAGGTAGAAGCCATTGCAAGACGAGTAGCGACTATATCCAAAGGCTTTACCTTTGGTGGCAGTCATGCTGGGAGGTGCCTTTCCCTCTATACCGGGTTTGGATAAATTGGATAATGGAGACTACTCATTTGGGTTCATTCAATACCGGGTCGGATAATACTCATATTTGGGTTCATTCAATACTGGCCAGGCATGATTCAGGTAAGGTTTTTTTCGTGTTCGATCGGGTTAAGTACGTTTAGACACCAGGTTAAAAGGGATTAAAGCACAGATGCATAAATACATCGAATATATATTGATTTTGAGTTCATATTAATTGAATTACTTGTTATGATTATCTAGCTCTGCTATTCATTTTCAGATATATTTTCTAGATATCCAAACAATGAATAAACCATCATTGAGCTATTCGTGTTTACAATGGCAGGGATTGGCAGGCATAAATATATAAATATAATGATAGTGTTCTCATTTATACTCTAGGAGCATAGGTTAACTTAGTCGGCAAATTTATAGTAGTATCTTTACTAGATCGATAAATCTTTAGCCATTGAAACTCGATGTATAGTTTTGTCAAATGTGTATATGATAGGGCTGGACATAAATTGGATCGGACCGGAATTTACGATCTTTGGATCGGATTGGGAGTATTCCGGTCTGATCCACGATCCAATAAATTTTTTAATTCCGGGTTCCGGTCCAAACCGGTACTAGACCGGAATTGGACCGGATTGTGTTGATTAAAAAAAAACGTAGGCGTGCGTGAAGCACTGGAGCCTGATTGGCTGACTGAGATCTAACTTATACTCTCCCTCCCGAAAACGATGGCTTCTTTCTTTCTTATGTTCAGACTTCGTCTTCAATCACCCATTCCGGTTCCGGGAGGCGGGATGCCAATCAGTACAAAAATTGGGTTGTTGTAATCGAGATGCCAATCAGTTGGAAACTTGGAATGTGAATCAAAATCGAAAGATATTATTAATTATTGGATTATTAATTATATAAGATCGAAAAGGCAATTGTAAGCATACTTGGAGAGTGGAGATGCTAGTGATGGATGGATTGATCTACTGGAAAGCTTCTTGAGGCGGTTTGTTGTTGAGGCTTTCTTAATCTCAGAAGGCAATGTTTATGCAAGTGCAGAATCCGGTCCCTAACGGCCCGCAGACCAGAAAACCTGGGATCATATATCTCGGTCTCGGTCCGATCGGTGGTCCAAGTTTCTGAAAATTTCGGTCCATACCGGAATCCCAACCCTATAGTATATGATGGTATTCAAATGTACGTTTCAATTGTTTATCACTCAGGCCTCTAAAATGTATCATTGTTCACAAAAGTCAAATCATTGAGATCCGTGGGGAGTATTAGTAACAACCATGTTACATATCCGAACCCATCTAAAACACGAATTGATGTGGCGTGATATATTTCCGAACCCACTTAGAAGCGATTTCTCTCCAACCACGATGTAAGTTGACTTATAGCATCTCCTCCTATGGTTAAACATCACCCTTCTTTTACGTTCACTCGTAATCGAAAAGATGGAATCATCATGAACTTATAACAATTTTTTGCATCGAGGAGAGGTGGAATAAGATGGGACACGCGTCCTGCTCTTCTAAAACTAAAAACCCTTTCTTCACTTTTATTAAGAGGATGAGAACCTGCGTAATCAAAACACCCTATTCCCACCAAACCTGGTTAATGAGGAAAATTCTCAAAACCATTTAAAACCAAATTTTCTTTTCTTTTAAATATAGATAAGATTGTAGAAAATAAAGCCCTCTTATAAAACCTTATTCAAGCATTATTTGTAACAATCATCCACAAATGCGAGAAACTAGGTTTTCTTTTAAACAGTTTTAAAAACAATGTTTTGAGCTGTTTTTTTTTATGGAGAAGATACTTAAATGTGGGTGAACAAGTCTTGAACCAACACATAGTACTAAAAAATAATTGAGTTTGATAAGAGAGTTTGTCTCTCTTATGAGAGAGAAACTCTTCTCTCTCATTGTGAAACCCCCAATTGGGAACCTATCTCTAATTGTCAATTCTATCATATATTCCCAATCCGTCCTTGTTGTACTCCTATCGGCCTTGTTCTTGGCTGATTTTGGATTTTCATACTCCGATTGCTCATATTCGTTTGTCAATTTGGTGGTTCGGCGTCCAGTGCATGTTCCGTGGTCGATCTCATTCGTCATCTCCCCTGCTTCGTTTAGAGTTGGAGACCTGGTTTTGGCTTCCCGCTCTGGCGGTGTTGGTGGGTGGTGCTCCCTCCCGTCTGGAGTCCCCCGATGTCTTCCCGGTCGTTTCCTCCACCCTCTGTTCTCCTATCTCAGGTTTTGTAGTCGCTCCCTCCTCTGGCCGCTTTGTGGCTCCGCTTCGTCGCCGACGGCAGCGGTCCCCTCTGTCTCCTCGGTGTGGGTGTCCCCCTGCACGCCCCCCTTTTCCACCCGTGTGTAGTCCTCGTCCTGGGTCGCCATCGTTCTCGTCCGGTGCCGGCCTCTGGCTTCCCGTACACTCCTTTTCCCGATCCTTTGTGTGACAGTCTGTCCTTCGCCCCTTTCTGGCTGTGCGTCGGTGCTTTGCTCCGGTGGCCGGTTGGATGGCTTCGTTGGCCACCCCAGCTTCCCCCGGGTGGCATTGGGCCCGGTTGGCCCGGAGTTCCCGACTTGTAGTTCTCCTTTGGGCCCAAGTTTGGGTATTTCGGGCCCAAGTTTGTGGAAATATATTTTAAAAAAGGGATAAACCCCGAAAGGGCCTTATTCAATTCTCGTATAGGAATAATGTGTAAACTCACCCGAAAGGGTTTGATAAAATCCCAAAAGGATCTTTATAAATTCCCGAAAGGGCTTGTAGGTGCGTTCTCTATGAGGGTGGTTCACGGCAGTTGTTCTAGTTGTTCTTGGCGGTTCTGATCTGAGTTGGGGCTCGTGCGTCTGGTGTCGGGTCTGGCTGGGGTCGTGGCGGTGTGCATCATGGCAAGTCCATATTCCAGAAATTTCCTTGGAGGTTCGTCTTCATCGCCCACAGGGGGACTCCTGATGTACCGCTGGCCAACGGTGTTATCTCTGGATGACGCTTGGCTCCATTCTGTCTTCGCTGTCCTCAACTTCTATGGATTAGGCTCGTCTGTTCTTCTAGTGACTGTTTGTTTGCCATCTTTGTGTTGCACCTTTTTTTTATTATTATGATTGTATGTTTGACGGTTCGCCGTCTGCCGACTCTGTCAGCCTCTCGATGAGCCAGGTCTGTCTGGCCATCGAATTATTACCTGATAAAAAAAAAACATAGTACTGAAATTGAGTGCCTCCTTTATCATATAAAGAGTGCTCAAGAAAGACCACCACACTCTCGTAGGTGATTCCATCAAGTCTATCAAGCTCACATAGACCACCCTTATTAGGGATATGGAACCATTAAGAGGCATACATTCATCCTCTTCTATATTCGGTGAATCCATCAGGTCCTTCTCAATAGGACCACCCAGCTCTAGGCTATGGACTCATTAAGAGTTTATGACTCAACCTTCCTCAATACACTTGTCACATGAATGAGAAGTGGTGTATCTCTTTTCATATGGGTTTGAGTCCCATTCCCTTAGACAAATTAATCAAGGACTAGTTTCCTCGTTAGGCTCTTTTGTCAATAGATCATCAAGTTCCTCTCGGACCTCACATCCTCCAAATAGACGACACCGTTGCGGTCTCACAACTTCATGTCAAATCTGCTCGTGTCTCTTCTGGCCACTTTATGTATTGCTACTAGCTACACAAATAGCAAATGTAAGTCACAATGTAGAGAATTAGATAGAGCTTCATGCCCCCAAAAAAGCGAGAAAGCCAGTAACTTTCGCAAACACTCAACCTCTTATCCAGCTAAATCTAAAACCATGATATCATATTTCATAGTCGATCTAGCAAAGCATGATAATTTTGATGTGATCATTTCCAAGATATAATACCACCAAATAATGCCAAAACAAAATCTTAATTGTACATGATCTTGTGTGAGTATCTTCAAAAGCAAGCGACATTTGTCATATGTGCAGACAAAGGATCGCGACTCAGGAAGATTCCAGGCCTAATTATCAAACGAGAAAAATAAGGACATTCTTAGCTATAAGATCTTCATCGAATGGTTAATTCTGCTATATGCCAAGAAAGGTAGTTCCTGTCACATTTAAATATGTTATAATAATATTGTAGAAGATAAATAAGTGTATAATATTTATGCGAGACGGGCTCGTGGGACGGGTTCCGTGACAGAGGACCGCGACGGGTTCCCATGAGAAAGGATTTGCTTCGGATTGAATTGGGGTGGAGTTCATTTTTTTTAAAAGGACTTATTAGCAAATTCGGTAAATTACTAAATTCAAGTGCAATCCAACATATTTTATGGGTACTCCCTGATAGGCATGGCCACGAGTCTATAAAATCTTTCATAATTGATAGGTACTCCCTCATATACATGGCCAGGGTTCCGTGACAGATTTTATGGGTACTCTCTCATAACACAAATGTTTAAGGTATTGTGTTGAACTTCACACTTTTTTGTTACCCGTCCGTTATTTTAATCTTTCATAATTGATAGTTAAAATATATTTTTTTAAATAATATTTATATAAAGTGTAGTACTAGTGTTTGTATATGATAAAATTAAATTTATAAGTATGGATTGACATGAAAAAACCAAATGGTAGAGATTGAAGACATGATGTAGTTTCTACTTGTTCTTATCCCACATTGAAAATTAGAGGAGAGGGGGAAGGGTGCTAAGCCTATAAAAGAAAGCAAAGGTTGAGTAGGATTTTGAGTTTTTCACAACATGCAATACATGAGAATTTATATATTTTGAATTATGAATAAATTAAATTCATAATTCATAATAATTGTAATATAAATTCTAGTTTTTTTTTAAAAAAAGTTGATGAACCATTGGGTTGACCCACCGGGTCACGGGTTATTTTCTCCCTAACCCTGACCCTCAACCCGAGCCAACCCTTCGACCCTGACCCGACGGGTCACGGGTCGACCCGCCTGACCCGTGACTCGTGGCCATGTCTACTCCCTCACATGACACATGGCTGTCGCCCTATATTTTTTGTTAAAAAAAATTGTTCAAAAAGTGAGTGTGAGGAGAAACTGACAAATGAAGAGGGGATTCTAAAGCTGTGAGATAGTGAAGCCCATATTCCAAAATTAGACGCCTCCATATCCACTCCGATTACCAATTTCAAACCTCTCTCTCGTTCGATCTTCATTGCTTTCGAGGATTCCTCCAGTCATCAATGAAGGAGGTTTTGTTGATGTATGAATTCCGATTTTCTTCTCTCCAATCTCCATTGATAAATCTGGTTATTGTCGTTGATTGCTCTGTTACTTGAGGTTTTCCGTGAAATGGATAATCGTTTTGTTGTTTTGGAGAAGAAATTGCTATTTTTCTCATGTCTGAATTTCGATTTTCTTCTCTCCAATCTCCATTGATAAATCTGGTTTCTGTCGTTGATTGTTTTGTTTCTTGAGGTTTTTCGTGAAATGGCTATGTGTCTGATCGTTTAGTTGTTTCTCGATGGTCCTGTTCTCAGACTCTATTGTTCATGTGGTTTGAATTTTAGCCTCCTTAGAAGCAAGGTAAAGTCTTAGAAGACCAAGGTAATAGACAATGTGACCACTATAAAAAAAAAAAAGGGTCATAGACACTCTCATCACTATAAAAACAGGATCATAAACTATGTAACCAAAAGAAAACCCTAGGATAAGGGAAGCACAAAGGTTAATGAGAAGCCAAAATACATGTGGTTACAGTTCTCCTTTAATATATATGAATCAGTAAGATGGTCAAAGACATTTTCACCACTATAAAAACGGGGTCATAGACATTGTAACCACTACAAAAACAAGGTCATAGACACTGTCACCACTATAAAAACAGAGTCATAGACACTGTAGCTTAAGGAAAACCCTAGGATAAGGGAAGCAAAAGCCCTATAGGGTCGTCAATGGTGTCACCACTGTAAAAATAAGGTCATAGCTAGATGTCGTAACCAAAATTAAAACAGTGTCATAAATACTGTCATCAAAGGTCATAAACGTTGTAACCACAATTAAAATAGTATCATCAATGGTGTCACCACCTTAATCAATGAAAATCGGTATCACAACTGGTGTAAGCAAAATAAAAACATGTGTCATCAATGGTTTGAGTTTTGAAAATGAAGAATACTTAGTCAAATACAAGGCAATTATTTCCTTGGCACGATATGGCATCAATGTTTAGTTAATTATGGGCTATTGAGAAGCCAAAATATATGTGGTGATGGTTCTTCTCTAATATATGAATGGGTAAGAGGGTCATAGACGTTGTAAGCAAAATAAAAATAGGGTCATGGACATTGTCATCACTATAAAAACAGGGTCATAGACACTGTAATCAAAAGGAAAACCCTATAGACGTTGTAGCCAAAAATAAAACAGCTTTATAGACAATGTAGCCACTATGAAAAAAGAGTCATAGACACTGTAATCAAAGGAAAACCCTAGGAAAAAAGAAGCACAACCCTTATAGGGGCTAATGAGAAGCCGATATTCATGTGGTGACAGTTCTCCTCTAATATATGAATGGGTAAGATGGACATATATAGACGTTGTACCCAATGTTAAAACAGGGTCATAGACCATGTAATCACTAAAAAAAGGGACAAAAACATTGTAACCATTATTAAAATAAGGTCATAGACACTTGTAATAAAAAAGAAAACCCTATGATTAGGGAAGCACAAACCCTAAAGGGGCTGATGAGAAGCCAAAAGAACATGTGATGTACAGTATGGTTTAGGGTTTAGGTTTAAGTCTTTAGGGCTTAGGCCCAATCCATAAACCCTAACTCCTAAACCCTAAACCCTAAAATCTTAAGTACAGTACGTTGTTAAGAGATGATTACTGTCACCAAATGGAAAATCCCAGGACAAGGTAAGCATAAACCCTAAATGGGCTAATGAGAAGCCAAAAGACATTAGGTGGACAGTTCTCCTTCAATATATGAATGGGTAAGAGAGTCATAGACACTGTCACCACTATGAAAACAGGATAATAGACATTGTCACCACTATAAAAACCGGGTCATAGACACTGTCACCACTATGGAAAAAAATTCATAGACATTGTAATCAAAGGAAAACCCTATAGACATTGTAACCAAAATAAAAACAGGGTCATAGACATTGTCACTACTATAAAAACCCTACGACAAGGGAGACACAAACCCTATAGGGGCTAATGAGAAGCCAAAATACATGTATGGACAGTTCTCCTCTAATATATGAAAACGGGTAAGAGGGTCATAGACGCTGTAACCAAACTAAAAACAGGGTTATAGACATTGTCACCGCTATAAAAACAGAGTCATAGACATTGTCACCACCTATATCAGCGGTGACAACAATTGTTTTTTCATCATTTTTTTTAACGAGGTGAGTTTCACTTGTAAAAGCATTTGCATGAATTTCAATACAAACAGAACTATGAAAACAACAAACAAATACAATTTAATAAACTACCTAATCTGCTAATCCGTCTTCATCTAACATAAGTCAAGACAAGAGACAATAAGACATGATGGACATAGATGAATTAAAAACATATAACAAAGATACTGAGAGGCATAAGAACCACTTTCAATTGGCATCCTTGAGGCTTCATGATGAACTTTAGAAATACGAAGTATTCTTGAACAAAGACAAATATGGAGTACTCTTGAACAGAGACATAAGAAAGCAGTGGCGGACCTAGGGGGGATCCTAGGGGGTTACGTGACCCCCTCCCCATCCGACAAATTACCTAGGTGTATTCTCCTCGTCGATGGCTTCATTTTGATATATAATACGCCCTAATCCGGCATCTGAGTAAAAAGTTATGAATGTTTGAAAATTACAGCAGTATTAATCATTTTAGTTTTATTTCAATATACTATAATACTTTAATATTTTACTTAAATTGACATTCACATATTATAATTCATTTCGAGATCTTCGAAACCATAGGTTATATTACTTATTTTGAGAATATGATAAGAAGTTACGCAAGTTTAATTTTTTTTATATCTAGTTATACATTATTACATGTTAATAATGCAATGTTTATTTATTGCGTTTTATGTCTTTATTTTTCATTTTTTATCCTTATTTACGTATTATATATTTGTAGTATTTTCGAAATCATAGGTTGACACTAGTTTGTACTATTGATCACCTTGTACTTTGCGATTTTTTTCTCGATCTTATTGTCGACTACCATGGTGACCCCCCGCTAAAAACTTTCTGGGTCCGCCACTGCCTATAAGAACCACTTTCAATTGACATCCTCGATCCGGGCTAATGAGAGGCTGGAGGCGACGACCATGAGGATGGTGGTGATCTCGCAGACCTTCTTGCGGCCTACCTAATATAAATTAAAAAAATGCAGTCACTTTTCTAACATACAGCCATGAACAATCCGAACTGCATCTCCTTGATTAGGCTCTGGGTGGAGATTTGTCGATCTTACAAACAGACGCAACACTCCTCCTTCGATTCAAACCTCGATCCATCAATTGAACGCTACCGACCGGCCTCCTCAACTCCACAACGATCTCCGCAAAAGCTCAAAACCTTGAATCGGCAACTCGAAATCCGCGATGCTCCATTTCTATGTCCGATGATTTCAGAGAGGTCCTCCGCTACCACAAAGATCCAACAAGGTTGATCGACGAAAGAGATCAGCCATGGGAGAAACGGAAGAGAGATAGAGAATGAAAGTGTGGAATCGGAGATAATCGAGATGCGAAATCACCATCTTTGAGAAGCCTCTTAATCTTCTTAATTGATCTCCTTCTCTTCCTATCCAGGATCAAAAATGGATTGCGAGATGGAGATCGAGAGGCTTGGTTGCAGATGCAGTGACGAACTGAGGATGAAGAGAATCATGGGCTCTTCCGGCATATCCGAGACGAAGGAGAATGAGCGGATTCACCCAGATCTGACCGAGAAAAACCTACAAATCAAGGGGAGGGTAAATTTTCTAGCAAAGTCAAAATGCTTGGACAATTTCTAAATGAGATATTCTAAAAGGCCTTTGGGCCAAATTTCTACTATATTATTATAGATATAGATGTATTAAATCAAATACAAAACAAATAATAGCTAGAGAAAAATGAAAGGGAAAGAGAGCGCCGACCATGGAAACCCTACCCCGGACCCCCGCCGTTTCCAACCCAGTCGGAACCCTAGCCACCAACCTGAACTCCGACAGCCCAAATCCGCCCAAAAATCCACCGGATCCGCCACCAACAGCAAAAACCGAGCCAGATTCAGCCCCTATTCAAAAGCCATTATCTCCAAATTGGGGAAAATACCTAAATCCTTCATAAATCCCATCCAGGAAAGGTTCGCAAACAAGAAGGAGAAGAAAATCAGATGGACTAAAGCCATCCAAACTCAAGCAAAGAAAGACAGACACAAAAGAAGAAAATGGTGGAGATTCAAAAGAAGAAAAAGAAAAATGGCTAGCTGTTGGAGGCGGTCTTTTCGAGCCTGGCAGCGGTGGCTGTCGGTGCTGGAGGCGGGTGGCGGGCGGTTTCCGCTGGACGGCGGGGTCCCTTCCCGATCCCGGTGGCGTGGGGTGTTGGGGTGCGGTTTCGGCTCACTTCTTTCGGCCTCAGGCTCTCTTCCGACGCTTCTGCTCCTGTTTGCCGGTTTCAGGTTCTTTCTCCCCTTCAATCTTTACAAAGATACCTGTCTAGTGTACTGTCATCCTAATGAAAATTTAGTTGTGCATTATCTCCTGAATACCCTTGAAAATATATGTGAATCTGCGAAAAAATTTGAGGTTAAAAAGTTCAATATCCTCTATCGAAAGGTGTGTACTCTGTCGGGGGTGCCTTCTATCTATAATTCCAGGATTAGAATGGGAAGTCTAGAAAAACAGATTGAATGCTGGATGAAACACATTTTTCATATGATTTGGTTATGCGAAAAAAGTTCTTTATGTCTGAATCTGTGTGTGCTGTATTTGAGCCCCAAGCAAGTGTCTTGCCTTGAAAAAACAATCCATATTGACAAAATTAGGAATCCAGACCGAAATGACAAGCACAACCTACTGAATGCTGGGTCAAAGATGACCACTCTTGAACCAAGAAGAAAAGAATCAAAAGATGTTGCCAAATCTGATGGTTTTGGACAAAAGAACCCAGTTCTGAAAACAGCCTATGTAATGTTAGAATTTCTTTCAATGATCTGCTTTTGGTTTCAAATACTACAAAACCCAATTGAACTTTCTAACATTGAATCTAGCAAAACGAAAGGGAACCCTTGGAGCCAAAAGAACCCTCTGGTGAAGATCCCTCAAATGAATGGAATCCAAAGCAGGAAGATCACAAATGAACAAACGAAAATCGAACAAGAAAATGAAGAACCCATTGGCGGAATAAAGCAGAGAAAGGTCTTGAGGGGACTAAATTTTAATCCTCTCAGCCCTCTTTTCGATCCGATGAATCAGGAACAGAGATCAAGAATGGAGAATCCCAATAGAAGAAACCGAATTGGGAAGGACCAACAACTGCAAATCAGGTACCCTCGGTCCCATATTTCACTCATTCGACCCTATTATACTTGTTTTGAATGGTTTGGGCACCATCGATCCTTTGGTATAGAATCTATAATGAACTACGGGAATGAGAGGAAAAGATTAATCCACTACAACGAGGACCTGTGCATAAAGTGCTTGGGGAATGCAAGGAAAAATCTTAATAGAAAATATTACAAGGATATAAACCCTTTAGAAAGGGTAAAAAAAGATTTTGAGAATCAATACCAAAACCAAGAAGCATAAATGATATTTGGAAAAAAAACCCTATCTCCATTCAAGGATATCAAAATGACTAAGTTTAGCTACATATTTTGCTTTGCAAAACTCTTGTTAGTGAATAAAACCCACATGGAAAAACAAACCTCGACAAATAAAAAATTGACCAAGAGTTATGAAAACTGTTTAAAGGTAAATTCTTCTTCTAGGATTTATTTCAATCCTACTCTGATTAAAAGAGCAGCGATATATCGAACCCAAAGAGACCGAACGAGTATTGAAACTCATAGAGAAACAAACACAAATTGGGAAAACATGCATAAACAAATCAAACTCATACAAATAGAACGAAAAAGGATATGGAAAAAACATGTATATATAATAAAATCACAACAAGAATACCAAGAAAAGGAAAGAAATGAACCAAAGTATATCTATCAAATAAATGAAGATTAGTACATGGAATGTGTGCGGAATCGCACGTAAAAATCTCTGGACTGAAATTGACACCTTCTGTAAAATAGAAAACATTCAAGTGATGGCGCTCATAGAAACCAAAACAGATCGAATGCCGGATGAAAAAATTTGGCGAACACCAGGTTTTGATGCAATTGAATGGATCCCCGCGATAGGCCGGGCGGGGGGTATATGCGTTTTATGAAAAAATCACCAACTACATAATGAGAAAATTGAAATCGTTCGAAAGGAAAAACGATTTGTTTCGCTGAAAATCTCACTCCCCCACATCTCCTTCTCCTTCTTTCTTTGTATAATTTATGCTCCACCAAATGAGGCAGACAAAACTGAATTCTGGGTTTCCCTTATAGAATACATCAAGGGGCTCAATTTTCCATCCATTGTCATGGGGGATTTCAATGAAATTAAATCGACAACCGAAAAGAAGGGGGGATGTACCCATGTGCAGAGCAGATTTCAAAGACTCACGAATTTTATCAACGAGTGTGAACTATTGGAAATCCCCACGAAGGGAAATGAATTCACTTGGAGGCGAAACAAGACTGATATAAACAACATTTATGAGAAACTTGATAGAACCCTTGTGCACCCTGAAATCTTACAAAAATTTCAAAATCTGGCTACAACTAACCATGCGTTCACAACTTCGGACCACTGTCCAATTTCACTAGAAATTAAAGATGAATTAAACCACAAAGGTAAACCCTTCAAATTTGAAAAAATTTGGCTAGCAAGACCAGACTACAAAAATATTGTGAAACAAGCTTGGAGGACAAATGTTACTGGATCACAAATGTTTAACCTAGTACAAAAAACTCGTCGACTAAAAAGACTCACAAAAGATTGGAATAAAAGAACATTTGGAAATATTTTTTCCCAACTCAAAGATATAGAAACTAAGTTAGTGGACATACAAAAAGACAGCAACACAAACAGGAATACAAATGACACTATCCAAGACAGACTTCTACGGAAAAAAGAAAAACTATTAGAATTCCATAAGATCTACTGGAGTCAAAGAGCAAAATCTAAACATTTAAAGCTTGTCGATACGAATTCGGGGTATTTTCATAAAGTTGCAACCGGAAGAAGGAACAGGAAAATAATAAGAAATATAACAACTGCAGAGGGAACCCAAATTGTAGGAGAAGATAATATTGCATCAGAAATAAAGAAAGACTTTGAAAAACGATTTAGAAAAGAGAGTATAAACCAAGAACTCTTAAATGAGTACCTCAATCTTATCGGAACAGAAATCACACCTACGGACAACGAGTTTCTAACGAAAAGGGTATCAAACCAGGAAATAAAAAGAGCAGTCTTTGCAATTGGGAAGAACAAATCCCCAGGACCTGACGACATGATTGCAGAATTCTACCAAACCTACTGGGAAATCGTTGGGCCGGACGTCACAAGAGCTATCAAGAGTTTTTTCCACTCTGGGAGGATTCTAAAACAAATAAACCATACTTTTATCTCACTTATCCCTAAGTGTGACAACCCGAACTCGACAAACCACTACAGACCAATAAGCCTTTGCACAACTGTCTATAAGATAATTGCGAAGATCTTAGCCGACAGATTAAAACAAGTACTTGGGAAAATCATCCATCCCCTGCAAGGGGCTTTTGTAACTGATAGAGCAATTCAGGATAATATCCTAATTGCACATGAAATATTTCACTCATTCAAAAACAGGAGAGGAAAAGAAGGTTGGATAGCCGTGAAACTTGACATGGAAAAGGCCTACGACAGGGTAGATTGGAACTTTCTCTTCCAGGTGTTAACAAAATTTGGTTTTGATCAACGATTCATCTCTTGGGTTGAAGCGTGTGTCAAAACCGTTTCTTTCTCAATCCTCGTAAATGATGGACCAACTGAGGTTTTCCTTCCTGAAAGGGGACTTCGCCAAGGAGACCCGATTTCTCCACACCTTTTCATTTTAGGCGCGGAGATCCTAGCGCGAGCTTTACAAGCTCAAAGCAATGAATCCAGAAAAACGATAGGCTTTGAAATTACTAGACATGGAACCAGAATACCTTTCTTATCTTTCGCAGATGATATAATGATATTTGCAAAAGCAAACTCAGAATCGTGTAACCAGATTAGAAGAATTATTGACGACTATTGTCAAATGTCAGGACAAAAGGTGAACTTCAATAAATCAGCCTTTCAAGTTACTCCAGGAGTCTCGACCCAACAAAAACAGACAATCCAAAGTATCCTTCACATCACGAGTCTAGCAACACTTGACAAATATCTTGGATGCCCAATTATAAACGGTAAGGTGAACAGAGACACTTTTGAAGAAACGATAGTCAAAAGCAAGGCACAACTTACAAAATGGAAGGCAAATGGATTATCCCAACAAGGACGAACAATTTTGATAAAATCAAATCTCGCAACAAAACCAAATTTTATCATGCAGAGCTTCATGCTCCCGACAGGAATCCACAAGGAACTGGACCAAATTAACAGAGGATTCTTTTGGAATAAAGATCACACCTATAAACCACTTATAGGATGGGACAAAATATGCAAACCCAAACGCTATGGAGGATTGGGACTAAATAAATCAAAGGACATCAATAAAGCATTACAAATGAAACTCCTCTGGAAAATTCTTGCTGAACCAGAAAACTTTTGGATTCAAATTATAAAAGAAAAATACCTCAAATCCGAATTCCTATGGAACTATAACAAAAAAAGAGAATCCTCTTGGCAATGGAGAAAACTTATGGAAATAAAAGAGGAATTCTGCACAGAACTTATTTGGCAAGTAGGAAATGGAAAAACAATTAGATTCTGGATAGATGAATGGATAAAAGGCATTAAATTAAACGACTATAAAATAACATCAGATCCTATTGACCCAAATGAAAAAGTTGAAAAATTTATGGGACCAGACAAACATTGGAAGTTAGAGGAACTTCGTGCTCTTCTTCCAGATAATATTATTGACAAAATCAAAACCACAAAAATCCCACTAAATGAAATAGAAGATCGACTGTATTGGAAACCTAGTAGAAATGGGTGGTTCACCACAGCATCAGCGCTGGAAACCATTACAAAAACTCAAACAACTCTAGACCAACATACACAGTGGATTTGGAACTTGGACTGTTTTCCAAAGGTAAAAAACTTCCTTTGGAAGCTCGTTATGAATGGATTACCCACTAAGAAAAGACTTGCCGGGAAAGGGGTTGCAGTTCCCCTCCCGTGCAGTTTATGCGATCACAATGACGAAGACATTGAACACATTTTTATAAATTGTCAATACACAAAGGAACTCATTTGGAAAATAGACCAACAAATTGGAAGGACAATTCAAAACACACAAACAAGAGACAAAAATATGAAAGAAATTACAACAGAGATCTTTGCGAAGCTGACTGCAACACAAAAAACAAAACTTGTCATTATTTGGTGGAGCGTGTGGACAATTAGAAATAAGATTATTTTCGATGATCAGGGGTTTGCTAACAGAATAAAGCAGGAGCAATACATAAAATATCAATTACTACAATGGGAAGAATCCAAAAGACAATTCTGGGAAGATACAGATCAAAAGAAAAATGTCACACCACCGATTCAAAGAAGAAGGAAAAATTTAAGATGGCAAAAGCCCGTTGCTGGAAGTTTCAAATTAAATTTCGATGCTTTTGTGCTGTCTTCTGGCGAGGCTTCGACGGGTGTTGTTATTCGCGATGATCATGGCTCCGTCATTTATTGCAGGGTGTTGTGAGCTGAATCTGCCACGTTTTACAGCAAAGTTTATATCGATTTCTGCAAACATTTCATTCATTTGGGTTAAGATAATACAGAATCTATGTGGCTTATGGTTATTTGCCAAATTATGGAATCTACACCAGTTTCTGTTTAAATCGCAGAATTCGAGGCATTTTACAGCAATTCTAAGGAAGGTCGGAAAAGCTCGGAAATCCACTACAGAAGTCCAAGTTTAAAGAAGCAGCGGAACCAGTCGAATCAATCTGAGAGTCAAGGTTACTCGATCTCGGGTAGACCTTACTCGATCTCGACGAGCATGTCCGAGCACTACCTTGTTGACCAGGAGCAACGTCGAGAGCCAGACCAACCCAGCTCCGGAACCCAACTCGATCTCGACAAAGACCTAGTCGAGATCGACGAAGTCCAGTGTCACACCCAGAGTCGACGAGGAGAAGAGCTGATCGAGAAGCCGAGGACGAGAAGCCGAGCACAATCCTAGTCGACCTCGACGAACCCTTGTCGAGATCGACGAGCCACCCAGCGCCTCCGAGTCCGTGCCGAAGAGAAGTTGCTCGACCAAGAAGTTCACACCCCAACTCGACGAACCCTTGTCGAGATCGACGAACCCTTGTCGAGGTCGAGTAGCCCAGAGCACCTGTCCGAGTCCAAGTCGAGGAGGAGTCCTCGACACCACCAGAGAGCCATCTTCGACCACCCTCTAGTCGATCTCGAGGAGACCTTAGTTGAGATCGACGAGCGCCAGGAACCCAGATCCGAGCCTGTCGAGAAGATCTAGCCGAGAAGTCCAGTCGACAATGAATCCTACTCGAGGTCGACGAAGCCCTTGTCGATGTCGAGTAGACCCAGTTTCCGCAGACGATTCGACGTGAGCAGTCCGAGTAGAATTTGGAATCCTTGGGCATGAAGGAATCCGAGAATGGCCGAGATCTATCCAAAGTTGATCAAGATCTATCATCATGGAAGGAAATCTATCAACACATGAAGACTTACCTAGTTTAGAATTATCTTTTCCTTTTAAGATTTAATTCCTTTATTGCTTTTATTTATCATTAAGCTTTTAGATATTACTTTTATTTATAGATAGAAGATTCTATCCTTGATTAGCGAGGTTTGATCACTATAAATAAAGCCCTAGGGGCCCAGTTTTAATCATTCAATTTCAGAGACAATTAGTTAGTTACATAAAGAAGAGATTGTACGTTTGAGTTTATTTTATACAAGTTAGTTTCTTTTCATCAATCAATATTGGCGATTGCGATGAGGCGTGAGTAGTCCACCCACTTCTGGGGCTGGGGTGAGCCCGACGGTGGCTATGTGAGGCGATGCGGTAAAGGTCAGATCTTTTTGTGCAATTCGTCTTCTATCCCTATGAGCATGATTCTTTTGCGAGAGTTGAAGGTGATCCTTGTTTGTATTATTGAAGCGAAAGTGATCTTAATGCAACTTGGATTAATTATGTGAAAAGGGTTAGTAACAATTAGGGTTTATGCGAAAGCCTCTATATGCCTATTTGTTAATAACGAAAGTTATTTGATGGAAAGCATGATCTTTTATGCCTTTATGTGTCACTTTGCATGGTTATCGTTGTGGTGTTGATACCCTGGCTTTGGAAGTCTTTTATTATATTGAGTTTATTTCTGTCAAAAATCTGAGTTTTGGGTTCGAATTTGCAATTTATGTTTTTTGCATTCTAGTCGATACAGAGGAGAGCTTGTCGAGATCGAGTACAGCTGTAGTCGATCTCGAGTAGGGTCTGGTCTATCTCGAGTTGAGTTTTCTTCTGTTGTCGTCGATTTTCACTTTCTGTTTTCTGTCGACTTGCTGTTGTCGATCTCGAGTTGACTGTGGTCGAGATCGACTAGCCTTTGCTTTGCTTTTATTTGCTGCTTTGCTTTGTCTTTTCTGTCTTTGTTTAGTTCATTGCTTTTGTTTGTTATTTTCTGTTTTATTTCTGTTTCTTTCCTTTTCTTTCTGTTTCTGTCTTTTCTGTTGCTTGTCTGTGAGATCTGTTGCTACCTGAGAACTGCTGACGTGCTTCCTCGTAGATTCGATCCTGACTATTCTCTTACTACAACGGGAGGAAGTCTTGTATTTATTTGCTGAGACAGGGAAGTCAGTCTGATCTTTATTTTATATTTATTTCATACTTGACCATCCTCCTGCAACAACAAATTGGCGCCGTTGCCGGGGAAGCTATCAATCGCGCCTTAGGTAGTCAGTTCACACTGTTTCTTTGAGTTAATTTGCAGGTGTATGCGTCGTTCTGGTCAAACACCTGAGTTTGACGCTTTAGACGAACCGGAACGCCTTTTTCACATCAGAGCTAAACTACAAAGAGCCATGGCGGCCGCTGAAACACAGGAACAGCTGATCGCAAGGCTTACAAGGGAATTGGCCGCTAAAGATGCTGCTATCGCCGCTGAGAAAGCAGCAAGGGAACAAGCACAGGCTGAGCTTGCCCAGTACCCGACCACGGCAGAGGACTATATGCACCCAACTCTCGTCGTGCCTGAATCGGCGATTCTAATCCCTGACAACTCTTTTGAAATTCGCACTCAATTTCTTATAGAGCTTAAAAATAATGCCTTTTATGGTAGATTTAATGAGTGCCCTCTTGAACATATTACAAACTTTTCTGACATGTGTCGTACTCTTGCTGAAGGTACAACCCTGGAATATGTCAAGATGAAATCTTTTCGCTGGTCTCTCGCTGGGCCTGCACTGAAATGGCTTGAAGGGCTGAAAGCAAGATCACTCACAACCTGGGCCCAAGTAGAGCAAGAGTTTCTGAACAAATTCTTCCCACCCGCCAAAACAGCACATCTCCGCCAGAAAATCACCGCCTTCAAACAGAAGCAAGGGGAACCGCTGGCAAAGGCATGGGAGCGCTACAAAGAACTTCTGCGATCTTGCCCTACTAATGGACAGCCACCCTACGTCATTCAGGAGATATCCTTCAACTCTCTTGATCAGGTCACTAAGGATAGAATCAACCATTATACTCGCTATGAGTATCTGACAATGCCGCCAAGTGACGCATGGGGAGTGCTAGAGAAGCTCACTACCTACGACAACAAGTATGGGTCTACTGCAACCTATGAAGAGAACCCATACGCCAGGCCAGCACCATCCATGCCCCTATATGATCCCCCTAAGGAGATTGATCCAGATGTTAGGGAGCAGTACTACAGAGACCAGAATAAGAAGCTCATCAAACAAGTAAAGTATCTCTCTGTCAACCAGCCTTGCATTGAATGCGGATCGCAGCGGCACACCACTCCTGAGTGCCCACACACAGAGCAAGTCAGGATGGTAGAGCACCAAGAGGACGTAGCTTACGCAGGGGGTCCTAATCGCTACATGGGGGACCAAAGGTTTCAGCAACCACAATGGAACCAAGGTGTCCCTAGGAACCCCCCGCCCTACAGAGCTCCAGGACATCCGGAAAGGGACCAGAAAAAGGATGATATACAGACAGTCCTGGAAGAAATACGGAGAAACCACTCAAAAACTAGGCAATCCTTCAACTCCGTCTATACTCAGATGCAAAGTGTCAACTCTAGGCTTGGGGAAATTGATATCTGGCGGAAATCAGTTGATACACAGATTGGTCAGCTAGCAGCGGGAACCCCCAGACAGTCAGGTGCACTCCCTGGATCTTCTGAACCAAATCCTAAGGGAAAGACTGGACACATCGCTGCTGTAAAACTCAGAAGCGGCCATCAACTGCAAGAGCCAGAGGTCGAAAAGCAGCAGAACAACGAGGAACAGCAAGTCGACATCGACCAGGGCCTAGTCGATCTCGAGGAGGGTCTAGTCGACCTCGGGGAGAAACTTCCAGAGTCGTCGTCTGCACCACACAGCAACTCGACAGCACCAAATCTAGTCGAGATCGACAAGATCTGTAGTCGATGTCGAGGAGCCCCTTGTCGACATAGAGCAGCCTGCAGCACCTCCGACGTCTGTTCTGGCTCCGACTCAGAAAAAGAAGCTGCCTTTCCCCACAAAATCTCCAAAGGACCCGGCAGAAAAGAAATTTCAGCGCTTCATCAAGATGCTTCAGAAGCTCAACGTCACCATCCCCTTCACAGAAGCTCTCAATGAAATGCCATCTTATGTCAAGTTCCTGAAGGAGATTTTGAGCAAAAAGCGATCGATGGCAGAAATCACAGAGGAGTGCAGCCATCTGGACATATTGGAGAAGAGGCCGGATCCAGGTAAGTTTGCTATAACTATTGGGTTTGGTCCATACAAAATTAATGCCTTATGTGATCTTGGAGCTAGTGTGAGTATAATGCCTTTAACAATTTGGTCCAAGATTAAGATAGGTGCCCTAGAGCCTGTGGATGCTCGACTTTACATGGCCAACAACACGGTGGTCATTCCAACAGGCATGGTGGACAATGTGCCAGTACAAGTAGGTAAGTTCTTTGTCCCTGCTGATTTCCTAGTTGTTGATATGCAAGAGGACCCTGCTTGTCCAATTATTCTAGGAAGACCCTTCTTGGCGACGGTGGATGCCAACATAAGCGTAAGGAAAGGAGTGCTCACCTTCAACATCAGCGATGAGGTAATTGAGTATTCCTTTAATAAAATTGAAAGGCATACAGGTCCAATGGAAGAGGTCAAATCTATCTCAGCTGGCTACATCACCTGCGGGGAACCTAAGGTCAGAAATATGACCCCTGAGGAGCTGGAAAAGAGGGACATAGAAGCCCAGGTGGAGGAGATCATGGCAATCCTCAAGGAGAACACAGAGAATCCAATCGACACAGATCAAGGTAAGTCTTTATGGATTAATTATTTTTCGGATGCCTTGACAGGAACTAAGTATGGGGTCAAGATCGACCAAGACTCCTCGACATCGAGGACCTTAGTCGATCTCGACCAGACCAAGGAGACTCCACCAGCACCAGCCTCGTCGAGCGGCCAGACGGAAGCAGAACCCTACTCGATCTCGAGTAAGCTACTCGAGATCGACCACCACTCGGCCAACTCGACTTCGCCTTCTTCGACGATGACGACGCCCGAGCCAACATCGTCCTCGATCTCGACCAGACTAGTCGATGTCGACTACGACCTTGATGTCCCAGCACCGTCTTCCTCGACACAGACTCCACCAGACGGACCATCCTCGTCGATCTCGACTAAGCTTGTCGAGATCGACCACCACCCGACTCCACCAGATCCTTCTTCCTCGACACTGGAGCCACCAGGAGCGGAGCCCTACTCGAGATCGAGTAGCCTTGTCGAGATCGACAAGCCCTGTCCTTCGTCGACTTCCGCATCTTCGAGCAGACCACCACCAGAACCAGCATCCTCGTCGAGATCGACTAGCCCTAGTCGAGATCGACCAAACACAGTGGTCCCCGATTCCGTCTCTGCGAAGGTAAGCCAAGGTATGGATCTTTCTTCTCCTATTTCCATTAAAGATCTATCTATACATGGGAGAGGTTTGCCTTGGTATGTGCGCTTATGTAGGATATCCAATGATGAGCCCAAGGAATATGAAGTTGGAGACAAGCTCTATGTCTCTAAATCAAAGGATCATTGGTTCCCCAACAAATTCAACAAGAAGCGGATGGGGCCTTTCGTGGTGAACAAGATCCATTTTGGAGGATTACAGCTGATGGACAAGAATGGAGTACTATTTGAGGCCCAAGCTACATGGGCCCTGCAAATGCCACCTTGAGCTAAATGGAAAAGTCGGCCTAGCGACTATAAAATCTAGAGCATGTACATAGACTTTTTAGGACTTTTGAGACTTTGTTGCTTTTGTTTTTTTTGTTTTGAAACACTTTTAGTTTGCTATTATGGGTATATGTCTTCCATACTTTTCAGGTCCATGGATAGAAGCAAGCTACATTCAGACTCGGCCCAGGATTCTTTTATTCGACAGTTTGAGGCCCTGCACACCTGTCTAGTGAGTTTCTTTCTTTACCCTTGTTTTTATACAGTGAGGACACTGTAATGTTTAAGTATGGGGTGGGGGAAGGGCTTACTTTATGCATATTTGCCATATTTGACATTATTTGTGCATTATTTCTTAGAATTGCTACATGGCTATTTTGGAATGCATTATTGATTTATGTGCTTATATGCATGTGTTCCAAAGTTTGAGAAAAATGACCCCATTGAAATTTTTGAAATAATGTCATGGAAGCTTATATTGAACTCGACGATGCAAAATTAGATTCATTAGAAATATAGCATGAAATTGCCTAGTAAAGGGAAGTCACAATGAAGTACATATTTTAGATGAAAACCATGAAAGGAGGTAAAATTTGAAGTTGCTTTTGACATGTTGCATGATAAGATGATGGAGGACTTTATATTTCCATACATGCTCATTGTGTATATCCTAGCCTTACCTATGCTTATGCATCACAAAAAAGCCATAATATGCCTTATTTCAATTATTGCTCCACATGATCTAAATATTTCCATTCTTTACCTTATCCGGGGATTATGTTGAGAATGATGTTACATTATGGAGATTGTTATATGGTTGTTGTGTTTATCATTATTGGAGTTTGGAAGGAAATTGTTTGAATTATATGGAAAATTTAATGAGTGAAAGAAAATCCAATCACCTCAGGAGATAAAGGTAGATTGACCCTGCTCTCTGAGATAATAGTTTGGAGAGATGGGACACATTGTGAGGAGTCCAAAGCACTAAGTATCCGGGGCCATTCATGACACCCATGTTTGCGACTCGCGAGAAGGCAGTGCTAAGGTTAGAGAGGTAAAAGCATTATTATTGAGAAAAAGCATTATGAAAGGTGATGAATCTTATGGAGAAAGAATGTGGTATGAAATTCAGTTTGGAAATACTCCATTTCCCCGGATCATTAGCACCACATTGCCAAAAATTGCCCACCTTTAGCCTTTTACCAAATCTACTCCTTCATGAGCTTAAATTAAAGTCCTCTTGATTATTAATGCTTTGTCACATGAATTGTTTTTGCATAAACCTCCTTTTTGTGAGTAGATGTTGCTTTTAATTGCACATGCATAGATTTGTGACACTAGTACCTTTTCGAGGATGATAATTGATTGCAGGGTTATATGAGAATGAATCTAATATGTTGAGAGTTTGAATTCTTCCCCTAAATGACAATTAAAAGTATTGTTTGAGGACAAGCAAGCTTAAGTATGGGGTGTTTGTTGTGAGCTGAATCTGCCACGTTTTACAGCAAAGTTTATATCGATTTCTGCAAACATTTCATTCATTTGGGTTAAGATAATACAGAATCTATGTGGCTTATGGTTATTTGCCAAATTATGGAATCTACACTAGTTTCTGTTTAAATCGCAGAATTCGAGGCGTTTTACAGCAATTCTAAGGAAGGTCGGAAAAGCTCGGAAATCCACTACAGAAGTCCAAGTTTAAAGAAGCAGCGGAACCAGTCGAATCAATCTGAGAGTCAAGGTTACTCGATCTCGGGTAGACCTTACTCGATCTCGACGAGCATGTCCGAGCACTACCTTGTCGACCAGGAGCAACGTCGAGAGCCAGACCAACCCAGCTCCGGAACCCAACTCGATCTCGACAAAGACCTGGTCGAGATCGACGAAGTCCAGTGTCACACCCAGAGTCGACGAGGAGAAGAGCTGATCGAGAAGCCGAGGACGAGAAGCCGAGCACAATCCTAGTCGACCTCGACGAACCCTTGTCGAGATCGACGAGCCACCCAGCGCCTCCGAGTCCGTGCCGAAGAGAAGTTGCTCGACCAAGAAGTTCACACCCCAACTCGACGAACCCTTGTCGAGATCGACGAACCCTTGTCGAGGTCGAGTAGCCCAGAGCACCTGTCCGAGTCCAAGTCGAGGAGGAGTCCTCGACACCACCAGAGAGCCATCTTCGACCACCCTCTAGTCGATCTCGAGGAGACCTTAGTCGAGATCGACGAGCGCCAGGAACCCAGATCCGAGCCTGTCGAGAAGATCTAGCCGAGAAGTCCAGTCGACAATGAATCCTACTCGAGGTCGACGAAGCCCTTGTCGATGTCGAGTAGACCCAGTTTCCGCAGACGAGTCGACGTGAGCAGTCCGAGTAGAATTTGGAATCCTTGGGCATGAAGGAATCCGAGAATGGCCGAGATCTATCCAAAGTTGATCAAGATCTATCATCATGGAAGGAAATCTATCAACACATGAAGACTTACCTAGTTTAGAATTATCTTTTCCTTTTAAGATTTAATTCCTTTATTGCTTTTATTTATCATTAAGCTTTTAGATATTACTTTTATTTATAGATAGAAGATTCTATCCTTGATTAGCGAGGTTTGATCACTATAAATAAAGCCCTAGGGGCCCAGTTTTAATCATTCAATTTCAGAGACAATTAGTTAGTTACATAAAGAAGAGATTGTACGTTTGAATTTATTTTATGCAAGTTAGTTTCTTTTCATCAATCAATATTGGCGATTGCGATGAGGCGTGAGTAGTCCACCCACTTCTGGGGCTGGGGTGAGCCCGACGGTGGCTATGTGAGGCGATGCAGTAAAGGTCAGATCTTTTTGTGCAATTCGTCTTCTATCCCTATGAGCATGATTCTTTTGCGAGAGTTGAAGGTGATCCTTGTTTGTATTATTGAAGCGAAAGTGATCTTAATGCAACTTGGATTAATTATGTGAAAAGGGTTAGTAACAATTAGGGTTTATGCGAAAGCCTCTATATGCCTATTTGTTAATAACGAAAGTTATTTGATGGAAAGCATGATCTTTTATGCCTTTATGTGTCACTTTGCATGGTTATCGTTGTGGTGTTGATACCCTGGCTTTGGAAGTCTTTTATTATATTGAGTTTATTTCTGTCAAAAATCTGAGTTTTGGGTTCGAATTTGCAATTTATGTTTTTTGCATTCTAGTCGATACAGAGGAGAGCTTGTCGAGATCGAGTACAGCTGTAGTCGATCTCGAGTAGGGTCTGGTCTATCTCGAGTTGAGTTTTCTTCTGTTGTCGTCGATTTTCACTTTCTGTTTTCTGTCGACTTGCTGTTGTCGATCTCGAGTTGACTGTGGTCGAGATCGACTAGCCTTTGCTTTGCTTTTATTTGCTGCTTTGCTTTGTCTTTTCTGTCTTTGTTTAGTTCATTGCTTTTGTTTGTTATTTTCTGTTTTATTTCTGTTTCTTTCCTTTTCTTTCTGTTTCTGTCTTTTCTGTTGCTTGTCTGTGAGATCTGTTGCTACCTGAGAACTGCTGACGTGCTTCCTCGTAGATTCGATCCTGACTATTCTCTTACTACAACGGGAGGAAGTCTTGTATTTATTTGCTGAGACAGGGAAGTCAGTCTGATCTTTATTTTATATTTATTTCATACTTGACCATCCTCCTGCGACAACACAGGGGTTCCCTGTGTGGTGAGATGTCGGCGGTGAAGGCCGAAGCTCTTGCCCTCCATTCTGGGCTTGTGGCTGCTCACCAACTAGGTATTTCTAGGATCGAGATCGAAGGCGATTGTCTTGCGGTTATTAACGCCATCAATGATGTCTGGAGTTGCCCTTGGGAGATTGAAATGATTATTGCGGATTCAAAGCGTCTTATTCAGAACTTCCAATGCTCCTCCTGTCTGCATGTCTTCAGAGAGCTCAACCAGGTCGCGGACAAGGTGGCTCATCTTCGGCATCAACTCGATGACGTTTCGCCTTCGCATCATCCCGAGCTCCAGGCTCTCGTCCAAAAGGACGCTCTTGGGTGGTGGATCAGCAGGGTCTGACACCGCCCAAATCCTTTCCTTGTATCAAAAAAAAAAAAAAAAGATATAGATGTATTATGTATAAGATTAATTTAAAAAACATCATATTTATTATATATAATTATAGATAAATTTGTACGTTCCTATTAATCAACTTTGATAAGTTTGGATAATACCAAAAATGAAAGAAATAATGTATAATACCAAAAAATGAAAGAAATAATGTATACTTTTATTCTTTGATATATAGATGTATGATGTATCCACGTAGTATTCTTGAACATACGAGTACACCAAATAAGTTTTACAAAATACTTCAAATCTTGAATTGATATAATCGCAATGTTTTCCCCACTGATGAATTCTTCAATCTTTTGCTTAATATGAGACAATTAATTAAGTTTGGGAACATTTCTAAGGATGATTTTGATAAAAGAATGAAATTATACTCAATAAAAAAAATTAAAAAAATTGATGTAAAAATATTCCATTAAATAAATTATATATTAAAACCAGCAAATTATACTAAAATATAAGAAATATTTTGAAATATGAAATGCATGCCTTTCTTTTGTTAGGATCTTCTCTATCTTCGTATGAATCATCCTGTGCAATTGTTCTCAACATCTAAAAATAAAATAATTATAAAATATAGTCAATTACCTTATAAGAAATATAGGAATGAAATTAAAATTCATAAAAAATTACGACTAATTCATAGATAATCAATCAATTAGCTCAATTGACCTAATCAATATTATTAAAAAAAATGGTGTTGGAGGGATAGAAAACAATGTAGAAATGCCCACTCGCACCAAAACTAATTGTGAAAGATGAACATTTTTGAAGATGAACATCCATTGATATGGGAATCAAATTTAAGGGGTGATTGGAGTTTGACAAAATTAAAATAATGAATTTCAGTAGACAATAATAAAATTAATCAAACGGTTACAAAATTCATACATTTGGATGTGTACGCCGTAGTGACAACCTCTTGGCGCATTCGGTTGCTAGACTTGTTCCATCGAATGGTGTCAATTATGTATTTTTTGATTCGTTTTCGCAAGGGATCCTCGACCTTGCGAAGATTGATCTTATTTAATTGACGAAGCCACCTTTATTCAAAAAAAAATCAGATAATTAAAGCAATCAATAGAACCGTTCAAATGTTTATAACTTATATCAGTAATAATGTTTAATTGATACGGAGTAGACAAAGAGATACCTAAAAATATAAAAAAAAAAAAGTAAAAAAACCAAAACTTTCTTTGATTGCGTGTAATTTAATTGAATGTTCAATAAATGGAAAAAAAAACATGTAGACAAATATAGAAGATTATAAATTATTGTTATTAATACATAGTATAGTTTAAAATTAAAAATGCTTTCAATTGAACCTTAAAGTTTAAAATGAGGCATCACTATTTTTTTTAATTTAATACTTATTACTAACAAATATTAAGTTATTAAAAAAGATTAATAAAAAGTTGATATTTTGGAGTATTGTTTTTAGCTTCTTAAAATATGTATTGAAAAGTCAAACGACATATATTTTGGATCGGAGGGAGTAGTATATATATGTGTTATCTTTCTTTCAATTGGTCATTTAACATGCTCGGTTATAGATAAATAGATTAGAGCATAGCTAGATGATCATGTACTACATACATATTATGCCTTTAATAGTGAGAATACATATTATGCCTTTAATAGTGAGAATACATATTATGCCTTTAATAGTAAGAATGTAAAAGGTTAGAAATTTAATTTAGAGTTTGTTTACAATAATAATTAATAGTAGGAAGGGAAAAAAAAAGGTAAATTGGATATACATTAAGGATACACATTTATGAAGGTTTGCACCAGAAATATTTAAAAGATACACAAATTCTTAATTATGAGAAAAAAAGAAATGTATCTTGGCAATGGTCAAAACTGACTTCCCTTATCCCCTCTTTAAATCAGGGCTACGATGGGGAATAGCTAATAGAAAATCCATAAATTTCTGGAAAGATCAGTGGACCGGGGATTCCCCCCTACTGGCGCAAGCTACAACTACAGATTCAATTGACACGAACCCTTTAGTTGGAAACTTTATTATGGAGAATCAAACCTGGGATATACACTACAAAAAAAAAACATATTAGCCACGGACAGTAGCAACGGCATGAGTTTGCCGTGGCCATTGAGTTAGTTTTTGCCACGCCAAAAGCCACGGCAGTGGGTCCGGTTGCTGATTTAGGTAAGGTTTGTTTAATTCCTTTGGAAGTTTCAAGTTTGATGTATCAATCACTGCATTTTTTAATCTACGTGTCTTCACTCTTTATAGTAGCTTGAATTCAGATTGTCTATGTTTGTATTCATCTACTGCACAATCACTTTAAGTAAAACTTTAGGTACGTAATTCGATCATTGGGAAAGTTTTTCCTACTATTTATTTATGTGAATTCTTTGATGGAACTTTGGACCTCTGTTTTAGCATTGATGTTGCAGTGCTTACCATTCATTATTTCTAATTCTATGTGAACTCTGATAAGCCAATCCATTAGTGCTTGCTAGATTTTTTTAAGTCTTCATCATATTTTCCTGCAGGCCCGTCCATTAGGGTGTGCAATCAGCCCAACAGAACAGGGCCCCCATATTTTATGGGGCCCCAACTAATACTCTGTTTATACCTATAATATTTATTGTCATAAATTTCATTTTGTTTTCTTAGCCTAGTGGTAAATGACCCAAGGAATTTTTAAGGCAAGCCCCCAAGCGGGAGTTCGATTCGTAGCACCAGCCTTCAATCAAATTTTGGCCCTTTTTGTTACTGTATATTTTTTAAATCACCCATTCCTTTGTACTGTATACGGAGTATAGTTTTTTTTTCTTGTTTTTTTTCAAATAATTTTTTTTCTTCCAAATAACTCTTCTAATTTGTAAGAAAAACAAATATTTTCCTCATCTATTACTAAATTAGCAATTAACAGTTTGAAAATTTCAACAAATTTTGAATTGTAAATTAAAACATGACTTAGTCAATTAGGATTAAAAATGTGAAAAAATAAAACATATATGTAACAATATAAATATAGTGAGTTAAAATCTAATACTCCGTACAAAGTAGTCCTATACGGAGTATTAAATTTATTTTCGCCTAGTTTTACTATTTTTAAACATTAAAATTTTAAAATATTTTTAATACTAATTTGCTTCATAGTTTGTAATTTTTTATTAAAATTTACTATACACTATGGATTGAACAGAGCCCCCAAAAGTCATTGGACGGCCCTGTTTTCCTGTCATGTAATGCATGTAATGTATATTTTAGATGCATGATATAGGTGCATGGAATTTGTTGCATGTATATTTTAATAAATGCTCTGCAATTGCCAAAATTTTGGGGCTAGTTGTCGAATGAATGCTGATAGAGTTTATTTGTCCATGTGCTACAGTTTGATTTGTGCATTGTTGGATGGTCAAGAAGTAGGATTAATAACAAGTTTCTCTTTGATATACAAATTTTAATTAATTCTATTTTTCTCCAGAGTACTACTATTAATGATCTTTAGGGTGTGCACACTGAAAGGATTCGAGAAAGAGAAGGTGAGCATGTTGTTTCAATTTGATGATCCCTATTTTACAACTGAGTGATATAGTTTTGACCCTTCCAAGACCTTTTTTTTCTTATGGAATTTTATTTTACAACTAAGCAAGAGATATTATTACTGCTTCATTTTATATCTATCTATAAAAGATCTTGAGTTAAGGTCACTTGATTCAACTGAATCAAGCGACTAGAGTTGAATAAATTTCGATGTTTATAAGTTATAACTTTAATATCAAGCAGGAAATGTCATGTTTTTACATATGATATATGCTTTTGCCAATTGTTAAGTTATTTGCCAAGTAGTTGTTTATATATTAATCACATTTGAAGCCTTGCTACCTATTTGATTATTTTTATGTAATTTTCAATTATAGACAAGAAGTGGTCTACCGATAGTCCTTAGAAGATGGAGCTGTCATCTTATCAGACTTGATCGTCTCAAAAGGAGATGTTGAAGCAACTGAATTTGCAGGAGCTGCTGAATGAGAATGCTTACCAGGTTAATAAGGTGAAATTAGGTACTAGGATAAGAATTTTGCTTTGCTTGGCTTTTTTAAGGTTTATTTAAACGATTGAGTAAGATAAAGAGGATGTAAATTTATCTGGGCATGTAGTCGTGGGCATGTAGTCGTGGGCATGTAGTCGTGTACTGTATTATATTTTATTTTTAAAAGAGACTTTTTAGCCCGGGTTGTTCAAACCCGGGCTAAAAAGCAGTGTTTTTTTTTAATTTTCCAGAAATAACTTAGCAACGGCAGCTTGCCGTGGCTAGAAGCTGTAGCCGTTGCTACTCTCTTTTGCCACCACAGGTTTCCCCACGGCTTGTTTCCTGTGGCTACTGGCCTTTTGCCACGGCAGATGGACTTTTAGCCACGACAAACAGCCGTTGCGAATATCTTTTTTTTTTGTAGTGATAAGTAAACTACAAACCACCTTAAACAACCAGATCAGTAGAGAAATGGTGACAAACATAACACAAACGTCAATCCCAAAACATATCCAGCAAGATCGGCTATACTAGGCCCCCAGTAAAAACGGTTGGTTCTCAACGGCCTCTGCCATGGAACTAATAAACAAAACAAAAAACCACTCAGCTTCAGAGCTCTTTTGGATATGGAAGGTGGATGTGTCCCTAAAAATCAAAAATTTCTTGTGGCGCATCTCCAAAAATGGTCTACCAACATCCGCTAAACTAGCCTGCCGTGGTGTAGGTATACCCACTGACTGCCCTTCGTGTGGAATGAATTTTGAAGATATCGACCATTTATTATTCCATTGTCCAACAACATCAATTACACTACAACATCTATTCCCTAAAATCAATAACACCCTCCAAAGAGTTTACGACACCACTTACAACATAACCGAGATACTGTATACTTTACATGCTTCTTTAAGTAAACCACAATTCTCATTTCTTGCCACTGCCTGGTGGTGCTTATGGTATTTTAGAAACAAGACACTTTTTATTAAAATCAAAGCCAACCCAAAAACAATAGCAGCATTTATAAAAGAACAGTTAACTAACTGGGAAAAAGCAAAAATGGATGACCTAAGCATGGATAAGGAAACAGGAAACAAAATGCTAAAACCAGCAAAGACTAGGAAAAGAGTCACAAAATGGAAAAAACCCCAAGGAAAACTGGTGCAAACTAAATTTTGATGGAGCCTTTTCTTCTGACAATCTAGGAACTTATGGATTCATTATCAGGGATTGTCAGGGAAGTACAAGATATGTTGAATCCGGCTCCTCCCCACTCGCCTCAGCAACTGGATCTGAATGCTTTGGCTTGTGGATAGGTGTTCTCCAAGCTGTTGAATTAAATATATCACGTATCTGCATTGAAGGTGATAATGTTAGTATTATCAAAAGCCTCAAGGCAGGTATGTCTTGCAGTTGCGATATAGAGATGCTTCTATCCGACACTCTATGCGCACTGAATATGATTCCAGAATTTGAAGTTGCACATGTATTTAGGGAAGGCAATCAAGTTGCTGATCGACTATCTCATCTAGATTTTGGTTTCTCTGGCTTGACCTTTCCCTCTGACGTTGTCTTGTGCAGTATCATCCGTAAGGATGCTCTTGGCTAGTTGGCTCTGTCAACAGTCAAATTTTTTCCTGTTCAAAAAAAAAATGAAGGTTTGCACACAACTTTTCATGTTACTACTATCATTATATTATTATATTATAGATTATAGATTAGTTTAGCTTGAATTATCAAAGATTCTTCTATATATCTACTTAATTATAAAATAATTTTCCAATTGAATTAAAAAAAAAAGCCAAAAATTATATATTAGACATCTTTTCCTAAATAAAAAAGAGGTAAATTAAAGTTTTTACAAAATACAATGTTTAATGGAGGAAATTAAACTAATTGATTTTAAAATAAGGCTTGAGGATGTAATAATGAGTGCACATTAATGAGATTGAACACAACTTTTCTGGTATATTATAGATAGATAGATATAGATATAGATATTATAGATAGAAACATATATATTAAATAATTAATGACATTAGCTTTGTTTGTAATGTTTACTTACGAGGTTACAATAATCAATTAATTACAATTTTATTTAGTGTAATATATGACTAATTACAGTAAATTAATCTTTGTATTACAATATGGAATCTCTATGATAGGAATATTAGGCTATGTTTATCAAGAGATATCAGGGGTACTAGGAATATTAATATTTTATTCTTTTCTTTCCGTCATATCATTCTAGCATCCCATTATCATTTTTCTCACTTTATCAATATCATCCTTAACATCCCAAAACCCATCTTTTCGTATCAATTCAATTTACGATTATACCCCTCTTCCATAATTATTTTCATCTTTTCCTACCAAATCAATTTACGATTACACCCCTCTTGACACATTTTCTCAAATCTAGATTAATTTATAATATTCATAAATTTTATTTAAAAATATTATTCATGAAAATTTTTGTTCAAATATTCATAAAAGTAGATTAATTTATAATATTCGTAAAAAAACCCTCTTTATAAATTATTTTTAATTCTACAATTACCTTCTTATGTTCATTTTTAATTAAAAAAACCATTTCTGTAATGTTTTTTTATATTTTTTAAAAAAATGTGGTAAATTTAAAATACTTGAAAATTACAAATTAAAAATAAAAATGACCCAATTAATATTTTTTTAGTATTTTTAGAAGTAAAAATGTACTCAACGTAAATAAATTTTGTAAACAAGGTTAAATATATTCAAAATATATGTCTATGGGTAGAGAAAAATAAATCTAGTATCATTGTATTTTTTTTAATTTTATTTTTTACATTTTAAATGCACATGGGAGACTTTGTGCTGAAAGAAGATGGGAGACTTTGTGCTGTGCTGAAATTGTCTTTCCTTGGATTCTTCTAATTTTTATATCTTCTCCCGTAATTGATTTTTGTGTTGTGCTAAAATTGATATTGTGATTCCAACTACCACTGATTCGGAATGGTTTGTTGCTCTTAATAATGAATAATGAATTGCAAGAGGATGCTGAACTTTGCCTTCAAAATTTATCTCTCATGTGTTTGTTGTTTTTAGACTTGTATGTATAATGCTGAAAAGCTAAAACGCTGAAATTCTTAAATTTTATATTGTTGTCCGCATCTTTTTAGTGTATTTTCGGATTTTTCTACTTGGTGAATTTGTGTGCCCGCATAATTGTTGTCTGCATCATTTTTGGGCTGGTCTATTGTTGTCCGCAACTCTGGTTTCAGCAACGTCGGCGTCAACAACTCCGATTTCAACAACTCTGGTTTCGGCAACCTCTGTTTCGGCAACTCCGTTTTCACCACACGGAGGACATTTAGCTAATATGGATAGGTTGGTGGACAAAATGCTAATAAATGTGGAAAATATGAATATTCTAGTAAACACCCATTTATTAAATATGTTACCCATTTTTAAAAATAAAAAGTATCGAAGGGTATAAATAGATTAATAATGTAGGTGAAAATGTCTATATAATTAAACAACTTATTATAAAGTCTATAAACTTAAAAAGCGATAAAAAAGGGTCTATTAACCCATTAACTCTATCTAATTATATAAACATTGGTTAAATAAATCGTTATTTTTTTTTTGGTAAGTATGGCTATTATATTTGGTATTATCCCTTTGCTAGATAGATCCACCATGGATAATGAATGCAACTTCATTTAATGCGGGTTCAGAAAACGAAAGAAATACATGAACGAGATCTCTCACTCTCCACTCTATATGTATAATAATTGTGCAAATGTACGTGTCAATGTCTTAATTAGGGATAGGGCCCCTCAAGTAGTTCAAATGTCATGATGAAATTGCATTGGCTTATCTAATTTCTACTCCCTTTTGGCATGTCTGATGTCTCCTACATTATCTGCATATCTACATCTACATGTAACTAAATAATTGCCTGCACTTTTATGCA
This sequence comes from Persicaria maculosa, assembly GCA_963922045.1. Classification (NCBI taxonomy): domain Eukaryota; kingdom Viridiplantae; phylum Streptophyta; class Magnoliopsida; order Caryophyllales; family Polygonaceae; genus Persicaria; species Persicaria maculosa. The sequence goes on from OY998253.1 coordinate 80,889,321, forward strand.
TTATTTTACTAATACATTATTAATTCTTTTGATATAGTTTTTTTTTTTTTTTTTGACGTTGAGGTTTTGAGGTTATCGACTAATCCCCACGGGTCCTAGTCCTAACCTGCAAAGGACGCGAACCGGGAAAGTCAGGCGACAAGCCACCAGACAGGCTCACCCAAGCCAATGAAGGCTTGAACACCTATTAATTACTCCCTCCGTATCGCAATACTTGTTGTTTTAGCTCGATGCACGCTTATTAATAAAACCTATCTTCACTTTACTTTTATAGCTTAAAATACCTCAAATGAGTAGTTATTACCTATAAAAAGAGCAATCATTACCTATAAAGACAATAATTATAGCTAAAACAACAAGTTTTTTGATACAACTTTATCACTCTAAAACAACAAGTATTGCGATACGGAGGGAGTAGTAATTACACAAATGTGTAAATAATGGGATTTGAACTCTTGTCCTCTTGCAGGGTTACCTCTTCCTTACCAATTAATTCCTTTGATATTGAAAATGTATAAAAATAACTTGTACTATACTCCGTATTATATATATATAATATATATATAGTTAAACGATTGTTAAAACAAAATTTATTTAAATTTTTTTTCAAAAATAATATATATATATATATTATTTTTGAAAAAAAAATTAAATAAATTTTGTTTTAACAATCGTTTAACTAATTATTTTCTGTCAATATTTTTAATTGACTCTACCAATAAAAGAGATACAATATAATCACTGTTTAAAAATCCCACCTAGATCCTAGACGACCCCCTCTGCCTAGATTTAGGCGGGGACCTAGGCACGTCTAGGCGGTCGACTTGACTGCCTAGGCACTAGATGGCCCCTCACTACCTAGAATACTCATAACGCTTTTTAGATCACGGAATATAATATATCCATATTTAACCAACATGAATATATCGATATATAATGAAATTTATAAAATATTATCTTAAACATATATGGCTATATTAATCTTTTAAAATATATCAATACCTAACTAAATTTGATAAAAAAATCTTATTTTAAGCATATATTTCTATATTGATTAAGTGGAATTGGATAAAAAAAAATTACTAAAATCTTATCTTGAATATATGTATTGCTATATTGTATTAATTAATGGAGAAAAATATAACTGATTAAAAATACTATAATTAAGAAAAATCTGAGACATGTTTCAAACTACATCTCATTTATTATATACTGTATAATTGATGATTGATAATTGATTACAAGGTGGATATGAATTGGACCGGTACGTGATTCCTTAATTGCATGGTGGTCAATTAGGCTTTGCCAAATTTGTTTGGAAGGAATTGTGGATCATCTTCGTTATCACCATGTTGTGGCAATAATAAATCAATCATGGTTTTAGACGACGGAGATGGTGAGACCCACACCTTAATCCGAATTTAGGCTGATTTTGGATGTTGGTAAGTTATGTTAGCATTATATTATTTATACACGTACAGTTACCATTGTACCCTCAGGGTTTTCACCCATTAATATATATACAGGAGCGGGACTCAGTTCTCCAAACACTTACAATATTGTGCATGAAATCTTATCTTTGGTAAGTCTAATATATCTTCCTTTGATTAAATTTTATCTTTCTATCTAAATTCTATCATTTTCCATATAAATTCTATCTTTCATCAACTATATATTTTCATTCTCTTACAAATTTTGGTGTATTTTTTTTTAAGCAAGATAAGAATTCGGTTCACTAGACAAGCCTAGAGAAACCGAGAGACCGGACAAGCCGGTGGATGGACTAACCATCCTGTACAACAAAAAGCAAATAACATAAAACAAATTTTTGTGTATAAATTTCTAACCCTACTTCTGATAATCCACTGCAAAAATTACCGCACTTTTCGTGCTCAATATTATGTCTTTGGAAGTATATTCAAGGTTTCGTTGTTCCATCATCAGAATTCAACGAATTTCGAAGGCAACTGTAATGAACAGGACCATCGGCGCCCACCGCACCGAATAGTCGAGAGAGCTTCTAGTGATTTGTCCGTGGAGATCTTCGTGAGTTTGTTCCTAGTTTTAAAATTTTCTCTCTCTGAATCGTGTCTAAGGTTTTGAATATGGTTATGCCACCCAATTTGACACATGATGAGAAAGTAAGATGGAATGGTTTGGACTTTGGAAGCCTACAATTACTCTACAACTAAGTTTTTCAAACCGCATGCTTTAGTACTTTAGGTTTATTTGAGAATGTGTAGGAATTCCTCAAGAAAGGAGGATTTGAAATGTTCCTCTACAAGGCTGCTCCTACTTACCCCAATCTCACTCGAGAATTTTTTGCCACATTTGTACCATGTAAGTTCAGATGTTCGCTTCATGCTTCAAGGAGAACGTTTCTAGCTTACAATAGAAGATATCAAGAAGGCTTTTGGCATCACAATGGCTCCATCCTCCAACTAACGGAGGGACATGAGGAGCTCAAATCCTAACAAGGCATGGAAGTTATATACAGAGAATAATATCTTATAGTTTTCTATTAAATGGGGAACCGACGGGGAAACCTGCGAGAAATGCAAACGAATTAAGCGGGGACGGGAAATCGACAGGGGTGGGGACGGGTAATATTTTTGATTCCCGAACGGGGATAAGAACGGGGAGACTTTTTGCAAACCAGGGGCGGATGCTTATGTATTGGTGGGGATGCTCAAGCATCCCAAAAAAAAAATTTATTTTTTTAGTGTTAATTTTTTAATATTTTCGGTCAAGCATCCCCAACCCGGGAAAAAAATTACATAAGAAATGTTTTTTTTACCTTTAAACATTCTCGGAATGATGAAAAATTTACCTTCAAGTATCCCTAGTATGGCGGTCCAGGATCCGCCCCTGTTGCAAACGGGGGCGGGCCGCCTTGTTGCCATCCCTACAATCACCGCATCCGCTATGTTACACGAATACAGATACGAGAACAGGGATACGATACGATACGGATACGGGAATACAACGATCCCAAAAAAAATAGAATACGATACGACAATATAAATTATACTAGTTTTGTTCCCCGCGATCTTCGCGGTTTTTTTATATGACTTTTATTATATTTGTATAAATTTGGTTTATAAATTAATTTGTATGTGAGCAATATTTGCTTAAATTTGGTTTATAAATTAATAAAACAGAGACATGAATTCTTATGTGGTCGGCTCTGGTCAAATTCGCTTATGTGTTGTTCTCTGATCCAATCCGACTCGAGTTTTTAAACACGTTAATTAATGATCATCCAATATATTTAAGTCACATCATATAACGACCTAATCTATTTATCCATGTGTCATCCCAGGTGTCTAGATATATATTATTTTCAAATTTAATATATATTAATCATGAAAATATATATTCATTTTTAATCAAAATATGAACCTCATATATTAATTAGAGCAAAAAAAATTTATCATGAAGATCAAATTATGGTTTGATTTTTTAAAAATAAATATATCGTGTAGCATTCATGGTTGATTATGGCTATTTGTTATTTTTTAAAAAAATAAATAAATTGAGTCGGTTGTTGTTAAAAAAAAATTATTATGAAGATCAAATTCCGTTTTGATTTTTTTAAAAACAATATATCATGGAGTATTGTTGAGTATGGCCATTTGTTTTTTTAACAAATCGAGACGGTTTTTTTAAAATTGATTCTCTATATAATTTAATCAATTTTTATTGGTGATAAAACTATTCTAACCTTTTTTCATATAAATTAATATAATCTATATTTTTTTTTTCTAAATAAAATATTTATAAAATAACTTAAGGTAAAATGATAAGATTTGTAAGATATGAGATTGAATATTTATAATAAAAATTAATTTAATCATTAATTAAAATAGACAAATGGAATGACACATATATAAATAGATGGAGTTATCGTCTAACGTGACTTAAAATTATTGGATATTCATTAATTGACGTGTCAAAAAAATTGGCCCAGAATGCACCAGAGAACGACATGTAAGCCAATTGCAACAGAGCCCGCCACATATGATTTCCACGCCTCTGTTTTAGTATTATATATATTGATTGATATTGTTTTAAAGGTCTAAGTATAAATAATAGATATATATCATTAAAACATATATAAACGAAACTACATTAAGACTTTGAGTCTTTAACACCGAGTCCAGAAAAATAACAAGAATGGCCAAGTCAAAATTCAATCCATAATTTTTATTTTTATTTTAGAAATTCAATTCACATTTACTTGTTACTCGGTACTAGTCTATTGGCATAGTAGATATAAAAGGGAGCATTTTAATTTTTTGATCCGATTGTAATTGGACTTTAACTTTGGGCTGGGCCCAATCCACATGTAGTAACTACAAACCCTAAACCCTGTACGCGTTCAGACAAGGTTCCACCGTCTTCTCCGCCGCTCCGCATGGTTCCAGCTTCATCCGCCGGCCGGCGTTGTTGCCACCTCAACCATCTCTTCGTCAACTCTATCCTCCACCACAGCCAGCCACCTCTTCCACCGCGAAATCGACGCTCTCCGGCAAATCATCCGCCGGAATAGGCGAACTGGAGCTGCTCTCTCTTCGGCCTCCCTACAGACGGGGAGCAATTTCTTGTCCGATTTCTTCTTGCCTTTCCCTCTCTTTCTAGACTGCTCCCACTCGCCGCTGGTCATATGGTCCTCGATCGCCCGCTGATTGAGCGACGAGTCCCAGCGGAACCAGCAGCCGCATTGGAAGTAGACAACAAATGAGACCGACACCAAATGCAGCAATAGGGGTGGGCCCAGGGCTCTATTGGCTGGTATGCGCGCATGTGCAGCGGATTGCAGCTCATCAGACCTCCCACATGCCGTGTCGGCGTCTTTTTACAGTCTTTTACAGTCTTTTCGCTACTCGACGCGCCCAATTATCCACCCCTCTCCAGTCTCCATAACTGAGTGCGTCAGTCTCTCTGTAAATTGTCCTGTATTCAACTCCTATCACTATTTGTTTTTCAAACTTAAAAATACACCTCGAGTTACGGTCCCACCCGATATTTTAGGCACTGATGTTGCCTTCCTAATTACACACTTTTCCTACAAATAGAGGTCCTTCATGAGGTTCTCAATCCCATACCTCTCTCCACACACCCAAAATGTCCTCTCTCAGCTACTATGTAACACTGCTATGCATTGCAGTGGCTCTCATGAGCTTGAGCTCGGCTAGAGGAGCTGCCCCGAGGGCGCCTCTGAGCGTGCCCTTTGGCCGAAACTATGCCCCCACTTGGGCTTTCGATCACATCAAGTACTACAATGGTGGCTCTCAAGTTGAACTCACCCTCGACAAATACACCGGTATGTCTGTCTTAGCTAGTAACGAGTTTATAACTAGCTCAAAAATATACTATTTTTTTTTAATAATTAAAAAGATTGATGATTTTGTAGGTACCGGATTTCAATCCAAGGGGAGTTATTTGTTTGGACACTTCAATATGGATATAAAGCTTGTTCCCGGCGACTCTGCTGGAACTGTTACTGCTTTCTACGTTAGTAGGCTTGCTACATTTCGTTCCATTATTTTTGAATTTAAAAGCATTAGTGTAGCTGATTTATTGAGATTTTTTTTTGGTATGATTTTGTGGCGCAGTTGTCTTCACAGAACTCGGAACATGACGAGATAGACTTCGAGTTCTTGGGGAATAGATCCGGCCAGCCTTATATTTTGCAGACCAATGTGTTCACCGGAGGCAAGGGGGATAGGGAGCAAAGGATTTATCTCTGGTTTGATCCTACCAAGGGCTATCACTCTTACTCTGTCCTTTGGAACCTTTACCAAATTGTGTAAGTCTAAACAAAACTTTTTATTCTACCATTTTTTTTTAATGAACACCCAAACTATCCAAAATGACATTTTTATTAACAAAATTACTAATGTGTGTCTGTAAAACAAACTTTTGAAATCCGGAGTAATTATTTCTGATTTGAATCGGGTGGTGGGACCCGCCTTAAAAAAAAAGTGGATTGAAAGTGGGCCTTTTTGGGCAATAAGATAGTGGCCCAGCTAACATGGCCCAAAGATTGTGTCCGAATCAAAACTTTTAGGTGACCGTCCGACCAATAAACAGTACCTTACATTATTATTTTTGTAAAAATGTTACATAAGGATAATAAGAACAAATAAATTATTTCCCTCACTGTGTTATTTATTTATTTATTATTATGCAGGTTCTTTGTGGACAATGTGCCGATAAGAGTGTTCAAGAACTGCAAGGAATTGGGGGTGAAGTTTCCATTCAACCAACCCATGAAGATATACTCGAGCCTATGGAACGCAGACGACTGGGCGACGAGGGGGGGCCTGGAGAAGACGGACTGGTCCAAGGCCCCATTCGTGGCGTCGTACAAGAGCTTTCACGTGGACGGGTGCGAGGCGTCTGTGGAGGCCAAATTCTGCGCCACCCAGGGCCAACGGTGGTGGGACCAGAAGGAGTTCCAAGACCTCGACGCCTTCCAGTATAGGAGGCTCAAGTGGGTTCGCGACCGCTGGACTATCTACAACTACTGCACTGACCGTGTTCGATACCCTAACATGTCCCCGGAGTGCAAAAAAGACAGGGACGCCTGAATTTTGATGCCTCACTCAACTCCTAGTATTGATTACAGGATTTATGATGATATCATCTAAGATATACAAAATTAAAATTTTATTGCACGAGTTTGTTACTGTTTTGTACGTATGAATATGATGATCTTTTCAGATTGATCCACATTGTTGGCATATCGCATTTGTGTGTGTGTGTGTAACATATGTTCCTTATGGACATGAAACCTATATATTGAATGCTATCCCAGCTTGGACTGGTTTATAGAGACAGTACTTCGATCAGTGTCCTGTCTATAGATACAGTACTTAATCAGAAATCAACTAAGATATCACAAAGTTCTTACCCTCAACTTCTTCAGGCTCTGGTTTCAATTTATTAGTATCTTGAGTCTCATCTAAGAGACACATAAGTTCAATAAAAGATGCAGTATTAAACAACTTGACTTGAATAACTTTGCCATGTATTATGTATATATGTCAAAGACGTTTAAAACAGCTTCCCAAAACTCAACCACTTTATAGCTGTCCCAGAGCGCATCTCAGACTCAATTTGGGATTGCAAGGCCACCAGCTCTTTGTGACTTTTCCCTGAAAAGGTAAATATATAGATGGGGTCAGAGGCGGAGCCAGAAAATAATCGAGGGGGGCTCGAGATATTTTTTTTTTGAATATATATAAGATATAATTTTGTTGTAAAAAAATATAGTAGAAAACACATGAAATGTATGATTTAAATAGCTATTTTAAGTTTAAAAAATTAAAGTGGAGAAAAATCCATAGTAGAAAACACATGAAACGTATGATTTAAATAGCTATTTTAAGTTTAAAAAATTAAAGGGGAGAAAAATCCATAAAATGAATTTATGGGGATTTAAACTCAAGACCAAATCATTCAAACTCCCACCCCTTACCAACTAAGCTAACCACGTTACTTGATTCTTTTTCCAAATTAACTTGTTTTAACCCTTATATTATCAAAAATTACCAAAAAAATACATATTTTTAATTTTTTTTACGTTTTTCCTCCGACCCAGGGGGGCTCGAGCCACCTCATGCCCCCCCTCCCTCCGCCCCTGGATGGGGTGATAACACCAAATATACAAAAGATGAGACCAAACGCAGGGTCTCATGAAAAAGAGAACTGTATACCCAAAATGGCCCCAGCTCTTTGTGACTTCTTCCTTCAACAAGTTTCCCATAAACAAAAGATGGCCCCTAAAATAAAGTGCATTACAGGAAATATAACTCAAAGGTAATGAATTATGCACAAGATGACTATGAAGAAGCGGAAAGATAAGCTTGGTTTTGCTACAAATCCTACAATGCATTTACCAATATGTCAAAAATAGCCAATACAAATAGACAAGCATCACCATATATGCAAAAATGTCTTATAATTCCTTCTTTAGCAGACCAACATAGTTCCTTCTTCGACATTTGCTAATAAGGCTCCCTTTTTATATCTCCTCGGACCCTAAAATTCTCAGGGCCGGCCCTGCTTGAATGTGATCCTACAACAAATACATCGAATGAACCATCATTCACGAAAGGGAACCATCGGTTTTTACATTGGCATAAATATAATAACGGTTTTTCTAATCTATTTGATCCCGAAATATGTAATATCATATCCTTACCGCTCAATAAATCTTTAACCATTCAAACTTTGAGTTTGTCAAATGTGTATATGAGATCGTGGGGAGCATGTAGTATACTTGATGAATGAGTCTCATTTGAAGTTTCTTCACAAAGCTTATTAGTTCAAAATAAAATCAAAATCCCAATTGCTCCCTCAAAATAAAATCTCTGCCTAAAATTTCTTCCTCCTCAAATTGGTACTGATAAAGTGATAACATCCATGGCAAGTTCCAATCTCATCCACCCTTTGATCTCCGCTCTGATCGACTTGTCGATCCAACGGATTTCATCCGATGAAATCCGAAAGTTCCTCACCAAACAAACCAAGACCAGCCTTTTGATGGATCAAATGAAGCACAAACTGTTTTCTCTCAAGGAATTTGTCTCTGATGCCGAGCACAAGGCGAGCTTTAGTGATGATGATCATGTGCAACACTGGCTTGATGATCTCAGAGATGTCATCTATGATGCTGAGAATGCATTGGACGACATTGCTATCCAAGCTTCTTTGCAACCCAAGTCATCGAGCACCTTCAAAAAGGTACACCACTCCATCTTTTCTTGTATGATTCCTTCTGACGAAAGGTTAGAATCCGAAGTCATGGCGGTTTTGAAGAGACTAGATGGTGCTGTAGAGCAAGCAAGTGTTCTTGGCTTTCAAGGTAGCTGCGATAAAGAGCGGGTGTCGGAAACTAGGGGGTTCGTGGGCACCGGTTTGGTCCCTCGATCAAGGCAATGTGTAGGAAGGGACATAGAGATGAAGGAGTTGATTGATGTAATGGTTGCGTTTGATAGCGATTGCATTTGTGTGGTTCTCATTTCGGGTGTGTCGGGTGTTGGGAAAACGGCTCTTGCACAGCTGTTATACAACGATGAGAAGCTTGATGGCGTGTTCGACATTAAGGCTTGGCTACAATTTCAGAGAGATTTTCGTCTTCTAGAGGCTTTCAAGGCCTTGTATGAGGAGATGTTCGAACGTCTTTGGTCTATCGAATTGGACAATATCGAAAAGAAGTTGTGTAGTTTCATAAGAGGAAAGAAGCTACTTGTTGTCTTTGATGATGTTTGCTTTGAAAGGTTTGGATCTTGGGAAGAACTGCTTCGACCAATAAGGGTCGCGGCCAAGGGCACCACAGTCATTGTCACTTCTTGCAGCGACAATGCTTCATCCGCGATGCATCCTCCACCGGCTCATACCTTTGATTTGAAGCCATTATCCGACAATGATTGCTTGTCGATAATCAAATCGATTGCCTTAGATCACGAATGTGGATTCGATGGCAAGGTAGAAGCCATTGCAAGACGAGTAGCGACTATATCCAAAGGCATACCTTTGGTGGCAGTCATGCTAGGAAGTGCCTTGCACTCTATACCGCACGAAATTGAGGACATTCGTGACATTCTCACAGCCCTCCGATTGAGCTACGAATGCCTCCATGACCCCAAACTAAAGCTATGTTTCGCCTACTGCTCTTTGTTCCTGAAGAACTACAGGTTTGAAAGGGAGAAACTGGTGTTGCTCTGGATGGCCGAAGGCTTCCTGGCCTCAGCCGAAGAGCTAGGAAACGCATATTTCAACGAGCTCGTAGCAAGATCATTCTTCCAACAAATAGGCACCAAGGGGACATGTTTTGTTATGCACAATCTTGTACATGATCTTGCTGTCAGTATCTTCAAAAGCACGCGACATTTCTCGTATGTGCAGACAAAGTATCATGACTCAGGAAGATTCTTCGAGGCCTTATCGAATGAGAAAACAAGGACATTCTTGCCTATAGGATCTACGTCGAATGGTTACTTCTGCTACATGCCACGAAAGGTGCTTCCTGTCGTGTTTCCGAAATGGAGTTGCTTGAGAGTACTATCTTTGTCTCACTATCTGATCACTGAGCTACCTTCATCAGTCGAAAACTTGAGGCATTTGCGCTACCTGGACTTATCTTACACGAACATCGCAAAGCTGCCAAACACAATCCGAAAGCTCTATAAGCTGCATACATTGTTGTTGTCGAACTGTGGTCGCCTTTCCAGCTTGCCAGCGGAACTAGGAAGCATGATTTCGTTGCGCCATCTTGATATCAGCTGCACCGATTCGTTACAAGTGATGCCATATCTGATTGGTAGGCTAAAGGATCTCCAGACATTGTTGAAGTTCGCCTTGACAAGAGGCATGGGGTCGAGAATCTCGGAGCTGAATCAGCTTCAAAGCCTCCAAGGAGCACTCATGATTTCGGGCCTTGAAAACGTCGGCTCTTTATCATCCGTCAAGGCTGCGAATCTCGGAGGGAAGGTGCTCTTGGAGGAGCTGGCTTACCACTGGCACGATCACTCGATGCAACAGGATCGAGTTCTTGATGAGTTGAGGCCTCATGTGAGCTTGAAAAGACTCACCATACTCGGTTTTTGTGGTACGAAATTTCCGGGTTGGGTTGGGGCTTTCGAGTATCGTAACATGGCGGTTTTGAATCTCGTCGATTGCTCTTGCTGCGTGTCTCTACCGCCATTAGGCCAGCTTCCGTCTCTAAAGCATCTATGCATTGAAGGCTTCCGAAAAGTAGTAGAAGTCGGCCCTGAGTTCTACGGAAGCATTGATCCATTTCCGTCTTTGGAGACGTTGAAGTTCAAGGACATGGGCTCTTGGAGGAAATGGCATTCCTTTCGTGGTGAAGGGCTCGCATTTCGTACGCTCGAGGAGCTTTGCTTGGACTTCTGTCCAGCACTCTCCGGCGAATTGCCCACCAACCTCCCACTCCTAAAGAAGCTTGACATAAGATACTATCCGAAACTGATCAATTCGCTACGACAACTTGCTTCCATCCGGAGTCTAAACTTGCAGCGGTGTTGCCTTCCAGACTTGCACATTGTTAGTGATCTTACATCGCTTTCGTGTTTGAAGATCGACACGCCCAACAAAGCTACATGGCCTAATCTCCAAGCATCAAACTCTTTGAGCATCACCGAAAACTTGGAGGCGAAATCTTGCAGCTTCGAATCACTTTGCCATGCTCCAACTTGGTTAAGATCAGTAACAATGAGTCACAACCGGAATCTTGGTCTCATAGGTACCGAATGCTATACATTGCTTCGGTATCTATGCATCATTGGGGCGGAATCACTCACTATCTTTCACCTAAACCTCTTCCCAAACCTCATCTATTTAGAGATCGCCTCGTGTCATAGTCTCGAATCCTTTCTAATTCCTCGAGAACATGGTTCGAAAACGCTTCGAAAACTCTCCATTTCCGATTGCCAAAAGCTACAAAATCTTCCTTTCAATGACCTTGCGTCTCTCCATGCCATGTCTATTGTTAACTGCCCTGAAATCGACATGTTTTCGAGCAACGGTTTACCACCAAACCTCCTCTCACTCAACATATCCAGCTGCAACAAGCTCATATCGAACCGAAAAAACTGGCAGATTCACACTCTAGCCGCCCTTGAGTGGCTAGAGATCGGAGGAAGCGGATACATGGAAACACTAGAGTCGATCCCCGACGATCAATGGCTGCTTCCTACAAGTCTCATCAGTCTCTCCATCAATGGCTTCAAGAATCTCAAGTGTTTGAACTCCGGAGGTATCCGACGTCTTACCTCTCTACAAGAGCTGAAGATCTCATGGTGTCCGAAACTTGAAGGCCTTCCGGAAGACGCCATGCCGCCTTCTCTTTGTTATGTGGATGTATCTTGCTCGCCTAAGCTGGAGTTGCGTTGCTTGCCGAACAAAGAGGATTGGCCACAGATTCGCCGTCTTCCTCGGGTTCGTGTTGCTGGACGTGAGTTCTAGTTCACATTGGTTTTCCTTGACGCTTACATTATAGTCCTTTTGCGGTCTTGATTCATTTAGGGGAAGGATACGTACAACTCGATACCCCAGACCCCGCTTTAAGCGGGCCAAATTGGGATTGTTGTTGTTGTATAGGTTGATTTGTTCTTATTCTTTTTGTAACATGATGTTCTATGTACGTTATAATTTATTCCATTTTGTTTTTTTTCCCTCTGTTAAGAACTTATTGATGGAGATGTATCATTTTAGTTGTTCCAATTTGGGGTTTCAAAGTGTTGTCATCAAAAGGATTTTAGGGGTATTTGATGTACGTAAAAACCTGAATCACGTAAATTCAAGTATAATTATTAGTTTTTTATTTGTAGGATAAAATTAAGATCCAATTAATTCTTAGAAATTTAATTAAAGTGTTACTTTTTTTTTTTAATCACAAAGAGTTAGGAATTCTTGATCGGAAATATCTAGGTTTATATCATATGACCAGAAAAATAATAATCTAAGTTTTTTATTTGTTGGCAATAGAAGGAGTAACTCACTAGCTTATATACTAAGATTTTTTTGTTCATGTTATCAATGTGGGACTCGATCTTTTGGTAAAAACATACGTATATAAATAGTAAAGAACATGTTTCATGAACGGAGAAAGTACTTGACAAGAGCTTTTTTTCTTCTCCAGCTTTGTAGTTTAATTTGGTATAAATTAAAACCAACTTACAGTAGTCTACTTCGTATTCGTTGAGTATGTCTAACGAAAGAGTAAAGTCCTGATCTAAATTTTAGAGAAAATTTGATCAAGAGTGCATTCCAATTAGGTCTAAATTAAGATAAAGAAACTCTGACAATTGAATTACTAAATTTACTATGCTTTTGCGAAATTGAAGAAAATGACTATGGAGAAGATTCGATTGTACCTGTGGCATATATAGTATGGATGTTAATTTGAGAAGCTGTGCTATACATACTTAGATCTCTCCAGTCTTCACCATGATTGTTGATGCTAACTTGATGCTTTTGAAGCCCCTGATGGAGATAGAAGTGAGGCTACACGTTCCTCCAATTTCTGAATTCATAAGAGAGACCAGGAGAGTACATTGGGAAGCTGCCAAACCTCCTGAACAATGAGAGTACCACACGAGGGATGTTGCTATTTCCAGGGAAGGATGGAACACGAAATGTGAAGCATCTGGCATGTTGACAACAAAAATAACAAAGGTTTACTGGTTAGTCGAATACTCAAATCCGACACTCCCCTATAAATTTTAGAGAAATTTTGATCAAGAGTGCATTCCAGGAGTCTTAATTAGCTAATAGTCCAACATTTCACTCAATACGTTTATGAACCAACTACCCATCCCTTAAACCCAAAACGTGAGGTTTCCCTTTTAAACTGTGGAATAACGCAAAGTCCAAAGTCGCAAACTAGAAGCAAAGAACGTAATACAATGTGTCTTTTGCAAAAGGTTCATGTTTGAAGGTACACATCCACAAGTTTGTACGTTACTGTCTATTGTCTACTAGCATATCTGATACTATGCATAAGCTGAACATAATCTACACAAACCACACACATTCAAAATGGCGGTGCTAAAAAAGCAGCAACGAGAACAAGATTGAACCATCTGCGCTAAGCTAACTGAGCAAAACACCAACAAAAAAAATTGAGAATCGGCACAAGTTTGCAGTTACACACTTACACAACAATCTGCGCTATCTGAATGAGGGATGTTGCTATTTCCAAGGATGGAAGAAGACACGCGATAAATGCTTGGCCTTTCCTCTTGAAGCATCTGAAATGCAAATGCTGGCAACAAAAATAACACAGGTTTTAACTCAAAACATTTGGCAACTCTGGTTAGTCAATTCACAGTACTACACTGAACGTTGAACTCAATGTATATACCTATCTCTCATGCTCAATCAATCCATCTCAATTATGTCTATCACTCATGTGGATCAAGAAGTTAATTTTGCCTTTTGTTTTATTCTACATATTCAGTTCCCAATTAGTGACTAAATACCTGCAAAATTCACATACAAAATATTCTGTTCTCAGAAACAACCACTTAAAAAGATGTTAAGCTTTTCACAAATTAAAGTTGATTTCTCAACAGATTCAATACTAAGGTTCCTTTGGTACATGGAAAAGTTCCATTAAGACATGATGTGCTTGTGTATCATTCAGAACTAAGCCATTTCTAATTTAAAATAATACATAAGGATGTATTGTATGGGAATAAATGTTTCACCAGCCTCATTCTTACAACCTTACCCCTTTGTGAAATAGTAAGATAAAGAAATTCTGACAAGGGAATTACTATGCTTTTGCGAAATTGAAGGAAATGACTATGGAGAAGATTCAATTGTACCTTTGGCATATATAGTATGGATGTTAATTTGAGAAGCTGTACTATACATACTTGGATCTCTTCACTATGACTGTTGATGCGGGGAAGATGGGAAATTTTGGTCCAATTCACCAGTCTTCTGGCATGGTTGCTCAAGCAGTTGGACAAGCATATATATTTCAAGGCAACAAAGAGACTTGGGAATCCCATCTTCTGAGTTCTGGCAAACAGTTCAGTAGTGAACAGTCAGAAACCTTTAGCTCTTCAAGAGACGTTAGATGCTGAAATGCTTTTCTGTTCAGGAACTTGATGCTTTTGAAGCCCCTGATGGAGATACAAGTGAGGCTACACGTTCTCCGATTTCTGAAAGCATAAGAGAGACCGAGAGAGTACATTGGGAAGCAATTTGCACGAGGGATGTTGCTATTTCCAGGGAAGGATGGAAGACGAAATGTGAAGCATCTGGCATGTTGACAACAAAAATAACAAAGGTTTACTGGTTAGTCGAATCACAGTATATATCAGTCAAACGGTCAGTGGGCTGCATTTCTGATACTAAGAATATGTTAAAGGGGTTCATATTCTCCCCAAAAAAGAAAAACCTGAAGGTGTCATGCATATGAATATTGTCTGTTACAATTGTCTCTCAATTATCTTGCCAAACTTTCTGTTTTCACAAAGTTGCTTTCTCAACGTTCTTGAATAGGTAAATTACAAAAGTCACATGACCATGCCGAACCTGTCCAAAAATCCAAAATGGCACGTAGGCCGTATACCATCACCCCCTTCTATACATGGTATCTATCCCCACTTGCTCAGCGTCTCACCAACTCAACACCCCATATCGACAAACTATCAAGTGACCCTCTTGATCCAAGATCTCTCTCGAGTCTCGAAGTGTATCCTAGTTCTCAACGTTATCTTCTACCAAAAAATCCATATTGTGGTTCCATTGGTACACGGGAAAGGTCCATTTCTGAGCCAATGCTTCAGGACTAAGCCATTTCTAAATTAAAATGATAAAGATCAAGTATGGCCAACTAATATATGGAAATGACTATTTGTTTTGTGCAACCGAAGGAAATGACAATTGAGAAGATTTAGATTGTACCTTAGACTTCTTCACCGTGGTTGTTGATCCGGGGGAGATGGGAGATCTTGGGCCAATCCTCACCGGTCATTTGGCATCGCAGCTGAAGTAGTGGACAGGCATATATTTCAAGAGAACAAAGAGACGGGGGGAACCCATCTTCGGGCAAGCATTTGAGCCGTGGGCAGTCAGAAATCTTTAGTTCTTGAAGAGAAGTTAGGTGCTGAAATGCTTTCCCGTTGAGGAACTTGATACTTCTGAGGTCCGTGATGGAGAGAGAAGTGAGGCCTGTTGGCAGCAGAGCTTCGGTGTTAGGAAAAGACTCGCATGTGGCATCGTATATGCCTTCTCCAATTTCCAACTTCACAAGAGAGGACAACTGGGGAAGATGCCAATCCTCCTGAAGAGGCATTAGATTGTAGCACCCATGAATTATCAGGGTGCGGAGTTCAGTGGGCAAACCGCCAGGTGGAAACGATTCGATTTCTCGACAGCCTCTAATAGAAAAAAACTGTAGAGATGTCATATTGTAGTACATTCCCTCCGGCAGTGACTTAAGTTGATTACATCCGCTGATGGTAAAGTTTGTCAGATTGGGAGCAGGAAGCCCTCCTGGAGGAAACTCCGATAAAGAGAGACAATTGCTGATGTGGAGAGTACAGAGAGATTCCAAGATATATCCTGCTGGAACCACAAAGGAACTTAGCTTGAAGCATACGGAAATGTCCAGGGAGATCAGCTTTGGGAAGTGGTCAAAGCAAAAGGACTGAATTGAGGAGGCCTTACTGAGGGATATATTTTGGAGGGATGCATAGCATTGTTCCTCCAACTTTATATTTTCACATGCAGCCATGGTAAGTGATCTCAACCATGGGGGTAACCGAAAGATAGGCTTGAAGATACAATTTGAAATCTCTAGCTCTTGAACTGAAGGACTAATTAGTAGGGGTTCCCCAGTCACATTTATCACAAATGATGCAACCAGACCCCTATTTCTTCGACCAATCTTTAATACTCTGGGAGATACTAATTTAAGCACAGTACTCAACCTTTTATGCTCTGGTGCAAGTTCTAGAGTTTCCACTGAAGACGGCAATTGGAGTGATTCTCCGACTCCTCCACAATCTAAAATGGCAAGCCTTCTTAAAGAAGGGATATTTAGGGGCAACTCGGAACGTAGTTTCTTGCAAGAAAGCAAGCTAAGCTCTTGCAGCTGAGAAAAGGCTGGTCCATCACCTTCAAAAGCAGACCATGAGTGCCACAAAGGCATGTATTCAAATTTCAGTATCTCCAAAGAAGGAAAAGGAGTAAATGATGAACTGCGGTTGTTTCCATAGAAGTCCTGCCCCACTTCCATTATCATCATGAATCCCTTAATAGAGAGATGCTTGAGAGATGGAAGCTGCCCCAAAGGTGGTAACGAGGTACATTTAAAGCAATCCTTGAGATGTAAGACTGCCAAATTACAATATTCAGCAGCTCCAACCCATCCTGGAAATCTATCATCCCAAAACTCTTTTATTGTGAGTCTTTTCAAGTTTATGTGTGGCTTCAACTTCTCAAGAATGCGATGCTGATTTCTGGAGGGACCAGACCACTCATAAACTATCTCCACAAGATGCGCTTTCTCGCTCATGTTGGAAGCCCCTGCATCTGAGTCAGAGACAACATTCTCAAGCCTAGATATCAATAGAACACCTCGAACACTCTTAAGCTGGTTCAATTCTGTAACACTTTGTCCTCTGTTCTGAATCGATCCCACTACAAACTTTGAGAGTGTCTGGAGATTAGTTAGTCTACCAATATGTGGGGGCATCACCTGTAGCGTCTTTGTATTAGTGATATCTAGATGACGCAGGGAAACCATATTGGCCAACTTAGCAGGCAAACTTTCAAGATTGTAACAATTTGACAGCAACAACGTCTGCAAATTGTACAACATAGAAATAGTTTCCGGCAAACATGTGACTGGTGTAGAAGAGAAATTCAGGTAACGCAAGTGTTTCAAGTTCCCAATTGAGGGAATTATGCAAGCGATTTGATAATGAGGCATAGAGAGAACCCTCAGGGAGGTACATGTTGGTAGTTTGAATGTAGGAGCTCTTGTCCGTAGATAACAAGGAGAACCACCTGAACCAGATACCAGAGCCAAAAAGGTCCATAATTTGTGATCAAATAAGACTTGCAACCTTTCAGAATCATGATACTTTGTTTGCACAAATGAGAAATGGCGTGCTCTTCCAAGGTCAACCTGATCATTTGAACTCGACAACAGGCCAAACCTCCCAAACACATTGACAGCTAGATCATGGATCAGATCATGCATAACAAAAAAGTGTGTGGAGGAGCCTATTTGTTGAAAGAAGGATCTCGATATAAGCTCATCAAAGTAACTACTTCCTAGCTGCTCCATGGTTGTATGACTTTGTGATGGTGCAATGAAGTCTTCAGCTATCCACAGCAATATCAAATCCTCCTTTTGAAATCTATAGCTCTTGGGAAAAAGAGCGCAGTAGGCAAAACAACGCTTTATTTGTGGGTGGGGCAGATAGTCGTAGCTCAATCTTAAAGATGGTAGTATTCCGTAAATAGCTTCTGGTATTTCCCATATGGGGCTTTTCAGTACAAACAGCCATTTCTCAGCATCTTCAGGAATAGAGCGCAAGGCACCCCCAAGCACTACAGCAGCTAGAGGCAAGCCCTGGCATTTCGTGGCTATCTGTCTACCAATAACTTCCAAGTTTTCATGTGACTTTAGTTGATTATCTAAGGCAACAGATCTGATTACTGACCAACATTCTTCATCAGAAAGCGGATTCAAATTTATCATATGATTTGCATGCATCCACATCGCAATATTTGAATTTTGAGTTGTCACAATTATGGTGGTGCCCCTTCCCGCAGTTTTCACTGGCCGAATCAGTTCGTCCCAAGATTGGAAGTGTTCAATCCAAACATCATCAAAAACTAAAAGAAGTCTCTTTCCTCTTATCATCTTGCATACTTTTTTTTGAATAAATTCCAGATTGTCAGACCGGAGAATCTCCTCAGATAATAACTCGAAAATGGTTTTGAAAACCAGGGTATTCGTGAAATCCCTTGGCAAATGCAACCAAGCTTTCAGATCAAACATTTCCTCCAGCCTCCCCTCATTATAAAGCAACTGTGCAAGAGCAGTTTTCCCAACTCCTGGCATGCCAACAATTGCAATTATGCGAATATCATAATTGTCAGATTCGGTCTTTTTCCTTTTCTGGCTCTGCTCTCCTGTCTGGTCAGCTCTTGTTAGCTGCTCATACTGCAAAAACCGAATTACCTCCTCTATTTCTGAATCTCTTCCAACGTACTGCATTGATTTATCCAACAAACTAGTTGTTGCTGGTTTCTTACCTCTTGAGGAACGTTCACAAGTGAGGCCAACTTGCAAGCCAAGAATACTGATTTGCTGTAAGAAACCATCTAATCTTTGAGACATATCTGAGATGGTAGAATCTACCTTTTCATGATCAGGCTGACCTAGAAAGGTGGAGATAGAGGATAGTACCCTTTTTATGGAACTACTTTCTGACGTGGCATCGGCTCCTTTAACAGTGGACTGCAAAGCTTGAGTAGCAATAGCATCCAAGAGGGTTTCAACGTCATACATGGCATCCTTCAGCTCATCAAGCCAGAGCTTTACGGGCTCATTGGTGATGGCCTTCTGCTCGGCATCAGAGACCACTGCACTGAGAGCCAGCATCATCTGCTTCAACTGACCCAATGAATCACGGGTGGTTTTCCTTCCATCCAGGAACCGTTGAACCGGCTCTGATACTATTTTTTCAATCACAAGATTGAACACGGCAGATATGGCAGGTTGAATGAGATAGTTATCAACAAAATCCATGATGAAGAGGTAGCACCACAGATGCAAGGAAACCCAAAGCAATGAATGAAAGGAAAAAGCTTGGTATGGAGACTGGAAGTGTTTTCAGCATCCAATTATTGCTACCCTTGTTTAGGTGCCGTATCAAGACCGTTTGCGAAGGGAGGAAAAGTCCATCACAGACTCAAAGTCTACTCACTAGTACAAATGGATGGTGCAAGGTTGGTTGGGGACACTAACTCACCTTTCCCACATTGCTGTCAAACTTTAGGGTGGTTTTTTTTTATTGATGAAGACAAAGCTTGATTTCTACACACTACGGCCTGTTTGGCACAAGCTTTTTGGAGTGTTTTATATAGCGGTTTACAATTCTAAGGAGACCGCTCCCTGTTGTTTATATATCCGTCCATAGCATTTTAAAAAATGCTCAATATTTCACCTAAATTTAATCAACTTTAGATTTTCCATCAAAAAAAATCATCTTGAGTATAATCTTAAGTTAGAATAAGTAGTGAACATGCCAAACAAACCCTAAATAGCTACTGATTTGATTTGGCATCTCTCCTGCATCCCCAAAATCAGGAGCAAAACAAAAGGGAAAATTGATTCATTTGCTGTTCAATAGAGAGACTGAGAGAGTACCTTCGGGCGTCTTAACCATAGCAATGGGAAATGGCGGACAACACCGAAGCAGTGCAGAAAGGGCAGCAAAGATTGAACACAACTTTTCACCTCAATCATATCTGATTTTAACACAATTAAAGAACGGTCAGCATTTAATCAGATAAACTCTGAACTGCAACATCTTACCTCAGAATGCAGAGGTTAAACAGAGGCTTTTGATCATAGATGTGAATTGTACGGTGCGCGGAAAAAGCTTTCGCCCAGAAATCGGTGGCAATGCCGATTCTCGAAGCCGCCAATGAGGTGAAGGTGGAAGAGAAGGTTAGAAACCTTGCAGCAATGGCATATGCGGCCGCCATGGATTTTGCTTTCAGAGATCGCCGGAGAAAGAGGGAAGTGGTGATCAAATTTCTTCCGCTGCGCTGATTGAAATCAGATGATATCATCTGTTTGGTTGTTAAACTGGAGAGCTTTGACAAATGGGCCCGGTTCATCTGAACCGACTGATCCGATAGAACCGGGTCCAATCATGATTCGGTGGTTCTGTAAACCGGACCCAATTTTGAAGGAACCGGATTTTAAGTTTTTATCATGCTATTACAGTATTACGTAGAGAAAGTCTCGGGTTCGATTCCTATTTATGCACTCTTATTTTCCCCTTCGTATTTGGAATAAAGGGCATAAAACCCTATCACTCAGTATCTGCTCGACTTTTTTTTCCAGACGCAGACAGGCGAACGCGAATCCAGCCCCTCCGACTGTTCGACATCGACGCCGGCTACCTTCGACTGTTCGACATCGCTGCCCACCTTCTTCAATCAAAGATTCAGGATTGATTAAAAGTTTCGATTCAAAGGTACATTTCCACTTTCCTATCTTAAAGTTTATGCATTATGAATTAGATTTTCAATTCAATTTGAAATACTTGAAAGTTAAGAAGGTTAGATTTTCAAATTGAAGTGCAATTTCTGAATAGGCATAGTTAGGGATTGTGAAATTTGAGAATCAATTCCGTGAACCTCAATAGAATGTTCATTTGAATGGTTTATTATAGGAGAAAAATGGAGAAATTTGTAACTCGAACTAAGAATCCATTAATTCCAGTTTCAAGTGGAAATGTACCTTTTGCTTGGTGGCTGATTCAAGCTGAGAAGCCTGATTTTCTGGCTTTTACTGGTAGGTAAAGGAATCAACATCTCAGCTAGCTCTTGCTTGTGCTTTTTCTGGCTACTTCTTGCTTATATTTCTGTATTTATTGCACTTAATACTTTTCCTTAATATCTAGCTGGAATTGGAATTTCCCTTTTTTGCTCGAGTGTTGCTTATGTATTTTTGTAATATTTTTTAATACTTGAAATCAATGTTATAAAATGGCACTGAGTGTTTGATTCATGAGTTGAGTTTCCGCATGTTAAAAGGTATATTAGTTGAGATTATGAAAAAAGAATTCTGTGTGTAATTACTATTGTATAATGTATAATCAACTGGAGTTTGGGTTTTTTTTATATCAAATTTGTCTCCTAACAATTTCCGCTTTTAAGCCATTTTTATGAATATGCAGTCCAATCTGATTTCAAAAATAAACAATGGACCCAGCAAGTGAAGAGGTCCTTGGATTGTTTCATCATGTCTGTAACTTAGGATAAATAAATTGATACCATGCTAACATGGTTTCTTTCAAAAGAAAAAACTCCTCACTGTTTTGCAAAACTGTTCTTTTGTTTTTTTGCAAGGTAAGGAATATGCTCCAAACCCGCTCTTTAGTATCCTCCAAAATGATGTCAGCTCCTTTCTCTTCATTAAGCTAAATTTCACATTTCCTTTTCCGTGCTTTCCCTAGTGTCCTGAGAAATTCTCAACGTTTTAATCTCATAATAATCTATTGATATTGTGCTTGATTTTCGTTGCAGATTCCCTGTAGTATCGCGTGGAGTGAAAAAAATGTCAAACTGCAATATGCAGCCTTTGAAGTCTTGCTCAGTTAAGATGGAGAATAATGACAAGGAAAAAGAACAACGTGGTGCTCTGGTTGTCTTGGAGGGGTTAGATCGGAGTGGGAAGAGCTCCCAAGCAAGCAAGCTGGTTGCTCATTTGGAAGGGCTTGGAGTTTCTTCTGAGCTATGGAGGTTTCCAGACAGGAGTACCACTGTTGGCTTAATGATTTCTTCATACCTTTCAAACAACTCACAATTTGATGATCACACCATTCACCTATTGTTTAGCTCTAACCGTTGGGAGAAGAGGTTTGTTTGAATCCAATATTATCAATTGTTTATGCTTCGTGTCTCTGTGTGTGTGTCTGTGTTGAGTGTGTTCCATTGATAAGTCTGCAAATGCTATTATGGAATCTTGCCATTTGAAACAATTCTAGCTGTAAACTAGTATCTTATGTGGATTATGCTCAAGTGCCCTAGCAGACAGCTTCGAGTCTTTAATAGGCAGATATTGAGCTGGTGCTTTCTGCTAGGAATTGATATCAAGCAATTTTCTGCTTCCCAGAGATGATAGATCTGGAAATATCTAGGTTATAAGATTGACGGTTTACTTGAAAGTTTTTCCTGCAACTGTTTGTCCACAATTTGGTTCTTGTCTGTAAAAACATGACGCATTGTATTGATCGTTTTCTCTTTTGTTTTTTTTTTTCCTTTATCTGAACTTCTTTAGGAGCTTTAGTATGAGGATATGGTTAGACTTTATTATTCGTGAAAGAATCCCTTGTACATTCAATATTACAGTTCACAGTTGTTCATGTCCGGCAGTTTAAGATTTACTAATATATATTTTTTTGCCTTGTGCAGATCATTAATGGAAGAGAAGCTGAAAGGTGGAACAACTCTAATAGTAGATCGTTATTCTTATTCGGGGGTGGCCTTTTCAGCTGCTAAAGGACTTAATCTTGACTGGTGTAAGGTAATACTTTTCTCCGCTCTGCTAAGTTTATGCTGTTAGAAGCATCATTTTGAGGTAAAACTCGACCGGTGTAATGTAAAGTTTATATTGATGAAAGGTGGTTCTATTGTTGATAGTAAAATCTTATCATGTGAGTATTGATTTAAGTCCGTTTCAGTAGACATTGTTTTCATTGCCTCTTTCCTTTTGGATAGACACCCTCTCGACCTAGTCGGGGAAAGGGTGCGTACAATCCGACCCCCCAGACCCTGCTCTTTGAGCGGGATATACTGGGCTTGTTGTTGTTGTTGTTGTTGTTGTTGTTTCCTTTTGGATCCTGCATGCAAAAGTACATTTAACTTTACGACAGAAAACAAGCTTATCCTGGAAAGCTGAGCTTTACAATCAAAGTAATTTGGATTTGTTGACAATTAGCAAGATAAAATTATAAACAGTTTGATCTTTCTTCCAGGCACCGGAAATAGGACTTCTTGCTCCAGATCTGGTTTTATACCTTGACATACCACCAGAGGTTTGTCCTGACCCCTGAATGATTTCATTCATATTCCTCTTTTAAGGCAGGAGTAAACAGACAGTTTAGAAAATCAACCTTGACCTAAAAGAAGCATATTGTCCTAGGTTAAAGACAAAATCTTTATTTTTACTGAAATATGTTAATCTTTCTAGTTATAAATGTAGTGAAAGGTGTGGGGTTATGTGGTTATTGAAAACAATGTTTACTAAAACATTAGAACTACCCTCGTACAACTAGTTATATTTCATTAAACAGCATGGATCCGAAGTCTCATTGCATAAACTGTAACATCATATGTCTACTATCCCTGAGAAACCACATAACAAATTGTTTATTCTGGAGCGCAGAAAGCTGCAGAAAGAGGCGGCTATGGAGGTGAGCGATATGAGCACCTTGACTTTCAAAGGAAAGTTGCAGAAAAATATAAGCTCCTCCACGATGATGCCTCATGGAAGGTCCATGCTTTCATCTCTTTCTTTTAGCTGTTCTGTCTGTTGCTTGTTTCGCGCGTTCATCTCTTTCTTTAATTGTTATGTCTGTTGCTGCTTTGTATTTAGGTAAATCTCTTTCTTCACATTTACATTCCAATGTCTCAAAATCCACTTTTTTTTTTAACCTCTGGCAACTCATGTATTCTATAACTCTTCAACCAGATCATTGACGCTAGCTTGTCAGCAGATGAAGTCCATGATCAGATAAAAAATCTCGTAGTGAACTGTGTCACGGAATGTCAAAAGGGGAAATCGCTCTCCCAGCTCTGGTCACATTAGCCCAACTTCTTCAAGATTCAGCTTCAACTCATTGTAAAGCGTGAGAGCGTGAGCTTTATAGTGTTTGACTTGGCTTCAGATCTTCATTTCGTCAATTTGGATCATCATACTCGCTTGTATAGTCTAGTTGATGCCTTACTCTGAATGCTTAGCTTGTCTCGGGTGTGTTTGAATTGAAAGACAACTCAAATTCTCATTCCAATGAAATTCATGAGTTGCAATCTGCATATCCAATTTCAACACAAGAATGTTTAGCTTCTTGCACACAATTGAACAAATCTACGACATAACTAACAAAAACACTTGCAAGTTACAAGTGGAAACAAAAATCTCCCTGACAGTGAACAAGTATCCAGTTTACACTTGACATCATCCGACTATACAAAGATTATGTAGATTTCGTCTTTCATCCCTTCTTTTCTCGTCCTTTCTCCGCCTTTCATCCCTTCTTTTCTCGTCCTTTCTCCGCCTTTCGTGCCTTCTTTTCTCGTCTCGTTGGCCATCTTTCATGGATATTTTTATCGTGATATATATCTTCAAATAAAATGGTGAGTGATAGTAGTTGTGGCGGAGGTCGGGGTCGGGATCGGGGTGCTGGCCGTGGCCGTGGAGCGCGAGATCCATTACATGTAACAACATTCGAATATTGAAATCAAGTCTATTTTTTTGGAATAATACGTTGAATCAATAGGATTTAGAAATTTGTTTTAATCATATATAGAGATTATCGCGAGGATTAGCTTATTTATAGGTTGGTTTTACGACCCCATACTTCTGAGGCACCTGTAGAGACTATAGTGGATACCATGTTGGCAGCGATAGAGGAGGAGTTGATGACGGATCATAATGGAGACGTAGTAGAGGAGGTGGGTGATGAGTCTGCTCCTTCTGAGGAGACTACGGAGGCTAGAGTGGCGCCCAGGTTGGAGGCGATGGTGGACGAGCTGATGACGGAGGCTGCAGTAGACCCAACAGAGCATGTGAGTGATGGGTCCGAGACTCAGCACCCGGCGTATGGTAAATACTTCGGGAGTATATTTGGGAGTGATCATCTGAACTCTTACGATGATACGACACCCTTAGTCGGAGATAGGAGGGTGGGAACTAGTCATGTTGGGGAGGGAGGTCCCGAGTCTAGTCACGGGAGGATGAGCGAGCTCCTGGTTTCAACATCGACGACTTTGATTTTTCGCGATGGACACCAATATCACCCGACGACGTCAACCAGGCAGCGATTCCATTGGGGACTCAGTCCAAAGTCCTGACAATTGGTGGAGCCGGTGGTGCTAGAGGCGTAGATATCATGATGTATGACCCTATGGACGTGGGTAGGGAAGAGGCCGAAGAGCATGGCCGCATGGGGCAGGAGGGCACTGCCCAAGAACAAGAGATAGAGGATAGCATACGGGCGCTGACGATGAGGAAGAGCAGGGGCTGGGTGGAGAGGAGGTTGAGGAGACTGTCCCGATGCATGATGGGGAGTCGGGCCCAGCCCAAGAGGAGCAGGGTAGCGGATCAGTGGCAGCTGCCCCCGCATATGGCGGGGGGGCTGGTACCACATCACTGCTGAGAGATTACCTATCGAAGCCATCTGGAGATAAGATGTGACAACATTGGTGAGAGTATTGCATGTTCACAAACATGGACAGATATTTTGGCATGTTGAGGAGGCGGTGGAGGCTGATGGAGAGGATACATGGTTTACTGCAGTGCGGGGTGGCTGGTTATGGCCGTTGCGAGATTTCTCGTGGGAATGTGTGGATCACTGTCTCATTAATGCATTCATTGAGAACTAGCACTCGGAGACTAACAACATTCATTTTGCTTGGGAAGAGATCACCATCACCCTGCATGATGTGTATTTCATACTTGGTTTGGGGATGGACGGGTCGGAGTGTGCCTACGTTACGTCGGGCCAAGAGGGGAAGGCGTTGATTGGAGAGTTATACTCGTTCACGGCGGATCAACAAAGGAATTTTAAACCAGTATGGAGGTTTGACTGTTATTGCACTCCTCGCGGCCTGGCCCAACGGTCGTGTCAGAGGTCAAGGTGGAGGGTCGTTCCCCTTCTTCGTCTTCTGTCTCCATGTGCTTGTTGCTGGATCTTGCTCGTGTTCCAGCATCGGTGGTTCCTTCACTAATGGTTGAGGAGTAATCTTCTTCCGTCTTAGCCTTTGTTCCGGCTCTAGCCCTTGTGTCCTTTGAACGCAGGAGAACAAATGAATAAAAAATAAATAAATAAAAACCCAAATCCTTGTTGGGCAAGGCAAACAAAATCGACCGGTAAAACTCTTTTTAAAAATCCCGGAGGCCCTAAATCTCCTTCAGGAGCCCTAATCCACCTCCGAGGTCCATACCTGGATTCCTTATTTTCCCATTTCATTGGGGGATTTCGCCAACTCCGGCGCCACCATCGCCATCAACGTCGGTGTCTTGGATCTGTCCTCGCTCCTCCGGCGCCACCATCGCCATATCCCTCGCATATGTGGCGGCTTCAGCCTTCTCTTGGGTTTTGCTCTCCCGGAGGAGGTTTGGGGATCCATTCTAACTTCTCATGCCTTCCTCGCCTCCTGGCACCTATTGCCTCCTCAGTCCTCTCACCCCCGTGTGGTGTTGTGCTCATAGCCGTCGACGACTTCCAGGGTCCGCCCGTGCTCAGCTTTGGCCACCATAGGCCCATAGACGGAGTTTTTGTTGTCTGGTGTCTCCTGGTGCCAAAGCCTCAGGCTCTCCTTAGACCCTAGGAGACCCGAAGTGTGTTTTTAGGCCCAAGTTTTTGTCTTGGGCCCAAATCAACCCAATAACAAAAAAAAATGTATATATCTATATATTTTTTAAATTAACCCCATGCTTGTAATGTTTGAGACCCTCCGTTTGTCGAGTGTTAAAATATGTGTCTTGATTGGCCGGTTTTCTGGTGTTTTTTCCTCGGGTAGCATGTGGCTCTGGTTTGGTGTTTCTGAGAGTTCTACAACTTGGTTGGGTTTGTTGCGTCCGGAGTCGGGACAAATTGGGGTCGTGGTAGTGTGCAAAAAGCAACTCCGTATCCGGGTGAAAGGTCCTTAGAGTTTTTTCTTCACTGCCCACGGGAGTTAGAGTCATGCTGTACCGTCGACCTCTGGTGCTCCTCTTTGGTGATGCTTGACTTCGTTCTTCGTCGACATCCTCAACGTTGCAGTTTTAGTTCTTTTTAGTTTTATTCACTATAGAGTGCATGTTACGTGTTGATTGTGCCTTTTTTATTTCTTTTCGGTACTTTATTATATGTTCGACGTTTCAAAAATTGGTTATTTTTTTTATTTAATTAAAAAAAATGGTTAAAAAAACAATAAATTGGGCAGAGGATAAACTAAATTGCGTGGGGGTGAGAAGTACCATTGCACATGCTACTAAAGGCGGTATCTTTCTTGATTTCTGTTGCTTTATGGATACGATTGACCTACTTCACTGGGCAGCTTGTAGGCGTTGATCTTTTTGCCTTTTAGGGTTTGGAATCGGATGAATCCCGGAAAAATGGAGGCCAATTGGGGCAACCCAGGAGAGATTGCAAGGTTTGGATTTCTGGGTCTTCTTCAATTTCTATCAATTTCTCCCTTTCTAGTTCTTGCTCTTTGCTTTTTCGATTGCTCACAGGTTTTCATCGTATCTTGTTGATTTCATGGCTTAAATTAGCCCCTTTCTTAGTTTTATACTTGTTCAAGTAGGTGATCAGTATCATGTGTATTGAGATTCTTTATATATGGAATTAGCGAACTTCCTGATTGAAATCAGGTTTTTTAAAACCCTATTGCGCAATGGTGGATGATCATGAGGGATCAAAATTAAGCAATTTGTGCTCGTTGTTGTGTATTGCTTAAGATTGCAGCACAGTATTTCATAACCTATTGAAAAGAGAATGAGATTGTTGACTTGTTAATTTGCAAAATGCCAGAAAATGGATGTCTTAATATGTTTGGCTTTCTGATATTGTTTTTCATCCTGGGAAAACGGTTGCCAAATTGGGATTCCTTAAATAGAGCGTACTTAAGATGAATTATCCCCTTGTTATATACGTTTCAGTGCCCATGTCAATGGTGACAATGAAGTTTCCAATCATGGCAAGAAAAGGAAGTTTCTGTCTGAAAAGAATACGCAGTTAAGCTTCCCTGCTTCCAAATACATATGCTGCGAAACGCTTGTTGAACATGATCCCCATGATCCCTTTTCTAAGGAATCCCTGCAAGCTAAGGTCTTTTATACTTTTGTCCGAAAAGAAAAAACGTCTGTGGAGGAAGTGGATGAGGATTTAGGAGCCGATTCTGCACAGGATAGCAATATGACGGCTGAAGACTCTTTCTCTGGATGCTCTAGCATTAAGCCTGATGGGTATGCTAACGCAAATTCATGCAGTGGACCATCTTCATCATATTCGTATTCTGGAGTAGTAATACCCAGGAATGCCGACTCTTACTTCGGTAGTACTACAACAGGTAGTATAGCCACAAGCGTTGACAGAGAAAATGGTGAATTTGATGGTAACGAGAATTGTGATGATCTGCTTGATGAATTCGGGCACTGTTTAGGGTACCTTGTCTCAGGCCTCACTGGATGTGACAGTGACAGCAAGCAACAAATGGATGAAGAGCTTGACGGATTCTTATGCATGAATGCGATACTTCCAAAGTCACACCCTCTTTTATCTGAAGAATTGATTGATGTGCAAGGTATTCTTGATTCTGAAAAGAAAACATTAGAACCTTAACTCTGTAAATTATGGCTGATACTTGTGAAGTGCAATTGATTAATTTGATTCTTCCAAATGCAGCGTCTCAACTAAATGAACGTCGACCAACCATTGACCGAGAGTTTGAGGATTACTTTTCAACGCTGATGTTGTGAGAGCTACGATTAGATACAGATGAGACACAATTGGTGTCCATTGGCTCCTATGTATGAAACATATGCTTTATAACTTGTAAGTGTATGTATGAAATCCTTTGATGGATTTATTAACATAATCTTGTTTACAGTTTCATTGCTCTATATATATCAGCGACAATACTCCATATTGTTTCTTGTCATTCATTCTCAGGCATCTGATGTCCCATTTGTTGAGCTATATTGTTTTTTACCACCTTTAATAATGTAGCTACTTTTGATTGAATCTTTAAGTTGCTTATTCTACCATCATTCATTTTAGCGATCCATAGATTCCGAGATTAGCCATCAGTTAACTTTTCATGAAGTGTAGGATGTGTTTTTCTTTAAATTAGGATTTTATACACTTTCTGCTGATCATTGTTATAGAAAAGGAGGGAAACGGCGTGGAAGGAATTCAATCTGTGCATATATAGTAGCATTCTTTTATTACTTCCACTGGAAAAAAAACAGATGCATTCATTCTGGAATACCTGCAGAGATGCCGAACTGACACTCAGCTTCATCCATTATAAGTGTGTAAGCCACAGTTTCAGATGGATGAGACCCCACTGAAATGCAACTACTTTATATGGATTGCGAAAGATTCAACCTCCTCGACATTGAAATGGTAATATCTGCTTTGATGATTGCTGTAGTAGCCTCTTTCCTCATCAATTGAATGTGCAAAACATCATCTTGATCATACATGTACTTGCAGGTGGAGTTGGGTTGATTGTGAGACAGTTATAGATTCCAGAAGACCTATGGCGCTTTGCAGAATGGTATTGTATTGTTTATAGAAGCACATTCATCATTAATCAGGAAATTTTTTATTTGAAAAGAATTCAGCTTCAATAATATTGAGGGATTAATTCAGCTTCAATTTGAAAAGAATTCAGGTTATCCTGGAAAGCTGAGCTTTACAATCAAAGTAATTTGGATTTGTTGACAATTAGCAAGATAAAATTATAAACAGTTTGATCTTTCTTCCAGGCACCGGAAATAGGACTTCTTGCTCCAGATCTGGTTTTATACCTTGACATACCACCAGAGGTTTGTCCTGACCCCTGAATGATTTCATTCATATTCCTCTTTTAAGGCAGGAGTAAACAGACAGTTTAGAAAATCAACCTTGACCTAAAAGAAGCATATTGTCCTAGGTTAAAGACATAATCTTTATTTTTACTGAAATATGTTAATCTTTCTAGTTATAAATGTAGTGAAAGGTGTGGGGTTATGTGGTTATTGAAAACAATGTTTACTAAAACATTAGAACTACCCTCGTAAAACTAGTTATATTTCATTAAACAACATGGATCCGAAGTCTCATTGCATAAACTGTAACATCATACGTTTACTATCCCTGAGAAGCCACATAACAAATTGTTTATTCTGGAGCGCAGAAAGCTGCAGAAAGAGGCGGCTATGGGGGTGAGCGATATGAGCACCTTGACTTTCAAAGGAAAGTTGCAGAAAAATATAAGCTCCTCCACGATGATGCCTCATGGAAGGTCCGTGCTTTCATCTCTTTCTTTTAGCTGTTCTGTCTGTTGCTTGTTTCGCGCGTTCATCTCTTTCTTTAATTGTTATGTCTGTTGCTGCTTTGTATTTAGCTAACTCTCTTTCTTCACATTTACATTCCAATGTCTCAAAATCCACTTTTTTTTTAACCTCTGGCAACTCATGTATTCTATAACTCTTCAACCAGATCATTGACGCTAGCTTGTCAGCGGATGAAGTCCATGATCAGATAAAAAATCTCGTAGTGAACTGTGTCACGGAATGTCAAAAGGGGAAATCGCTCTCCCAGCTCTGGTCACATTAGCCCAACTTCTTCAAGATTCAGCTTCAACTCATTGCAAAGTGTGAGAGCTTGAGCTTTATTTATAGTGTTTGACTTGGCTTCAGATGATCATTTCGTCAATTTGGATAATCATACTCGCTTGTATGAAATGTAGATTATATTGTAGTCTAGTTGATGCCTTACTCTTAATGCTTCGCTTGTCTCGGGTGTGTTTGTAGTTGTCTCTTATTCACCTTCATTGAAAGACAACTCAAATTCTCATTCCAATGAAATTCATGAGTTGCAATCTGCATATCCAATTTCAACACAAGAATGTTTAGCTTCTTGCACACCAATTGAACAAATCTACGATATAACTAACAAAAACACTTGCAAGTTACAAGTGGAAACAAAAATCTCCCTGACAGTGAACAAGTATCCAGTTTACACTTGACATCATCCGACTATACAAAGATTATACGTAGATTTCGTTCCTTCTCAAACTTCTTCTGCAACCTGGAGACCTTATTGGTAATAGGTCAGACTCGTCAGGTCAAAGATTGGGATATTGCAATTTGCAACCCAGACTCTAACCTACCAAAGCCACGGGTTTACGGTGCGTGGAAAACGCTTTCGGCCGGAAATCGGTGGCAGTGCCGATTCTCGAAGCCGACAATGAGGTGAAGGTGGAAGAGTAGTTTAGAAACCTTGCCATTGAAATCAGATGATATTGTTTGGGAACGGGAGAGCTTGGACCAATGGACCCGGTTCATTCTGAACCGACTGATCTGATAGAACCGGGTCCAATTATGATTAGTGGTTCAGTAAACCGGGCCCAATTTTGAAGGAACCGGGTTTAAGTTTTTCTCACTCTTATTACGTAGAGTAAGGTCTCGGGTTCGATTCCCATTTATGCACTTTTATTTTCCCCTTCGTATTTGGAATAAAGGGCATAAAACCCTATCACTCAGTATCTGCTCGACTTTTTTTTTTCAGACGCAGACAGGCGAACGCGAATCCAGCCCTCCTCTCCTCGTCCGGCTCTCCACCGGCCGCCACTTTGGACTGTTCGACATCGACGCCGGCCACTTTCGACGGTTCGACATCGCTGCCCACCTTCTTCAATCAAAGATTCAGGATTGATTAAGAGTTTCGATTCAAAGGTACATTTCCACTTTCCTATCTTAAAGTTTATGCATTATGAATTAGATTTTCAATTCAATTTGAAATACTTGAAAGTTTAGAAGGTTATATTTTCAAATTGAAGTGCAATTTCTGAATAGGGATAGTTAGGGTTTGTGAGATTTGAGAATCAATTCGGTGAACCTCAATAGAAGTGAAATTTCTGAATAGGGATAGTTATAGGATAAAAATGGAGAAATTTGTTGCTCGAACTAAGAATCCATTAATTCCAATTTCAAGTTTTGGGTATTCCAGTTGCTCAATCTCCAAATGTTAGAATTGATGTGGTTCAAGATGAAATTGTTAGAGACGATGTTAGGGTAGAATTTGCGTAACAGGATGTGAGATGAGTATCTTAATGATTCTCTAGTTTGCTACATCGAGAGTGATATTTTCAAGACCATTGAGAATGAAGTTATTCTCAAAACATTTTCAAAAAAATGAAAACTCGGGGACAGAGTGCTGCTAATTAGGGATGAGGGAAAGCTAGGAGGAGGGTTCAAGATTACTTAGCTAATTTTTCCGTTGATGTACATAGTTGGGGACAAAGTGCCTACAACTCAACCCCCTCAATAAAGGAATTGTGGTGCGTAACAATCCATTACATTCTTTACCTTTCTCTATTGTCCCCTTTGATTACCCTCTACTCCTCCCTTCTCATAGCTTCAAATGTTCCTTCAGTTACATTGAAAGATCCATTTTTTGGGTCATTACAAGCTTCTGCCTCTCTCTTACTGTGCTTCACTAGTTGGTTCTCTTTGCGAGGCTAAAATCCTGCTAGTGCATGATATATGAACATCCTTGATGATTTTGGTTTCTAAGGGACAAGCTGGGTTTGTTGACCTATTCTAAAGACCTATTATATGCACACAACAAAAAAAAAACCAGCAGTCTCATTTCACAAGGAAACAGATACTACGCACCCTAACCATTCCCGTGTCAAAGCTTTGAATCTAACCTAAATCTCTATCTTGGTTTTGATTTCGTACAATTTTCTGATAGAAACGTGCATAACTGATAGAGAGGAACCAAATCTAGGGGGGTGAATCTCAGTTGATGCTTTTGTTTATGCCTTAACAATTATGTGGGTGTCTATCTGAATCTGTAACTGCAATGAATATCCTAACTGAATCTGAAATGTTTTGTTATTTCTCAATTGTGTCATCGAGTCTTAAAACTGCATTGTGCACTATTAGAGTATTAGCATACGTTCATATCTTGCTGCAATCTAAAATTTGGAATCAGCTAGTGTAAGTTGCTCAAAATGTGTATCATTCACACATTATAATAAGATACAGTGAACTACAAGGATAAAAAAGCACATGTCTGAATTTGGAGTACCCGACATTTTAAGGAGCTATTTCCAATGTAGTTCCTTTTATGTATAATTTGGTGATATATGTGCGATTCTTATTTGGATCTCTAAACAACATATAATTTATATTTCCATTTCCAAATGTATCGTTTTCCTTAGTTTTTTGGGATGGACATTTCCGTATTTTGTATTGTTTCATTAACATTGCTAAAAACTACAGCTTGCATACTATTGTATATGTTGATGAAAAAGCATCCTTGTTTAATGTGTCAGTTTTGCTTCTCTTACGTGTTGAAAATGGAATGTAGCTCCATTGTATAAAATATGTATTCTAGGGATTTTAATGTCACCAATAAACAAAAACAGAGAAAAGAAGAATAAGTTTTTTACTGATCTTGTATTGTTGGGAGTTCTGCTAGGTTTGATTGCCGAAATCAACACAATGAATTTTGCAGCATCCCTCTGCAAAAGAGTGAATCTTAAAGAACTGCTAAAGACGGTTCCTGTATATAGCGGGGCAACTGGTAGGCCTATTACTCGACTCCTTTTATTTGTACTTGGTATTCAATGAAAACTTGAGGCATCCATTGTAACATGTGTTGCTGCCAAATGTAGATGCATCCGTAGGAGGATTTGGATTGATAGCTAGAAGATGGGCTACCAAGAAAACAGGTGGATCCACGAAAAATGGAAGAGATTCAAATCCCAAATACCTTGGTGTGAAGAAATTCGGTGGAGAGGTAAGACATTGGCTAACTTTTATAGAGACCCATCTTAACCTGGGAACTAGAGAATTTGGCAACTAGTAACATATCCCGCTCTTATTGTCTCTGCTCACGTGATGCAGAGAGTTATTCCGGGTAACATCATCGTTCGCCAAAGGGGCACTCGTTTTCATCCGGGAGACTATGTTGGCATCGGAAGGGACCATACTTTGTTTGCACTGAAGGAAGGCAGGGTGAAGTTTGAAACTCACAAGTTGAGTGGAAGGAAGTGGGTTCATATTGAGCCCTTGAATGGTCATGTGCTCCACCCGTTGTATGTTGCGTCTGCCTCTAGCAATACTCAGATCAACGCGGCAGAGTGATAATCAAGTTGTGTGCCCGTGCAATAATTCCAAACATCAAGTTCTTCACTTTTTTATGAAAACTCTGAGGTACTGAAGCATTACCCAAACCAGTTCTCAGGAACCATTTTCTACTGCTATAGTACCTTTCTGAGTCTCTGGTTTAGCAACTAGTAATGTTTTGTTGTTAACTGATAAAGCAGCGGAAATCTTTAATGGATACATGAATTTTGTGCAATTGGTAGGTTTTTGATGCCATTCGTATCACCATTGATATGTCCAATATCATTCGCAGTGTCACTGAGTAATATTATTGAGATTTGAACATTGGTCAATATTATTAACATAAAAACTACATTTGAATCAATGGACTACAAATAACATCTTGATATTTCACTGACGGGTAACCGAATTGACATATATCCAAATCCAATTAGATGAACCAATGGACTCATATCATCAGTATTCCCTACTCATATTGGGAAGAGGTTGATCTTTGAGGGTAAAGTTGAGATAACCTCTATTGTGTCATTTGGCAAGAAGTTCTTCATCTTTATTAATATCACATTTTCTTGCGGTCAAAAAGTTGGAAAAGGCACATGATTCACCCGCCTCATTCTTGTCACATTTTTGTTCCCATGGTTTTGTTGAAAATAGAGATGAATACTCCCTCTGATCGAAAATAGTTATGAGTATTAAATTATGAAAAAAATTAATTAAAATAAATAATATTTTATATATTTTTAAGCTCATAAAACTATGTACACAAAAGTCCACATCGATTATTTCGGATGGGAGGGAGTATGTGTTATCACTTCACCACATTGCATTTCAGGTGACGGACCTAAGGCGACGAACGAAAGCAATCGTCGCACAAGTCATCACCACACCAAGTTGGGTTGCTATAGCCTATAGGTGACTTGACTTTGATATACGTATGTTCATCGCCCTAGTCACTTCATGCGACGGAAGAAATTTGATCACGAAATCGGTGTTGTTGCGTTCAATCGGTGTTGCTGCGTTCCACTCGACCACTCTTCTCCTGGCATTTGATCTGGATTTCGGAAAATGATCATCCCTCTATCTCCGGCGACCTCTGAAAGCAAAATCCATGGCTGCCGCATAATCATTGCCTCGAAACTGCTCTTCTACCTCCACCTCATTAGCGGCTTCGAGAATCGGCACTGCCGCCGATTTCAGAGCGAAAGCGTTTTCCACGCACCGTGCAATTCACATCCCCAATCAAAAGCCCCAATTTAGCCTCCACATTCTGAGGTAAGACGTCGCTTTAGAGTTTCTCATTCAACAAATTTCACATTGTTTTTAGCTGTTTGATAATTGATACTATTGAATGTTAAGTTGAATCTTTGCTGTAGTCTCTCGTGGTCTCCGCCTCTGCACTGCTTCGGTGTTGACCGCCATTTCCGACTGCTGTGACTACATTTCGAAGGTACTCACTCGCTCACTCTCGTTATTGAAGATCAACTGAATCAATTTTCCCTTTTGTTTTGTTCCTGATTTTAGGATGCAAGAGCGATACCAAATCAAATCGACTGTCGCTGTCTAGTGTTTAGAAATTAGTCTTTCGCTTAGTCTTCAGACTCTTAACTCTTCACCAACCAAAGTTTGGCAACAATATGGAAAATGGCAGTGAGTCTTTGATGGACTTTTCTTCCATTTGCATTGATGGACTTTTCTTCCATTTGCAAACGGTCTCAATACGGCACCTAACCAAGGGATGCAATAATTGGATGCCGAAAACCCTATCCAGTCTCCATATCAACCTTTTCCCTTTCACTTTTTTGGGATTTCTTGCACCTCCATTTGCTCCCTTTCTACCATAGCTGGTTCCCTTTTTGTCTCACCTCTTCATCATGGATTTTGTTGATAATTATCTCATTCAACCTGCCATCTCTGCTGTATTCAGTCTTGTGATTGAACAAATTGTATCAGAGCCGATTCAGCGGTTCCTGGATGGAAGGAAAACCACATGTTATTGGTTGGGTGAGCTGAAGCAGACGATGCTAGCTCTCAACGCAGTGGTCGCTGATGCCGAGCAGAAGGCCATCACTAATGAGCCCGTAAAGCTCTGGCTTGATGAGCTGAAGGATGCCATGTATGATGTTGAAACCCTCTTGGATGCTATTGCAACTCGAGCTTTGCAGTCCACTGTTGAAGGAGCCGATGCCACACCAGAAAGTAGTTCCATAAAAAAGGTACTATCCTCCATCTCTACCTTTCTGTGGCAACCAGACCATGAAAAGGTAGATTCCACCATTTCAGATATGTGTAAAAGATTAGATGGTTTCTTACAGAAAATCAGTATTCTTGGCTTGCAAGTTGGCCGCACTGGTGAACATTCAAGAGGTAAGAAACCAGCAACAACTAGTTTGTTGGATCAATCAATGCAGTATGTTGGAAGAGATTCAGAAATAGAGGAGGTAATTCGGTTTTTGCAGTATGAACAACTAACAGGAGCAGAACAGACAGGAGAGCAGAGTCACAAAAGGAAAAAGATTGGGTCTGATTACTATGATATTCGCGTCATTGCCATTGTTGGCATGCCAGGAGTTGGGAAAACTACTCTTGCACAGTTGCTATATAATGATGGGAAGCTGGATGAAATGTTTGATTTGAAAGCTTGGTTGCATTTGCCAAGGGATTTCACAAATACCCTGGTATTCAAAACCATTTGCGAATTATTATCCGAGGAGCCTCTCCGGTCTGACAATCTAGAATTTATTCAAAAAAAGTTATGCAAGATGATAAGGGGAAAGAGATTTCTTTTAGTTTTTGATGATGTTTGGATTGAACACTTCCAATCTTGGGATGAACTGATTCGGCCAGTGAAAACTGCGGGAAGGGGTAGTACCATCATTGTGACAACTCAACATGCAAACATTGCCATTTGGATGCATGCAAGTCATATGATAAATTTGAATCCACTTTCTGATGAAGAGTGTTGGTCAGTAATCAGATCTGTTGCCTTAGACAGGCAACTAAAGTTACATGAACACTTGGAAGTTATTGGTAGACAGATAGCAACGAAATGTCGGGGCTTGCCTCTGGCTGCCGCAGTGCTTGGGGGCGCCTTGCGCTCTATTCCAGAAGATGCTGAGAAATGGGTTGTTGTCCTGAGAAGCCCCATATGGGAAATACCAGATGCTATCTATGGCATACTACCAGCTTTAAGATTGAGCTATGACTATCTGCCCCACCCTCAAATAAAGCGTTGTTTTGCCTACTGCGCTCTTTTTCCCAAGAACCATGGATTTCAAAAGGAGGAGTTAGTAATGTTGTGGATGGCTGAAGGCTTTATTTCGCCATCGCAAAGTCATACAACCATGGAACAGCTAGGAAGTAGTTACTTTGATGAGCTAATATCGAGATCCTTCTTTCAACAAATGGACTCCACCAACCGTTTTGTTATGCATGATCTGATCCATGATCTAGCTGTCAATGTGTTTGGGAGGTTTGGCCTATTGTCAAATTTGAATGATCAGTTTAACCTCAGAGTAGCACGCCATTTCTCATTTCTGCAAACAAAGTATCATGATTCTGAAAAATTGCAAGTCTTATTTGATCACAACTTATGGACCTTTTTGGCTCTGGGATCTGGTTCAGGTGGTTCTCCCTGCTATCTACAGACAAGAGCTCCTAGATCCGAGCTACCAACAAGTACATCCTTGAGGGTCCTCTCTATGCCTCATTATCAAATCGCTTGCATAATTCCCTCAATTGGGAACTTAAAACACTTGCGTTACCTGAATTTATCTTCTACACCTGTCACATCTTTGCCGGGAACGTTTTCTATGTTGTACAATTTGCAGACATTGTTGCTGTCAAATTGTTACAATCTTCAAAGTTTGCCTGCTAAGTTGGCCAATATGGTTTCCCTGCGTCATCTAGATATCACTAATACAAAGACACTACAGGTGATGCCCCCACATATTGGTAGACTAACTAATCTCCAGACACTCTCAAAGTTTATAGTGGGATGCAACAGCAGAGAAAGCATTGCAGAATTGAACCAGCTTCAGAGTATTCGAGGTATTCTATTGATATCTAGGCTTGAGAATGTTGTCTCTGACTCAGATGCAGGGGCTTCCAACATGAGCGAGAAAGCGCATCTTGTGGAGATAGTTTATGAGTGGTCTGGTCCCTCCAGAAATCAGTATCGCATTCTTGAGAAGTTGAAGCCTCACATAAACTTGAAAAGACTTACCGTAAGAGGGTTTTCTGATGAAAGATTTCCAGGATGGGTAGGAGCTGCTGAATACTGCAATGTAGTAGTGTTACATCTCGAGGATTGCTTCAAATGTATCTCGTTACCACCTTTGGGGCAGCTGCCCTCTCTCAAGCATCTCTTTATTACAGGATTCATGATGATAAGGAAAGTGGGGCATGATTTCTATGGGAATATCAGTAGTTCATCATTTACACCTTTTCCTTCTTTGGAGATACTGAAATTCAGAAAAATGCCTTTGTGGTACTCATGGTCTGCTTTTGAAGGCGATGGACCGGCATTTCCTCAGTTGCAAGAGCTTTGCTTGCTTTCTTGCAATATACGACCTTCAGTTTTACCCCTAAATATCCCTTCTTTAAGAAGGCTTTCCATTGTAGATTGTGGAAGTGAAGGTTCGCTTCAACTGCCACCTTCACTGGACACTCTAGAAATTTCACCATTGAGCGGTATCCATAGAACATTGTTTGAATTGCTTGAATCAGCACCCCTGAGAAAATTGAAGATTGCTCAAAATTATAGCGGAGTGCGCTCTTGTGGTTTGAATGAAGTTGTGGGATTCACAACAATTAGTCCTTCTGTTCAAGAGCTAGAGATAACAAACTGTACTTTCAAGCCTATCTTTCGATTACCCCTGTGGTTAACATCACTCTCTGTGGATAGAGGTGAAAATGTAGAGTTCGAGGCGCAGTACTATACATCCCTCCAGTGTTTATGCCTCCGCAGGGCCTCAATTCAGTCCTTCTGCTTTGACCACTTCCCTAAGCTCATCTCCCTGGAGATTGCCAGTTGCTTCAAGCTAAGTTGCTTTTTGGTTTCAGGAGGATATCTCTTAGAATCTCTCTGTGATCTCTACATATGTGATTGCCTATCATTGCTGGAGTTTCCT
Source organism: Persicaria maculosa (assembly GCA_963922045.1). Lineage (NCBI taxonomy): Eukaryota > Viridiplantae > Streptophyta > Magnoliopsida > Caryophyllales > Polygonaceae > Persicaria > Persicaria maculosa. Next base: position 80,928,813 of record OY998253.1, read on the forward strand.
CCAGGCGGTCTTCCTGCTCCCAACCTGACAACTTTTACTATCAGGGGATGTCATAGACTGAGATCACTGCCAGAGAGAATGTATTGCAGTATGCCATCTCTAAAGTTTTTGTATATTGGATATTGTTCCGAAATTGAGTCATTTCCGCATGGTGGTTTGCCCTCTAATCTTCACACCCTGAAAATTCATGGATGCTACAAGCTAATGCCTGTCCAGGAAGATTGGCAGCTTCCCAAGGTACTCTCTCTTATGAATTTGGAAATTGTAGAACACGGGTGCGAGGACACCTCCGAGTCTTTTCCTAACTCCGAAGGCCTGCTGCCTACCAGCCTCACTTCGCTCTCCATCAGGGACTTCAAAAGCATCAAGTTCCTGAATGGAAAAGCATTTCAGCATCTAACATCTCTTCAAGAGCTAAAGATTTCTGAATGTCCACTGCTGAAATGCTTGCCAGAAGACGGGTTTCCTCGGTCTCTTTGCTCTCTTGAAATATATGCTTGTCCACTGCTTAAGCAACGATGCCAGAGGAATGGCGAAGATTGGACCAAAATTTCCCATCTTCCCCGCATCAACAATCACTGTGAAGAGATCTAACAAGTATGACTTCTCCTGGATTAATTTCAGAACTGTCACAAAGGTACAATCTAAATCTTCTCAGTAATCATTTCCTTTGATTTCAGGGCGAAAAAAATAGTCATTTCCTTCCATCAGTTGGCCATAGTTCATCTTTCTTTTCGATAAACCCAGAGGAACAAACATGAGGCTGGTGAAACATTCACTACCACAAATCCTTTTGTATTACTTATTCTTAGCATCAGATATGCAGCCCACTGCGATTGTGTTCGGTGTTTTAACTGATATACTGTGAATTGACTAACCAGAGTTGCCAAATGTTTATGTTAAAACCTTTCTTATTTTTGTTGTCAACAGTTCAGATGCTTCAAGAGATTGCTTTGAATTCGTAGCACGGATGGTTTGATCGTGTTTTCACTGGAAATAGCAACATCCCTCAGACAGATTGCTTTGAATTCGTAGCGCAGATGGTTTGATCGTGTTCTCACTGCTACTTTTTTCGCAATGTCATTTTGGATAGTTGTAGTTTGTGTAGATAATGTTGAACTAGTGCATACTATCAGATATGCAGTAGAGACAGTAACATCCATAGAATGCTTGAATGTAAATATAAAGGATCATTCAAATTGTAAGCCTAGTTGTCGAAAAGGTGTCATGGTATTCTAAACTGATTGATCTCGCCACATCGGAGCAACCACCATGTTGATTATTGTCAGACCACCGATAGACTATTATCGATTGATCCCAAACGTGTAGTACGCGAAGAATGGGAGATTGATAAACAACAATGGAGTAGATGCTAACCGAATTGAATGTTGAAAGCACGAAATAGACGAAAACTGGAGCCAACCTATATATGCTCCCTTCTAGTTACTAGTCCGAATTCATTGGCGTTGGTTTTGGTGGGCGGACTTGAAGAGACTGTGATTCCTGCTCTACTCACTCCATCGTTGATACGATTTGTGCTAGTCCTGTGCCGGGAAACCTCTTTGTCGTTGCTTTATCGAATACTGATTGGAGCCTTGGAGATATGAGCATTGATATTTCCTGTGGATTACAGCACCTGGAGATCACTGGAGATGCGGTCACTGCATTCAGCATTCGTTTCGAGTCTCTTGACTGCATCTTCATCCCCAGACAGCTATGCAGGTTCTGTAACTCATAACTATCCATAGCAGATGGAATTTCTGATGACTGAATGAGGATTTTGTAGCAACCAGAAGTTGTCAAAAGACCATGTTTTAGTGCTAAATGGTTCATGTTAGTACGTCCTGTTTCGATAAATCTTCTAAAAAAAAGCGTTGTTTTCTCATTCCCTCTTTCTTTCAATACTACACAAACCAGTAGTTCATCCTTTGATTTAATCCACTTGGAACAAAATACCCACAAACCACATAAGTAAACAACCTCTCAAAATACCCACTAACCACCCCTACTATCATCACATGTCATGGGTTCAGAGCCTGTAGACACATACATCTCCATGGGGGACCATAGAAGGGATTCAAGTAAATCTGTTATAGTGTAATCCAAAGATAGTCTAGACAAACACTATATATAGCAGAAGTTTCATCATCACACAACACCGAAGAACTTGTCCGTATAGAAGAGAGAATTTGACGAAAAATTGTTCCTTCTATATGTTCTTAGGGTTGATTTTGGGTGGTATTCAACTAACCTTGAGAGGACTACTCATTTAAACAGAAAGCAGCAATGAGATTACCTCTGTCACTTGAACGCCAATAAAGAAAATCAAATCAGGCAAAATGGATCATCATCATGGCAGCAAATCAAGGTTTCTTGTCAGCTTTGTTTCTTCCTGTATGGCCTGCACCATCTTGTGACTTCTTAGGCAGAGGAGGGAATTTATTGGAATCTCGCAACCGTAGGAGGGATAAATCGGGGAAGTCGTTTGGATCTCGCAAGCGTAGGAGGGGTAAATCAGGGAATTCATTTGGATCTCCCAAGCGCAGGCACGGTAGATCAGGAAACTCATTAATATCTTCCAACACAGGTGGAGGCTTCGCCATTAAGGTCCTGCATCAGCAAAACCCCCAAATAAATACACACTTTGTCAGAACCAAAAAAGCAGGCAGTGCATTTCTATACCGATTCACTATATTTATGCTTAAATCCACTACTTACGAAGACGATGAAAAAGGGTTTTCTTTAGGATATGAATGAAATACTTCTTTTCCATAAAGAGGCAACTTCTTACCTTTTTACGTCGTTCTCTGGTGACTCTTCCTTCTCCTTTCCCTCTTTTATGTGCAGAGGTGGATCACTTGATGGACAATCATCCTTGGGAAGGGAATCGAGACAGGGAAGCGCCTGTAGGACTGGTGAAGCTGGCTCCCAATCCCAATCTAGTTGTTTTGAAGTCTGTGTGGTTCCAGATTCAACGCTGTCCAGTGAGGACTCAGTGGTCTCCCGAGATGTCAATATACGGTTGGCTGGATTGATATTGTTCATCTCTACAGGTTTCGCTCCAGGAAGTGGTGGGAACTCCAAAAGAGACAGGTCCTCAAAGTTGTTGCTTCCATCTTCTGCTGACCAGAAGAACTCATTACTATCATCGCTTGGAGGATCTGCATCTGTTGGCATTGGTTTTGAGTAAGGAGGTGACTCTGCCCTTCTCCAAGTTCGCTCAGAAATCCATTGTGATACATGAACCTAGCAAAATTTTCAATTACAATATCACAAATATAAGATGAAAAACAAGCAACACATTTCTCCTTTCTTTCTCCTTATTTTGAAACTCAGAGAAGCAGGCGTGTGAAATGATAAAGCAGTTTTGACATGAACACATGTCCAATACTTAATTCAACTCACGGTAATGTTAACTGATGGGAAAATAAGAATAGATAAACTCTAACCAGACTTGCCATAAATTATTGAGAATTAAAGACTGAACTAAAAAGGAATGTCCTTAATTGGAAATTTGGAACACAGATTGTCACATCAACCATAAACAGAAAAGTGCACAGGAAGAAACAAAAAAGACGTACTGGTTTTGGTATATATGTTCCTGTTCCTCTTGACTTGACCGTTTCTCCATTGGCTACTCTTGAGGTGTTCTGAGGAGAGAGAGGATCACTATTGCACTGATACATTCCATAATCATGAGACCACAGGCCATACTGGATCCCAGCCAAGAGGTTTTCATTCTCATCACTGGAATCAGACGCCTCTGATCTTTCATTAACAAGTTCTCGCACTGGAAAGACATCAGGACGCTTTCCTTTTCCATTCCACTCTAATGTTGTCTTATAGAAAGTTTCAATACCCTCTGTGATTTTGTCCAGGGGTAAGGCAAAAATGGCCCCAAACTTTTCAGAAGCATAGGACAAAGCATACTTGATTCGGGAGAAGTTTGCTGCAGAAAACATGTAGTATCATGTTAAAGATCAGCATAACTTTTTTGTTTTCATTGTTCAATATTTCTTACTCCTATTCTTCCTTGCATCGTTCGATATTCCTAGGCATTGTCTTGGCTATTCGTGTCTTTTTGTGTGTTGTTTGTTCTTGGTTGTTTATGTTTGTTTTTGTCTGTTTTTATGACACTACTGGGATTGTTGTTGTTGTTGTATCTAATTATAAATAAAACCTCTTTCTGAGTGCATTACGCTAGTATAAAAATGAAGGATGAATCTAGAATACTATATTCGTAAGAATAGATAGTACCGATTAAAATGTGAATGTCTGACCCCAAATGAAGATGTCAAGGATCTAAATAGTAGTAACTAACTAACTACATTAGCAACGAACAAAAACATCATCTACTTAAAACAAAACAATCTTCCCAGAGCAAACCCTCCCTTGACTGGAAATTGGAATTTTCGGTTTAGTGTTATGCAAGAGAAACTTTAGCCAAGGAATACCTTTGTTGACACTGCGACCAAGATTATTGCTGTTGCTAAGAGGATCCATGATGTTAAGAAACTTTGCATGAAACTGATGTTGGCCAATTTGATTTATTCCCGTTGAAACTGAGTATGCTTCTTTGCAATTTTGCAAGAATTCAGCAGAGAAAAGCGAATCTTCAGATCCTTCCGGTGGTTGCACTGCTACCATGTAATTAAGACATTGAAGTCAATAAAAGATCAACTAAATGTTACAACAATTCAAACATTTAGAAAATAGAGTAATTGATGGATACCAAAATTGAGTAATGCCTTACCCAATACTTCTGGAAGGGAAGATATGAGCATTACACCATTAATAGCCACACAATAATTTTCCCAGTCAAATTTGCTATAGTATGCTAAGAATTTATACAGGACCTGTTAAACAGGAGCAAATTTGAGAAAACTTTCGTTTATGCAATATCAAGTCGTCAACATATTACCAAAAAGTTGTATTTAAAGAGAATTGGATAGCAAGGACTCACAGCTAAAGGTGAACACAATGTTGAATGGAATAGATTGATAATGTGCACAATCAATGTTTCTAGTGCATATGTTGAAAGTAGGCCAGAATGTGCACCAAGAATTCGACTCTCATAGAAGCACCATGCTTTGATTAAGATTACACTACGCTTGAAGAGATTGTGTTTCCCAATCAGCCGATCAACCTGTCAAAGTCAATGCATATACAAGCTTCAGTAGGATTGAAACATATAGAACTTTTGAAAACTACTAAAAAAGGCAGTAGTTTTGTAAAATAGGGAAAGAGGATCATATGCCTGCTCAAGAAAGCTCAATGCACAAAGTCCAGCCATCTGGTTAAAAGAGATATCCACGGAGATGTTCTCCACGGAACATTTGACTACTTTGACCTGCCATAAAAAGATAATGGTATGATGGAACATTTTGGTGAGCACCTCATGAGTCATGAACATAAACACTTGGATGGATAAGCTCATAAGCATTCCTCATAGGCATTCCTCAGTCAGTCGAACATACACACATGAATATATAAATATGAAAAAAGAACCGGGTAATAAACATGTATGAAGTGCAAACTCAAAGGAGAAATGACTGGCACACATTCAGTAACTCTCACTGAATGAAGTAAGCTTCCCCTTCGCTTTCTGTGAGACAAATGACTTTTCCATTCAAAATATACATACCTTCCTTTAATATTTTCCCCTAACTATTCTTTTCTATCAAGCAACCATTGGTTAGATACACTTGGAAAGAGGCTAATTGGGAGTAACCTTCCTAGATGGTGCCTACAAACTCAGCACTGAAGTATATCCTCATAGAGGAAACTTGTAACAGAATTTGAGAAGGTTCAAGCGGGAAAAAAAAGTCCCAACTAGATTACAATGGTCCATAACATTCAGAAATAAACATTATTTAACAGGCAACTGTCAAGGAACACGTCCTTTCTGCAGCCCATTACTTTTTTAAAAGAAGAAATCAAGCATCCAACAAATGGAAAGCAGCAAGAAACAAAGAATTCCTCATTCGGCACTATTAGTAAGATGAATATGAAAACCACGAGATGAAACCAAAGACACGGAGGTAATATGTTCAACTGAGAAAACAAACCTGGGCAGGAATACACTGGACATTCCTAACATGAAGTTCAGTGTTCATCATCTCTTCATTCTCAAGGATGCTACAGAAAGAGCTCAATAGAAGTTCCTCGTCATGGTGACTCACAGCAGTTAAGTCGATATCCCCATCCGGAAGATAGGTCTTGAGTGGCACTGAGCCAAAGGGAAAGACCTATATAATTTACCCCAAAAAGCAGCATAAACCTATCAAAAGGCTATTGAATAGTCTACCATGAGGATCCATACACAAAAACAGAGAATGGAAGTAAATGCCGCAACCTAAACAGCAAATAAGAGTTATAACCTTCAAAATTTACAGCTTGACATTCTAACTAAAATAAAAAAGGAGATGAGTGATAGTACTTATTTAGGAGCATTATCTCATGTATCATATTTGCAAAACAGAGCATGATTATAACTGAAGCACTATGTAGATAGCGCGAAACAGTGAGATTGTATAGCTTGGTTTACCTTGATTCCATAAGAACGTCCAATCAGTATCTGGATATACTCAATAATTTCCTTCCTCCGGCACTCGGAAACTACATTAGGCAGGATCAAAGACAGAATCTCACAAGCCCCCTTCTCAGCTGCATTCCATTCTTCAGCACCAATGTCAAATGTATGTGAATTTGAATGGGAAGATGAGGACAAAGACAATGAGAGGGAAGAATGAGACTTTTCAAGATCCTTCATCTCAATTAAGTTATGAACTTGAGCCCTGCGGAGAAATCAAGTAAGGAACCATTAGAAACCAAACTTTAACATTGAAAAAACAAATAAATACTTTAAAACAGAGAACCTGTAAATAAAAAATGGCATCAAAGCCAAGTAAAAAAAGTGACATTTTCAAGCATAATAATTCATACAGAGTATTATGTTTTCCAATTCTAATTTCAAACATGTAGAACTACCATTTGAAGAACAACAGAAGTATTTCTGTCTTCCAATTTTCAGTGGGGGAGGGAGGACCTTGGATCTCACTACATCCGCAGGGGAGAGAGAAGAGAAAACAAACTCCCGGGTACCCAAAATTTCTAACCTTCTATTCATTTTGTCTCAGGAAGAAATATCATTTATCTATTGAAACTTTAGACAGTTTTCGAAAAAAACCATCCCTAGAGTCGAGAGCGAAACAGGCCGAATATTGGGTAGCTATTGTCAAACCAGGGCGAATACTTTCGGAAATAAGAGAAGTCCATCGAAGGAACAATTTGGCTGAGCTAAAGAGGAACAGGATGTCTTCTCAAAGAGATTGATATGGGGGGTGGGGTGGAAATGGTAAACAAAATTGCAGAGGGAATCTACCAAGTGTAAGCAACAAATCAAAAGGACATTTAATAATCTACCAAGTGGCTCCATAAACAAAAGCAGAGAATAGAAGGAAATGTTGCAACCTGGAGGAAATAAGAATTATAATCTTCAAAACAGAGAATGGAAGAAAATCTCACAGATTAACTTTCAGGAATTAAATTTGGCTGCAAAACTTAAAATAAGAAAAGGTAATTTGTTCATCCACAGAGGCAAGAGGAGGCAGATGGCTGTAGAAGGTGGACTGTAGCAATCACTGAATGTTATCATGGAATTATCTATCAGAAAAGTAGAGGAAACTTACAGCGGCCTGACACAGACTAAATTCAAACTGTGAGAACCCCAGCGAGACAAATTCAGAAATCAAATGACTAAGAAGAAAGAAGGTAACTCTTCTCACACAAACCTTTTTTTGGATAAGAAGCAAGGGCGTTGAAGGAAAGAATAAATAAGCAGAGAATTGCAGAATATGGAACCGTTACTCAAGTAGGCTTTCTTAATTGAACAGTCAAGACAACAGAGTGTCTTTTTCTCAACCTTGAGGACAATGACAATTTTAAGATGATCACACAATCAAGTACAAAGGGCCAGCCTGTTCAAAAACATTGCCTGCAGTTACTTTTCAGAAAAAGGAAATAACTTTTTTCAAGCCAAGCAGAAAAAAGAAAATTAATGAAACTGCCTTATTCACATTATTATGCAATTAATACTCACATTGAAGTAAATGTGAGCCCATCTGTACCCAATTTTATATTTCCTTAAATGCCATACAACAAGGAAATATGCCATAATTACATGTCCTTAAATGCAACTTCAATTATATGATGCAGAAAGGTCAACTGCAATTGCGATGGTGGAATCAGAGTATAAAGTTCATAAAATAGAAGGAGATAATAAGTATATCTGTATATATAAGCAGTCTTCCGTGATTGAACGTTTTTCATGTGTAACGACAACAGATTTTCTCGTTGTGGGTTATACTCGTGATTTAAGGAAGATCACACAGTACCGCACAATGGACCAACCATTTAGATGACAATGTACACAATTATGCACTCCTAGGCAGAATGTTAGACAACTTTCAGAGAAGAATATAAAGGAACTAAGCCTATTCAGTTTGTACTCCCTAAGCAGTAATCACATTATTTGTGGTAATGCAAGTTCATACATTTTTTGAGTTCGTGATTTTCTAAGGTGTGCCCATGGGCATACATTTGACAACCCAAAAAGAGAAAATAATCCCTTGGAAAAAGTGTTTTCCCTATTTTCAATGCATTAGCCCCAAGATCAATGCATTGAAACTATGGTTTCTTTCCTTTTTTGGAATATTTTTTTTTTTGGTTCATAGGTAGGCACTTAGGCCATTACAATATTGGGGGGTGTTCGAACTCGGGACCTATTGGTCACTACTTGTCATCCTTACTAGCTAAGCTAGCAAGGCTTACCCTTTTTTGGATTTCTAATGTGTGCCCATGGGCACACGTTAGAAAAACCGTTTAAATTTTATTTTCAAATATAATGGATAACCTGGATATACGAGATAAAATTCAATGCCTTCATTTTAAAATTTCAAAGGAAGCGATCAAAATTAACTGCAACTTAAATGGCACCGAATGTCGATTCGATTCCCCATTTAGGAAGTATCACGCATAGCCTCTTACACCAATAAACATTTATCAAGCTGAACACACATATACGTAATTTAATAAGCATATCACACAGTTCTCTCTAATTAATGTTAAATGTCGATACCTTCTAGACTTCAACCAACCTAAGAAATGCTAAAGCTGAGGGCATCCAAAATGAGAAGGATTCCAGTGGAATTATTATGAATTCACAAAAACGGGGGTGAGGCAAGCAAAAAATGGCAAATTGATGGGTTAGTTGCCTCCCTGACCCTGCTTATGTGGGTATACTTTGCAGATGTTGTTGTTTGTAACAGCAGGGTTACTCAACCCCTAGGCCCTGCTTATGCGGGATATACTGGGCAGATGATGTTTTTATTGTAACAGCAGGGTTACATGTTCTCTCCAAATTCCGATAGATGAATGCCACCTACCAAACCTTCGTGATTTTTTCTTCTCCATGATAAAATACACAAAGCTAAAACAACCCATAGGTAAAAGCTTTTCAGCGTTGTACACTATGATTATCACAAAACCTGTGTTTACTAAAATGTCCAAGGAACGAAAGTACGAAACCTTGCCTGCACCGGAACCAATCACTTTCAGTCTCACTACAAAGCCTTCATATCCCTTAATTTCTATCTACACCACTGCCTTACATGCTTAGATGTTCAATGATTACAAGGGAAAATGGCATTGTCCTCCTCTTAATTGAGTCCAATGAGGTCCACACTCCACACCAATCAAGGATAAACATTTCTTCACACTTTCAATTATTAGAAATCACATGATAGCAACAGAGACCCAGAAATAAAAAATCTATGAATCCTAAGTCTGCCAGATTGAGAAGCAATCAAATCAAGTACACTACCCAGTAGCCAGTTCTCAGCACGAAATCTGTGAAGTAAAGCAGACGACAACCTTGTGACAACAGCTTATACACACAATCAACCAAATTCAACAATCACACAAAATTGTGCAAAGGAAACATCCAAAGCCAATTTGTTTTGATCTAATCAATTCCAAACTTGAGACATGGTAGTTAATTATACTCACCAACCAACAGACATTGGGATTTGGGCTTGTAATGGACAAACTGGATAAGATGAACAGCTAGGATTTCTGAGACCAAGTGTTCAGCAATCCATCCCATAATTTGCCAATGCCTAACAGAAAAAAGTGTTAAAGACTGTAAAAATTTCTCAAAGGCAAACAAAAACAGAACACATTAATTTCATGGCTAGAAAATAACTACCGTGAAAAAATAAATCGTGACAAGAGATGGCGGCCATTGGCACTGGCCAATACAAAAACCCTAATTTCCGACAACGGATAAAACCCTCCGAAAAACAGCCCAAGGCAGACCCCGGCGTGCTCTGAGCCAATTGGATTAAACCATAACTGAGATGATGAAGGTCGATGAACGAGAAGGGAGGGGGAAAGGATTGAAAGAGGTTGAAGGATTGGATTAGCAACATCGGATTTAAATTCGTGGTATGAAAATGGGGAAAAATTGACAGGATCAGTAACAGGAATTGGAAAGGAAGGAAATCTTTAATTGGCCGTAATTGAGAGAGATTCTGGAAACGGGAATGAATTAGTATGGCTTTAGCGTGAACGGGCGAGGAAGCCATTAATGGATACGGTTTCTCTGTGATCTCCAGTTCCGGAAGACTCGAATACACGATCGTTTTGCAGGGTGGCACATTTGGTAAATTATAAAAGTAGCTTTAGTATAAAATAAGTTTCTTGTTATAATTTCAATATTTAACATCAAATTTGAAAATTTTCATATTTGTTTATATGATTACAAGATTATACTGTAATTCATAGCATTTTTAGATCTTTGAATAATAATCATACAATGTATGTTCGATAGTTTATCCGTCTGTCAACCTGTCGATCTATCGATGATCAACTCTGTTTGATCTCTTATCAAATACAAATATAATTATTATTATTATTATTATTAAAGGATATTAGTTTTGAGAAAATATGTTTCTTTAAAAATCTTAAAGGGTAAAAAAACGACCTTTTATACAAAGAATAAGATAAAGGTGATCTTGGAATAAAATGAGGTAATCCATTTATTATGATTGATTTCATTTTCATAGTTTTTAATAGAGAAATCTTCTTGGTAAGAGGAAATATTTAAAATGTTGCAATAAAATAAAGATACTCATTGTTGGATATTTGTGGATTTATGAGATCAGATAAAGGCTTTGTAATTTGCCTCTTGTTGAATCCGATTGCCTTTACATGTTAGATCTACTCCTATTTATAGGAGAGTTTTACATACTGTACAATCTTAAAATAAAATGAGATAGTACAGAAGGTGAATTATTCACCTCTTCTCCCTTCTACACACAACACTCCCCCTTGAATAATCAACTTCTGTCATGACTCTTAACGACTTATATACAATTTTACTTCTGTCATATGCATTGGTAATGCTGCCTCATTAAAAACCTTGTCAGGAAAAATCCAGTGGGATAAAAACCTAATCGAAGGGAAAAAGAGTGCAGCGCATATGATTCTCCCCCTGAGTTTGACATGCTTAGTGAGCTTCTCGGAGACGACACATTCCGATCTTGCGTACGAGTTGTTCGAACCTCTTTGGTGGCAAGGGCTTTGTGAACAAATCGGCGAGGTTCTCATCTGATCGGATTTGTTGGACTTCAATTTTCCCTTTCTTCTCAAGTTCATGGGTAGAGAAGAATTTTGGTGATATGTGTTTGATCCGATCTCCTTTGATATAGCCTTCCTTCACTTGCGTAACACAAGCCGAGTTGTCTTCGTATATCACAGTTGGTTTGCTTTTGATTGACTTAATTCCAGACTCCCTCTGTATGTACTTTATCATCTTTCTGAGCCATACAGATTCTCTACCAGCTTCGTATAATGCTATTAATTTGGCATGGTTTGACGATGTCGCGGTCAAAGTCTGCTTTGTGGACCTCCATGATATGGCCGTCTCTCCAAATGTGAAGACATATCCATTTTGGGATTTGGCTTTGTGAGGGTCTGATAGGTATCCAGCATCTGCATAACCAACAAGAGTTGCATTTGGACAATTTAGGTAACACAGGCCAAGATCATGTGTGCCTCTAAGGTAACGAAACAAATGTTTGATTCCGTTCCAGTGCCTCCTTGTAGGAGCTAAGCTGTATCTCGATAGTAAATTTACAGCGAAGGCAATGTCAGGCCTTGTATTGTTGGCTAGGTACATAAGAGCACCAATAGCACTTAGATATGGTGTTTCTGGGCCAAGCATTTCTTCATCATCTTCTCGGGGTCTGAATGGGTCATCGTGTATATTAAGGGAGCAAACGACCATAGGTGAGTTCAAAGGGTGAGCTTTGTCCATGTGAAATCTTTTCAGAATTTTCTCGGTATAATTTGATTGATGGACAAAGATTCCATCTTTTACGTGTTCAATTTGCAAACCGAGACAGAACTTGGTTTTCCCAAGATCCTTCATTTCAAATTCCTTCATCAAGTATGATAGGCTAAAAGCCTACACCCACAAGTGTATGGGGTTCAGCTGTAGTAATCAAGTGTTGTATCCACAAGGACCGGAGGAATATCGATTGTCAATTTCAAACTAGTTCGACTAAGCCCAAAAGTAACGGACAAATTGAGGGAAAAAGTGTGTGTAAAAAAATAGCAAACACAGATAAAAGAGATGAGAAATATATGTATGGAAGATATTCTAGGGCTAGGGATTCACCAACGATGCATCGTCAATAGACCAAAATATATTCTCGCTTGAATGATTTCTAACTCAAAAGTTAAGGTAGATTGTCTAAGGTAATCGCAAAACTCCTTTCGGAATCGAAGCGAATGCGTCTAAATTGGTTAACGATCTCCTTTCGGTTTCAAGCAACCAATAAGTGCTTAGAATTCTAAATGAAAATCACATCAATTTCGCCTTTCGGTCTCAATTGATATAACGATCATCTAGAATATCTATAACAATCAATAAATCCTCAAGAAGTTCAATTTCACTTTCGATCCACTAAACTTCGAGTTTAATCCTATGGTTCCAATGGATCAAATAGGCTTTCGGCCTAAATTCACCATCTAAATTCCAATTTAGGGTTTTAGTCTTTCGATTTCAAACCCAAAATCAGTTCTAACCAATTATCATCGATTAGGGCTGGCGCAATAGGATTAAATCACCAAACAACATCAGAAATCAATCAAACGATACTAAGAACGAGTCTATTTCCGCATCGTCGGGATCACCCCGACCCTAGAACAAGAGATCTAGCCACTCATGGAAAAGTACATGCTTGATTCAATCAAATTCGGCAAGACAAACATAGAACAATAGAGATGAAAACGGAATTTACCGGAATTTGATTAATCGAACAAGTCTTCTTCTGCAAAATCCTAGTCTCCAAAAACTCACCAAAAGCTCAACTCCAATGTCCCAACTTCGGCCTGAGCTTTCTCCAAAAAAAACGTAACTCCCCCCAAAAATCTGGAAATTACCAAGGTTTTAATTCATCTAAACAAACACGGCAATGTGAAAGGTTGGGCTGCTCTGGCACTGTCACGGCTCGTGAAGAGTCTGTCACGGGTCGTGACAGCCTGCAGACGCCTCAAAGAGATGAGTTTATCTGTCACGACTCGTGAAGGCCTCCCACGAGTCGTGACAGCATGCTGAAGCTGAAAATTGCACAAATTCCCTTGTGAAGGCCATCACGCGAGTCGTGCTACATCGTCTGAGCTCCTATGAGTGATTCACTTGATATGGTTGCATCTTGTCTCATATTTTTGCTCATCTCTCGACCCCTTTAGCCCGTCTTTGATGATTTATTTCCACATGAAAGCGCCTCTAATCACCTCCTTATCCTTTAGCTCTTGAATCGACTCCAAAACTGCTCAAAAGTACCTGAAATCCCAACAAACTAGCGGTAGACACCGATTCCTCGAAATGGAACACAAAGGGCTAAGAAATAGGTAGAATACTCTAGTAAAATGCCCTAAACTCTACCCAAGAGTGCTCAAAGACAATGCTAGAATAGACGCTATCAAAGTACCTAGATGTACTTGCAATCTCATTCGGGGTTCCAACAATGTTTAGATCATCAACATATACTGCAATGATGGAAAACCCCGATTTGTGTCTTTTGATAAAAATGCATGGACATCTCGAGTCGTTCTTGTACCCTTCCTTCAAAAGGTACTCGCTAAGACGATTGTACCACATTCGCCCAAATTGTTTCAATCCATATAATGATCTCCTCAACTTGACGGAGAACATTTCTCGAGGCTTTGATTTGCAAGATTCAGGCAATTTTAGTCCTTCAGGGACTTTCATATAGATGTCGGTGTCAAGTGACCCATACAGATATGCAGTCACGACATCCATTAATCGCATCTGTAGCTTCTCAGCCACTGCCAGGCTAATCAGAAACCTTAAGGTAGTTGCATCAACTACCGGTGAATACGTATCTTCGTAATCAATCCCTAGCAGTTGTGAAAAACCTTGTGCTACAAGCCTTGCCTTATATCTTGCTACCTCATTTTTCTCATTTCTTTTCCTCACAAAGACCCACTTATAGCCCACTGGCCTTACCCCCCTCGGTGTCTGAGTTACAGGACTGAAAACTTCACTCTTCTCAAGTGATTTTAATTCAGCCTGAATTGCTTCTCGCCATTTAGGCCAATCTTTCCTACGACGACACTCTTCAACTGTTTTTGGTTCAGTATCGTCGTCTTCAGCCATCATTTCAACTGCCACTGAGTAGGCAAAGATTTCATCGACAATGACATCTTTCCTGTTCCACTGTGTTCCTGTGGATACATAATTTATGGAAGTTTCATAATTGTCGATGGTTCTGTCTTCTTCAAGAAGACTTTCTTTTTCATCTTGTTCAACAAGATTCTCTTCTTCCGAGGAATCTGCTTTGTCTTTCAGGATATCCTCGTTATTGACCTCTTTGCCCTCGTTATTTGGCTGGACTATTATGGGATTACCAATCATGCCCTTTTGTCTCCTCGGTTGTCTTGGTTTCAAATCCTTTGAACCAAGTGGTCTACCTCACCTTTTACGTACAGCAGATTCATTAGCGATTGGCTTATTTGGTAGATCCATAGGTACTTCAATTCTTGCAGGGGCATTTACAGTAGGAATATGTGACTTTGTCACTTTTGCTATATCAGTAAATGCATCAGGCAACTGATTAGCCACTCCTTGCAAATGAATTATCTTTTGTACCTCTTGTTCACACACTTTTGTTCGAGGATCAAGATATGACAATGACATGGCATCCCAGGTGACCTCACCTTTACTAGGATTAACTTTGTTCTTTTCTCTCCCTAGAGTTGGGAATGTATATTCATCAAAATGGCAATCAGTAAATCTTGCTGTAAATAGGTCACCTGTTGTTGGCTCAAGATATTTAATAATTGAGGGGGATTCAAAACCAACATATATTCCCAGTCTCCTTTGAGGACCCATCTTTGTCCGTTGCGGTGGTGCGATTGGGACATAGACGGCACATCCAAACACCTTTAGGTGCGACACATTCGGCTCCTTGCCAGACACAAGTTGCACCGGAGAATATTTATGATATGTAGTTGGCCTGAGTCGAATCAAGGCTGCAGCATGTAATACTGCGTGTCCCCATGCTGATGATGGTAGCTTGGATTTCATCAACAATGGTCTAACAATCAGTTGTAATCTTTTAATTAATGATTCTACAAGACCATTTTGAGTATGTACATGCGCTACTGGATGCTCAACTATAATCCCAATGGACATGCAATAGTCATTAAATGCTTGGGAAGTGAATTCTCCTGCATTATCCATATGAATTTTCTTTATTGTATAATCTAGGAATTGTGCTCTTAATCGTATGATTTGAGCAAGGAGTTTAGCAAACGCGACATTTCTTGTCGACAATAAACTCACATGTGACCATCGTGTAGATGCATCTATTAGCACCAAGAAGTACCGAAATGGTCCACACGGTGGGGCAATTGGCCCACATATATCCCCTTGAATTCGTTCTAAGAATGCAGGAGCCTCAACTGCTATTTTGTTTTTCGAGGGCCTAGTGATCAGTTTTCCCAACGAGCAAGCAGTACAATTGAGATCACTTGTCTGGATAGCCCTCTTGTTCTTTAATGTATGACCAAGTGAATTCTCAATGATTCTGTGCATCATCGATGTACCGGGATGGCCCAATCTGTCATGCCAGAGGGTAAATATCTTATGGTCATCCAGACTTGGTCTAGTTACCATATTAACCTCAAATGGACTAATGTAGGTATAATATAGCCCAGAGGAATAAGCTGATAGTCTTTCTACCACTTTCATTTTGTTAGATACTTGTGCTATCAGGCACAAGTATTCCCTTTCATTTTCATTCATGGTTTCAATATGAAAACCATTCTGACGCACATCTTTAAAGCTTAATACATTTCTTTGAGACTTGCTTGAGTATAATGCGTCTTTTATTACCAATTTTGTCCCTTTCGGAAGCAAAAGGCAAGCCTTTCCAGATCCTTCGAT
The DNA here is from genome assembly GCA_963922045.1 of Persicaria maculosa. NCBI lineage: Eukaryota > Viridiplantae > Streptophyta > Magnoliopsida > Caryophyllales > Polygonaceae > Persicaria > Persicaria maculosa. The sequence continues at coordinate 80,945,353 of OY998253.1, forward strand.
CATCTTTGCCACACCTGATATCGTGTTGACATTTCCTTCAAAGATTGTCAACTGAGTGAAGTATTCCTTGTTTTTCAGGATGGTGTGGGTCGTTGCACTGTCCACTAGACATTGCTGCTTATAATCAGGCTTAATTCCAGATGGATTCATGACTTCAAGAATTAAGAAAAACATAGAGTTAGACATTATATTACATGGTGGAAATTAAACTTACACAAATATCTTACATCACATGACGAATATCTTACATTACATGGATAATGCAAGGAAACATATATTACAAGCTTCCTTAATTTATTTCATGCATAGAAATTTAAAAACTAGTGCCTTCATCTTGGCCAAATCCATCACCAAGCTCATTATCCATGTAGTCGTTGATATTCAGGTCACCCGGCATTAGTGGGGTATTAGTGGCAATAAAGTTTGTTTCCATATCCTTCCCCTTTTCCTTGAGAGATGCCTGATACAGCTCACACAAGTGTCTTACTGTGCGACATACTTTGGCCCAATGACCAGTCATCCCACACCGGTAACATTGTGACTTTGGTTTGTTTGGAGTTTCTGTTGAACCCCTCTGGACCTTTGGCTTCATCCCCTTGGAGAATGATTCTCCATGGTTGCCTTTCTTATGGAAGAAGCGGTTTCTCCCATAGCTTTGTTTGCGATTGTTGCCACGATACTTCCCCTTTTTGTAGCCTCGTGAGCCTTTAGGGTCATTACCCTCTTTTGGGTTGACATTCATAGCATCTGCAGCATTAGCTTCGGGGTATGGTGCTGCGCCAGGGGGCCTCATGTTGTGGTTTCTCATCAGAAGCTCATTGTTTTTCTCCGCCACTAGCATTACATCTATTAGTTCAGAGTGCTTCTTAAAGCCACTCTGCCTGTATTGTTGCTGTAACAGCACATTAGATGCATGCATTGTGGAGAATGTCTTCTCCATCTTTTGGTCATCTGTAATCTCATGACCACATAGCATTAACTGTGATGTGATTCGCTGCACAGCGGAGCTATACTCCCTGATATTTTTGAAATCTTGAACCCTTAAAGAGTTCCATTCATATAAGGCCATTGGGAGTAAGATATTCTTCTGATTGCCATATCTTTCATTCAGATTCTCCCATAGTTTCATGAATATGGTGGCGAGTGAACACAATGGCTTGTGCCTTTTCTTGTGGAGTGGTGGTATTGTTAGCCTCAATGGTCTTTTCAAGACCTCTAGCCTTAAGGTGTGTTAAGGCATCCACCCTCCACTCAAGGAACTTGTCTCCTGAGAGATCTAGGATATCGAATTCTCTCTTGGTGATGTTTGCCATAATAGCTAGCACTACAAAAATTATAAGACGTATATGTGAGTGCAAATATTATGGAAATAATTTACTAAATATAAAATTAATTAGTAGGATATAAATGACATGTGTGCAAATTAATACACTAAGCTACCGTTAGATTATATATCCTATCATGCATGTACGTGTATTTGTGGTTTTAACAAAACATGGATATTGTATTATATATGCATGCATACAAATCACACAATATATTTATATATATACACATACAGGTACTAGCTTGCTATATATATATATATATATATATATATATATATATATATATATATATATATATATATATATATATATATATATATAAAATTAAGAAGTGTAGACTACCACTTCTTCATCCGTTGAAGTGGAAAAGTCAAGGGTGGTAGGTGATTTTCCTGCAGATTGACATGGATAGCTTGCAAAGACTATCACACATCACCTATTCTACGCAATCTATGTATATAATATTACATGCAAAAATCACTTCAGCCATGTACGTACTAAAGTATCAGTAAAGAAAGGAAAAAAAAATATTTCATGCATTTGAAATTCGAAAGAAGAGAAGGTATGTTATATTGTGTTGGATGGGGTTTTAACCTCCATTCATTTTACCCCCCCTTTCCCTGCTTTTCTTTTTCCTGTTTAAAGCACCACCATCGCCCTTCAACTTCATACCTCCCTCCATTTTCCATCATCATCATCCTCCATCTCCCTCATCCTCTCGCCGTCGTTTTCTCTTTCCGACACCGCTCTCATTTTCCGACCAAAAAAATGACCAAAACCGACCGGGTTTTGCTAAAGATGTTCGTTGGTGGAGTGACGGTAGCGGTTCTGGTGGTTTCCTACGTTGTATGGGTGGCCAAGAACTGTCGGTGTAACTAGGCTTCTTAATGGAGGTTCCAACAAGGCGTATTTCAAAAACGAAGTCCAAAACGGTATTGTATTATGTAGTATTTTTGCAAATATCTTGTAATGGCTCTAGATCTACTAATCTTGTTTTGGAGTGAAGGATTTTTGAAAAACCCTATGATGAAATTCCCGTATTTTGGCTTTGAAAAATTCGTTTTCGTATGAAAACTCATGAAGATGTGTTGAGCCTCTTTTTGTGTTCCATTCTTTGTTAGTTTTGAACACGGATCTGAACAAGGATGATGTAAAACGGGGAGATCTGAGGGTTTTATGAGTTTCTGATGTAGAAGATCCCAAAATTTGGGCAACTACAGAGCATAATCCTCTAAAATCGATTTTGGTAAAAACGTTTTTGGAATTGAAGAGCTGAGATTTGAGGTATTTACCTTGAGATCTCAAAAACTCAGTTGGTTTTAGATCTCGTGCTGATAACGTGTTGGATATTTGTGGATTTATGAGATTAGATAAAGGCTTTGTAATTTGCCTCTTATTGAATCTGATTGCCTTTACATGTTAGATCTACTCCTATTTATAGGAGAGTTTTACATACTGTACAATCTTAAAATAAAATGAGATAGTACAGAAGGTGAATTATTCACCTCTTCTCCCTTCTACACGAAACACTCATAATTTATTTCATTTTTTCACCAAAAAATAATTTATTTCATTTTTAAATTAAAATTTTCTTTTATTGGATATATTATATTAAAAAATCGATTTATACTCATAGTCTTGATATTGTTAACAGTTCGACTTATTTTTGTTTAAGACGCAGTTTAAAATTTATATATATTTTTTTGATGATGAGGAACCCACCTTTGGCGGTAAACCCCGCGCACGTGACCCAGTCGGCAAGAGTCACGTACCAGGTAAACCAGTTTGCGCCGACCGGCTCGACCCACTGGTAGGGAGCAAAGCAAACCTTGGATTAAAATTTATATTTTGCTTATTCATATAAATTACAGTTTTTTTTTGATCATGTGCCCCAAGAACATATGATAAAAAAGCTTGATTGAGAAAGATATTCTAAATTTAAATTATTTTAGCGTTTTAAAAAAGATTGTTTTCATAGGGTCGGTGCTAAGTTTGGTAGGAAATCTTTCACAAATATTTTTTTTATCCTATGTCCTTGAGGTATAAGATAGAAAAATCGTATAAATAAACTTTTTCTAATACAAAAAAAAATGATTGTACGTACATGCCTAAACATTTACTATTGTTCGTCTCTTGTGTTGTATGTATTAGTGCGAGATCCTCCCATGCCAAGGTTGTTATTTCTTTGAGAAGTCGTGGAGGAGTAATTGAGTCCTGACGACTCTTAGTTGAACCTAAATATGAGGATTTCGTTATTCCCAGTTATCTTAAAATGCACTTTGATGTTTTCTTGTTACCTTCATTCCCCTTTGTACTTCCCTTGTTTGGTTTGCTAGGATTTGGGTATCAAGTATCAACTAAAGTATTTGCTAACTAGTTTCCAAGTAGATAGTCGAATCCCCGTAAAAAATCAAATAAAAAAAGATTATCTTTCAATCTATAAACCCCAAGAAAATCATTTTTAAAAATGAATAAAATAAACAAAATTTAAAACATTTACTTACTCGGGTGTGTTTGGGTTCCAATGCATTAATTATAATGCATTTATAAGTATAAACAATAAAATAGTGTTTGATTAATACATTTTACATTGTGTTTAAAATAACATAAATGTAAGTGAAATTATTTGTATATTGTTTCAATCAAACATCTATTATAGTGTAGAGTTTATAATTATATTAAAATTTTAATATAAACTATTAATACAATTTACAATGTATTTTATTAGAAATTTATGTTATTTTAAACACATTGAAATTTGAAACATGTATTAATCAAACAATATTCCAGTGTTTATCTATCTTAAAAGTATTGAGTTTGTGGAATGAATAATAAAGAGACCAATTTACCCATAATTTCATGCGCAAATTACAAAAATTTATTAGGTCGTTTCTATTTCAGTCCATTTGCAAATTACGATAATTTATTAGCTAATATTTTTATTTTATTTTTTGATAAGGTAAGAATTCGAGGGTCAGACAGAACTGGCTCCTCGAGTGGCCGACAAAGTCAGTAGACGGCGAACCGTCAAACATACAATCTAAATAAGAAATGTGCAATACACAAAGTGGCAAGCAAACTTTATTAGCTTATTTCCACTTCAGCCCATTTGGTCAAATAAGAAATAAAATTAGCCCATTTTTATTTTAGTCTATTTGGTCAAATAATATGAAAAAAATGAAATGAAAAGCTATAATTTACCCATTTTCATTTCTTGAAACTTCAAGAAATCAATCTACACTAAAAAAAACTGGTAATTGTTTACTAGAAATAAAAAAAATCGAGTATGATAATCACTTTTAAAAAAGATGAAAGTGTACTCAAATCAAATGAACTGATTTTTTGAAAGAAAAAAAAAAGCAATACCACCTTACCAAATTAGGAGGAGAGATGAGACTATACACACAAAAAAAAAGCAAAATTGCTTTTACTTGAAGAGGAATTGCCATTGCCATTGTTTCAACTTTTGGGCATAGGCACCGATTGAATAATTGAAGGGAGGTTTTTTGCAATTCGCAGTGATGGGTAACGATTGAATTAAGTCAGTCCAAAGATGAAAAAATAATATATGCTTCCCTCAATTCTTTGGCTTTGTGTTTGATCCAAGTACATGAAAATGTTGTCATTGTGGTTTTTTCATCTAAACCTGACAACACTCTGTGGGGAGTGTTAGAGTGAGAAAGCTTGAGAGAGAAACTCTCTTTGAGAGTTCCTCTTTCTTGCTTTGCTCTTCTCGTTTTGACTCCTCAATTTTTTGTGAGTTCGTCCCAATCATTTGTTGTTTTGGGATTAATTTATGGTTGGTCTGAGCAAGTGGGGGTTGGAAGATTACTGTTTGTTTTCTTCTTGATTCGATTTGGTCTCCTCTGGGTTTAGGTTCTGCGCTTGGCGCCTGTCTTGTTGGTGGCCCGTTATGTCGGACTTGGTACTGCTTGAAATGCCGAGGGCTGGTGGTACTGCAGGTTCGGTTCCGGCGCTCGCTCAAGTGGGTTCTTTTGTGTGAGCTCACTCGGATCTTTGTGCTGAATCGTCCTTCTCTTGTCCTCTATTTGGCGTGTCAGAGTTGGATGTTGATGCGAGCGTCTCCTGACTTTGGTGCTCCGTCGCTTGGTGGTCCGGCAGCGAGAGCCCGGTGTGATTGGGTGCGGAAGGTTTGCTCCCCCGGACTCTCAGGTGGTGGGTTCATTCCCTGGTGAGTTCTTTGGTCGGGTTTGCATTTATCGACAACCTCTCTTGGTACGCGTGGTGGTTATATCTTCTTGCTGGTGGCACGAGCGGTGGCGGTGCTTGGTATGGTGCTTTGGTAGTGCTTCTCCCTCTTACTTTACCTTTCTTATCATTAGTATTGTGTGAGTTGAACGTTTTGAAGCTAAGGTTGGTCGGAGAAGGCTTATGAGGTCCGTCGTCTAGTGGTTGTTTGGTGGTTGTTAGTGGGTGGTCTGTCGTCTAGTGAACGCTTCACCACCGGTGTCGGAGTTTGGTTTATCCCTGACTTTTGGAGTTTGGTCCGGCTTCTTCACCTTTTTCCCTGCCCATGGTCCCTCTATTTTTTGGTGGTGCTGAACGCGGGGTTGTATGGGGTCTGTGTTCGTGGTGGAGTGGTCTGGGGTCGCTTCTTAGGCTAGGTGGCTCGATGGTGATGATGGGGGCTCGGCTTGCTTTGCGGATCTAGTGTTCGGGTGGTCTCTTGTCCCCTTGTCGGTGTCGGCTCGCTTATCTCTTTGAAAATGGGTTGAACTCCGGCGAGCTATGGTGGCGGGGTTATGAGTGGTGCCTGAGCTGCAGCTTCGTTTGGGGTCTGGCTGAGCGCGTGTTGAGGAGTGGGTGATTAGTGTGTGTTGCTTTCCACTATTGTCGTGTGCTTTTGGTCATCCTTTCCACTTTGCCTTTATTAAAAGTTACTTTTTCAGGTTTTAATTTAGGAAAAGTCTACTTTTACACTAGGTGTAAAGTATCTAATTTTACACTAGATGTAAAGTATCTAATTTTACACTACAAATCAAATTATGCCACATTAGAATCTTGGTATATGATACAGAGTAAATTTAAAGCGGTGATAATTACATTTTTTGGGAAGATAACAGTTGCAACTTGCAACCTTTCGATTCTCTTTGATCAGATTTTTTATTTAAAAATAAATAATTGGGTAAATTGAAATTGGGTTGTTGTTTTGACTGAGGAGAGAGAAGGAAACAAAATTGCCCCCAATCTTCTTCCTCTCCAATTCAACCAGTAGCCCTAGCCTCTAACTCCAACGCTGCTCTAATGTTTCCACCATCCTTCCACCCATTTAGAAGGTTAATCGCCCATGGAGCTTCTTCATAGAATACCTCATCGGAATACAATTGCGGTGTAACCTCTTGCAAATTAAAAGAGGTTTGGAACCTTAGAAAAGATGTGCGATGGTGGCGGCATTGGGGTTTCTTGCGGTGACGCTGGCTCCTGTGGTGGTCCGTCCGACCTGGGGTGTTTCTTTTCCCAAGTTTTTCGGTTGTTCATTGTGCCTCTTGACTAAACCGAGGTCCTAATCTCCTTTTTTTTTTGGAATTGATGTTCCAAATAATCCATAAGAAGGATGAAAGATGAATGAGGGTATGTAGTAAAATGATAGGGATGTATTTTGGATGTTAATTGGTTTACTTTTCACCATTGATATGGGTGGGAGAGCCTCCATCAGTTTTCAGACGGGTTGAAAGAAAAAGATGAAGGGTTTCAAAATTAATTTCACCCGTTTTTAGTTTTATCTTTTAGAGCACCCACAATGGAGGTTCTTGAACCCCATTTTAAGAAATCTAATGTTTTTTTATTTGAGATTATACAAAATGAGAGTAAAAAAGATTTGACATGTCCCTTACCAAGGAACTCTTAAATGCAGGTCAAAAAGTTAAAAATGGGGACCACAACCTACAAAATTGGGGACCACACATAAAGAATTGGGAAGGGAATTAGTGAATTACCGTGTGCATGCTTGGGGGAAAATTGTGAAATGCTTGGGGGTCATTACAACTATATCTTAATTCTAGACTAATTTCGGACATAATTTATTTTTTTTCAATTTTTTAATACTTTAGAAATTCTTTAAAAAAAAATATTTATCAATAGACACCAATATTGTATATGTTAATGAAGAAAAAAAATCAAAAATTAATATATAATATGTGTGCATTTGGGTTTAAATAACAACAAAATGTAATATATAGTAAATAAAATAAAAAATTCCTCTAATTTTCCTCTATAAAAAAGATCTCAACTAGCCCATTTTCTCACACTTTCATCTCCTACTCTTTCATCTCATTATAGAGTTTGTTTTCATCACTTTGCATTAGTTGTTGAGATGGATCCAAACCACCCAGAAGATTCTCACAATAAAATCAACTTTCCTTCAAATTTTCTTGATTTGACGGAAAGCTCACCCTCATTTCAAAATTATCAACTCGGTCGACCCATTCCAAATGCCCCCCAACATCATATTTTCATGGTAACCCAAGTGGTTCGAATTTTCAACCAAATCAGGGTTACCATAATCCATCAGCCTTTGCTTTGAACGCAAACCCAATACAATTTCAAAAATTTTCGCATCCTCAAATGTTTACATCTCATTCTCCAAATACCCTTCGAAGAATTAGTAGCACTCAAATGCATCAAGGGGGCACACAAGAAGAAGTTACGAGTCTAGATGAAATCCAACCCACTCATGAAGATGACGTCTCTTCTCGGCAACGATCCACTCGGGGTAGAGCCCGGGGAAGAGCTGGTAGAGTTGGTCGTGGAAGAGGTGGCTCTTCCACTGGCGAAAGAGTGAAGTGGAGTCAAGGGGAAGATTTGTTACTGGTTAGTGCATGGATTAACATTAGCACGGATCCTATAACAACCACAAATTCCACACTTACGGGATTTCGGGAGCGAGTTGCTGAGTACTTCAACATGCATAGAGGGGATGGTGTAGAGAGGATTACATCAACATGCAAATCAAGGTGGCATAAAATGTCACCGGATGTATCAAAATTTGTTGGAGCTTATGAGCAAGCATCGAATTTGCAATCTAGTGGCCAAAGTCAGGTTGATGTGTTAAAAAAGGCACATGAAATTTTCCGCCAGGATATCTCATACGGCTTTGCATTCGAACATACATGGTGTGTTTTAAAGAATGAGCCAAAGTGGAGAAGTGTGAACACCCCTTCTTCTGCCAGCACTGAAGGGAGCTCGAAACGTTCAAAGTTACATGAAGATGGATCTTACATTGTATGCACTGGGAATGGAAAAATTGTCCAACTGCATGGGCTGGTCAATTTTCGGGGAAAGAAGGTAAACCAACAATTGTGCTTGAGGCAGTTGCATCATACGATTTATGGATCTAGCATGCTTTTTTTGGAACACCAGGTACGTGTAACGATATTAATGTTCTTGACCGTTCTCCAGTTTTTGATGATGTGTTACAAGGATTATCACCACCAGTTAATTTCGTAGTGAACGGTCATGAGTATAACATGAGTTACTATCTTACTGATGGGATTTACCCACCGTGGGCGACTTTCATACCATCTATCACACTTCCGCAAGGGAATAAGGCTAAGTTATTTGCTCAACTGCAAGAGGCGACCCGCAAAGATGTAGAGCGGGCTTTTGGGGTATTACAAGCTAGATTTTCCATAATCAAGAACCCAGCCCTTGCTTGGGACATTACTTTTGTTCGGAAAATAATGATAGCATGCATAATATTGCACAACATGATAGTGGAAGATGAACGAGAAACATATAGTCTCAGTTATGATATCTCTCAGTTTGAAGCATCGGAGGGTAATGACCCATCATACTCTACTAAGCGACCTGCATCCATGGACAAGTACTTGAACAACCGAATGCGACTTCGAAATAGGGGCACTCACTATCAGCTCAAAGAAGATTTGGTTGAACACATATGGCAAAAGTTTGGGCATGCTTATGTTTAGAACTTATTAATATTATGTATGGTTTGATTTTGTATTTCGCTTTCATGTGTGATTTCATTTTGTATTTCGATGTTTTTTTAATTTAGTTTCAATTAAGTTTTCTAATTGCAATTAACTTTCGAATCTTTATTTTGTGTTAAAACAGAGAAATAAATTGATATTATCTTTTAATTTTTTAAAATTTTACTAAAAATAGAAAACAATTAATTTATTGTACATATAAATTAGATAATTAACACATATACAAATATTTATATTATATAATATAAATATTATTATTATAACATATTATTATAATTTTGGTAAATGAATAAAAAAAAGTTGAAAGAAGAGATAAAAGATAAAAAAGGGAGTTAAGAAACTCTCATGGGTTCAAGGGATGTGAGTGGAAATATATAATGGGTTGTTTAAAGAGAGAGAAAGATAAAAAGTGGAGTTAAAGAACCCTAATGGGTTCGACGAATGCGGATGCTCTTAAGAAAAGTAAATAAGTTGTAACAATAGATTCTTGTAAGTGACAAATGTCCCATTTTTATTTGTAGTGTAAAAAGTGATACTTTGCACTTATCATCCTCTTTTAATTTATGCTTGGTAGGTCAAAGGTTTGACTTGGTGGTATGATGTGTATTTGGTCTTACTTTCCACTTTACTTTTTTAAAAGTTGCTTTTCCAACTTTTATTTTTGCTTGGTGGATCAAAAGTTTGACTTAGTGGTATTGCCGAGATAATGAGTGAATTGGGAGGTAATGTTATTTTGAGGTTATTACTTTTGTGTAGGATAGTGTGGGACCGTATGTGTGGTTTGTATTTATGTGGTGAAGTGGTCTTTGTGGAAGGAAGCTCATGGCAGGACCTTTTGTGGGATCCCAATTTTTGTATCGTAACCCTTGGTTTGGTCTTACGCAATTTGTACCTTTGATTTAGCCACCATATCTATATATTTACCATTTCATATCTAAACATGACAACTAAGGTCACCTTTTCTGCCAACTTCCTAACATTTGGTTTACCCCCTCACTCTAGTTTTCAGTTGTAAACCCTTATAAGTTATAAAGCCTTTAACATCTTATAAGCAAGAAGTGTCATATTACTATGTCATGCCAAACAGACCCTTGATTCTCTCATGTGCTTAAGGAAGGATTGACATTTTACAATATCTTAAATCCATAGGTTTTGTTAGTCATCGGATCAAGAAATACCCCCCCCCCCTTTAACACCTTATATGTATTTTTTTTATTAAGTAAGAATTCGAGACCAGACAAGCCTGGTTCTCGAGAGGTCGACGAATCGGCGGGTGAAAACAGCCTAAACATACAATAGAAACAGAAAATGACGTTAAGAAACAAGCAGAAATAACTCTACAACAAGAACGATCTAAAAAGACCTACACCTAACAGTTGCAGACGGAGACGAAGAACGAAGTCAAGAACCACCGAAAAGTAGCACCGTGGGCCAGCGGTACAGTAGGAATCTATCTTCCCGAAAAGGTAAATATATAGATGATTTGCTAAAAAATCGGAGGTACAAAATACGTAAGACCAAACCCCGAGTCTTACGGTAAAAAAAGGAACCCACAAGTTTCTTGTCGCAAAACTTCCTACCACTAAAGTCTTAAACCCACAAAAGGAGACCCGTACACCGGTTACCATCCTAAACCACAAAATATTAATTTCCACAAAATAAATCCACTAAGTGGTTTCCCACTCTACACATCAATGTCCCACCAAAGTCAAACAATAACCCAAAAGCAAATTCAAAAGGTTGCAAAGTAAATCGGCTTTTTAAAAAAGCTAACGGAAAAGTAGACTAAGGGGAGCACCAACAACACGCATCATCAGCTCCAAGAGCCCACACGCCTACAACAACTCCACACCACACACCAGAAAACCCATGCCTGCGACACCACCAGAACGGCGCCAGAGACAGAACCACATAGGCACATACGGCCCATCACAGAAATTTGTCGAGCCACCCACATACATCCACCACGCTTAGCCTACAACGGACCTCGGAAGCATAATTTGACCACCCTTGTCTACCAAACATTCAGCCCACACACAAAAGATAAGGAAAACAAGGAAGAGTAAGAAGAATTACCAAGCTCGTACCACCAACAAGAAGAACCTCCCTCCATGGAATTGACGGAGAGCACCCCACCATTAAACCCACACCAGAACCCACGCAAGGGAAGTCGGAGATCCGCCAAGTCAAATCCGGAGGAGCCCATACCATCAGCTCCACGCCACGGGCCAACATAGCCAAGCACGAACCCACCTCCCTCACAAGGACCGAGCCAACGGAAGAACCCGAAGGAGAAGACATGAACCAAGGCATACCACACGACCTGACCACAACCAGATGAGGACAGAGGAAGTCAACCCGTAACCAGGGGGCCCGATACAGCAGCCCCAACTCACCTACTAGTCGCCCACCTAGCCAGCCATCTCGCACCGCCACCCAAGTCCGACAAGAAGCATCGGCAACACAAACAAGGCCGAGACAACTCCTCCAAGCCTCCCACCACCAAATACAACCAGATCTGACCCCAAACATACACTCTCCCACAACGAGCCCAGATCCGGCACCCATGGCGTCGAACCCGACCAAGGACACCCGCCCAAGCCAACAGCATGGAGATCGAACCACAAGATCTGAGATTCAAAACCCCAGATCCGGGAAACAGAAGAAGGCCATATGAAAGGACAGATTGAGGCACAAAACCCTCGAAAGAACTACCAAAACAACTTCGAAATCTTGAAATAAATCCCAAGATAAACACCCAAAAGCTTGAATTTGTGACCAGACTCAACTAGATTTGAAATCACGTGGGTGGGAAGAGGAGGAAGGGCCTAAACGAGATGAGAAAACCAAAGAGAAGAGAAACCCTCAAAAGAGAGTTTCTCTCTCTAGGTTTCTCACTCTAACACCCAACCTAGTAGGAATCTATCTCCTGTGGGAAGTGCAGATGAAACTCCTTCCCAGATACGGAGTCGCCCTAAAAGCACCACCACAATCCCAGCCTGTCCCGACTCCAAACTTCACACCCACAACCAAGCAGAAGACCCCCCTAGAAACGCCGAAAGTAGAGCCATACACCGCTCGTGCAAAAACGCCAAAAGATTTAGCCAACCGGAATATGATCAAACCCTTACGGGATTTAGCCAAGCTCTATCGAGATTTTGTTCAAGCCCTTACGGGGTTTAGTTAGGCCATTTCGAGCTTTTTTTTTTAATTTTATTAATTATATATATAAATATATATAATTAATAAAAAAACATGTTATCCCCAAGCTTGCCTTGCAAGCATCACAAAGCCAGCGACAATTGCGGGGAGAAATCCCGGAAGAACAGGACCACCGTGGTGCCCAAGGAAGAGAAAATAGAGATCGGGACAACGCACGAACACGCCGACATCGACCACGAAGAGCCTCGCAGCAGCCGGGAAGGCTGGGCAAGCCGAGGGGAGGACGACACAACAGACGCCAGCCAGAGATGGCCGCCAGTGAGCGGACACAACCTAGACCAGCCGCCTGAACCGCCATCGAAAACCGGGTAGACATGGCTACAAGTTACAACCGGCCTCCACCCCTCGAACAAACAAACGCCAAGGACGTCACAGACTCACAGGATGACAACCAATAAGAGCGATTTGAGTACAGAAGGTCGAAGACGAAAGCACCAACCTTAGCCTTTGAGTTATTCAAAACCGAGAGCGGGTCCATCAAGAGCGTGTTTTTCATTCCACCCCTCCACCTTCATTGGGCCCTCCACCTTCATTGAGGTGGAATGGGTGCCCACCCCTTCCATCTCTCCCACCTCCCCTCACAAGGGTGGGAAATTTCTCCCCACCTCCACCCCTTAAAAAATGGGGGAGGAAAACACGCCCCAAATGGATTAGACAATCAAATTGGGTCTGTAAATTGATGAAAAAAGATCAAAGACTCAAAAATATCAAAAGCTCCAAATTGATTTTGATTTTTGATCAACTTCATATATGAAATCAGATTAGGGGTTTATTCCATTTTGTTCTCCAAGAGGAACGACTTCGGAAATACGACACCTTAGCGGAGTAGGGCCAGCTGAAGTCGGGGTTAGGGTGGCCGGAGCCAAGGTAAGACGGTCGAAACCGAGATAAGGCAGCCGAAGATGGGATTGGGACTCAACTAGAGAGAGGAGCGAGCTGTCCGGAAATACACGAAATCTTTTTTTTTTTATTAGGAAAAAATTCGGGAGAAAAAAAACTCTACCCGAATACATCCTTTCGGATGAGGTCAATCATTCTAAATATTAGTACATCAGACAAAGTGACAAAGAGGTGCAACCTTATCAATCATTCTATTGCCTAATTCTAATCGGGGTACAGGAAAGAAACACGAAATATGTAAGTAAGGGAGGGCAATATTTAACAAAACCGATTTATATAATATGCGTTTCGGCTATATACACCGCAAATCCCCACGTCCTTAAGGACGTGCTTGCACGTCCTTAGAAACGTGCTTGCACATCCTTAGAAACGTGCTTGCACGTCCTTAAGGACGTGCAAGGGGGGTAGACAGCCACCCGAGACGAGACGTGCTTGCACGTCCCTGACGACGTGCTGCACGTCCTTAAGGACGTGCAAACCCGTCTTCTAATAGCGAAGAGGACGTGTCTCTTCGTCTTCTCGTCTTCGTCACAGAGAAATCGAGAGAGATAGAGAGAGAGAGAGAGAGAGCGATCGCCGGAGAGATCTCGAGACCGAGAGAGAGAGAGAGAGAGAGAGAGAGAGAGAGAGAGAGAGAGAGAGAGACGCAGTAGAGAGATGGAGACAGAAAGAGAGAGAGAGAGCTCGAGGCGGCGGTGGCGGCCATGGAGGCGGATCTGCTGGCGGCGACGGAGGGTGGTGGTGGTGCGACGGCGATGGAGGTGGAAGGTGGTGGTGGGGGTGGAGCATCGGGGGAGGCGGTGGTGGTTGAGCCGGTGGCTGAGGAGACGGTGCGGCTGGCGGCTTTGGCGACGGAGGAGGAGGGTGGTGGTGGTGGGGCGGCGTCTGGCGGCGGCGATGGAGGCGGAGCAGTGGCGGAGGAGGAGGATGCGTTATTACCGCCGCGGAAGCGTCGGACGATCGAGGTGTCTCCGGTCGCGACTCCACCGGTATGTTATTTGAATTACTTTTTGTTTGATTTATTTTTATAGTTTTAAAATATAATTTGATAGATTATAATATAGTTTTATAATAGAAGTTTATAGAATATGATTGATAGAATATAATTGATAATATTTTGTTTGATTTATTTATATATTATAATGTTTTTTTATAGTATATAGTTTGATAGAAAAGAATATAATTTTAATTTGATAGAATATAATAGATAGTATATATTCAAATACATAGAAAAAAATTACAATTGAAAGACAATAAAAACATAAAATATATTACAATACTTCAAAAGTATTTAATTAACATTAAAATATATTCAAATACATAAAAATAAATTTATATTGAAAGATAATAAAAAACATTAAAAAATATTAAAATACTTCAAAATTATTTAATTAACATTAAAATATATTTAAATATATTCAAATACATAAAAATAAATTAATATTGAATACAATAAAAAAAATTAAAATATAATTGTAATACTTAATTAACATTAAAATATAATAACAGACATTAAAACATATAAAAATATATTAAAATACATCAAAAGACATTAGAATAACATTAAAATACATTAAAATATACTGAAAAGACATTAATATTCAACTGGATCATAATAACAGGCAGGGAGGCTCATGAGGGGGGATGGTACCCTTCGGCCTATTAGGTTCGGCGACCGGACAGCGGCCAGCCAGGTACAGGAGTCTACGGCACCCCCCGATCAGACAGTCGACGATCTACTTGCGTCTGCAGAGCGCGTATTTAGAGTCGGTTTGGCTTCCATACAGCAGGAGCATCGTACGACGCTACGTAGATAATGTCTTCCATCTCGGCACCCGTACTACAAACAGGTACAACCTTACTTCAAATCTCCCATTACAATATGATATAATATCGAATATTTAGTGGTATGCACTTCAATGTGTACAGAGTCGAGGGTCAACACAAGGTTCTGAAGGAGGCACTTTACTCATCGACTGGTGACTTCCGCATCGTGATCGATGTAATCCATAGAGTTAACGATTGTCAACTGCATGAGCTGCAAACTGCTTTGGAGATCGACCGCTTCAAATGGCCAACAGCGGCGTATAAAGTCAACCTTTTCGATGAGGTAAAGACTTTAATCTCCAAAAAGTGCTTCGATTATCTGTACAAGATGTGGCAGGACGTCGTGAACGAAAAGGTTCCTCCGGTATGCATGGACCGACATTGGAGGGTTTGTTACGGGATCCCTTGTGTCCATGAGATTCAGGCATACGTCAACTCCGGTACTCCGATACCCGCCGATGACATCCACCCGTTCTGGATGGATTTGTCATGGACTGACATCGATGACACCCCACTGCCGTATGAGCTGTCATCTTCATACACGGCTTCCAACGATGTATGCGAGGATGAGCTGCACCCACCCTCATCAGCAAGCGTCCGAAGGAAGGGGAGGCCTCGGGGGTCGAGGAATGCCTGCAGAACCAACCCGTTGCCATACGAGGAGGTAAGGGAAAGGTTTGAGAGAGAAGAAGCGCGTGCTTCTCGAAATGCTGCTCGGCCTCGTCCACAAGCGACCTCAGCTCGACGTGGACGTGATGATGTGTTCGGAGGGTTCAACTGGGGTCGAAACAACGTTGATCACTTCATGCTCGGTCATATTGAGACGGTGAGGGACACTGTTGGAGATGGTCATTGTGGCTACCGTGCTTTGGCGGCTTTGACACCACCGATCGGCGAGACTGCTTTCCCGGAACTCAAAACGTTACTATGCAATCACTTGGAGGATCACGCCGATCTGTACGCCGGTTGTTATACGAGAGGGTACCCATTCCAGCAGTTCGTCGACTACTAGAGATGGGCGGGAGCTGTGCATGGTGATAGGAGACGGTGGATAGAGCTACCCATTATGGGGTTAGTATTTGCAACGGTATATCAGCTTCCTCTCGTCGTCCTAGCTTGGCATCATCCGTTCACATGTCTCCCCATGACCTCGCCGACACCTGCTAACAACCCTCAATCAGCAACTCTTGGTGTAGCCTGCATCGGAAACCAAGATCATTTTGCCGCGGTACGACTTCAAACGTCTTTTTTTATTACCTATTCATGCTTTTCATATATATGTCAATACTCTAACTCTAATTTTCCGTTCTCATAGATCTGGTTGCGTCCTAACGCTCCTCTTCCGCCGCCTCCACTAGAATGGGTCGAACATCATCATCCGAGCGTCGAAGGATGGGATGCTCCGTTTCAAGCTCAGATTGAGAGATTTCGAGCCTTGCGTGCCGAGTCCGGTCGTCCTTTACTATTTTCCTAGATTGTATTCCACAACTTTATTAAAATTATGAATGTAAACCTTTTTTTCCGTTCCTTGTAACGTTATTCGCATATTATCCGAATGAAAACATTAACAATTATTGTTTTCTATTTAATTTGACCCTAAATCCTTCAAATCCACTAGCTAAACACTTCAATTTTATCAATTAACATTACAAAACCGTCGGAAAACCTAAACCCTAACCCTAAACCCTAAACCCTAAACGCAAAACCCTAAGTAAGGTTTGCACGTCCCTAACAATGTGCAAGCATTGCACGTCCTTAAGGACGTGCTTGCACGTTGTTAAGGGCGTGCAAGTCTTTCCTAGTGGACGTGCACAGTCCCAGACTTGCACGTCCTTAAGGACGTGCAAATCCTTAATCCGAATTTGCGGCGTATATAGTCACACCCTATACTTTTTCTTACACCAATACAAAAAGGCATCGCCTCATCCCTAGACCAAACTGAATTTCCCGCCATGTTTCATATCCCATCCAAATCCCTAACCCCCTTTCTCTCCCTCCCGCCATCCAAACCCCCAAATCAAAACCCTAAACCCCCACAATTTCCCCCTTCCACCCCACGAATCAACACAAAATCCAGTTGCCAGACCGAAAGGGGCATCGAATTCGAGGTTGGTGACTCATTTTTCCGACATGAGAGCTTCACCGGCCGTGACCTCGGCGTCCTCGCCGCTTCCGTTTACAAGCGTTCCAACTCCCAATTGCGGGTTCTGGATGCCATGTGTGGCTGCGGAATTCGTTCGCTCAGGTACCTGGTCGAGGCCGAGGCCGATTTCGTGCTGGCGAATGACGCGAACGATCACCAGCGGAGGGTGATTTTGTCTAATTTGTCGCAGGTGCCGAGGTTTGGTGCTGAAGGAGATGCGAAGAGGTGGACTGTGACTCATTCTGATGCTAACAGGGTGATGACTGAATGCTATCTGCAAAGGGATTTCTTTGATCTGATTGATGTGGATTCCTTTGGGAGCGATTCGAGTTTCTTGAGATCTGCCTTTAATGCTTTGAAGTTGGGTGGGTTGGTTTACGCGACTTCCACAGATGGATACTCCTCTGGCGGGCATCGGCCTCACAAGTAAGTTTCCAAATTTGTATGAGAGATGGGCATTCGATGATTTTTGTTTGTTGACAGTATTACCAGTAGTGAGTGTTTATTATGCCTACCAGGTGTTTGTGAATTTGCCTGGTTCACAAGAGCTGTGTAAATGTCTTTAAATATGAATCTATCACTTGTTGCAAGAAACCACCCATTATATATGATTTGGTTGCTTCTTATATACGGGTTTAAACTTTATACAAAGGAACTAAACTATGGGGATTCTCATTTTGGTATGCACTCTTCCTTTTTTTTTTTTTTGGCAGTTCACTGGCTTCCTACGGAGCTTATATTCGCCCAATGCCTTACTCAAACGAACTTGGTTTGAGAATGCTTATAGGCGGTGCTGTTCGGGAAGCTTCTGTGATGGGATACCGTGTTACGCCACTCTTTTCATACTACTCTTACCATGGGCCCATATTTAGGGTAATGCTAAGATTACACCGTGGGAGACTCACTGATATAAGGTTTACCTCATGAACTCTGATCAGGTTCGGGGTGTTTCCCGTGCTTCTTTTAGCAGTTGTCCTGATTTTATCTGATGACAGGCATTATGGTTTCATAAGCTACTGCTTCAAGTGCGGAAACTCGCAATCATATTCATGGGATGAGCTTGGGAAGATGGGCTGCCCCTGCAGTGCTGGGAAGGTACTTACTCCTTACACTTTGTTGTCTACCACTCTACCCTACACGTAAAGGAAATGCTAACGAAGGATTGCATTTTTAAGAATCCCTGTGTTGTCCTGATTCCTGGTTTCAGAATTCTAGTTCGCCGGTTGTTTCGGGTCCGCTTTGGACTGGACCTCTACATGATCCAACATTTTTGACAGACATGCTAAATTTAGCTCAAGAATGGGGGTGGATAGGCAACGGAAATGGTTCGAGTTTGGACAAACTTCTCAGACTAATGATTGACGAAAGCCATCCTGAACTACCATTTGGGTACACAAAGATAGATGAGGTGGTAACCCTAAATTTTCTCCTCCATTTCAGCAGCACAAATTTGATTCCTTTTCCTCATGTGCAACTCTTTCAATGACGATGAACTGTTTGCTGTTGCTAACCAGATTGCGCATCGTGCAAAACTGAACTCCCCTCCTATATCTACAATAATAAGCACCCTGGAAAAGGTATGGTTTCTTGCCTTAGCAAAACATGAACTTGGCTCGTCTTTTTGCGGTTATGAAGCATAACCATGAGCTTATCGTGATCTTTTTTTCTCACTTGCAGAAGGGGTATGTTGCCAGTAGGTCTCATATCTGTCCTAACTCAATCAAGACAAACTGTCCAATGACAATGTGTATAGAGGTGGCAAAGGAACTAAGATCGCTCACTGATTGACATTCAGTATGCTCTTTTATGTTCTCCATTGTTAATAAACAGCGAAGTTCGAAGCTTAGGAAGTGGCTATCCATGACTTGCCAATTCAACAGGGAAGCTTACACGCTTACACCGGACTCTGTTCATGCAAATGAGGAACACAAAGAAACCTTACTAGAAATGCACATAAAAGTCCTTTCAATGGTAAAAATGCCATCTTTGTTGATACTCATGAGTATTTGTTAACTTGTAATGTGATTTTACACTATATATCTCTGTTTTAGTCAAGTATCCATTTAGATATTCTTTGATGTTTCAATTGAAGCTAAAAACAAGTTGCGTCTTTTCGAGACAAAAGAGCACGAAAAGTGTCTCGGTACAACGACGACGATAATTGCCAACCATATGCATACAAGTCAGGCACCGTATGCACAAGATCAGAAGTCTTCAAACGAAATCCTGACGAAGACACTAAAACATCTGCAAATCGTAACGATACTTTTATGCTATATCAAACTAGGGTCAAAAGATCATTCACATACCATGCCCGATGATTAACGAGTTATGAAGTGAAAGGATAGGCTATCCCAATAGCATGATCTTCTTTGAAGAGGAGGGGTGCTGATGGTCTGGGGTCAACGAATGTAAGATGAAAAATCCATTAAACATGTAGCATTGTCGAGTTTCATAGAGGCCCCTTTGAAGAATCATGTAGACACCTTAGACCCACTTTCCAATTTAAGCAGTGCATCAGATTCAACGCCCTTGGACTTGTAGAAAGACAGGAAGAAAAAAAGAAGTTTTAGGAGAAAATAATCATAAAATTAAAAGTTATACAGGACAAATTAAACGATCAGTCAATTACCATACATAGAGAAACATGTGTTTTCAGGAAATACCTGGGGGTTCTGTGGCAATGCATCGGAAGTTTTCCGCTGCCCCTCTCTGCCTCTCTGGGGCAGTAATAGGAGTAAGTAGAGAATCATGCCTAAAACAACAACAACAACAACAACCCAGTCTATCCCGCGATAAAGCAGGGTCTGGGGGTCAGGATGTACGCACTCTTTCCCCGAAGAAGTCGAGAGAGTGTTTCCGATAGACCCAAAATAAAAAGTCACAGAAATCACAATGAGCAAGATAGACGCTAGAGAATCATGCCTACTAGTGCAAAAGCCCTACCCTAGAGGTTAATTGGGAAGAGGGAGGTATTTACTTAATAGCTCAAAGGTTAGGATGTTTTGTGCTAACCTATGAAAAGGTGAGGATATTTGATTTAATTTCGCCATTATCAATCGGCCAACTTAATCCAGACACTCCTCACATTCCATTATTAAGTGCGTCCTTTTAACTCGATGGTCTTATGGGCTGTTAGATTCCTTGGTTGTGTTGAATCTTACAGATGCAGCTAAACATTGACCCACATCAAACTATAATACCATAAAGAATTGAACTCCAATCTACAATCCATATGATTAAGAATTGATAAATTAGCTAGAATCAGCAGAAGTGCAAACGTGACACTGACACCACAAATATATAGTCTGATTGCATTTGCAAGAAATCACATTAACTAACATAGTACATACAGTACACCACAAATATATAGTCTGATGTATTTTAACAGCCACAAAACACTTTGTGCATTATTCAACAGAACAAACAATATAAAGCACACAAAACATTGACCCGAGCACCTAAACTCTCATGAGAAAGCAACCAAAATGCATTTTACTTTTCGTCATCTTGGATCAACCAAAATGTTTTAATAGGTGAGAGGAAACAGGCCATCAATGAGCTAGATTTATTATGACATATAAACCAATTTCAGTTGTCAAGAGATGAAAAAGCAACACCAGCTAATGTGTGTCGGTCCTACAAGTATATTTCTATATTCATCCACCAATGAATGAGGCATGAACATCTTTTAAAATGATATAGATCAAAAGAACAAGTTGAAATGCCAGTTATGAACTCCACATAAACAACTAGTGGTATGCAGAATCTAAGACCTAAAGGAAAGCTTAAGTATGTACTTGAAAGTGGATAAAGGTTGAATGAACAAGCCTACCTAGCGTTGGAGTGGAGATAAGGGTTTTCACTCCTCCAGTGGGCTCTCCTCGTCATACCAACGCGGAGGATCAAATCCCGAACCACCTGGAGGCATTAATGATAGGGTATTACACTACTATTACTATTACAACAGTGGTAAAGCAAAATCTTATCGAAACTAATGAGAAATTTTAATATCTTACAAATTGCTTATCTGGTATTTAATTATTGTGCAAAGCAATAATCCGATTATCCAAACATAATGACTGCTATTGTATTACAGCGATTACTATAAGCGAACAAATGATCCATTAAGGGATCAGAAAAGTTTACAACGATCACTGTCGTTATTGCAATAATCAACACTCATCTCCTTACAAGTAATAATGATATCATCCCATTAATGTCTATAGAAGCTAAAGACATTATCAAGTAAGAAATTCATTAAGCATAGAGCTCTGATAAGCAAATAGATCATATCCATTTTTCCCACCAAACGGGAACAGAATGAAGAGATTAGCAAAATCAAGCACACCAACGGGCATCTTTGTTTTTTCTTCCAATAAGCTTCAATTTTCCAATAAAATGGGAACAGCTGATGATTAAACTAAGAAAAATTAATCATACCAAGAGGATTGCAACGGCAAATGCGGCATGCAGTGAGGACACTGCCTTTGACAAACCCATACTTCTTGTAAGCAATCATGGAGTACTCGCTGCACGTTGGGACATACCGGCAGCTCTTAAGCAGCAACGGCGAAATCTCCTCTGATTATACAATCACAATTCGAAATCTCCATAAGCTGTATCATAAACTGGCAGTACTACCTATATAAACTATCGAAATCAGGAGGGATTTGGGAAATTGGACATGAAATGGAGGAAGAGAAGTTGAAAAGACTCACTCTTGTAGAACCTGAGCACGGAGAGAGCGAGTTTAACTCCAGTGCTATCGGCCTCGTCCTCAGAAGTAGGGTTAGGGTTTCCGTCAATTTTGCAGAGAATTGGAGACCTGTGGATTGGGAGTTTGAGAAATTTATGAGGTTCAAGTGTAGGTTTCAGGGTTGAATTAGAGATGAAGGAAGCAGAGGAGGGCTTGCTTGGGGAATTCAGCGAGATAACTGTCGCCATTGATTTCAACCTTTCTGATCGTAACCAGGTGTTTGTGAATTTGCCTGGTTCACAATAGCTCTGTAAATGTCTTTAAATATGAATCTATCACGTGTACTTCACTTTTGCAATAAACCACCCATTATATATGCATTATACGGAGTATATGATTTGGCTTCTTACACATGGTTTAAACTTTATACAAAAGAACTAAACTATGGGGATTCTTTCTTTTTTTTTAAAAAAAAAAAATCGAGTTTAAACAGATCTAAAACTCGAGAGGCCGACAAGTCAGCAGATAATATGCCGTCAAACATACAACAAATACACTAAACATCTCTGTTTACATCTCTGTTTTAACATTGAAACTAAAGCCAAGTTGCGTCTTTTCGAGACAAAAGAGCACGAAAAGCGTCTCGGTACAACGACGACAATAATTGCCAACCATATGTATACAAGTCAGAAACCGTATGCACAAGATCAGAAGTCTTCAAACGAAAATCTTGACGAAGACACAACATCTTTAAAATTACCAAAAGGAGAAGTATTAAAACGGTAAGAGTATTTCAATCAAAACTCCTATTTCTAATTTGCTATGTTAACAGGAAAGTAAGAAACAAAAAGAAAACAAGGGAAGGGTAAAACATCATCAACCAATTCCTCACTAAAACATCTGAAAATCGTAACCATACTTTTATGCTATATCAAACTAGGGTCAAACGATCATTCACATACCAAGTCAGTATATGACCAAAAAAGAAAAGTGGTAAAAGAAAGGGCAGCTCTTGTAACTCAGGAAATTTCATCCCCATTCGTAGGTTCCAAGCATCATCGGCCCATGCCCGATGATTAACGAGTTATGAAGTGAAAGGATAGGCTATCCCGATAGCATGATCTTCTCTGAAGAGGAGGGGTGTTGATGGTCCGGGGTCAACAAATGTAAGATGAAAAATCCATTATACATGGTAGCATTATCGAGTTTCATAGAGGCCCCTTTGAAGAATCATGTAGACACCTTAGACCCACTTTCCAATTTAAGCAGTGCATCAGATTCATCGCCCTTGGACTTGTAGAAAGACAGGAAGAAAAAAAAGAAGTTTTAGAAGGAGAATAATCATAAAATTAAAAGTTATACAGGACAAATTAAACGATCAGTCAATTACCATGCATAGAGAAACAAGTGTTTTCAGGAAATACCTGGGGGTTCTGTGGCAATGCATCAGAAGTTTTCCGCTGCCCCTCTCTGGTGCAGTAATAGGAGTAGAGAATCATGCCCACTAGTGCAATCAAAATCCCCAAGATGTTCCTCCAGCTAAATGGATCATGAAGTAAGATGTAACCAAATGCCAGAACTAAGCATGTTTTCAGATGTCCAAGAACTTGATAGGTTACCGGTGATGTCTTTCCAATGACAAGAAAAGTACTAAAATTAACAGAGACGGAAATCAAGCAGGACAAGATAATGAAAACCTGTAAACACAACAAACATTAAGATTAAATATTAACAATCAATCTGAATGTACACAATATTAAAATATCAAGTAGACTGATCCTAAAAAGGGTATCCAGTTTTTACCAGAACTTGTGTTGTGTAATTGAAAGCAAAAACATTGTCGCTTGTTAACAGTTTATCAAGAAATGGTCCAGTGATGAGCAAGGTTGCTGACTGATATGGACAAGATTGATATAGGAGCTGAGTTGATGACACCTTGAACTTCTTTTGGATGGTATTAGTCATCTAAAAGGGTGATAGTTAAGAATTACATATGACAAAAGTAGGCCAAACTACCAAATTGGTATTTAAAACTGGCACCTTTGGACATATGGGTATTTTAAAAAACTCCGATGCCAAATTGGTATTTAAAAAGTCACCGGTGGACATATAGGTATTTTTTTTGGCCGGAAGTTTTTTATGTTGATAAATTCATTAAAAAAATTCTCATTAATATATCTATAAATGTTATATAAAAAAGATAAATTGAAATCCATACTTTTTTTTTAATTAGTTTTCAAATATTGGTATTTTAATTAGTTGGAAGTTAGATACTTACATATTAGTATTTTTAAAAACCTAAGTTTTTCACAAATAAAATTCAACAAGTTAATTATCATCATTAAACCATGTATATTAAAAACCTAATTCCAACCAATAAAAATATATGGGATTAATTATGGTAATTAACTTACTAATTTTTATTTTTGAAAAATATGTTTTAAAAAATAATAATATATGAGAATCTAACTTCCAACCAATAAAGATACCAATATATGAGAACGGATAAAAAAAGACTACATTTTTATCATTTTATATATTTTTATACATTAATGAGTTCTTTAAAAAAAAAGACTTTATTTTTATCATTTTATATATTGTAAGATACATTGATGAGTTTTTAAAAATTAATTATCAACCAAGCTAGTTTAATTTTTTTTAATTACCAAAAAAAATAATTCAAGCTTACTAAATTGCGTTCTCTAAAAATTTAGAACGAAAACCGAACTTCCGGTAAAAAAGTATACCTATATGTCCGCTGGTGGTTTTTTAAATACCTATATGTCCGTCGGTGACTTTTTAAATACCAATTTGGCACCGGAGTTATTTTAAATACCCATCTGTCCAAGACTGCCAGTTTTAAATACCAATTTGGTAGTTTGGCCGACAAAAGTACTACATGCTTGCAGAAAAAAAAGACTAAAGAGGAGCCACGTGACAGAATAAATCCAACCATCAAGGAAACAGAGAAAGTGAAATAAACTCAGGATGCTCAAAAAAAGAAATAAACTCAGGAATTCAATCCAGAATGGAATCGTACATAGCAATAACAAATAGGCAACTCAGAGGTATGAAAGGCCAATCCCATTATATAACAAATTAGCATGACTTATGAAAATGGTGAAGTAATTAGAGTTTGCTTCTTAAGAAAGTATGAACCAAAAATCATCCCTTAGACTATAAAATTAGGAGAGGCAAAGGACAAATTCCAACACAACAAGAAGATATCCAGTTGTAGATGGATGACAGTCTAATATTTGCATTTTTTTTTCCTGTTGATTTCAAAATTCCAGTTATTTGCAAGGTTTGTGATTATCCTGTATAATGTTAAACTTTACTTAATAAGTATATCAACAGAAATTTCCTTCTTTTAAAAAAAAACAAATCTTTAGAAATATCATGTCAAGGTCACACCAATAAGTTGTTATACGGACAACAAATGAAGTAACACATCTGGGCAGGCTATTATTGTATGCTGATGACTACTGTTGTTCATTAGTCAGCATAATCTTAATATTAGCAGAGAAATACAGAAGAATGAACCTGTTGCGACAACTACATCCTCAGGCCTCGACTGTGGCTAAGCTAAAAAAATGATTGCATTGCAGACATCATTCATTAAATCATCCAAAGAAAGATTCAGAACATATTCCTAGAGGCAACTGTAGTGAATCAGAATGCAGTGACTGCCCTTTAGAACTTGTCAATGTTGATGCAGTGAAATAAAAACCGGTAGTCAAATTGAGCAAACATGTAGAAATACAATAGATGTACAAAGAAAAAAAACTTTAACCAGAATCCAACGTGGATAAATAAGGATACGATTTGTGCAACACAGGTTGTGAGAACCGCAAGAAGTGATAAGAAGGAGCCAAGTGCATTCAGCTGTAGATCTGTGACAGTAGCAATCCCAACTCCCAAAAGAAGTACTGTAAGAGAAAGCTGAACAGTCCGACTGGAAAAGTAAAGATGACAGATGTTTTAACAGAGTAAAAAAAATAATACAACCAATTTAGTTAAAACAGTTGCACACTTGCAGATAAAGAAGTAGCTAGGAAATAAGATGATAATGAAATGAAACTAATAACATATGATGATAGAAAGTTGCAAAAGACAGTCATCAGCCTAGACTTACCTGAATTTCTTATTGAGGAAGACTGTCTCCAGAAGCACCGTGCAAGGTATGATTGCCAGTTTTGTCATCTGGAACAAATAGCAGGAAGTTTTATTTAGAGATTAACTAAATAGATAATGGCAAATGAGCAATAAAAATAACAGAACAAGAATGCTCTAAAGTGGTTGGAAAAATTACACATACAGAAATACAAAAGAGATCCAAACTTATAACTTAGCCAAATTAAAACAAACAGTCGGATCTCTAGAACATGCAATCAAGGACAGATCATAGTTCATTCATCAAAGCCAATCCGTGTATAAGAAACCAAGAATACTACTAAATACTAATGCCTCTCCCAAAAAACCTATTCAACCTTCAAGGCTCTAATTCAAAACATAAAGCCAGCTGTTTCAACAATGCACCATGGTTGCTAGTTGAGCTGTTAATTCTTGGCAGTTGGAAAGTATTACCTGAGTCTCTACATATATTAAATTTAAAGATTGGAGGTGGTAATAGGTGAGTGGACTGTACTTGAATGTCCTTTTGTCATATCAGTAGTTTTGACGCCATTCTTCTTCTGTAGTTTACATAATGTCCATCTTCATGACTTCAAGTTGTGGGTTTAAATCCTTCTCCCCATAGTATCACAATACAAGAAAAGCTTATCGCTAACTACTGCACATTCTTTCATCTGCGACTATAAATCATACCATCCTAACTCAAAGACCGAAGTGTGCAGACCTACATATAAGACGGCCCAGTCCCTAAATTTCTTTCAAATCCCCTGCAAATTATATGCAGACTTTTGTGGCATATAGTTGAACCTTCCATTATAATATCTTGACAACCCGATTTCCATGACATATTCACATGTTAGCATCATCAGTAATGAGTAGCACAAATATGAATAATCACTGCAAGAGACTGATCTACTACAATGAGTTAGATCATCAATATCTACTTATACACAATTGAGAATGCTTTAAACAACTCTATAAGGTAGTAAGGTACAAGGTTAAAAAGAACTTGAACCAGACAAAAATATTTCACTAGATCAAAATAACCATAAATAGAAAATAAGTTAATTACCTGATAAAAACCAACAGAATTAAAACCCAGGCTGAGATTCAAAAGACCAATTGAGATTCCATTTAGAATACCGAATCCCAGCACAGCACTTCGATCAAAAGGTTTGTGTTCAAACAATTTCAACTTTAGAGCCACATGAAGGGAACAAAAGGTGACCAGAAGATGCCAACTTGTCAAAGTTGTAGCTGCAATAACCATAATATCTCATTAGCTTCCTTACACTTACAGGGTTAATTTACCCAAGAGAAAAATATCATAAAAGAATTCTACAGTTTTCATTTCACAAGCTCTACGCTATATGAGATCCATATCTTCTTTGCTAAAATTCCAGTCTCAAAGAAGAAAAGCAAGTAGAGTATGCAACATCTAGCATTCCAGCTCTCACACCAAGCTCATCATCATGCTGATATGGCCTATGGTGGGCTCAAACTTGCAAAGCATGTATAGAAACAAGGGGGCAAAGGCATGATAATCCAGATATTAGGATTTAAGCCATGCAAATATATAAAGGAAAATGTTAAGAAGCTTTTATATTATGGTTGCAGTAGATGCAGGCAACGCACACAGATGGATAAAACCAAAGATTTTGAACCACCTAACCAACTTAGCAAAAAGTAATATTTTACCAAGTGTCATATAAATGCAGCCAGGGATTCGCTTTGGTTTGGACAGTTGAAAATTGCTATAAATACATTTACTGATGTATTTGGTTCTAGTGTCAATCTAGTAAAGAAACAAATTGGCTCTCATAACATGGGTTGACCAAATTGAGCCCTTTCACCTTTTAGGAAGTAACATGGGACTCCTTAAAGCATCACAATAATAAAGCATCAATGGCAATATTTCTTATATTGATATGTGGAATATCCCGATCCATTACCACAGATGGAAGATATAAGACAATTTCCATTGAGGAATGTTCAAAATCTTGATTCCGCGTTCTAAAAGCCTTGTGAAAATGAGAAGCTAGTTCCCCAACTAAGATCAGTTCAGTCCTTCCAAACACATCTGACTTGATTTATAAGGTGCAAGTTATGCAAGATAACGGAAGTAAATAACACTAAAAAATGCAGAAAATGATAGAAATGAGGACAATGACTTGGTATAATTCAAGCATAATGATATAATCTAAAAATATAGACACGGACCATTCAGCATTTTGTGGTCCAGGGATCAATAATGTAGAAACGATGCATCAACGGATCATCGTCAACGAGTCCAAATTGTCAATCGAAAAAGAGAATCGTAAAATCTCACCAAAGTGAAATCCGAGAGAGCTGATAAGCGCCTTGTTACATATCACAATAGAGACGGAGGAAACAACGGACAAGCTCAACGCCCCCACCGTACCGAGCTGAAACCCTCTACTCTCACTCATCTTGTCTCCCTATCACTGCCTTTGACCAGCGATCTTCAAAATCTGACACCAAAACGAAAACCGGAAAATCATATATAAAACCCCTACAAAATCACAATCAAATCAAAACAAACAACAGATGATTGAAGACGAGACGGATCAAAATTCGGACCTCATAAGCTCAACGGAGCAAGAAAATGGAGATGAAAAAACAAAGAAGGTGGGAAAAGGGGGAGATCGCACAGATCTGATGAATGGAAACTTCGCTGCAGCAGATAGGGAGGGGGCATGTGGGATGGAGATCAAACAGCGGTTAAAGAATTCGAGAGCTTGGATTATTTTAATGGAAATTGATTGATGGATGGAGGGGAGATTTGTGAAACCCCCGCTGGTGCGAAATCAAGGGAGGAGATCGGGAGAGGCAGTGTTTCAAGTTGGTGGGAAGAGAGTGGCGACAGACCTACCAGCGACTGCATTCATTTTTTTTTCATTCTCTTTTTTTCTTTCGCTTTTTTTTCTTTTTTTCTTTTTCTTTTTTTTTTATTTTTTCAGGTTTGGTTTTTTTAGAGGGTCTGATCGCCAGCCAACGCCCACGCGCTTTACCCAAGGAGGAGGAGTGGAAGTGTGGCTGATCGGGACCGAAAATGGTCATATCACCGCCCGTCACATGGGACCATGGGTCGATTGCTCCGTCTGTATTTATTGTCAATAAAAACTTTCACTCTTATTTGTTGTGTTGTGATCGGGAGATGCAATCATGCAAGTGATTAGTGAATTCGAATTCTGCTTCGGGTGGTCAGTGGATAGTTTACCTATTTGTTAACTTTTAGTCCCATGAAATTAAGAAGATATTGCAGAGTAATGAATATCATACTCCACACCACCTTCATCGAGCCACCCTCGGCTCCACCCGCCCAACCCAGGGATCCGACCTCCTCATCTCGGCTTCGGCCGCCTAAAGCCGTTTTGGCCACCATTCCGCTTTCTTGCCTATTGTTGAGAGATGTGAATGAGACTAAAAGAGTCTCACATCAAAAGTTGAACATAACAGGCTATAGTATATGAGTCCGTGGACTACTACTAGCGCATATGCGCTCGTGCACACGACCAGACCCGGTTTTAGGGCGGTTCAAGCGGTCTGACCGCGCAGGGCCCGGAAAATTATGGGGCCTCATATTTTTGAAAAAGATATAATAACATGTGTTTGTCCTTGCCTCAATGGTGTTAGACCCGTCTCACCTGTTTTTGGTCTACAGTTCGATTCTATGCAATAACAACTTTTCAGAATTTTCAAAAGGAAATAGCGGGCCCCACAGACAATTTTTTATTAATTTATTTTTAGTTAGTGATGCTCCCACGGTACCACACCCAATCCCCTTCACAATTTCAGTTTCGTGCCCAGTAGCCCCAATTTCAATTTCGTGCCTGTTATAATATTATTATTATTATGTGGATGTACAAAATATACACTTTACTTAGATAGAGTTTTGTCTATAGATAGATTTACTATTGCTTGGAGGCTAAGGAGTTTATCTCTATATATTGTACCGGTGTAACACCAAGAGATATCAATTGAATACAATCACATATTCTCCTCTCTTTTCTTACCTAGTTTACAATACGTTATCAGCATGATAGTTTCTCAAAAGGCTAAAACCCTAATCCATCTTCAACACGCCCAAGTTAGATCCTTTGTTCCCACAGGCGATTGTAGGCTCCTCCGATCAAGATTGGTGGTTTCCGTCTTTAATTCCTCCATTGCCGATGCAAGTTCGATTTGGGATAATTACACCAGTACGTTGAAGATTCCGCTTTTAATCAGTAAAATCCGCGTACCGCCACAGTACTCCAATCGTTTGCAATCGGTGTTCGATCGGCCAACATCCGATGTTTGGAGAATATCAGCACCACCCCTACAACATCTATGCCTTGGTATGTATCCCCAACTTCTTCGTTCGAAATGGAATTGGAACAGGTGCGTATATGCTTGGTTATGGACCTACCAGGATCTATATATTTTTTTGTTATAACCACCGTAAATAGAATCGGATATTGTGCATCTATAAAGACTTGACTTTTACGGTATATTAATTATTCTATGATTCATGGATCAACATATGCAACGAAAAATTGATGTCGATGTTCTCGCCGAGGTACGTCTTTCTTCTCCTTGTGCACATTCAAAAGGGCTAGGTTAATTAATTATGATGAATCAATATTAATTTAGATAAGATCGTGAATTCATTCAAAATCAAATATGAAGAAAGTATATATACACATGCCGATTGATGTTAGTCTTTGTTTTTCATGATTTGGATCTGTGAGATTGTTTATACTTATACATATACATATATCGATCGGTGAGATTGTGGGGCAATTTCATTAATTTGGATTTGATTCATTAGTGTTTATTATTAGTTGCACATGCCGATCGATAAGGTTGCATATTAAGTTGTGGGAATTGAAAGATTGGTTCTTTACATGCTTTTATTTTATTTCTTCTTATGGATTTACTATCTTGAATGGCATCCAAATCTTAACAGAGATTGTGTATATATCTACGTCTACTTAATTAACATATCCTCTGATCTTTTTGTTGGGTTATTATGGCTAAATGTCGGAGGTCATCCCCTGAAGTTGATAATCAAATGAGGCCATCGCTCGAAGTAGATGATCGAACGAGCCCGAAATAGATGACGATAATCCTTGAAATGGTTAAATCAATCAAATTTGTAATATCCCCTGAAACGGATAAACTAATCTCAATCCCTCGAAGTGGATGAAAGTACAACAAATTGATATTATGAACCACGTGATGTGATTGATAAATTTCATCCCTGTAGTGATGAAACAATAAGTATCATCCATGGAGCAATGAGTAATGATTATTATTTTATTTTGTATTATATTTTTATCATCATCTCCTGAAGTAGATGAAAAGCCGTATCTTTCGAAGAAGATAGTGAATAAAATAGATTATCGTCAATTGAAAAGTTAATCAAAATAAGACATTTTGATAATATTATAAATCTGTTTCGGAGTGTGATTTTATACGTGTTGCTCACATAAGAGGTACGTTGACTTTCATTGCTCGATTAATTAAAATTTCAAAAGGTTTAAGACCTTATACATAAGGATGGATAGAATTATGTTATATGATGTGTTTTAAATAAACCATGATTGTAATTTATTAATATTTTGATTTTGGTGATGGGTGGTGTCATGCGAGTGGTTTGTCCACGGATCCACACTAGGATATCATGGTAAAAGAGGTGAACCTTTGAAGATTGAACTCTACTTGAGCCTATCTATGTTAATTAGGCTCGTGATGGAGTTGGACCGATTTCTTAATACTGGTATATGCGATCGAGCTTGCGGTCAGGTAAGCCTAAGCATCATATATTTGAGTTATGATTTTTGTGCCTCTTGATCATAAGTGATTATATATATATGTGTGTGTGTGTGTGTGTGTGTGTGTGTGTGTGTGTGTGTGTGTGTGTGTGTGTGTGTGTGTGTGTGTGTGTGTGTGTGTGTGTGTGTGTGTGTGTGTGTGTGTGTTATGAGTTGATCTCTTACATTAAATATGGATTTCCATTTAGTTGCTAATTGCAATATGACGTTATTGATTGCACATATAGATTTTATATCATAAATCATGTCATAGTGCTAATATATTTTGATATATAAAAATTTAGAGCACTGATAAATCATGTACGATTGGGTGTTGACCATATATTGAACGGATACATGTATGATAAAATGATATCTAAATGAATTGATATATTGATAAGTTGATAAATAAATAACGTCATCATGCATCGATTAAAATATTAGCCTCATCTTTGTAGTGATGAGCTAAGATGATATTGTTGATTTCATCCTGTACTTGTAACTATTTGTTTCATATATGATTTATTTCATAGAAGATGAAATATAAACTCCTGAAGTGGTTAAACTTGTTTTATTCCTTGTCACCAGAAGTTGACATTATTTATGTGTCATGAAGTTGATTTGTATATAACTTCAATTGCATGAAATTGAAACTTGAGATAGTTATTGAACCTATACTATTTGTGGATGATATTGTTTATTGAAACAAATGATAAATATCTGATTTGATATCCACCTGAAGTGGCCAAATAAATTTTAATTATGTTTAGTATATTTTTATTTATTGGGATTACTTTTGTTGCTTACTTGCGAGGTGCATATATCTCAATTTACTTTTTGCAATATAAATTCAAAACTCAAATTGTTTCCAGAAGAAACAGCTTGTTAAGAGTTTTTTATGCCATAAACATATGTGATTTTATATTGACAAGGATTATTTATGTCATTAGTATTAATAAACGTGATCTATTGAATGAAGAGCCTATATGATCCAACACCTTTGATTATGTACATGGAATCTTTATTTTATTTATTTGTTTGATTTGATTTGCATTTTATGTATATGAATATGCATTGGAAATGTTTTTTGAAGAAACAATTATGGATTAATAATGCCAAGTTTATTCAACAAATGATGATTTGGGAGAAAAGTTTGAAGCACATCCTCGTTAAATTGTGTGAAATTGATAAAATTAGTCCATGAGAGCCCGAAGACTCTTTATTTTGGGATCTTGTTCTTAATCTACTTGGATATGGTAGAACTCAAATAAATAGCTAGCTAAATGACCTATGGTTCATAACAACCTCTTTTATTGCCAGAAGCAATATATATTGTTACCTCTAGCAGAGGACATAAAGAGGATACGTTGCGCGCGACTGTTGTTAGATACTGGTCATAATTTTGATAATGATTATAGATAATCATGTATGAGTCGACTCCCACATCAAGGAGAATGTGGAAGAACAAGTCAAAGTTGATGGTTTGCCTAATTTGGATTTGTAATCTCCCAAACTGTGAACGAATCATCGCATGAAAATGTTAGAATGATTTAGAGCTTGGTATCTGATGATATGGAAAACCTGAAGTTTTCATGATGAAATATCTAATGAGTGTTTGTATAAAGTCTATTATTGGCATAATTAAACCTTATACATATCTCCAGAAGAGCATCAAAATTAGTCCTCGAAGGCCTATTGATATAATCAAGCAATAAACTCATATGAGAAAATGGCTCTAGAAGAGCGTCAAAACACTCTAAGGGAAGGAGTGATGATAGATAAATTGGGATCATAAAAGTCAATGGATGACTAATAATTGCCAGAAGCAGTGGTTTTCCCCAAGTTGAGGATGTCAAAAGAGGAATTCAACATAATAAATAGATTACCTATGTTGGCAATATGGATGTGATATGGAAATGTTATCAATGTAATTGATATGTTGGATAAATGAGCATTGAGAAGCTGACAATTAAATCGACCAAATGAAATCATTACTTATGAGATTATCGTTTAGGATAATGCTAATGCATAGGATGACCCAGTAGAGTCATCAATAATAGTTAATAAGCAGGCATGAATATCAAGAGCTTGATTCGATTTCGGTCAACAATAGAGTAAATTCTCCTTCTTGTAATTTATCTCCAGAAGAGAGCTTGGTATTTACATGTTCAGTATAGGCACCGAAATCTCCCCAGATTACACTTAGTTGTTATAAATCAAGAAAGATGATGTATATGGAGGATTGGGTCCCCATAGATGATCAAATACCCAGAGTTTATCACGGATGATAAAATACTCGGTATTTAGGGGGAGAGGAAAAGGAGATCAAGAAGCAATATATTGCATGGAAGAGAAGTAAACCAATGCACTAGCATGTAAACCAATGCACTAGCATGATTTAGATCGAGATTCTAGTATTAACTTCGAACAATGGTGATGTGTCCACAAGTATACTCCTGAAGAGATTTCATGAACGTTGACAATGTTAGAATTGATTATGAGTTGTCTTGAAATAATCAGATCCTTGATTATCGTTGATGGCACATATCTAAGTTTGCACTTGAAGTGTTTGATAAGAATAATTAGAGCTTACAAAACGCTAAGAGCGTAATGCGATTGGTTTATTGAACAATTCATAAGATATCCAATAAGCTGATGATTAGTTGGAAATTAGTTAAAAGCTCTAAAAATATCTCAACCTGTGGTTCGAGTATACAAAGAGAGATATATTGCAATATGAAGACAAATGATCTCTTCATCTTTGATTAGATTGTGAAATGATATTAAGTCCAGAAGTACCATGTCTTTAGAAAATTGGTGATTTATATGCTAAATTGAGGGGGAGAAAAGTTGTACTCTTTTCCTTAACTTTGGGTTTTGTCCCATTTGGGTTTTTCCAAAGCAAGGTTTTTAACGAGACAACTCCCCTCATAAGGATACATTGTAGATCCCAAATTCTAGAAAGAAATAATTCATGTAAAAATGAATTATTTAAGGATGAAGTTTTTGGACCTGTAGCTCCAATGGGTTATTTAAGCATGAAGTTTTTGGACCTGTAGCTCCAACATTGAAAAGTGTGATATTAATTGGTTTTAAGTGGGTGTTTGTATAAAGGAAAACATA
This sequence comes from Persicaria maculosa, assembly GCA_963922045.1. Lineage (NCBI taxonomy): Eukaryota > Viridiplantae > Streptophyta > Magnoliopsida > Caryophyllales > Polygonaceae > Persicaria > Persicaria maculosa. Next base: position 80,980,518 of record OY998253.1, read on the forward strand.
AAGTCAAATTGATTGCACAAAAGCCTATTAAAGCTTACATGAGAATGTATTCACCAGGAGTGAATATAATTTGGCTCCATATGTAAATGACGGACATTGTAGGTGCATACCCATATAAATGGGAAGAATCGATTGAAAATGCCTGAAGCATTATTATCAAAGTACTGTCAGATGCAGTTGGTTAAAGATTCTTATTAAAGTAGCTGAATTGCCTATAATTGTGAAAGTGGTGACATTTTATTAGGTCCCGAAGTACCATACAAAGTTGTACTCTTTTCCTTAATCTTGGTTTTTATCCCACTGGGTTTTTCCAATGTAAGGTTTTTAACGAGGCAACTTAAGCACCATTTAATGCATCAGATCTCCCAGATTAACAATGAAAAGCACACTAGGTCCTGAAGTACCTTCTGCTTGTGCATCCAAAGCTGCTCAACACCAATCCATGGAAGTCAGGCGCGTCAAAGTCAATCACGAAGGCATTCCAGCTTATACACATCAAAGACAATGTTGAGATTCGACCATAATCTCATGAAGACGACGGCATTAAGGAGAATGAGAAGACTTCGAGAAGGATGTTGAATTCAGGGGGAGCATACACGCACTGCACTCTTTTTTCCTTCGATCAGGTTTTGTCCCACTGGGTTTTCCTGACAAGGTTTTTAACGAGGCAGTACAACAAGAGCGTACGTGGAAGGCTGCACTCTTTTTCCCTAAGCTATGATTTTGTCCCATTGGGGTTTTCCTAGCTAGGTTTTTAACGAGGCAGTTGGAGGAACAATGAATGTACATCCAAGGGGGGTGTTATAATATTATTATTATTATTATGTGGATGTACAAAATATACACTTTACTTAGATAGAGTTTTGTCTATAGATAGATTTACTATTGCTTGGAGGCTAAGGAGTTTATCTCTATATATTGTACCGGTGTAACACCAAGAGATATCAATTGAATACAATCACATATTCTCCTCTCTTTTCTTACCTAGTTTACAATAGTGCCCAGTAATTTTTTTTTTCATCAAATTTTTTAATTCAATCAAATGTTGTATTTCTTTCTTTTATGGGGCTCCTAATTTTTTTTCTATTTTATTTTATTTGTAAATATTTATAACTACAAATATTTATTTAATTAGCATTTGAGAGCATTTATCTTTTTATTAGACATAATCGGTACAAAATGTACTATAATTTCGCCTTCACTCAAATTATAATTACTTATAAAACTTTAATTTATTACCCGACTTAAAACCAACTTTAATATAAGGGCCCAAAAATTTTCGTAGCACCGGGCCCATAAAATCCCCGGGACGGCCCTGCACACGACCCACGGTCATCGATCCGAGTCGAACTTTGATACCTATCGTATTCTCCCTTTGTCCTTGGTAGCGGTGGAATTTGTTTCGATTAACGAGTTTTACGACTTGTTGCTGGTTCTCCAACGGTCTCCGTCTCTCCCCTTGCCACCTCCCACTTCTTCTTCTTCTTCATCGCCTCCTGCTTCAATTTCGTGCTTTCTTTCCGAGTTAAGGTGGCTAAGTCGTGTTCCCCTCGATTTATAAAATTAATTTGGGGCTTTTTGAGTTTGTGAGTTTCAGATCTCTCCTACTTGGTTCGATTACCCTCCTGCCCACCACATCTTCTCTGCTGCTCTGTTTTGGTGTCACCGTCGGTGGTGGTTGCTGCTCCGGTTGCCTTCTATTGATTCCAAAGCCTTTCTTTTCCTCCTCCTGGGCTTTATCACCCCTCACTCCTCGGTTGACCGCTTGTTTGTCCCAGTCGGTGCCACATTCGGGTGAAGCTTCTGCAGGTTTCATTATTAGGGACCACAACGGGGCAGTCATCGAGTGTGGCGGCTTCAAATGTGGATACATCTCAACCTTGGCTGCGGAGGCTCTGGCGATCAGAGGAGGCATCGCCAAGGCAAAGGAGCTTCGGCTTCCCAGCATCGTGATTGAAGGCGACAAGCTTACCGTCATCAACAGTTTACGAGGTATGTGGTGCTGCCCGTGGGAAATCGAGATGTTGATTTCCGACACCCTGCTCCAACTCCAACAATTTCAAAGGGTGCAATTCGGCCATGTTTTTCGGGAGGTCAACTCAACCGCCGACAGGATTGAGCGACTCATCCAGACTGATACGGGGTTAGCCGTAGGATGGCCCGATCTTCGACAATCAAACAAGAAATAACAAGAACGGAAGCAAAGACTCGATGAACTCAACAAGACTCGAAAATTCAGCAACTACGGACTCGATTAAAAACAATAGAAAGACCGATAGAAGGGTGATTCGAACTAATATAGAACGAGATAAAGACCTCAGGCCTCCTTAGAGGGTAGGAACCAAATATCAACGACTATAAAGCCAGCCTCTACAACCTTACACAACCAAGCGGACAACTTGGAGGCACAAAGAGGGGACTTGTGTTTACCAGGATCACCAAGCTCTCGCGAGGTTGATGAACTCAAAGCAAACAAAGCAAGATCTATAACCAATTTGCAATCGATGAGCCACGCTTCGAATCGATTGACTTTGCACTCATGTGTTTCACACAAAAAGAGAGACTTTCTTCATAATGAATAACGTGAGTTTGACAATGGAAGAATCGGCCTCTTATAACCCTAAGGAGGCTGATTTCTAATAAAAATAATAAATAAAAGGAATTAATTAAAATACCCCTAAATTACCTAAAACAACTTAAGTAAAGAATGTCTCTAAAAATAGTACTAATTTATTCCCGTCAAAACAGTGACAACTTGCAAAGATGGTGATTTTCGGCCAAGCTCTAGGTCGAATATGGAAAAACCTTCAACATCAAAGTTGTAGATCTCTTCGTCCTCGTTCCGACAAGGTATGACACGATCCAATCCGATTAATATTGAATCTGTACGACTCATTTTACTGAGACGTCGAAAAGCTGTCAAACGGCTGAACGAATCTAAAAATGAACGACCATCAAGCTTGCACCTTTGGATCTTCTCCCATGGGGGAGCCTTCTTCTTCCTCTTGAGGATGACATCATTCTCACGAGCTCGAATCACACTTCCATCCCCAATCATAGATGTGTCTGAAGCTGTCTTGGAATCTTGGATGGTCCCGCATCATTCCCCCTTTCTTGAAAAGGATTCGACCTCGAATCCAATGTCGCATAAGATTCCGCAAATGCATTCACACGAGCTCCTGGATCGAATACCACATGGCCATGGAGACTCCTATCAAGGCCATTAGAGGTCACTACAACACCAAGAAAAGAAGCCTTATTAGTGCACAAGTCATATTTCACATCATCTTTATTATGTTCTAACTTAATAATCACTTCAGCTTATTCATTGATCTCTAAGTTTCCATCCCATGCTAGCAATATTAGAACAATTAATTCAAGGCGCAAGATTCCACATATTGGGAATCTTAGAACAATTTATACTGTAAATTGTTTCAATTAATTCAAGGCTAGCAATATTAGAACAATTTATACTGTAATTCTTATATGCGTTCAAGATTCCACAGATCGGGAATCTAGAACGGGGTAAGAGAAGCAGAAACAAACCAAAACGTAAACCAAAGAACAGACGCAAGATTTACGTGGTTCGGCCGAAGCCTACGTCCACGGAGCCTCAGCCGAACGGCTTGAGAGCACTAATCCACTAATCAGTTAAGCAGGTTTACAGAACAGGTTGCCCTAACTCAAGACTGCGGCAAATACAAGCAAAGAACAGAGTACGAGAGACATATGAGTGCAAGAAAGAGATAATCGAAGCAAGCAAGGAAGAAAACACCCTAGATCTGAAGATCGGAGTCAGATCGTCGTCGGAGTGAACCAGAGAAGAAGATCTTCGCCAGAACTGTGGACAATCACCTTCTTCTTCTTCCTAGAAGCCGGATCTGGAGTCTCCGAAGGAGATCCGCTCGAGATCGGCCGCCGGAGCTTCGCTGGAGCTAGGAGAACAGCAAACCCTAGCAGAGACTCTCTCTCTTCTCTCTCTTTCTCTTTCTGGATTACCTTTGGAGCGTCGCGTCGAATTAGCTCCGAAACCCTAGCTCTTGGCTTATATAGAGCGAGCTTCCAGTGAAACGATGCGTTCCACTTAAATGGATCTCATGAGCCAAGACATCAGGTGGATAAGGAGCTGGGCTGGCTTTGGGCCTAAGAGTTGGGCCGAGCCAGTGAAGCTAGTAACCAGTACATGCATACATACATAGTATATCATATAACGCATGACCTACATATATACTATACTATAGAGGTGTAACATATATGAGCATAAGATATAAAATCCTACGCTTCTAATATATGATAGTTCTAAGTATAATATATATGTTAGTATTTTGCCTTAATCTACCAAGTAACCTAAGTTAGGGCCTTCCAATATTCCTAGAACTAATGTTTAGATTAAGATTGACATTACAATTTGCCCTTCTAATCCAAACATTAGATCTATTAAAAACACAACCTACTGATCAGTGGATAAATATTCTCAAACCATTCAACCTCATCATCGGCTCAAAATACCTTTTATCTAAGGTGGTTCTCCAAGGTGGAGAAAATCTCTGCAAAACACAAATTTGTTAGTAGGGACTACTTTTGTCCCAAAATCAGCAGGATTGATGTCGCCTTTGATTTTCTTCACTTCTAATTCTTGAGCTGCAACGCGATTACGAATAAAGTGAAATCGTACATCAATGTGCTTACTTCTTTTGTGATACATGGGATCTTTGCACAAGTATAGTGCGCTCTGACTATCCGTATGTATAACGGGTTTTGGTGGCTTTTGTAGGATTTCCCTGAGGATTCCTTTAAGCCATATGGCCTCTTTTGCAGCTTCAGTAGCGGCCATGTATTCAGCTTCAGTTGATGACAGAGCAACAACTGTTTGCTGTTGAGATTTCCATGAAACACAGTTACCAGCCCATGTGAAAAAGTAGGCGGTAGTGGACTTGCGGTTATCCTTGTTACTAGCAAAGTCAACGTCTACATATCCATTCAGTTTATCAATAGGCTCATGTAAACCATAATGCAAACAAAGACTCTTAGTACCAGTAATGTAACGCAATGAGTATTTCATGGCAGTCCAGTGATCATTTCTAGGATTAGACATAAAACGACTTAACACAGAAATGGCAAATGCAAGGTCTGGGCGGGTGCACAGCATAGCATACATAACGGACCCTACAGCTACGTCATAAGGGACCTTAGCCATTTCTTTTATGTCATCTGGCTTAGTGGGACAGCTTTTCTGGGTGAGCTCTAGGTGCCCTCCTAGAGGTATGGATGTAGGCTTAGAATTCAACATATTAAACCGATTTAGGACCTTAACTACATAATCGTCCTGAGACAACCATATTTGCTTGTTAGGTCGGTTTCTAATGGTTTCTAATAATATTAACATCAAGAATCTTCTTGGCATTTCCTAAGTCCTTCATGTCAAAGTATTTCTTAAGACCCCTTTTAACAATACTAATAGGAATCATAGAACTGCAGATCAATAATATATCATCTACATATAATAACACATAGATCAAGGATGATTTAGAAACACTTTTGAAATAAAGACATGAATCATAACTGCTACGAGTAAACCCAAGTTTCTTGATCACAGCGTCGAACTTAAGATTCCATTGTCTAGGAGACTGCTTGAGTCCATAGATGGATCTTTTTAAGTGACACACGTGATCAGGGAATTTGGAGTTTATAAACCCTTTGGGTTGTTTCATATAAATGGTTTCATCAAGAGTACCATGTAAGAAAGCAGTTTTGACATCCATTTGCTCTAATTCCCAGTCAAAAACAGCACACATAGCAAGCATAATACGCATGGTTTTATACTTAACAACAGGTGAAAAGATATCATTATAGTCTATTCCTTCTCTCTGGGTAAACCCTTTTGCCACAAGGCGGGCTTTAAACCTAGGGGGCTCTCTAGGGTTTAGACCTTCTTTGAGCTTATAGACCCATTTAGAGTCTATTAGTCGGGTTTTAGGAGGTCTTGGAACTAGACTCCATGTTTTGTTTGTATACATGGAGTCCATCTCTTCTCTCATAGCAGCTAGCCACTGTTTGGCATAGCTATTCTTAAGGGCAAATTCATAAGAGCTAGGAGTAGTAGGATTTCTAACAATATCAGCAGTAAGAAAGGCATACTCCACAATATAAGAGGTATACTTCCTATTGGGGATGATGGTCCTAGGTTCTCTATCCCTAGTTAACTGATAATCATGCAAATTAGGTATAGCAGTAATATCAAAAGCATGTGAATCAGAAGGGAGGGAGGAGAAAACAGAGGACTCTCTTTGAGAGTCAATAGAAAGGCCATTTACATCACCAGAAGTAGAAGGAGAGGAAGAAGAAGTAACTTGCTCAATGTTAGACTGAGGCTTAGATTCCTCTTGATCAGTTTGAGGATCATGTTCTTCAGCATCCTCTTGTTCTTCCTCTTGTTGTCCCCCCCTGTAGTGTGGAGTGTGTGCCCTTCGGGGCTGTTGTGAAAGTCCTACCAGTGTCATGCTCTTCATCATCTGAGGACTCACTTTCTTCAGGTAATAGCTGTTTTGTCTCTTCAGGGGTACCTGTGAACTCAGAGAAAGGTGTTAGCTCGGTTTTTAAAGGGAAATCTATCTCATTAAATCTCACATTCCTTGTTGTGATAACTTTGTAGGGGCCAGGTTGCAAGAGGAGCACCCTGAACCCCTTTACTCCATCAGGATAGCCAAGAAGAATACCCTTCAAAGCCCTTGGTTGCAGCTTACCATCACTGATGTGAGGGTAGGCTGCACATCCAAAAGGTTTGAGGTATTCTAAGCTTGGTTGCTTACTTGCTTACCTGTCCATTTAAACTGGGGAGTAACAAAATTAAGCACAGAGGTAGGAGATCTGTTAATAAGATAGGCAGCAGTTAATACAGCTTCACCCCAAAGAGTAATCTTAAGGCCAGAACTAATTAACATGAATCTCACTTTTTCCAACAAAGTTCTATTCATCCTTTCTGTAGTTCCATTTTGTTGCGGAGTTCCAGGTACAGTTAAGTGTCTCTTAATCCCATGTTGTTGGCAATAAGTATCAAATTCAGAATTGCAAAATTCTAGACCATTGTCAGTTTTGAAGCATTTCAGTTTATGATTGTACTGACTCTCTACCATTACCTTCCATCTTGTGAAAGCACCAAAGGCCTGATCCTTTGATTTAAGAAGACTTACCCAAACTTTCCTTGAGAAGTGGTCATTGAAGCTAATAAAGTATCTCATACCCCCTGCAGTAGGGACTGGTGAAGGTCCCCATAGATCAGAGTGTACATATTCTAGAGGAGATTTAGCAACATATGAAGACACATGGAACTTAAGTTTGGCAGATTTGCCCAAAACACAATGTTCACAGAATTTGATATCAACAGGTTTCTTAGGTAATAGGCCAGATTTATGCAACTTTAATAAGCCCTTGTTGCCTATGTGACCAAGCCTGTTATGCCATATTTTTGTCTCAGATAATGTCATAGAATCAGAAGTAGAAACAACATTCACTTCAGGTTTAGAAGAGAGAACAAAATACAATCTTTTCTTTCTAACAACTTTAACAATCACAGTTCCATTTCTGGAAATAGTTCTCACACCATCAGAAGAATTAACATTGCATCCTATTTCTTCTAAAGCAGATTCAGACATCAGACTTCTTCTAAGACTAGGGACCCACTTAACATTGGTGAAAACTCTAACAATGCCATCATGCATGAGTAAGGGAACATCACCTACACCTTTAATATGCAAGCAAGTATGATCACCCAACATGACATCACCATACACAGACTCATTTAAATTTCTAAAGAAATGCTTATGAGGAGTGGCATGCATTGTACAACCTGAATCTAATATCCATGCATTAGAAGAATCAACAGATGAAATCTCAGTACACATGAATAATTCAGCAGAGTATTCACACATATTTTCAAGCACAGCAGCAGACAATTCAGTGTTATTTTTCTTAGCAAGATCCTCATCCCTTTTCTTTTTCCTGCATTCCTTAACCCAGTGACCCATATTACCACAGTAATTGCATTTAGAATTAGGGTCAGATTTCTCAGATTTAGGCTTATCTTTCTTATTCTTCTTATTCTTATTCTGCTTATTACTCTTCTTGTCATTTCCTTTAGTGAACAGAACCTCAGGTTTGTCAGCTTTATCATTTTTCAGACCTTTAATCTTGAAAACTTTCATGATTTCATTCTTTTCAATGATAGATTCAATCAGCTTATCCTTAGTAAGTTCATCACGACTAAATTGAATGACATATTTGAAGTTATCAAACTGAGTAGGCAGAGAATTAAGAAGTAAAATAGCCTGGTGAGAATCTTTTATGTCATCATTGCATCTTTCCAGTTCTTGAGTCATTTTAAGAAACTTGTCTAGTTTATCATCAAGAGTAAGAGCAGTATTCATCTTAAAAGTGAATAGACGACATAGCAGAGAAATCCTGGAGGGCAAGGATTTAGACAGAAAAAGCTCTTCCAGGGCATGCCAGAGGGAGTAAGCGGAAGAGTGTTTTACCACTTGTCGAGCAATGCCATCAGTGAGGCGTAGCATTATCTCTGAGTAGGCTTTCATGTCCATTTCGAGCTCTTCAGCTGTGGACTGAGTGGTAGAGGATCCTCCTTCAACTTTCTTCAGTTTTCATCAACTTTTGGTGGATCCTCATCATTGATGTGAACTCCCTTGAGAAGGGAGGTCATCTCAGAGGTTGTGGTTTGCAGGTTTCAAGACTGCCTTCCAACAACCTTCTTTTATGAGAACATCTCTCATCTTGACTTGCCACATGGCGAAGTCGATAACACCATCAAATGGCTTGATTTTCAAGGCGCTATCCATGATGTTTGGTACCTGCAGTGTCCAAGAAAAGGTAAGTATCAAAGTTTATGTAAACGGAAGCAAGAAGAGTGCAACAGTATACAAGACACTCTATAAAACCCTAGAATCACAGGTCTTCGAACGGATCTAGACCAGTGGTACATCAGACAGGGGAGGAATAGCCCAAGCCTGAGCTTTTTGAAGGACTACCCAATGTCCTGCCTCCAATCCCGCTCCCTGAAATCCAATAATGGCACAGGTCGGTAAGGAAAGGGACTCCTCGCTCTGATACCACTTTGTAATTCTTATATGCGTTCAAGATTCCACAGATCGGGAATCTAGAACGGGGTAAGAGAAGCAGAAATAAACCAAAACGTAAACCAAAGAACAGACGCAAGATTTACGTGGTTCGGCCGAAGCCTACGTCCACGAAGCCTCAGCCGAATGGCTTGAGAGCACTAATCCACTAATCAGTTAAGCAGGTTTACAGAACATGTTGCCCTAACTCAAGACTACGACAAATACAAGCAAAGAACAGAGTACGAGAGACATATGATTGCAAGAAAGAGATAATCGAAGCAAGCAAGGAAGAAAACACCCTAGATCTGAAGATCGGAGTCAGATCGTCATCGGAGTGAACCAGAGAAGAAGATCTTCGCCAGAACTATGGATAGTCGCCTTCTTCTTCTTCCTAGAAGCCGGATCTGGAGTCTCCGAAGGAGATCCGCTCTAGATCGGCCGCCGGAGCTTCGCTAGAGCTAGGAGAACAGCAAACCCTAGCAGAGACTCTCTCTCTTCTCTCTCTTTCTCTTTCTGGATTACGTTTGGAGCGCTGCGTCGAATTAGCTCCGAAACCCTAGCTCTTGGCTTATATAGAGCGAGCTTCTAGTGAAACGATGCGTTCCACTTAAATGGATCTCATGAGCCAAGACATCAGGTGGATAAGGAGCTGGGCTGGCTTTGGGCCTAAGAGTTGGGCCGAGCCAGTGAAGCTAGTAACCAGTACATGCATACATACATAATATATCATATAACGCATGACCTACATATATACTATACTATAGAGGTGTAACATATATGAGCATAAGATATAAAATCCTACGCTTCTAATATATGATAGTTCTAAGTATAATATATATGTTAGTACTTTGCCTTAATCTACCAAGTAACCTAAGTTAGGGCCTTCCAATATTCCTAGAACTAATGTTCAGATTAAGATTGACATTACATATACCATCAATGATCATATTAGAAACATTGCCGATTTCTAAGCATTTAGTATGAAACAAATATTCTCTTTGATTATCATCACAAGGTGTAGATTGAATGCTTAAAACTTTACAAACAATCAAAGAATCTTCATGCTCATATTCAATGCAATCATTATCAGCACAGACAAGTAAATTAACATCGTGATCATTTTCAACATGCTCTTTAATTTCATCAACAAAATGATTATGTACACTAGAAGGAACATTATGTACGTTGATTAGCATTATAGGGAGGAATATGATGAGTTTCTTCCCTTTCAATTGGTGGCACGTCATCTCTAGGTGGGACTCCTTGTCCGAACACCGTATTAGAGCCAAAACGCTGAAGCTCAATTGCCGTAAAGCTTTTATCCATCTTAACCAAATGTTCATTCATCTTAGCTATGTTCTCATTCATGGCTTTCAAAAATTTGTTCACCTCAGCATGAGTAATCACCATGGTTCCCTGGTTAGACATCACAAAGCAACAAACAAAGAAATATGTAAAAGTTAGTGAAAAATATAAGAGAGTAATCAAGAGAAAGGACAAAGAAACAAGCAACAAGGGACTCGACAATAGCAAGAACAACTCGACAAAAGCTGGAAAACCAGGTCGAAACCGACCGGAGGGGGTCGAAATTGACCAAAGGCAGACTCGACAGGAACTGTAATGAGGCTGGCGGGGTCGTTATGGGGTCGGTATGGGCACTGCAGTAATCGCGACACACAAAAATAGGAAAAGAAAATGAAGGAAAAGAAAGAAAAACTTGGATTTTTTTACCTCTTTCTTGCTTCTGTTCTTGAGTTTCTTGTTTAATTGTCGAAGATCGGGTCATCCTACGGCTAACCCCGTATCACTATTCATCTGAAAGTGTCTGTTTTATATATGTAAGATAATATATATTTGAAAATTAATTATCATTATTTGAAAGAATTATGTAATCAATAAATTATATATATATTTACATTTATTAAAAAAACATTCTCAGCTTCTTTGGCCGAAAGGAACAAGAACTTGGGTCCGAAGGACCAAGAAACTTGGGCCCAAAGGAGGATGGTAAGGAGAATCACCACCAAGGGTGATAGTCCTGGTGCGTGGCAGCAAAACAGTGACGGCGACAGTCGAAGAAGACGCCGGACCACCTCGCACAGCCACCCAACTAGACCACGAAGAGCAAAAGAATACATACCCCACATAAAAGAGCAATCGAATAACCCAATTCACAAAATCCGCAGACTAATTTCACCAGAAGATGGATACCCGACCTACATAAACCAAACAAATCCTAGCAGAAGGTGAAGGGGGCAAGAAGCCCCGATCGGACCTAAATCGCTAGAAAACACACCTGCCATGCGAAATGAGGAGGATCAGAGAGATGTGGGATAACCGGTAGCAAGGGAAGCCGGAGTAAAACCTTGAAACACCAGATCAACTACTTTGAGGACGAAGGCCGGAGCCGGAAAACTGAAAAATCCGACCACAAGGCCTCGAAGAAGGTGGATAGGAGGAGATGGAATCGAAGAGTAATGATTGGAGGAGTTGATTAAAAGCATAACAGATGATATTTTGAAAGTGAAGGAGTAAAAAACAGAACAGATGATAAGCCCATATAAATATATAATACATCAAAACAAAGTGCCACCTTCCCTTTATTACATTAGTCTAAGTGCCTACATTTGGGGGAGTATTCTATATGTGATATAAATTGACATGATAATACAACAATAAAACACATGAAATTTAACTAGACATAACAAACTTATGAAAATCAAACACTTTGCTTATAACTCATATTGACCATCAAACTTGAATAAATAAAGTAAAGTAAGCTTATAACATACTCGTTTTGGTTAATCACATGTATGATAATAGCGTTTCTTATCTAAAAAGGTGAAATCGTTCACCCTGATCACAAAAAATTAAAATAAAAGTAAGAGAAAACGTGCTAGAACGGTAGAAGTACAAAAATGAATGTAAACTAATCCTCTCATTTAAACATACTTAACTTCGATAGTCCAAACACGCTTAACTTTGATGTTTTGATTAGATCCACTGCATTAGTGTTGATATAGTATTTCTATTATTAGGAATGTAGGTAGGCCACCCCTTTTGAATTGATGGATACCAAAAATCCACATTATTGATGAACTTGGGAAGGTTATGATGATGATGGTGATGATGATCTCATCCCTCCAATTGGCTCACACCAACACTTATTTGTTGTTTTCTTTAAACAAAGGGATCTCCACAAGCTGGATTTGTGTAATCCCATCCTCTCTCTCTCTCTCTCTTCACCGCCCTAGTGATTTCCCTCCGGCAATGGCCGCCGCTGCCGCCGCCGCAGCCTCCTCCGCGCTCGTCTTCTCCAGCGCCAGTAACCGCTCCTCCCAATTCCACCGCTCCAGGAGACAGAACAACAATAATCATTCCAGTGATAAGTCGTTTCTGTCGTACGGTCATCTCAAGCCTCTCTCCGTCCGCCGCAAGGCTCTCAGGCTTCTCGCCTCCGTCTCGGCGCCCGAGCTCCAGAGCCGCAGCCGCAGCGGCGACCGTCCCGACGGTCTCGTTTCTTCCATTCTATCCAAGGTTTTCCTCTTGATCTGTCGAACAAATTTGAAATTCAGCTTCACTAGTACAGATTAATCAATTTGTGGTTGTATGCAGGTCACTGGAACGGATCGGGGAGTTTCGCTGACCACAACGGAGCACAAACGAGTAGGAGAAATTGCTCAGGAGCTGCAGAATTACTGTGTTGATTCCCCAGTCAATTGTCCTCTTATATTTGGAGGTGCGTTTTCAGCTATCGGATGTATTACTGGTATTGATTTTGTGCGTATGAATTGTGAGTGATTGTTGATTTAGGGTTTCTTGTTAAGAATGATGGAATCAAAGGAAAATGAAAGTTTAGGCAATCAGCCATTAGAGTCCTGAAAACTTCGGCTCCTAGGCAAATTGAGTATTCGTCGCTAATGCTCGAATCAAAGGAAAATGAAGGTTTATTTGCTAAGATATGAACTCCCATTAGGAGCAATTAGAGTTATGCAAATTGCACTTGTATGCCTTGATTCGCAATCAGCCATTAGAGTCTTGAAAACTTCAGTTTCTAGGCAAATTGAGCATTCGTCGCTAATGCTTGTTGCTGAATTGAAAATGCAGCCTATAGTTGATGTTCTGTGAACTGTGAAGATTGTTCTTGCATAATACAGTAAAACTGCTATATTTTGATCAATGCATTTCCATGATTCTGAATCCAGACTGGGATGTGGTTTACTGTTCTAATCCAACATCACCCGGTGGTGGCTATCGAAATGCACTGGGACGCCTTATATTTAAGACAAAGGAAATGATTCAAGTGATTGATTCGCCTGATGTTGTGAAGAATAAAGTTTCCTTCCGTGCTTTTGGGTTCCTTGATGGGAATGTCTCTTTGAAAGGTAAGCGCTGCAGACAACGTTGTCATTACCTTAATGCTTGTCCTGACTAAAATACGCACTTGGAATCTCTATTTGGATGGACATTGAGAAATGATGTGTTGGTTTATATTTACATTGTAAACTTATTGCAGGGAAACTAAAGGTTCTGGATGAGAGTTGGATTCAAGTAGTGTTTGAGCCACCGGAACTCAAGGTTGGCGGATGGCAGTTTCAGTACGGAGGAGAAAGTGAGGTCAAGCTCCAGATCATCTACATAGATGAGAAGATCAGGCTCGGGAAAGGGTCTAGGGGCTCTTTGTTTGTATTCCAAAGACGCGAGTAAAATCCGTATATAGATTTGCACTAGAAAAAAACCAAACTCATGCTTGTTTACCGATGAATGATTGTTCATATTATTGTCTGCAAACACGAAATAGCGACGAGGGACCTTTTTACCTGGGTTTTCCGTTTTCCGGTACAAAGGGTCCTTGCTCCTGGCTCTGTGTTTGGAACTGTTTTTGGGCCTCCCAACTTCTTGTATGAAAATGGCCTTTGATTGCATCTAGTTTTCCATGGAATAATCAAAGTGTAGTATAGTTGATTCAACTTTCAAGGTCCAAGGGTTGGTTTTGGGGGATAAATTTGAACACACTGTAGATTTATAGCGGCTAATAACAAACCCCCTTCGGCCTTCACCAGCATTAGCAGATATCCGACTCGATCTATTACGAGATATTTGGGTTACCTACATTTATAAAATGGGTATAAAATGGGGTGAGTTATGGATGAAAATCGTCATTCCACGATATGATGGATGAAAATCCTATCAGCTAACAATCTTATCAGTCTTGATCCTCATAATGGATGGGAAATTGTGAACTCATTTTTTTTTATCCAATGAATGTGTAGTATTTAGATTAAACCCAATAGTACATTGTTACTGAAAAAGTCTTTGCCTTCATGAGAGGTAAAAACACACACATACAAAGACTCAATCTATAAATCAAATACTTACACGGAATGTTCTCAACTACCAAACTTGCTAACTTCCTTTAAAATTTAAACCAAATATATTGTAGAAAAGAAGGATGAAATCCCTCATTCTGGTCCCAATGCGAACGAACGGTCCCTTAAACATCGTGGAGGAACAAAACATGGTAGTAAAGGAAGGTTGTGACTTGTGAGAGCTGTTAATAACTCTGCCACGTACAAACTGAATTATGACAGCTAGGACTATGTTTCTGACGATTTCCGCTTCCTGTCAGGCACGGGAGCTGCAGCATTTGACTGGGCTTCACCATAAACTGATCTGCCATTTGCGTAAAAAAGATGATACTAAATTGCATGGAGCCACGTGATGTACAGAGGATCAACTTAGAAATAAACCAGGCATCAACTTACCCGCAAGTTGAACACTTCTTGTGATGCTTACAAAATATTGATAGGCAAACAGAGCATATGTATCCCATGTCAATTGTGTTTTTGTGACAAAAACACCTACAAAGTTGCAAATTTTCAAAATACCAAATCACAATTAGTAGTTAACTGACCAGTGTTCATCAAAGTGAAGATCCTCGAGGAATCCAAATGAAGTGGTAAGTGCTAAATTCATGACTCTGCACGAGCTAAGCAATATTTTTTTCGGATTAAATCCATCTATGGTCCTTGAACTTTGGAAAAAGTTACAAGCAAGCCCATGGCCAAAACAATCCCATTGCTTAAGGAATTTTAAGGACCCG
Source organism: Persicaria maculosa (assembly GCA_963922045.1). Classification (NCBI taxonomy): domain Eukaryota; kingdom Viridiplantae; phylum Streptophyta; class Magnoliopsida; order Caryophyllales; family Polygonaceae; genus Persicaria; species Persicaria maculosa. The sequence continues at coordinate 80,995,749 of OY998253.1, forward strand.
TTTGTAAGCTTCTCCAAAGTGCAATAACTTTTATTGAATTAAAAAAAAAAAGTTCAAGAGGCCCGTTTGCAACTTTTTCCAAAGTTTAGGGACTTTTATTGTAAAAAAAAAAAGTCCATGGGCGCGTTTGTAACTTTATGCAATGTTTAGAGACCATAGGTGAATTTTAACCCATTTTATTCCCCTTCAAAGAAATGAATTTGACAATTTACTACTAGTAAATCAAGTAGTATCAAATGACATTACACAAATCTTGAAGATCATGATATAGACGAATCAACTTACGAGGCACGAAAATCAACACCAACTGGTTTAGGAAGTTGTAGGAAGTTGCGAGAGTGCAAGTCTGTCGCAAACACAGTCTGCATTTCACAAGCATGTGAGGCAACAGCCAAACTGATCAAAAGCACACAAAACTTGACAAAGATCAAATAGAAAAAGCTAAGTTTTAAATCATCATCACAATCATCTAAACATAAAACAGTTTGGTGTAACCTGTCCAAACACAATGCTAGATGCTTGGCAAGACATTAAGGTGCAACAATGGTAACTCATCAACATCAACGGGTATGATTAAAATTTTGAAAAATGCTTCTCAAGCATTAACTTACCGATAGGTACTGAAATAGCCCATCCAGCATCAGTGGCTTCAAATAGACGCCGCTAGTGATGTAAGAGGCCTTTTCATCATAACATAGAAATAAGAATGAAGCTAAATGGGAAATGATGAAAAAGGAGAGAGGAAATGAAAAATCCTCTAACCTGTTGCAGCAAGGGAGAATGTTGTGAGCCTATAACACAAGAATCGACAGGAACCTGAACGGTAAAACATTGCATTTTATTGGATAAGCTAAAGGATTTGAACAAACGATAATGCAATTAAGTTTTCTTAGAATATGTTGCAGAAAGAGAACACTGTTATTTAAAATCATAATTCAATCCATATCAAACTGAATGTCCAGAAGTTAGAAGCTAGAAACTAGCAGAAACAGGAACAATTACATTACCATGGAACGCTGGGCAGAAAATATAGCATTCATCACAGCAACGTATCTGCAAATAAGACGGGATGAGGAGAATACATAGAAAAATAACTAGAAACTAATTATTAAGTATGGATAAAAACATACTGCTCAGGTCCATCAGGAGATCCATGCAAGCACAATATCTGGCATCAAGAAAGATAATTATTAAGTATCAATATAACAGCTTTTCCTTTAACTAAAAGCATGAACAACTATTAAGATGTAATTTGTTCTTCATGCTTTTTTTTTTAAAGAAAAAGGAGGTCCAGAATCCAATGAATCATAATATCTGGCATCAAGAAAGACACTCATCCTCTCAAAACTGGAGGTGATCAAGACAAAGGTACACTTAAAAAAGGAGTTAAGTGCTCATAGTAACATTACTACAAGTGAGAAGGACTTTGGTTGTAACAGCACAGCTCCAATGTCGAGAAGATGAGAGCTCTGGGATGTTATATCCCTTCAAAGCTCTATGCTAGACTTGAAAAACAAAGGTATATCGACATTGACTGACAATGCATGCGTACATATGAACATGATCTAGAAATTCTAGTTACCCTGCTACTAGATAGTTTCATAGATGTTAAGAGACGGTTTATGAATTTTCATGCGTACATATGAACATGATCTAGAAATTCTAGTCACTCTGCTACTGGATAGTTAGTTTCATAGATGTTAAGAGACGGTTTATGAATTTTCATGCCAGGATAAAGGTCCTTGTTTTGTCTAATGAACTAACATTTTTGTACTACAACCAAATCAAGCCAAGCAAAAGCAGTTTTCAAACTATATTTCCCATAATAAGCAAATGCCTTTCACATAGATCAAGCCTACGAAAATTCTCAATTGTCCAAAAAGTTCACTCCAAATGGGAAAGCCAACATAAAAGACAAGCTAAAACCAAAATTTGACAGAAAAAATAGTATTGTTTAATACTTACACGAGGTTGTGGATGGAGTGGACCTGATCGAAAAACACGTTGTATATCTAATTCATCAGTCAAATCAATTCAAAGAATATCACAATGAAGCAACGGACCAATCACATCAAAACTCAATTTTTGAAGATTAAACAAGTAAATGAACTTGGTAATGAACCATGGAAGGATACAACAAAGGGCCATTGACAAGGAACCAGATAAGAGGGAGGATCCAACATCATCAACCATGTCCTCAGAGTTCAAACCCTCATCCTTTTCTATGAAGTCTTCCAAATTCTGCAACAACTCAGAGCAAAAGGCAGGCGTTTTCCCATCACCAGCACTCTTCTTGGCTGATGCCTCTGACGTATCATAGATATAACCGCAGGAATTTTTCCCCGTGGCAATGACAACCACCTGGTTGAGTTGGTTTAGCAGCAGGATCGAGTTAAGGAATGCAAGGAACTGATTACAAGAAAGAGAGAGGAGTTAGAAATTCAGAGATTGGAAGAGAGGAATAGGATTGCTGGAGTTTGTGGAGGAGAAGAAAGGTTATACGTGAGAGAGGAAATCAGAGAAGCTGAAAGAAGAGGTCTCGGACGCTGTCCAAAAGATGGGATTCGTGTCAAGTAGTATCACTAGGAGACTAACATCATCTGCAATGAGATTTGAACCAAATGGGCTATTGAAATAAGCTTCACCTGATGGAGAAAATGTACAAGGGGGAGAAGAACAAGAAGAAAACAGAGGCAAACATACCAGTGTAGAGTTTGGAAGCAGCTGGAGCCATCGCTGTGTTTACCTTGCCCATTTGCTGAGCCACTCACATTGATGTTTGCAAATGGCTAAATGCAACACAAAAATAGAACCGGGATTCTAGGATCAAGATCATCAAGGAAGGTTACTCTGGATTCAATTGAAAGATGGGATTAGTGGATCGTAAAATCATATGAATTTAATAAGAATATTATAGTAAAGAGTAAAGACATTGATATGCCAAAAAGTAACTATACTTGAAATTAAAGAAAAGTTCCAAGTATGTCTTACATTTCATAATACAAATATACTTTATTACTAGATCAACCAGCAAGAGCAACTACAAAGCGATAACAAAAACTATTTTCAACATTCAGGCTTCAGCAAGAAACCAACAAAAAGATAATGATCAATGCTAAATTAACATCACCATCAAGTCAATAGCTGTATTGAGACTTGAGGGCTATCATCATACACCAAATTGCCAAATCAACTTAATATGACAAAACAGATATTTGACATTTAAAATGACATAAAGCAAATTTGAATCAACAAGTTTGAGCCTATATCCAAATCAGCAAATCAAAATTGTTTAATGAAACACAGTCTGCAGTGCACTCATTCATTCAAGTTATCAAAACCAAAAGAGGAGGAAGGGATGAAGAGGAAGTGACTAAGTGAGGAAGGTTAATTAAAAATGATATCCTTTAATTTTTTAATTGCCTAACTTGAACGTATCCATCCCATTTGAACGTATTTGCAATAAATCTTTGAGATTTGGAATGTGGATTATAAAATATGAGGTTGAGTACTTCATGTTCTAGCTAATTTTTTTGAAGTCTGGTATGGCTAAGTCCATCAATTGCATTCTTATATTTCTGGTATGGCTGTCAGACAAAGGCATATCATGTAGACTATCAATTGCATTCTGTCCCCTTTAAGTCTTATATTTCTGATGCATTTTTATGTCAAATCTTACAGCTTTGAAGGTTTGTACTTCTGTTAATTGTCTTGGTAAAATAAAATTGAAATTTCTGGAGCCTCAAATTGCACCCTAGGTTCTATGTGAATTGTTGTGTTGTGATTTTGTAGTGATTCATCTTGAATTGAACTATTGAATGAGAATTGACATCTATTTATTATTCAGTAATGTGTTTTTTAAACCTTGTTCCCTAACACATTTTATTATCCATGTGTTTTGGTGTGCAGGGTTGGAAGGCTGGTGTTTAACATCCCCTCTTTCATAGTGAGGGTGACTCTCAGAAGCACGAGAAGTTGTAAGGAGTGAAATTAATATAATAACTCAAATAGGCCTAATATTTCCTATTAGGCATTTCATCGAACATATGGAATGCATCCTCAAGTTACAAGCATAAGTCTATATCAACAGTTTTCAGTCGATCAATATCTCACAATTTCGTAAATTTCTGCATCCAATTGGTAGATTTTGAAGTCATTGGAATTTTAGTACTACTAGTTTACCCACTGATTTCAAAATAAAGCTCAAATCCAAATCATTTCCATCTACTTTAGGAAAAAATCAAACTTCAAAGGCACATCAAATTCAGAAAAGGAATATGACAAGGGTGAGAAATTAAGGGAAATCATTAGTAAAAAGGAGCCACCTAATGAAGCAGTGGCCGACTAACTTCTCCTAGCATATGCAAGGAATTAGGATACTCCATCGTAGAGGAAACAAACCAAACTGACCTTCTAACTTTCAAGTATTTCAAATTGAATTGAAAATCTAATTCATAATGCATAAACTTCAACATAGGAAATTGGAAATGTACCTTTGAATCGAAACTCAAGAGGTTAATCAATCCTGAATCCTTGAAAAAGGTGGGCGGCCAACGGGGCTGAAGTTGGCCGGCGTCGATGTCGAACAGTCGAAGGCGGGCGGCGGCCGGCGACCGGTGGAGAGCCGGACGAGGAGAGGAGGGACTGGATTCGTCTGTTCCCTGCCTGGCTGCGTTTGAAAAAAAAATCGAACAGATAGGGTTTTATTCCAAATATGAAGGGAAAATAAAAGTGCAGAAAATGAGAGTCGAACCCGAGACCTTTCTTACCCAATCCATACAGTCTCAGCGCCTCTGTTATTGTCCTCTCCACACTGACCTTCGTCGCTCTCTCTCTCTCTCTCCCCCCCCCCCCCCCCCCCGTTTCAGATCCAACCGCCACTGTTGCCGACGACAACGCATTCGCCGCTTCCCTGGCCTTTTCTCGCTCCCCATCCGACGCCGACAGGGGGTTTCCAGCTGCTGGGGTACGCTTTGTGTTTGAATTTCGATTCTCATTTCTAGCGTTCAATGTCTTATTGCTCGTCGTTGCTTATACTGAAATTGACGGCCTTTTATGCTCAAATTTGTTGGATTCATCATTCATTTGGTTTATGCTGACATTTATTGGCTTATTGTGTTTGATTTTGCTGAAATTTATTGTGGTCTATGCTCAAATTTTGGTGGATTATCTTGTATCTGCTGAAATTGAATTTCCGTGTGTTTTGTGTTTGAGCTTTTTGTTTGTTTTTTTTACTGTCGATTTCTTTAGTTTGTTGTTGAAATTTAGTGTAGAACTCAGAGAGTAGTTTTGCTAGTGACTAGTGTTATTGTAAAAATGTATTGTACATTGAAGAAAATGAGAGATTCTGATCATTCTTATTCTGTTCTGTGCTAGTTTGCATCTTCAACTAAGTATGTCTACAATGCAATACCATGCTTCATTATCCACCAAAGGACAATTTGTTTTTAGAGTTCCTTCCCGTTATCTTTTAACTTTCAACGGGAACGGAATATGTTCTGCTTCAATTTTATTTCAATAAAATAAAATTCTCTTCAGCTGGTGATCTGTTTCCATTTTTAGATGTGTGTTGGGAATTCTACCAACTTAGTACCATAAGAAGTGGAGGAAAGCTTCTCAAATGGCTGAATCGAAGGTCAAACCTCGTCCCATTGTGCGCCTGGTAGTTCTTCTCATGTCTCATCGCATCATTGTCAGGTTCCCTTCTTCCTCTTCGCACTCTCTCTCTCTCTCTCTCTCTGGTTGGTTCATTTATGTAATAATTAGTTTGCTGTACTTATTTTTTGAAGCAAACTGGAAAGTGGCCCCGTTAACGTTGCTGTGTTTAATTGCAACTGTTCTGTTTATATATATTTTTTAAAATTTTGTTTCAGCTTCCTTTGCTGTCTTTCTGGGATTATTGGCCTCTTGCTTTTGCCTGCATTAGCGAAGAACACTTACATCTCGGAGAATGCACTTATGCCTGGTCAGTCAATCCCCTCTTTACCCTGAAAGCAGTATGCTGTTGTTAATTCTGAGTTATTCATAGGCTCAAGCATCATTTTGGTGTTTGGGCTGTGCAAGCAATTAAGTGTTTGGTGCATGGTTTATCTGTTCAGAATGGGGCATCGGAGCATGGGATATAAGTTTAGTTCATTCTCAGATATTTATGTATTATTATAAATAGGAGCATGGGATAAAAGCTTTCTATCAATAGGCTATTATACATATTTCAATGATGTCTGCGGTAAGAAGGTAACAATTGCTAGCATGCAGATATTCAAACTTTTTTTTGTTAAATTGCTTATTTTATATTTTAGTGGTTATACCGGTATATTAGATTATCTCTTTGTCTTGTTTCACTAATATTTTGGTTTGAGCTAACACAGGCTCTGCAACGTCTATGCTCTCAAGCCTTGAAGTTTCAGAAGCAAGTAATTTGGTGTCAGACATACTGGGGCTGGATCTGGAAGCCAAGAGTTCAGGAAGGTATGTGCTGTGTCTATTTAGATCTTGCACTTTATCTCACATTACTTGCATTCTTCTCCGATGGCATTGTTTAGTATATCAATAACTTGGATGTCTTGTTGATTGCTGAATCAATATGGCCCTAGAACTTCCAGTGCAACGATGGACTTTGTTTGACTCTTTTTTATCGGTGATTGATTAACTGGGGAGTTTTTATGAAAATAGGTTGTGAAACAGGACTTATCTTCATTGATTTTGTGTAATTTTAGAGAAATGTGTGACTTAAGAGCTCATTGCCTTCTTTCTTTGACACACATTTGCATATAAAATCGCTAAGTCTTCTATTGAATTAGTGAAGTGGTTCCTAAAATGTGAGTTATTAGGGGCAAATATTTGAGTCATCCAAATAGCCATGTGTCTTGGGGCGTTTGAGATAGAGATTGGACTCTTTTGTATGCAAGTATGTGGGCTCTGTCTCACTTCCAGAAGCTTCAATACTTTATTAGGTAAAAAGAGTTTCAATATGATATGACCCATGGCCTCATGTAATGTAAATGTATGTGAGCAGGTGGTCTGAAGGGTCCGGAATGTTATGTTTTAGAACATCCAAGCCTTACTGATAGAGGGCGAACTGTTTCTCTACTAGAGGTTTCTACAAGTACATGCAGTCAAGTAGATGGCAATACAACCTGATAAATCACATCAAATTGAATTTGGAAAAACTTCTACAAGTTATGCCTTCTACAGTTCTACCCATTATTGCCAACTTTCAAATTGATGGAAGTTTGAAGCGACCTTCCCTTTGACCTCTTAGTATCTTAATCCGACCTCTAAAACTTAAAACCAAGTGCTCATCGAATTGTAACTGTGGGAAATCTTTCACTGAGCTGAATACAGTAATTCTTGTTACCTTCTTCATAAAAAAAAGGAGCATAAACAAGTTTTGCTTGAAGAGATTCAAGCAACAATTCTTCCCTTTGACCTCTTAATATCTTTATCCGACCTGTAAAACTTAAAACCAAGTGCTTGTTGAATTGGTGAGTGGGTTCTTTCACTGAGCTGAATATAGTTGTCTTCTTTACGAAAAATGAGCATCAACAAACATTGTTTAAAAAGGATGAAACAGCAACTCTAGCTTTATAAATTGTTTATTTTTCTCCTTTCTATCAAGGCTTCTTCTTTCTCTCTTTTGTAGTTATTATTTTGCAAAAATTATCTAGTGTTGTCTTTTGGTCAGGTAGTAGCCTCATTTCAAGCATGATTAAAATCATTAAATACACAAGTTGGATGTTAAGAAGGAATCCTAGAGAAGCTCGTAAATCATCCTCTAGGTTTCTAACAAAATCTGCAATATGTAGAAAATCAGAAAACTAAGCAGCATCATATCAAGTTAAAGACACTTGAATTATGTGTCCTTGAATCTTCAACCCAACCTGTGATTCTTCTTAGTGTCTCACCCCTGGGCAATGCAGTGGACTATGACTTATTGTGTCTCATTATACTTTTCTTGAAATTGTGACTAGACTTGCACCAACTTATGCAGGAGCCCTGATCTCCCTGCCAAAGAGAGAAGGGGAATCAATATCACTTAACTTTAAATAGATCAAGCATAACCGAGGTATATCCCTCACCCTTCCTCCTTCTAGTGTCACCTCCTTTCCTTAGTACCACTTCTTTTCTTTAAACTAGGACAAAGATTTGTATTTTGTAACTTCTTCTGTTCATTCTGAAGGGAGCTCAAGATATTGAAAATAGCTTAGCAAAATAGCTCTAGATTAGTGAATTTGGCAAAACTTAATTCAAGATAAAGTGATTAATGAAGTTCTCATGGAATGTAACGTGATAGGGTGGCGCTGGAAATTTAAAATTCGTTGTTAATTTTGATGTAGGGAAGGTCTACGTATTCGATGTATATGATTTTTTAGTTCTTCTGTTTGTAATAAGTTTCTTCTCTATTGCCTCTTATTTTCTACTCCCTCCGTTCGTTTATAATTGACGCTTTGGATGTAAATTGAAGTTTTAATTTAATTGACGTTCTCTTGCGGATAGTGGGTTGATGTAGACATATTTACAGACAGAGGGGGGTTTCCTCATTACTTTTTGCAGTAAAAATAAAATACTTTAATTTTATGTGAGGGAGATTTTTCCTCAGTACTGTTTGCAGAGAGTTTGAAGAGTTTCCTTCCTTTACTTTAAGTGGCCTTTTGCATTTCCTTAATTATCGAGCTTTTTGTTGAAGCGTCAATTATAAACGAACGGAGGGAGTAAATTAGTATCTTTTAAATGGAAACATGCTTTGTTGAGTTGGTTGGATGAAAATATGTTGTCGACTTTTACCCATAGGCCATACGTGCTGTGCCAGGCTTCCATTTTGGCCTTTGTCCATTTCTGTGCCTTTTCCACTTCACCTATGATCTCATGTAATTCAAGAAATTTTATTCACATTCTTATTTTACTGTTTAATTTTTATACCATGCATATACTATATATTACAATTGTCATGCACACTTCCCTTTTTTCTCCTTTATCTCTATCTTTTTAGAATAAGGAGAAGAAAAGGATTGTTTTTTTCATCTTTACTATGTCTTGCTTGACATTACTTTTTTGCATATTTTATAGCTTACTTTTCTGAGTTATTATGACGTACTCCCACATACTCCCTCTGATCATTTTTATTAGGCTTTGAAGAGTATTGCACAATTCAAAAGGGAATAAAATTAAACTTTAACACCTCTATCTATTTCATAATGTAGTCTCTTCCCAAGATTATGGAGAAAGTGTAGCAATTTAGAATGCTCCAAAGATAGATTAGCCAATGAAAAGGTATTTTAAGTGTTTCTTATTTAATGGGATAGAAAAAAAAAGGAATTGGGAAGCATGTTTGCTAAATATAAATAAATTAAAAGAAAAAAAACTCCATTTACTAAAGCACCTTATACTGTAGATTAAATATCACCTTCTAAAACACCTTATAAATATGATCAGACGGAATAATATTTATATATGTGATGTGTTTTTGGTTATGACATAATATACCTAACATTTTTGCGCGTTATTGCATGCTTAAATGAACTCTCTTTGTTTGCTTCTAATACTCTCATTACTTTGGTTCTTTTGTGATAATTTACTGTAGAGAAATATCCATACTGTTAGCAGACCGTATTGCCAGGCTAGGTGCTGAAGTTGGTCAATTCCAGGCTTATCCACAGCCCAGCAAGTTTCATCCTCTGAATTTCTTTTCGAATGCTGGTCCTGAGTTGATCCAAGGTAACATGACCTGTGCGTCCCGTGCGATTAGTACTTTTGGGATAATCAGAGCTCCTCGTGGTGATGGAAAGGAAGCTATTGTTTTGGTGACGCCGTATAATGCTTCGGACACTGACACTAGTGAAGTCTTGTCACTGGGTGTGGCGTATTCAGTTTTCTCTTTACTAACAAAAGTTACTTGGCTGGCCAAGGATGTTATATGGCTTGCTGCAGATTCTCGGTTTGGAGAATATGATGCTGTTTCTGCATGGCTGCAAGAATATTTCTCTCCTTCATTTGGGGTCTCAGGGAACACATATGCTGAACTGACTCCTGAAAGCAGTAACCCTTGTGACCGGGCTCCAAATGCAGCACAATCTAATGGTGGGTTTAGACGTGCTGGTACCATGGGTGCAGCTCTTGTCATTAAAGTTGTGAATGACAGTAAAAATATGGATGACACTCTTAGCATCTATGCTGAGGCAACAAACGGGCAGATGCCAAACCTTGATCTCATCAATGTTGTGAACTACTTAGCAGTACACAGGCAAGGTTTGCGAGTAAAGGTGGCAAAATGTTGGTCCTTGATAGGGTCTAAATATATCCACGTAATTGGTCAAACAATTGAATTCCTAGGGAAGATAGCTGGGAGCTTAAATCCTGATTGGAGATTTGGAATTCCTGCTGCAGAGTATGCTGAGGGTACCGCCACACTTGCAAGTTCACTGTATACTCAGGTGGGGACTTCTTGCTATGTTGTATCCAGTTCTTTTTTCCTATTCCATTGTTCTATCAGGCGCATGCATGAGTAGATGCTGATTTATTTTTTGGTTTTCTTTTGCATAAGCAGTCATTCTAAGGTTCATCCTTATATATCTATTAATTTATCCTTTTTCTTTTTCCTTCCTATCAGGCCTTAGGCATTCCAACCGGCCCTCATGGTGCTTTTCGTGATTACCAGATTGATGCTGTAACACTAACGATTTCTCAAAAAGCTTTTCTTTATAGCACTGCCAAGCAAAGTGAATTTCTTATGCGTAGTGGCAGGTAAGTCTTGGTGCAATCTGTTTTTTGGCTCGTGTTACTTCTGGTCCTTTGCTGCTTTTCGCTGTCCGGTCATTACATACCTTAGTTACTGTCTCATTCAAATAAGGGGAGACCCACATAGGTTTTGGTGTGTTATCAGTAGTTATCACAGCCTTTGCTTTGCTGAAGGAACCCTGCTTTTTTCAGTTATCCTGAAATTTTTCAATTGAGTTTCTGAATTTGCAGTCTAAAGGATAGGAGGTTGCTTCAATGCAATATACTACTACCTCCGATCCACAAAGGATGTCGTTTGACTTTTTAACACGTATTTTAAGGAGGTAAAAACTATATAAAATATCAATTTTTTTTAAATTATTTTTTTACAACTTAATATTTGTTGGTAATAAGTATTAGATTATAAAAAAATAATAATAATAAAAGTTAATATATTATATAGTATTTAGCTCCTTAAAATACGTGTTAAAAAATCAAACGACATCCTTTGTGGATCGGAGGGAGTATAACTTAAGTAAGAAGAACTTGCCTATGCTTTTCCCCCATCACTGTTTTTTGTTATGAAGTGGAACATGCTTCTACTGCCTTTGTGATCTTAGACAGGATTGACAAATGCTTGCTGCATCCTCAAATTTCTTTGATTCGTTCTTTTACTCCGTATTATCTTTTTGGGTCAATTGCTTAAAATATCCTCCATTTGTTTTTATGTATGCTCCATTCATTAGTAATAAATGCATATTTATCTTTTCAAAACTGAGAAGTGCTAAGAAGTTCTTCATAAGCTTTATTTTCTTTTGCTGAACATGCAGTGTCTTTTTCATTTGCAAATTTCAAGCGGTGGTCATTACCTCTGCTTGGGATAATGAGCAAATACTTGCTGTTGTTTAGGAATTGTTCCCTTTTTTGGTTGCTGTAATTCTTTCTTTATCTATTATTATTCCATATGAGAGCCACTAGAGTAGACCTTAGGGGATAGTCTTTCCAATTGGGTAGGCTCCACAGTTCTTTCTGTTCAATATATATGCATTCAAAATTTTCAAGCTGGAAGCGAACTTCTTACTCTCTATTCTTGAATTGGTAAATAAAGAGCAGCCATCCGGGGTTCGAACCGGGGACCTATGGGTACAACCCACAAGTCCTTTCCGGTGAGCCATTCCGGAATGGTTTGAAGACGAGACTGGCCTCTTAACCATTGCATAATTCTTATGTTTTTTGTCCACTTTCAAGGATGAGGAATTCTTCTGGTCATGGCCCTTTTTAGTTGGAACAGAAAATTGCAGTTAAGAAATTTTGTATGTGAAATTTAAAACTTTACGTGTATAGTTAGCATATCATTGTCACAAGCTGGTGATTCTTAGGGTTTATTTGGCGCAATGTGCTAAGGTAGTTGGTAAGGTGCTTATTTGTGTTTATAAGGTAGCTGATAAGTAGGTTATACCTTGGGTTATTAAGATCTGAGTGAGGTGATGTGCACTTATAAAGTTATAATGTAAATGGATGTTTTCTGAACACGCTTATAGCAGAAGAAATCCATGTATATGGTGATATTTGGCTGATATATTGGTGTAGAAAAATAACCTTGAAGCATGACTGATGCTAATATCTTTTCTTTTCTTTTTTCTTGTTTATTGGTTTCAGGTTGATTGAAGGTGTTATACGATCAGTGAACAATCTCCTCGAGAAGTTTCACCAGTCGTTTTTCCTATACCTTCTCACAGGCCCCAGTAAGTTTGTGTCCGTAGGAGTTTACATGATCGCTTTTGCTCTCCTTATTGCACCATTACCCGTGGTTGCTGCTTCACTATACTCTGAGGCGATGAAAAGTGATTCCACAGAAGAACCAGAAAATACTTCTTCTAGCTCCATCTCCTTCAAGCCTAGCATTTACAGTAGATCATGGAAATGGCTCCATGCGGCAAAATTGGTCTTCTCTGTTCACTCATGGGCTGTAATTGTGTCGCTACTTCCATATTTGATCTGCCAGATACCCAACCGCACCCAAACAACAAGTGTTCTCTCCTGGATTTTCCTTTCACTGTTCAGCCTTCACTTCTTGTACTCGATGTTGGGTTCTCCTTCCTTGCATCCTCGTGCATCTAAGCCACAGAATCAGGAATGGGCCATCTTGAAATCAGTGATGATCTCGGCTGCCTTTATCGGCCTCTGTCTCATGTCCATTGTCAACTATGCCACGGCACAGATTGGAGCATTACTGTTGGTACCAATGTGTCTGATGGCACAGCCTTTCAGATCCGATCTCAGAGCTGGAAGCTTAAAAACATACACCCGGGTTGCTTGCAATCTGGTTTTGGGATTTGTTGGATTCCCACCAGCTGCATTCTTTCTGCTGAAAGGCATGGCAGGTGATTTCCGCGTCACTAATTTTGCTGAATTTTGGAGCTGGGCAGAGTCTCTTTGGATGTGGAACAGTGCTACGTACGTCTATATCCTTTTGGTGCACCTCCCCTGCTGGGTGCTGTGCATTCACGTTCTGTTCTATCGGTGTTGATTCCTGTAAGAGATTATCTAATCGTTAGAATGGTTGAGCCTGAAGTTTCTTCATACTTGCTAACGCGATATTAATTGACAAGTTATTTTTCTTAATCCTTAGAATCGTTGTGCATTGTTCCAATGTTTCTTGGATAATTTGTATTTTTCATATTTTCTAGGCCATCACAGCAATTTTGGTGTATTGCTGTGAATTGTGTGTTCTTTCTTAGTTGATGGCCAAAGCCCCATACTATGCAGTTGATTAAACTCAAAGATTACAAGTACCATACTAAATTGTGATGTTATTTTCCTTAATCTTGATTTTTATCCAGTGAATTTTTTCAAGGTGAGGTTTTCAAAATGAAAGGTCGAAAAAATTCTTGTATATATCAATGGCAATGTTGAGACTTAACTATGCATCTCAAGAAGTTATACAGGATTGGAATGTTGCAACTAGAATAAGAATGCTGAATAAGTGAATATGCATTGCACTTTTTTTTTTACCTTTAATAGGTTTTTACCTCATTGAGGTTTAATTGACAAGTTTTTTAATGGTATAAAAAGACAATGTCACTTGATCCTAGTCAATGTTCTAAAAATCGCGTCTAGACACTAGGTGGGAGTCTGGGAGGACATCTGAAAATTTTTAAGCCTCGAAAGGGTTTCTAGCATAAACTCAGCTTAGACATCACCAAAGGGTTGCCTAAACAGCTAAACCCCGCTTAGACAGCCCCGACCCAAGGACAGGGACAATCTGGGCAATCGCCTAGGGCCCAATCTGTTGAGGGGCCCAACTCAATTTTACTTGTATATGTATTATAAAGCACGACCCACGTGACCACATACTACTACCTATTACGGAGTATTAATTGCCCCAACAATAAATAAAGAAAAAAAATAAACAAAAAAGTAGGCGTGATATGGCGTGCAATCATCTTTCCACACTTTCCTCTTTTCTCTTTCCTTACTACCTTTATGCTATAATATTCTGCTACTGTTGTAACATTTTATTATGTGGTGAATATTTCACCTTATGGTAAAATATCCTCCAAAATCAGGGATATTTTTGTGGTTATGGGGTTGACCCTCCACTATAAAAGGGGGATCCGGATTGTTGTAAATCAAGCAAGAAATCAGATAAACTAAGTACGATTACAAGTAAAAACAATCTGATTCTCTTGTTTACCACTAAAATTACTACACGTTATCAGCACGAGATCTAAAAACCAACTGAGTTTTTCAGATCCGAAGGTAAAACTCTTCTATCCAAACTCTTTAATTATGAAAAGTGTTTTACCAAAATCGGTTTTTGGAGGAGTATGCTCTGTAGTTGCCCAAATTGGGATCTTCTACATCAAAAACTCATAAAAACTCTCAAATCTTCCCGTTTTACAACATTTTTGTTCAGATCCGTTTTCAAAACTCATAAATCATGGAACACGTAAAAGGCTCAACACGGTTTCATGAATTTTTATACAAAACCGAAGATTTTTGGAAACAAAATACGAGAAGTTTCATCATCGAGTTTTAAAACCCTTCACTTAAAAACAAAATTAGTAGATCTAAACTTATTACAAGAGATTTGCTAAGAAATTACAAAATACAATACCGTTTTTAACTTCGTCTCCGAGCCTCGCCTCACCGGAACCTTCGTCGGAGCTCTTAGGAGCACCGGCAGTTTTTAACCACCCACACAACAAGGAAACCACCAAAACTGCTATCGTCATTCCACTAGCCAAGATCTTTAGTAAAACCCGGTCGATATCGGTCATTTTTCGGATCGGAAAATGGGAATGGTGCCGGAAAACAGGGGAGATCGACGAGAGGGAGACGAGGAGGATGAATGTGAGTGGTGGTGGATTAAAGTGGTAGGATAAGTGAGTATATAAAGGGAAAAAGTGAAAGAGGTAGAAATAAATTATACCGATAATTAGAGGATATGACAGACAAATGAGCAGGATATGAAATTTGGAAGATAATCTCACACTGATAATTACCTCTTAAGAAATAAATTTCGAATGTCCTTGTTCTTCCTTTGATAAATCTCATATGGGGTATTGGAAAAGAATAAGAGTTTTCTTTTGAAAGGTTTTTGAAGTGTTTCAAAAGAAAGATTTTTTTTTTTTTGATGACGAGGAACCTACCTTTGGTGGTAAACCCCAAGCACGTGACCCATCCGGCAAGGGTTACGTACCAGGTAAACCGGCTTGCGCCGACCGGCTCGACCCACTGGTACGGAACAAGGTAAACCTTAGATGGAAATCCCAAGGAAATGGGCGGAGGCAGGGATCAAACCCGGGATCTCCTTCCCACCTCCCTTGCTCCACACCACTAGGCCACCCCGATTGGGGCAAAAATTAAGGGCATTGAGAGTGAGGTAAAACAACTCAATGGTAGAGTGTTCTAACCGAGTGTTGAAATCTTATGGTTGCTCACTTTCTCCCTTTCAAATTTGTGTACATTTAATTGATTTGACAATACAACCCATATACATGTATATACAAAGCAAGAGAGTACGTGATATTGCTTTTTTCCTACATATATATTTTTATTATGTTGCTTCTTTACTATATAGCCTACGAAGGACATATATTATAGGGTAAACTGCAGAAAACCACCCTTAAAATACACCACATTGCACAGAACCACCCCTTATATTCATAATTACCGAAAACCACCCTTTAAAACTGCTTTGTTTGCAAAGTAGCACCCATTCACCGTTTTCCGTCTACCCATCGTTAATACATATCCTCGTTTATTATTTTTAATAATTTTTAGCCAATTTTTATATTAAAAAAAAACAAAAATTATATAAGAAGGATTGCTTCTTCCTCCTTCGATCTTGTCAAGTTTCAACAACAATGGGATCTTCGACATCAGACGGTGGCTAGCTGGCAACAAGAGGCTCCAAGAAATCAATCTTCGAGGACAACGAGCGGATCTTTTTTTTTTTTGGTGGTTGTACTGTTGTAGGGGGGAAAGAGATGGCGTTTTGTTCTTCGTCAGATTTGAGACTATAGATCTCAGGTCTAGGTTAATTAAGTACAAATTGGGTATGAAAATCATGAGAATTGAGAGCTTGTTCCATTAAGAGTGAAAGTCCTGTCCCAAATCGGTCGATTCTTTATAATTTTGCTAGTTGCAATTCTAGGGTTGGATGGCTCAAATTGATTATGGTTGCAGAACAATACACGAAGATGCTATACAAGGTATTTTCCTTTCGATTGGCCGGGTTGATAGTAAAGGGAGGCTAGAGGGAGTAGATAATGGTGATGAACCTTGGTGGTGACATGATGTTCTTACCAGATCGAAAACAGTAGGTGGTGGGGGACCAAAGGGGGTTTTCAAGGTTGTCACTAATTTTCTCCGACGGAGGGACATTCCTAGTTTAGATGGAAACTTGTAGTTGGATGAGTTCAGGTATTTTGTTTATAAATTAGAGGTGCAGAGATGGCGATGACGGGGTTGAGTCCCATGAAACTCATCACTTTGACAGTTTGGCTTCTCCACACCAAAGGCTAAAGTTGTGTTCATTTTTTTTTCCTTTTTTAAAAAATCTAAAATTTCATAAAAGTGGGAAAATGACATTAAAACTGAATTTTTTAAAAAGGGTAAAAGAGTAATGTCGTACCTTTAACAGCAATTTGGACGGAAAATGAAAAGGGGTGGTAATTTGATAACGGAGCTATTTTAAAAGGTGGTTTTCGGTAATTATGAATATAAGGGGTGGTTTTGTGCAATGTGGTGTATTTTAAGGGTGGTTTTCTACAGTTTACCCTATATTATATGATATATATGCATAGGAGTAGGTAATCATTCATTTTTCAAATTGGACATAGAGCGTGGAGTAGGTAATCATTCATTTTTCAAATTGGACATAGAACATACGCTTAGTGTGTACATATATATATATATATATATATATATATATATATATATATATAGGGAGTGGTTCCAGAGTGCACACCCCTTATAGTGTACCTTATGCACAAATCTAGACCGTTAATAGAGATGGAATGAATGACCACGATTAAAAGGAATTTTTACCTTTTTCCTTTCATTTTGAGTGGGACCCACGTTTGACAAAGAAACTCCATCAATGTGCCAGACGCGTTCACCCACCTGCTTGTTTCTTTTTTTTTCTTTGTTGTGTTTTTTTTAAAACGTATAAAATAATTGTGAAAAAAAAATTGCTTTTTTTTAAGGAGATAAATGGTTTTTTTAACCCCACCTGATTCGGATTTCGTCCGTTTTAAAGATTTGCCAATTTCACCGAATAATCTTTCACATGCTACCGAATAATATTATGTTATTTTTTTTCTATCTAATTCATATCAAAATTTATCAATTCTACTTAATAATTTGTTCCATTCTATTGAATAATGTTTTTTTTATTCATCAATTTCAGATAAAAGACAATTGAAATCCCTAAACAATACTTACGATTTACATGAATAATGTTTCATATTGCACCGAATAATGTTTTACATTTCACTGAATAATGTTTTTTTATGTTATTTGTCAAACCGAACTCCATATACTGACGAATAATGAATCATATTTCACCGAATAATTACTAAACTCATTATCACAACTAATGAAAATTCAACATATACGCCTGAATAACTAACGAACAATAAATCAAATTATGCATCTCGAAAACCCTATACTAAATTCAACATATACATTAGAATAATTCTTCGTTTTCCCTGAATAATTCGAGAATCACAAGTTGATTGAGTAAGAAATTTCAACCCTAATTCGATTTCACCGATTTCAACCCTAATCGATATCCACCCAAACCACCCACACCCACCGCACCCCACCCACCCACCCACCCCACGTCGTCTCTTTCAGATCACCGGTTCCTATACGCCCACAGAAGCCTCGCAATCGCCACCGTCGCCGGATGAATCGCTCCTCTCCATGTCCACAACCATCGGTCGAAGCCTCGCAACCTCCCCCCGGACTCGTCGTTGCCGGGAGCCAATTGCAGTCACCGGACTCAACCACGGTGGCCATCTTCCTCGCCCTATCGCCCTTCATCGGATCCGAGCCCTTGGCCTCCGCTTTGCCTTCCTGGGTCTCCTTGGTGTCAATCGGCCATCGGAACTGGGCTCTCGCAGCATCGATTCGCCGTCACTATGCTCTCGTAGCCTCGCAACGCCTCGCATCGAATCACCGTTGATTCTACTCCGCCTCGAATTGCCGACCATCACCACCACCGCCGCTAACCACACCAACGCCGCCCTCGATGCTTCTTCGTCTCCTCGCCGACCATCGGGCAAAATTGCCTTCGCCTCCTCGCCGCCGAATCACCTCGATTCTCCTCCGCCTCGAATCACCATCGAAACGCCATCGAAACACCATCGATTCACCGTCGCCTGGGCTCTCTTCGGATCCACCGTCGCCTTGGCCTCGCCTCCTCGCCGCCGAATCGCCTCCGCCTGGACAAACCTTTCCTCCCCTCGGCTCGCCTCCGATTCGAATGATGTCAGAGCCTCTCTTTTCCTCCATGGGACTATGGGAGAGAGGGATACGGCAAGAATTGTGATGAGGGAGATGAGCGTTTGAGCATTCCACGCGCCAATAAAGGAGAATTAGGATGGTTTCCACACCTTTTTTGTGCGGGACCCATTGGATTTTAATTAAAAAAAATAAAAAAACTCCCTTTTAATCTCAGCCATACATCCACACCCGATCAATGGCTCACAACTGTGCACAAAGTACACCCTAAGGGGTGTGCACAAGTTACCTATTCTATATATAGAGAGAGAGAGAGAGAATGGGTAACTTGTGCACACCCCTTAGGGTGTACTTTGTGCACAATTGTGAGCCATTGATCGGATGTGGATGAATGGCTGAGATTAAAAGAATTTTTTATTTTTTTAAATCTAAATTAGTGTGGGGCCCGCGCACAAAGTAACCAAATTAGAGCGACTCTCTTTCAGAAGATGCGTGTGCTACAGACGTGCGTTATCTTCCTCCCTCCAGAGTCCAGGCGATGCCCTCTTCCCCATTTCTCACCGCCGCCTCTGCCCTATCCTTCTTCCATCAATGGTTCCTCTGACCTCCTCGCCATCGCCGCCTCTCTCCTCTCTGTCAAACACCGTCCAATCTACTTCACTCCTCCGAGTCCTCCCCCCATCGGCGAGCCCATCTATCCGAAACCCCCGAAACCCTAATCCTCTCGCCTCTTCTGCTCGCTCCCGCTCGCCTTTAACACGGCAACACCATCACCTTATTCGGCGTCTACTCTCCACCGTCGACAACGCTCCACCGCACGCACAGCCCAGATCTCCTTTGTGTGGATCCAAGGAGAACGACCGCAAATCTTGGCGGTGGTGGTGATGGAGGCGAGGCTGGGAGGGCGGATGACTGAGGAAGGGATGATGGCGGCAGATCTGCGCGGTGGTGGCGACGGTATGCGGAGATCGACATCGGCGAAGGCTCCTGTACTCGTTCAGGAAAAAAAAGGCGATGGGGGACTAATACTGGTTCCCAAGTCAAGAGCGTCGGCGATGGTGTCGGTGTGTAGGGTGGTGGTGCGAAAGAGGGCGGACGAGGGCGAAGAGGTCGACGACGCCGGCGGAATCTAATCCAGATGAAAAGGTCTCAGAAGGCTTTCATTGGCGGCGATTTTTGGGGCGATCAGCCCCAGATCCCGGAATGCTATCAACGACGGTAATTCGGGAGGCCGGCGACTGGAATGGTTGGTGGATGTGGTGGTGCCGGCTATCGGCCGGTGTGGCTCATCTGATTTCAGGTGGATCCTTCAAATTTGTTGAATATTGATCTGAGTTTTTATTGACCTTCCTTCGATTCTTGTCTCGTGCAACTGAAACCGGTATTGTGCTGAACCTTCTTCCGATTACGAAGTGAAGATGAAGGCAGAGGTTTCTTCGAAATCGAGATATTGTTCCATTGGTGAATTATTCAAGAATACAAATATTATTCAGTCAATCTCTAATAATTATTCAATAGAATGGGGGTGAATTTTGTAATTGAGATATGAGATTGTCGATATTATTCATTTAATTCTGAATAATTATTCAACAGAATGTGTGTCTTTTGTAATTCGAAATAAATGTGTGTTTGGGATCTGACATTGTTGATCCATATTATTCGTTGAATTCTGAATGCTTATTCAATGAAATTGAGTATATTTTGTAATTCGAAATCAATGTGTGGTTGAGTTGCGAAGTTTTCGATATTATTCGTTGAATTCAGATAATTATTCAATGGAATGTGTGAATTTTGTAATTCGAAATCGATATTTAGGAACACCGTCTTTGAAAAACATAATCTAACATTATTCGGTAAAAAGTGAAACATTATTCGGTGGAATTGCAAAAATTGAAAAAAACGAAATTAGGTGGATCTCATCAACAAATCACTCATAATTATTTATTTTTCACAAAATATTTAAAAAAAAACAAATGACCAAAAAAATAATTTAAAAAAACAAAAGCAAAAATGGGATGTGAGGGTGAGTGTGGATCTCACGCACAAAGGAAATGAGATGGTTTTTTTTGGCACATGGGTCCCACCATTTCAAAAAGAAAAAAATAAAAACCTCTTTTAATCATGATCTTCCATCTCTCCTTAATCAACGACTCATAATCGTGCACAAGGTATATCCTAATGGGTGTGCACTCTGGAACCACTCCCTATATATATATAGGGAATGGTTCCCTTGTGCACACCCCTTAAGGTGTATCTAGTGCACAAATCCTGTCCATTGATGGAGAGTAAATTGAAGGCCATGATTAAAAGAGTGTTTCTTTTTTTTTTTAAATAGAAAAACTGGTGGGACCCACCTAAAAAGGTCTGACCCGCTTCTTTTTTTTTCCGGATCTGATTTCGCTATTGTGAAAAAACTGCCCATTCCACCGAATAATGTTTCAGACTCAACCGAATAATGTTATATTTCATTTTTCCATCCATTTGAGATCAAATTTCACTGTTTCAATTGAATAATTTATCACATACTACCGAATAATATTTAATTCTTTGTCAATCAATTTTAGTTTTGACTCCGATTTAAATTTTATTCATTCAGTTTTGAAATATTATTCGGTAGAATTGTTATATTTTTTGGCAAATAGAAACAACAATGTATGATTATTCGGTCGTATACGAGAGGTTTTATGGTATTTGCCAATCAAAAACCTCCATATACCGATGAATAATAATCCAAATTTCACCGAATAATTTACAATTCATTAACACTAACAATCAAAATTCGACATATTCATCTGAATAATTAACAATATTGAATCGAATGCATTCGAACTACGCTGCATTCGAACCGACCACCCCCGCCACCCGCCCCCAACCAGCACCCACCCTCACCACCCAGCCCAGACCACCCCCGCCACCCGCCCCCAATCAGCACCCACCCTCACCACCCAGCCCAGACCACCCCCGCCACCCACCCCACCCCACAAAAAAAAAAAGAACACGGTGTTGATCTGTTCATCCAAGAACAGATCCTCGACGCCTGTGAGAAAGATGATGACAACAGTAGGGGGAGAGAGATTTGGCGTGAGCGTTCAACTGGAGTTCCCATCTCGACTCACCGCCGGCCTCCCGAATCGCAACTCGTCCCGAACAGCCAAACCTAGCACCAATTCGCCGGCGACCAGCCATGACACAGGAGGCGACCGGTGAGCAGCAGCAGCAACAGATGAGATTGGGGTCAGAGCACTGGAGAACGGAGGCGGTTGAAGGAGGCCGACCACCGGCCATAGCCCGGAACCGCCCAGATCTGAGCGTGAGTGGAGGAGGAGGCCGGATCCGAGCGAGAGGGGATGAGTCAACCCTAACGCCGTCCGAGCGACCAGCCATGACACAGGAGGCGGCCGGATCCGAGCGAGATTGGGGTCAGAGCACCGGAAAACGGAGGCGGTTGAAGGAGGCCGACCACCGGCCATAGCCCGGAACCGCCCGGATCTGAGCGTGAGTGGAGGAGGAGGCCGGATCTGAGCGAGAGATGAGGAGCCGACCCTAGCGCCGCCCAGATCCGGTCGTTCTCGGCGCCGCCTCCTTCCCCTAGCACCCGGCTTCCCCTCCGTCGCCGAATCCCTCCCCACCCTCGTCCACCACTGCCGCCGCCAAAGCCCGCACCCCCATCTCCTCCTTCCCCGTCTGCGCCGCCGCCACCGCATCCGAAAGCTCCGTCTTCCTCTGCGTCAATGTTGAGTTCCCCGGCCTCCCCTACAACCACTCCGTCCACTCAGATCCCATCGATATCTCTCTCGCCCCCAACCTCTCTGGCCATCACAATGTTGAAGAAGATGTGTGAAGCGTTTAGGGTTTTATTCTTATTTCTCACGCGCCTCACACATCACACAGGTGAGAATGGAATTAATTTTCCCTAATTTATTTTAAACCACCCAGGACACGTGTCAGCATCACGGCCATTCATTTACCATAAATCTACGGTTCAAAAACGTGCACAAAGTACACCCTGAGGGGTGTGCACTTTATACCCATTCTCTCTCTCTCTCTCTCTCTCTCTCTCTCTCTCTCTCTCTCTCTCTCTCTCTCTCTCTCTCTCTCTCTCTCTCTCTCTCTCTCTCTCTCTATATATATATATATATATATATATATATATATATATATATATATATTACTATTTGATATACTATAGCATAGTATTTACTTTGACTTATGAAAACCTTACAAATATCCTTTTGAATGGTATACGTATATGATTCATATTGACATTTAACTAATTGTGAATTTGTAACTTATACACTAATTAATTTTAATCAATATGATTTTATGTGTAGTGCTATTATGGCAAATATCACCAAAAGGGAATTCGATATTCTGGATCTGTCAGGAGACAAGTACCTCGAATAGAGGGTGGATGCCTTAATGCACTTGAAGGCTAATGGTCTGGAAGAGACCGTCAAAGAAAATAACACCACCACTCCACAAGAAAAGCCTAAAATCTGAATATTTATTGGTGGAAGATCCGAATGAATTATGGGAGAATTTAGCCGAACGGTACGACAATCAAGTAAATATATAACTCCCAATGTCCATATATGAATGGAACTCTTTACGGGTTCAAGATTTCAAAAACATCAGGAAGTATAACTTCGTTGTGTTTCGAATCACATCGAAACAGAAATTATGTGGCCATGAAATTACCGAGGAGCAAATGATGGAGAAGACATTCTCAACAATGCATGCATCTAATGTGCTGATACAACAGCAATACAGCCAGTGTGGCTTTAAAAAGTACTCTGATCTAAATAATGTGATGCTTGTGGCGGAGAAAAATAATGAACTCTTGATGAGAAACCACAACATGAGACCTCCAGGTGCGGCACCATACCCTGAAGCAAATGTTGTGAATGCTATGAATGCCAACACAAAAAGGGGTGAGGCCGTGAGGGCCGTAAAAATTTGCGGGGTTATAAGAAATGGAAAGGTTGTGGCAATGACCGCAAACAAAGGCTATGGGAAAGGTAACCGATGAAGCAAAAGGTCCAAAGGGGTCCAACAGGAACCCCAAACACAACCAAGTTTCAATGTTATAGATGTGGGATGACTGGCCATTGGGCCAAAGTATGTTGTACAACTAAACACTTGTGTGAGCTGTATCAAGCTTCCCAGAAAGAAAAGGGGAAGGATGTGGAAGCAAACTTTGCTACTAACAATGCTCCACAAATTCCCACTCTTGATCTCGAAGACATGTTTGCAAACAATGTCGAGACTGATGATGAATTTTCCTATGATGAAGGCACTAATTTCTAAATTTCTATGTCTCTAATTAGTTGAATGTCTATTTGCCTAAGCCTTATGAAGTGTCCTTGTATAATATCAGTGTAACTTTCAATTTCCTTGTCCGAGTCCTATGAAGTGTCCTTGTATGATATTAGTGTAACTTTAATCGACCAATATAATATAATGCTTGTATTAACTCTGTGTTCTCTCGATTTCTGAAGTTATGAATCCATCTGGAGTTAATCATGATCATAAAGAGCAATGTCTAGTGGACAGTGCCACAACCCACACCATCCTGAAAAACAAAGAGTACTTCACTCAGTTGACAGTCTACGAAGGAAATGTCAACACAATATCAGGTGTGAAAAAGTTGATCGAAGGATCAGGAAAAGCTCGCCTCTTGCTTCCAAGAGGGACAAAGTTGATAATAAAAGATGCACTATACTCGAGGAAGTCACGGAGAAATCTGTTAAGTTTCAAAGATGTGCGTCAAAATGGGTTTCATATTGAAACCATGAATGAAAATGAAAATGAGTACTTGTGCTTGACTGCACATGTATCTGGAAAAAGAGAAGTGGTAGAAAAGCTGCCAACTTATTCCTCTGGACTATATTTCACTCATATAAGTCCATTTGAGATCAATATGGTGTCTAGGAGAAGTCCAGGCGACCATAAAATGTTTAACCTGTGGCATGATCGATTGGGTCATCCAGGTACAACAATGATGCACAGAATTATTGAGAATTCACTTGGTCATGCATTAAAGGACAAGAGGAGCCTACAAACAAGTGATCTCAATTGTAATGCTTGTTCATTGGGTAAACTGATCATTAGGCCCTCGAAAAATAAAATAGCAGTCGAAGCTCCTACATTTTTAGAAAGAATTCAAGGAGATATATGTGGGCCAATTGCGCCACCATGTGGACCATTTCGCTACTTTATGGTACTAATAGACGCATCAACACGCTGGTCACATGTGAGCTTATTGTCGACAAGAAATGTCGCATTTGCTAAGCTCCTTGCTCAAATCATACGATTAAGAGCACAATTTTCGGATTATGCAATAAAAAAAATCCGACTAGATAATGCAGGAGAATTCACATCCCAAGCATTTAATGACTATTGTATGTCAATTGGGATTACAGTGGAGCACCCAGTAGCACATGTGCATACACAAAATGGTCTCGTAGAATTGTTAATCAAACGATTACAATTAATTGCCAGAACTTTGCTGATGAAATCCAAGTTACCATCATCAGCTTGGGGACATGTTGTATTACATGTTGCAACATTGATTCGATTGAGACCAACTGCATACCATAAATACTCCCCGATGCAACTTGTTTCTAGTAAGGAACCAAATATATCACATCTAAAGGTGTTTGGATGTGCAGTATATGTTCCAATTGCTCCACAACAACGAACAAAGATGGGTCCTCAAAGGAGATTGGGAATATATGTTGGCTTTGAATCCCCCTCGATTATTAAATATCTTGAGCCAACAACAGGTGACTTATTTACATCAAGGTTTGCTGATTGTCACTTCGATGAAAATACATTCCCGACTCTAGGGAGAGAAAAGAATAAAATGGACACTAATAAAGGTGAGATCACATGGGATGTCATGTCTTTATCATACCTTGATCCTCGAACGAAAGTAAGTGAACAAGAGGTATAAAAGATAATTCATTTACAAGGCATAACTAATCAGTTGCCTGATGCATTTACTGATATAGCAAAAGTGACGAAGTCGCATATACCTGTTGTAAATGCACCTGCAAGAATTGAAGTACCTATGGATCTACCGAATAAATCCATTGCTAATGAATCTACTATACGTAGAAAGCGAGGTAGACCACTTGGTTCCAAAGATTTGAAACCAAGACAAACGAGGAGACAAAAGGGTAATGTTGGTGATCTCACAACAGTTCAGCCATCTGAAGATAATAATAAAGGCAAAGAAATCTATAATGAGGATAGCTTAATTGAAATGCGAAGAAAACTCCTCAGAAGAGGAGAATTTTGTTAAAGAAGATGAAAAAGAGAGTCTTCTTGAAGAAGATAGAAAAATCGACAATTATGATATTTCCATAAACTATGTATCCATTGGGATGCAATGGAATAGAAAAGATGTAATTGTCGATGAAATATTTGCCTTTTCAGTAGCAGTTGAAATGATGGCCGAAGACGGCGATATTGAATCTAAAACGATTGAAGAGTGTCGTCATAGAAAAGATTGGCCTAAATGGCGGGATGCAATTCAAGCAGAATTAAAATCACTTGAAAAGCGTGAAGTTTTCAGTCATGTGACCGAGACACCAAAAGGTGTTAAGCTAGTTGGCTACAAATGGGTCTTTGTGAGAAAACGAAATGAGAAAAATGAGATAGCAAGATATAAGGCAAGACTTGTAACACAAGGCTTTTCACAAATGTCAAGAATTGATTATGAAGATACATATTCACCGGTAGTTGATGCAACTACCTTTAGATTTTTAATTAGCCTAGCAGTGGCTGAAAAGCTATGGGTCACTTGACACCGATATATACATGAAGGTCCTTGAATGACTAAAGATGCCTGAATCTTGCAAATCAAAGTCTCGAGAAATGTTCTCCATAAAGTTGAGGAGATCTTTATATGGACTGAAACAATTTGGGCGAATGTGGTACAATCGTCTTAGCGAATACCTTCATAAGGAAGGATATAAAAACGACTCAAGGTGTCCATGTATCTTTATCAAAAGATATGAATCAGGGTTTGCCACCATTGCAGTATATGCTAATGATTTAAACATTGTTGGAACCCTAAATGAGATTGCTAGTACAACTAGGTACTTGATGAAAGAATTTGAGATGAAAGATCTTGGGAAAACCAAGTTTTGTCTCGGTTTACAAATTGAGCATGTACGAGATGGAATTTTTGTCCATCAATCTAATTATACCGAGAAAATTCTGAAGAGATTCAACATGGATAAAGCTCATCCATTGAACTCACCAATGGTCGTTCGATCTCTAAATATACACGATGACCTATTCCCCCCTCGAGAGGATGATGAGGAAATACTTGGTCCATGAACACCATACTCAAGTGCTATTGGTGCCTTGATGTACCTAGCCAACAATATGTACAAGGCCTGATATTGCCTTCACTGTAAACTTGTTGTCAAGATACAACTCAGTTCCAACAAGGAGACATTGGAACGGAATTAAACATTTGTTCTGTTACCTTAAAGGTACACGTGATCTTGATTTATTTTATCAAAACTGTCCAAATGTCACTCTTGTTGGTTATGCAGATACAAGATATCTATCAGACCCACACAAGGCTAAGTCTCAAAATGGACATGTCTTCACTTATGGAGATACAACCATACCATGGAAATCAACAAAGCAAACTGTGACTGCTACATCGTCAAATCATGTCAAATTGATAGCATTGTACGAAGTAGGAAGAGAGTGTTTGTGGCTAAGATCGGTGATAAACTATATACAGAAGGAATCTGGAATCAAGTCCATCAAAGGTAGCCCAACCGTGATATACGACGACAACTCTGCATGTGTCACTCAAGTGAAGGAAGGCTACATCAAAGGGGATCGGACTAAGCACATATCACCAAAATTCTTCTCTACTCATGAACTTGAGAAGAAAGGGAAAATTGAAGTCCAACAAATCCGATCAGATGAGAACCTCGCCGACTTGTTCACCAAGTCATTACCTCCCAAGAAGTTTGAGCAACTTGTGTGCAAGATCGGAATGTGTCGACTTCGAGAAACTCATTAAGCATGTCCAAATCAGGGGGATAATTATACGCGATGCACTCTTTTTTCCTTCGATCAGGTTTTTTATCTCATTGGGTTTTTCCTGACAAGGTTTTTAATGAGGCAACATCATCAATGCGTATAATAAGATTACACTTGTGTAAAATCCCCTAGATTCATGATATAAGGTGAATATTTAAGGGGGAGTGTTGTAATATTTCATTATGTGGTGAATATTTCACCATATGGTAAAATATCCCCCAAAATCAGTGATATTTTTGTGGTTATGAGGTTGGCCCTCCACTATAAAAGGGGGATCTGGATTGTTGTAAATCAAGCAAGAAATCAGATAAACTAAGTTTGATTACAAGTACAAACAATCTGGTTCTCTTGTTTACCACTAAAATTACTACCGCTACAATATTTTACGATTTAGTTGTAATTGTTGCTGCCATATTATATTAGTTTTGTGATACATAAAGACCTTGTTTTGTGTTGAACTAATGTAATATTTTATTATTACTACCTCTGATCCAAAATATACGTCGTTTGACTTTTTATCAAGTATTTTAAGGAGCTAAAAACTATATAATATATTAACTTTTTTATTATTTTTTTTTTACAATTTAATACTTATTACCAACAAATATTAAGTTGTAAAAAATAAAGGCAAAATGGGCATGGTTGCGATTAAATTAGATATGGAGAAGGCTTACGATCGCATCGAATGACCCTTTATGTTCCAAGTTTTATCAAAACTTGGTTTCAACGACCTTTTTATTAACAGAATAAAGGAACGTGTCTCAACTGTATCCTACTCGGTCCTCGTTAATGATGAACCAACCACAATATTTCAACCCACTAGAGGTTTGAGACAAGGAGACCCACCCTCCCCCTTTCTATTTATTTTAGCTTCTGAGGTTTTAGCACGGACTTTACATAGCCAAGGCCTAGTTAGTAAGGACCTTGGTATCACTTTCGGGAAACCGAGTATCAAGGTTCCTTTCCTAGCTTTTGTTGATGACATTCTTATTTTCTACAAAGCTTCCCATTCGGCATGCACATCTGTACTGTCCATATTAGACAGATACTGCTTAATTTCGGGTCAAAAGGTGAATCTGCATAAATCCAGCTTCCAAGCATCTCTTAATACGACTACTACCGCCATTGCATCTACCATTGCAGTGCTTGGTATTCCTCAGGCAAACAATTTCGACAAATATTTGGGCTGCCCTGTCGTTAACGGTAGGACCAATAGGGATACTTTCGCGGATGTGGTTCTCAAGACTAAAAACCAACTCACTAAATGGAAAGCCTCAAATCTATCTGCCGAAGGGCGACGGGTGCTTATCAAAGCAAATCTTAGTGCCAAACCGATTTTTCTTATGCAAGCCTTCCTGCTACCTTCCCATATTCTCCATGAGTTTGACAAAGTGTATAGAAAATTTTTTTGGAACAAAAACTCTACAGCTCCACCGCTGATTAACTGGGACAAAATCTGTTCGGACACAATGAAAGGTTGTTTGGGGATTCATAAGGCGGAGTCTATGAACATAGCTCTCTAGATGAAGCTTATTTGGAAAATTATTTCTGAACCAAACAATATTTGGGTTCGCGTTATTTCACAAAAGTACCTTAAAGGAAACGACCTATCCAGTTATAACAAAAAAAGGTTACACCTCGTGGCAATGGTCCCACCTTATGTCAATTAGGCCTCAGTTCCTTCCCGCTCTTCAGTGGCGGGTCGAAAATAGGGAAACCATTGGTTTCTGGTCCCATAACTGGGCTTTTAAAAAGCGGTTGAGTTCCAAAACACCGAGACCCATTCCGGATAATCTCAAGGGTGTTTCAGTAGCTCACTTCATCACCAACCGGCAGTGGAACAAAACATTAATGAACGACTCATTATTAGATATCCTGAAACAAGATGACATTGACTACATCCTGAGTCTAACTTTGCTAATTAACCCTATCACGAATCGTCTATATTGGGGACCTAGTAAAAATGGTTGGTTCTCAACCGCCTCTGCATACTCCTTCTTAACAGAAAACATCGGTCTGCCAGATTACGACTGTGGTTGGATCTGGTGCCTTGATATGCACCCGAAGGTGCGACACTTCCTATGGAAACTCTCCCGCGATGGTCTACCGACTAAAATCAGGTTACTTAAGTCGCACGTGGCGGTTCCTGCTGGGTCCGTTTTTTGTGGGAACACAAATGAATCGGGTGATCACCTTCTTTTTCGTTGCCCTATGGCTACTGATTTGCTTAAAGCATTACGGATCCACATCCCGGGACATATCACTGCTTCTCTTGCCATGGGCCAGGTGATTCCACTTACTGCGATTAAAATTGCGATTGGAACTAGCAAATTTGCTGCTTTAGCTTCAGCATGGTGGGCCATGTGGTTCTTTAGGAACCAACTCGTTTTTTATCAGATTAACAAAGTAACTATCAATGAGATTTTGCTGTTTCACAGCACTACCACACATTGCTGGAATCAATCAAAGCTTTTAGACGACGATCCGACCGGACCGTTAATCACCAATTATAGTCCTCAGAACTGTATACATAACCAGTTTATTAGGGGTGGGGTTACGTCTTCCAGGGCGAAGGATCGGTCTGGGATTTGGGACAAACCACCCCCGAATAGCTATAAACTCAATTTTGATGGCTCGGTTCTCCCGTGTGGCAAATCCTCTTATGGTTTTATCATCCGTGACTCTGATGGCTTAGTTGTCTCTTCTGGTAGGTCAACTTGCACCAATATCTCAGTCGTTTACGCCGAAAATCTCGGACTCAGAATGGGTTTGCTATGAGTTAAGGAGTTGCAACTATCTACACTTCTGATCGAAGGAGATAAATTACTAGTGATAAACGCTCTACTGGGGGATTGGAAATACCCCTGGACAATAGAGATGCTACAAGCTGATATTCTGTCTGATATTTCGTCATTTTCTTATGTTGTTATTCGTCATATTTTCAGGGAATCCAATGCGGTGGTTGACTACCTTGCTCGTAGTGCCCATGCATCCCCTGCCGACGACGCTTGTGAAGATGATCCAGAACTTCTTGTTCTCGTCCATAAGGATGCGCTAGGAAGGGACTCTGTTGCGGCCGTCCCGACCTAATTTTTATCTTGCGTCAAAAAAAAAAATTTAAGTTGAAAAAATAATTTAAAAAAAGTTGATATAGTTTTTAGCTTCTTAAAATACGTGTTGAAAAGTTAGTATTATATTATTATTATTATTAAGAAAGTTTTTGATGCATTAAGGGCCCTTTATGTCTTTTTCGCTCCGGGCATTTAAAATGAAAGGATTGGCTCTGCGCCTAGATTCACTCATGCACTACCTAGACCCACATAGGTATCGTCTAGACTCGTCTAGGTCGACGATTTTTAATATAGGGCTTCTTCCTATTAGATTTGAAGTCATGTATTTTAACTATTTATATTTGTATCAAACATATATGTTGTGTAAAGTTATAATTTACAAATAAAATTTTGAATATATGTGCAAAGTCTTAAAATATAAAAAAACTAAACTCCAATACAAGGTTTGTATTAAAATAACAAACAAAATAATTAATAAGAAGGCCCATAACTAAATTAGTTTTTCGTTTGGACAATGCAATTAGAAAATGTTTAAAAAGACAAAAAAAATAGACGATAAAAAATTGACTATATTGAAATGCGAACCTACGACACAATGGAAATGGTGAAATTTAGTTGAGTCAAATACCGCTGTGTCAAAAAAGAGATAAAAAAAAAATACAAAAACTAGTAATAACTTATAAAATGGGCCCTAGAAAATTTAGGGGCTTTGTTTCATTAGGCTTTTTGAACTCCTCATTGGACGAGTCTAGCAGTCTATCTGATCAATTGACGGGCTTGGCGTTCTATTTGATCAATAGATCACCCCCACATTTCTCTAGATGGGAAGATCTCTAAAGAGGCATAAACTGATTCAGATTTAGTTTTGTCAAATTTGAAGATCTTTGTTACTCTTGCATATGTGTTGATTTCAAGTGATGAGAGAATGAAGCTGGATGCAAAATCTTTGTTTGGCCCGAGATGAAATTTTAGGGGATGAAGATTATTTTAAGGGATTGTTAGGATGAAGATTATTTCTGAGGGTGGAAGAGATTAGCAAGGCTGCTCATAATTTGAACCGGCCTGAAAACCTAACCGAAAATTATGGGTGTTATTCGAGTCGAACGAGCCGAGTAGGGGACTGCTCATATTCGGCTCGTTTTTTTTCAAGCTCGAGCTCGACTTGAATTTTTTTCGAGCTTATAAGTGATCTTGAGCTCGAGCTCGTTTTGCTCGTTTTTTTGTCGAGCCAAGCTCGAGCTCGTGAGCTCGTTCGAGCTCGGTTGAGCTCGTGTTATTGTTTTAGCTTGTTTTCGCTGGAAGTTCGTTTGTGAGCTCGTTCGAATGCCTGAAGTGAACGGGACTCATTGGAGAGAAACTTTAAAACTAAAGGGGAAAAAAGCACAAAGGTAAATATGTCCGAGCTAAACGAGCTACTCGATTCGAGCTCGAGAACCCGCTCGAACTCGGCTCGTTTTTCAAATGTGAACGAGCTCGAGTCGAGTTTTTCGAGTTGAATCCGAACGGCTCGTTTTCACGTAACACCCCTACCGAAAACCCGATTTCTTGGATTTCGGTGAACCGATTTTTTCGGTTTCGGACCGGAAAACCGGTTTTAAGTGTTTTTTTAATAAATAAAAAAAAATTGCAATCCCTGCCCGTTCTTTCCTCTGCTGCCTGTCTCTCTCGTACCCCGCCTCCCGTACCCAATTTCCACTCCCGATTCTATACGGCGGCGCCCCACAGGCCGGCGACCATCCAAAGGCCCGCAGCCACCGTCCAGCACTCTCTGAACCGGTCACAACAACCCGTAAGTCGTTGTCCTACTCCCTTTCTCTCTGCACAGTGCTCAGTCGGACTCTTTTTCTCTATTCCCAATTTATCTGATCTGGTGTGGTTGCTGGTTCGTTTATAGCTCTTTCTTCAAGTGATTGTTGCGCTGATAGCTATTTACTGATTATCACTTTGTTTGTTTGCTACTCGTGGTACTCGATCAGTCCCTAATTTGTTCGTCTGTTTCCGGTACTGGAAGAACTTAATATTTCAAATGTAGTTCCTTTTACTGAAATTAAGATATTATTGATGTTGTTGTTTCGCCGTCCTCTGATTTTTCATGTGAACAATGTTCATTCTGTTACTTCAAATCTTGTCTTTCCATACGAATTCCGGTGTTGTGTGAGCCTTTAATTGAATAGTGCTTTTTTTCCCCAAGAGATGAAGTACACGAAGCAGAGGCGCCATCGGCGGTGTGTGAGATTCTATACAGCTTGCTTTGGGTTCAGAGAGCCTTTCAAGGTGCTCTGTGATGGAACCTTTATACATCACCTTGTTGCCAATCGCATTACGCCCCATGATAAGGCAATTTCAAGCACGCTCGGGGGCTCGGTGAAGCTCTTCACCACTAGGTATCGCTGAATTCTTCTTTTATGCTCTCCTCTTTCCAATTTATGCATTTTCGAAAGCGAAACTTAGTTGTTGTATGATATATAAAGATGTATTCTTTGATTTTTGTACTTCTCTTTGGCTGTAGATGTGTTATAGGAGAGTTGAATTCTCTTGGTGCCTCCCATGTTGAGTCACTCAAGGATGCTAATCATAATTTCATGATTGCAAGGTTAGTTTCCTCTACCAAGATGCAGTTAATGAGATGTCATAGATAATCAAATGGCATTTTGCAGTTAAAAAAAAAGAAGCCAATGCATAAGCAAAAGGGAGGTTATGTTTCAATAATACGACCACGGATGAGAATTATTAGGACAAGAAAGGATGAGATTCCTGAAAGGATTAGTGCTTATTTACTCTTTTTGAATAATATCTGATCCTTGTAATATGCCAAAATCATAGCGTCTCTTGGGTTGCTCAAGAATAAGTTATTGTTCTATATTTTGACATGATTGGTTGCAGATGTGACCACGAGAAAAGAAAAAACGCAGCAGATTGTATAGAAGATGTTATTGGAGGAAATAATTCCGAACACTTCTTTGTTGCTACTCAAGATGCTCATCTTCGCAAGAAGCTTCAAGAGGTATCTGACACATGATGCAACAATGTTACAACTTAAGTATCATCTCCCATGCTTCCTTGGCTACTTGGGAAATATTTTACTTTTGGAAACTATTAAACATGAGTACTTCACAAAAAGCTGGCCATTGTATTTCTGCTGTAATTTTATGCATATTTTGATTTATTTTTTAAATCTTGCTACAGATACCTGGTGTTCCAGCGATGTTTGGTTTAAGAAATACGCTGTTTCTTGATCAACCCTCATCATCTCAGCGGGAATTTGTCAACTCTGCCGAGGAAGATCGGCGGCATGTAAGTGAAAAGGAGCTTGACCTCTTAAAGAAAAGAGCAAAACAGATTATCAACACAGAGTCAAGTGATGATGAAGCTGTATCCGAGGAACTTGCTTCTCTTAAGAGAAGGATTTCCAAAGATAGATTACATTTGAAAGACAAGGTTCAATTTAAAAAGAGAGCTAAGGTCAGTATTGAATTTATCTGCTGTTTCTCCTTTAACTTTAAGGTAGTTTGCTATGGAGTATATTTTATCTTTATACTGTTTTATCATTTCCAAAGTCTATGCATCAAACTTGTTTTTAAATTTTAGGATCATGGGAAATCACATGGAGTATTACTGAAACGGTCATGCATAACATGAAAACATATCCAATTCGTATTGCAATTGCAAGGAAACTAATTGCCAATGTACCCTGAATTCTAATTGTTTCAAATGTGTTTGTGCATTATAGAATTGATTGAGAAGGAGAAAAAGCTGGCCTCCAATAAATTAAGCTAGAAAAAATTGAAACGCTTAGAGATAAAATGTTTTAAAGTTGAAACTTTTGATTAAAATGTAATCTGATTCTTTCTGAGACTGAAATGTTTGACCTCCAACACTTAGTGTGCACTGGGTTGACCGTCAATGAACCATGCAATAACCATGTATCAATGAATGTTAACAAGAACCTTTTGTATTTGAACAAGAACCATGCAATAACCACATCTAATCTTGCCGAGACTGAAATGTTAGACCTCCAACACTTGAGTGTGTGTTTGGGTGAGATTGAGAGGGTTGCTGTGTTTATGAGTTTGTGTAGCTTGAGATTGAGTTGTGTGGTAGGCAATTTGTGTGTTGTTCCACCCTGTATGTAAGACCCATGGTATGGTCGTACCTTTTGTACTCCTGGCTTTTTCACCCATCTATATATTTACTCTTTCAAGAACAAGAACCTTTTGTCGGAATACCTACATTTTGACAAATGCTTGATTGTTAACAGGCCACTTGTACAACGCTTACGTATGTGTATCAGTGGACAATTGACGAGTTTATGCTTCTGGTTAAAGTGCCAAGGATTAAAATTAAAATGTTAACTAAAAGAGAGATGAGGCTTTTAGCTCACCGTTTCCATCCTGCAAGGGGAATAAAAGGTGTGAGGGGTATTGGTTAGTCATCGTAGGTGACCTCAACTTGGAATGATATAAAGTATAAGGACATTGTGGATGTTAAATTAGAAAATTGTGTAACACCAGGAGGAGGTCATGAAGATACTAGGTTTTTTTATTCAAAACCAATCTCCCTTGACGATTTCAGCATTAAGATCCATAATTGCTTTTAAATAATCCTGATATGATATTAAGTAGAATTAAATTCTTGTTCATTTGGGGTCTAAATTTGAACTCTTTTCAGGGTCCGAATCCGCTTTCTTGCAAGAGGAAAAAGAACCCTGTTCCTCGAGGATCTAACCCCCAGAAGGTGAGATCTTTCATCCTCATGTACCTGCAAATGAACCGCTCATGCACTTTTCACGTTCACAAATACTCTTTTTTTGAGATTTATATGAATCCACATGCCCATTATGTTTTCCATCCCTGGGTCTTCCATACAGTCTAAAAAGGTTAGGCTTTCGCCATAAATGCAGAATGGAGAACATGTATCAATTTGCTGTGCACATGATGAACAGAAAAAAGGGAAATTGAGAAAACAAGTATTAAGAAAATGTTAGCTTTTTAGTTTTTAACCCAACAAAAAGGATTGAAGATTGATTCTTACTTTGATGCAATGTGTGGAAGTGCAGGCAGATAAGGGCAGTGAGCAGCAAACTGCACAAGGCAAGAGTAGGAAGAGGAAGAGGTCGCGTAAAAGCAAAAATGTGGCAGTGGCTAGCAGCGATGCCAGTTAGACGTGCTTTGACAAACTATGCACCAACTTTTGTTCCCATCTGTCATTAAAGCATGTATGCAACATCTTTCAGATGTCGGGAGTCTCTGTCAGTAGTATCGGGTTCAAAACTTCACCTTTCGTCGTTTGTTGTACTCGCCTAATTCAAGAAAGATAAAGAGCAAAATATGGGAATGATGAATACTTGATATTGATATTGATTAATGAAGAAAATGTTTCAGAGATTAAGGTGTTTTGATGA
The DNA here is from genome assembly GCA_963922045.1 of Persicaria maculosa. Lineage (NCBI taxonomy): Eukaryota > Viridiplantae > Streptophyta > Magnoliopsida > Caryophyllales > Polygonaceae > Persicaria > Persicaria maculosa. Next base: position 81,031,986 of record OY998253.1, read on the forward strand.
AGTTAGCAGTTGCACCTTGACTAGTACAAAAATTCAAATGTCAACATTTCCAAGTCATATTTGACCTGCTCTCAATTCAATACGTCACAGGAGTTGTTAATCGGATGAAATCAGAGAAATTTCTTACATTGGCCAATCATATTGAAAATTTGCTTGATGTTATAGATTTTCTTAAAATTCAGATCTAGCTGTGAGGTATTATCAAAATTTGTATGGTAGTCTAAACTCTAAAGCTTGAGTTTATTTATTATCTTAAAATAAATTATTTAATGAAACATCGTGCATTTACAAATTATCAATCATTTCTTCTTAATCCAAAAACTTTTAAAAAAAAGAGAATTCATGAGATGCACATGTATACAATTTTGCATACAGGGTCAAAAAGAGGAAAACTAATGGTTAAAGACAATATCTATATGCACCGAATGCATGTGTTATATACTTATATGCACTCTCAAATAACGGATTCATGATCAATTTTTGACTTTATATAAAAGTGGCGTATCCATAGTTCGCTCAAAATTACAAAGCAATCAATAAATAAGTAAAAGATACCAAATCCATAAGTTTCGTATGTTTTCAAGTACAACTTTGTTGTGAATAAAATCATTCAACGTTATGATTAGATGTCAAATCCATTAATGCACTTTTTTTTTTCAAATTTCAAACCACAAAAAAAATGCATATCACACACACACAACATACAAGAGAATAAACATTAAAACTATCTATATACATACTTACAATATAAATGATCGTTTAATACGATTTGAAGCAACATCGGATTACACGTTGTATAATCATATCCCATTACCAAACACTAGGTATAGATATGAGTGATAACCATATCTGATTATATTAGTTCCAAACGGGCCCTTAAGTATTTCCAGCTAATAACGAAATATGGATAAATATGTTCAAATTGGACCATCTTCCGTTACACAAAACGCCTCCAAATTATTCATTCCGGCGCCTTAACTGCTCCGACGACCTCTCTCTCTCTCCTGATCTCGCTCCAAGTTCCAACCAATTCCCTCGTGCCCTTCTCTGTAATTTCTCTCTTCCTCTCTCTTTCTTAGGGTTTTCTTCTTCTTCTTCGTCTTCCTTTTCCTAATTGTAGACGAGTTCTGAATTGTTGGATTATGTGATCTTCTGCTATCAATCCGAGCTATATTTTCCCCTCGTTTCTCATGAAAAGTACTGGAAGGCTATAATTAAAGCGAATTGAGTACAACTGTTCGACGTCTGTAATGGCGGAGAAGCAATTTGTGGGGAAATAGGGCTGTGATTCTGGATTTTGATTCTCATTTTGTCGAATTTCAAGTGTCTGATCGTGATTGTCAATTCTGGACTTCGTTCTCCCCGATTCGCCCGCTGTCAGCATCTTGTCGCTTTCGGAATTCCCTATTTCAAAGGTTGAATATTTTTTGCTTGGTCCTCTTCTAGAATCGTAGACTCTTCTTTCTCCTATTGGTTCACAGGCGGTAACTGTTTGGTCAGCTGACCTAAAGAAGAAGTTTCCATGCCTGATTTCTGTGATCAGGCTATTGCAAATTGCATTTAAGTCCTTCCTTGAATCCTTATCTTCTCTTGTTTTTTTGGATAGACTTTACTTGTGAGGAGTTATGAATGACTATGGTGTGATCTGAGTGTTGCGACTTGGAACGAGAAATTGATGGATGGTGTACAAGATTCCGGTAATGATGTGCCGGATGGGGAGGCAAGAAGGGATCCTTGTTGTACATCAGGTTTCGGAAGGATGCACTATATCATGGGGCGTGGTGAGTTGTCTTGCTTTCCTTTCCTTCCATCTTAGAACTGAACTCAGAATGAAGCCATGTGGTCTCTTTTGCCCGTTTCCTGTGAATTTGAATATCCCAAACTTCTAGTTGAGCTCTGCCCCTATGTTTGTTTTGATAAAAACAAACTCGGGTTTGGTTTTCTGTGAGGTAATCTCTTTCTGTGGATGGCGTATTTTTTTAGACCTACCCGGATCTGACCAAATAGTATGAGAGTTATTGGTGGCCATTAACAATAGTTTACTTGCGTTCCATTACGAGTTTTCCTTCTCCTTGAGGAGATGGCAACATATGCAAGAAAACTCTAGGAATTTCATATGGTTGACATGGAATATCATCCATGTTTTAATTTTCAAAGGTCAACCAAGTTATAGTTCTTAGAAACATCAGTTTCGGATTCTGCAGATATTAATTGTAGGAGTTCTGAAGAAGTTTATGTTCATTTTCTTTTGAAACTTGTAAAAGCTTAGTTTTTAAACCTTGCTAGTTGTAGTCTCTTAGCCCAGAAAATTTCATCAACTTTTTTCATACATACATATATAAATCCAGTTTCAAATTTTGGATGTGATATGTGGAATATTCTATTTTATTGCAAATATAATGTCAAACGTGTATATTCTTCACATGTTTTTTAGTTGTTGGAGCTTTTGTTTGTCCCTGTTGACATCTTCTAAAGAAGACTCTGTACTAAAATAATTGATTAGATATTTAGATCAGATAATTTACTGTTGTCTGTAGCATGGATGATTTACAAAGTGGAGCGATTACAGTATTAAGTTTTTGAAGTCCTTGATAGCTTTAAAGATGATCTTATGCTTCCGTTTAAGTGGTTAGGTTTTTTTTTAACCTGCTTCCATTTTCTATTATTTATGTTTGATCATGTAGTTTGACTTCGTATCTTATAGATGACACTTGTATAGCTAGTTTGGGATGCAGAATCACTTAAATCACGCTGCTATAACTTTGTTTCTCGTGTTTGAATGATTCTCTTAGGAAATCATTTCGAGGATTTAAATAATTTTTGTTTACTTCATTTTCCTAGTGAATTGTCTTCATGACAAAACCTATGGGGCATTATATAATGGAATGAAAATACCTCAGCATTCAAATATGCTGATTGTTTACCTATATGTTCAACCTTGGTTTATGACCTATCCCTTTTGGAGTATTCTTGTCTCTATATTTAAATCAACTTTTGGAATTCTGTTCAGCTACTGATGTTATACTTTGGAAGCGCCGACGAGTGTCATTTGGTGTCATTGTGGTAGCCACTATTGCTTGGCTACTACTTGAGAAATCCGGCTTGTCATTCCTAGTGATTTGTTCAGATGTCCTATTGCTGTTGACAATTTTACTGTTTCTCCGTGCCAACTACGTTATATTTAAAAACGGGTAATGCTCTTTTCTTTTTTCCCCCCTTCCCATTTTCTGTCAATTACTATATGGCTGATATTACAGTGTGCTTTCTACAGACAGCTAGAGGAACTGCCTGAGTTAGTCTTGTCAGAAGAAATGGTCAACAATGCAGCTGCATCTTTTCGTGTTAAAATCAATAGGATCTTGCTAATAGCACATGATATTACTCTTGGGAAAGATTTCAGATTGTTTTTTGTGGTTAGTGTCAATTTTGCTATTAGCTTATTTATTTGAGTATGGAAGACTTGATTGTTTTACTATAATTTTTGTCCTCTGATCATTCTCTAGTATCATGTTTAGGCCGTCTAAAAAATTCACACACTTTTTTGCCTGTCATTTTCACGATCTCTCTATGTTTACGAACATCAATGCCCAATGAGAAGTTGAATTTGAGGCCCAAGTGACTTCTAGGAGAAATTATGTTTTAAATACCAGAGATCATAAACAGCGAACTTTTAGATTCCACCCGATGATTTCTGGAATTTTTCACACTTTGCAATATTGTCCTAGGGTTAAAGAGACTTATTCTAATGATCTCTCTATGTGAACTTTTTCATTTTGCAGGTGGTGGTATGTCTGTGGCTTTTGTCAGTAATCGGTAGCTTAGTTTCCTTCATCACACTTGCATATATAGGTAAACCATCCTCATCCTAGGCTTCTTGTATTATCTGATTGCAAGTTAACAATTTCTAATGTTTTTTGGTATGCATGATTCATCACACTTGCATTCTTACTAAGAAAGAGAGTTAATGAGAATTTTAGTGAACTATTGTTATGATTAATTCTGTGAAGATTGTCTGATTGTGTCGGTTTCTCTCTCTATATAAAGAACTATTTCTTGTAAAAAAAACAATTCTATCTTTTCGATTCAGAATTCTTTCTTTGTCCTTTCCTTGAATTCCTTCTTCCTTTTTGTTGTCTGTGATTATGATCAGTCATACCAATATGTTTGATGACCCTTGAAATTGTCTAATAAATTGAAATGGAAAAAAAAAACAAGGTTCAACTATATGTTGCCTCGGAATTTAAAAAGTATGAAGAAGATGACTTAGTGATGTTGATTCTCATCCCAATATTAACCCGATTGACTATTTTGTGGAACTTGTGAAAAATATAGAAGCAATGCATGCATCATTTAGAAATTCGCTGCTGCTTGTTATCTTAAGTTTTTAGTTAGGTACACTGTTTCTTCTGTGAATTTCTTTACTTTATCAGTTTATTGCTACTTATTCAACAAGTTCTGAGATAACATCTGTAGTTCTATACATACATGCCATATACATACATGCCACATAGCACCCTGGATCCTTTTTATTTTGTCTTCTTTTTCTCCAAATCGGAACTCTGACCTTGCCTAGGCTATCTGTCAAAGGCAGAAGGTAACATACATCATTTGAGTCCTTTCCCCTTCTTCTTTCTGCCAATAGTCTTGTATTTTTTTTTTATAATCTTAGTGCCTGATATCTTGAGGTGGGAGTTCATAAGGGTATTTATGGTGTTTGACATGTTGAGTAAGGGTTTGGTATGACATTAATAAGTGCAGCGAAAGTGGCAATAGTGAACTGAATGCTCTTACCACTACTACCACTGATTGCGTTAGAAACAAGGGTGGTGCAAAAGGACAAGAGAAGGAGAAGAACAAATAATAGAATAACACTGGTAAATAATAATGAGCATAGAACTTGGGAACAAAGAAAATCTGACACAAATCATTAGCCAACAGCATGGAACTTCAAAGGATGTATTGCTGACTCCTGGGTGAACAAGTTCTCGCTCCAAGCTTTTGACTGAAAGAGTAATAGTCATGCACCAATTCCTTTTCCACTGTGAACACTAGCACGATATTCCCTCTTTTGTAGTATTCACCTTATCTTAGCCTTTGCTTCTGCTACTATGGATCTAGTATTTCCACTGTCATGAAAACAAGCTTTGTCTACAAAGCGGACCTTTACATCTGCTTTCAGTTTGTATGCTTACTCCAGTTTTGCTTGAATATTCTTCTGTCTGTCTTGAGCAAATATGGATGCAACTTGGCTAGTGGATGGCTATTACTATGAGTGATCTTAAATGACTTTCTTTCTTCTACATTCTTTAATGTTATTTAGGACCCTTTACTACTTTGTCTGATATGGACCTCTGAGAATGCATGTCCAACCTACTCTTGAATACTCCCTAGTCCCTAATTGCCATACATCCATTAAATAAGTACAGAGAAGCTAGGGAAAATATTTTCTGGTAGCTATCTCAGCCATGTTGTCTTGTCCTACACAACTTTTGCTACTGTTGGGTTCACCTCAATAATGGTTTTGGGTTAATTACTTTAATACTGCCAGTTGAAATTTGGATAAATAGAGTTTGACAAGACAGGGATGAAAGAGGGCCTCTCCTGTAAAGAGGAAGATGAGCTTTTATTAGGCAGAAATGTTTCTTGGCCCTTTTCTTAGGCTTAGATCTACGGAGGATACTTTCCCCCCACAAGAAAGATCTACTGAGGATAAAATAACCCATCAGTTTGCAGATGTAGATGCAAACACTCATGAATTCCACATACTTTATAGTTCAAGTATGTAATATCGCTCGACTTCAGCAATTTTACCTCTCTGGGCAGTTCCCTAAAGTCCAATAAAGAGTTCTTTTGTGGAGGTTTGGTCGGGCGCTATCTTTGACAATGAATGAGGGGAGGGGGCTTCACCCTGGTCAAATCTCCACAAAAGAACTCTTTGTTTCCAGTTAGATTTACCCTTCATCAGTGAGTTAAAACATTTTTTGGATGCCATTCAAATACCTTCAAGGCTTCAATTTTGTTGAATCCCCTTCCTCTTCATGTGGGTGTCTTATAAATTCTCGCGTTCTGCTCTACCCTCTACTAGTTTCTCCCGTAGTTACCATTTTCCAGTTGTCCTCAAAATTAGATTTGACATGTTGAACCAGTTGAGATAGTTAAAAATAACAGAATTGCATAAATGGAGAGAAAAGAACCAAATGACACTAGTAAGCAATGATTTGCGAACGACTCAATGAAGGAGGTGGTGTGAATCTCCACGTACACACCAATTAACTCCAAAATGAAATTAAGGGGGATAAAACAATTAGATTTGACAGGTTGAACCACTTGATAAGAGTTAAAAATAACAGAATTTTGCATAAATAGAGAGAAAAGAACAAAGAATAAAATGATGCTAGTAAGCAATTATCTGCAAAGAACTCAAGGAGGAGAGAATCTCCACACTAGGAGTTGACTCCAGGATGAAGAATCCATTCCATTCTATCTTGCATTTGTTCGAGCTTTTCTCTGCTACACTATTGCTCTCTGATATCTCTAGGAATGTCTCATTCGCTCATATGCTTAGCACAACTAAAAGTTGTATCTTGACAAACATCTTATCTGCAATTTTTGTTTGGCTGTGATTACAATTTACAAGTTTCTAGCTTTAACAGTCTGGATTTATCTTTTGTAAGTTCTCTTGAAAGCTTATTTACACAAAGAAAATCAGCAAGAGCAAATCTTGGTTTAAAGATATGCATATTCTTTTTGTTAAGATGATTTACTGTTCTATGTCCACTCTCACTTGTTATTTGAATCATTACCATTATAGGTACCATTATTTCCATCACGATCCCAGCCTTGTACAGCAAATACGAAGGAATGCTTAGTCGCGTTACAGGCTCCATATCCCAGAGGTTCTCACACCACTTCAGGATAGTGGATGAGAACATAACCAGTAGAGTCCATCACAGCGTGCCCAACGGCAAAGACGATTGAGGGTTATGCAAAACCTTCTCAATTGATCTCCCTTTCATTTGCCATCAGACTTCAGAGCAAATTTATGGTTTTAGGATAGTTGGAAATATCTTCTTGCATGAGATTGCTTAATTCACTTTCTTGTAATTTCTGATGAGATGAAACACCAGATTTTTCGGAGTCGGCTTTAGGTGGAAAGAGCTCAAGTTAGCCTGGAAAACTTCAATTTAGTTGTAAGGGGTTAATCCATATAACCTCAAATACAAAGACAACCTCAAAAAATTCTGTTAATCTACCAAACCCCTAACTGAAATCGACCGTGGGATAGAAACCATTAACAGACATTCCCCCATCAACACAAACGACTTGCCCGGTTATGTAAGATGATGCCGGTAGGCAGAGGAATGCGACCACAGACGAGACCTCCGTTGGATCCCCAAGACGCCCAAGTGGAGTTCGAGAATAGACTTCTTCCACGTATGCGTTGTTGCTCAGAACCTACACAAAGAATGAGAGATTAAGTTGCTGATTGTGGACGAGAGCTTAAAACACTACGTAAAACGAATACCTTCTCCACCATTGATGTTTTGATGTACCAAGGCGCGACAGCATTGCACCTGATGTTGTCCTTCGCCCATTCACATGCCAAATTCCTAGTGAGTTGATTGATTGCTCCTGTCAAGCTACGAGGTTAGGCTCTCGACATTGAAACAACAAAAGCAATATCCCGGAAACAGATGATGAAACTGAATCATATGTAATGGTTTGCTTATAATATAACCGCTACCTTTAGTCGCTCCTTGAAGAGACATACATTTCAATGACACAAAGCCAGAGACTGAAGAAATAAACACTACACTTCCTCGCCCAGAAGCTTTCAAAAGAGGATGTGCGAGTTGGCTCAGGTGGAACACTGATTCGAAATTCGTTGCCATGAGTGTAGAAAATTCTTCAGCAGTGAACTCAACCATAGGCTTCCTTATGTTCGTCCCCACATTGTTTACCTGGAAATGCACTGACAGATATGAGTATTCATCAAGCCAGCATTACATACAGCTTGTAGACATGGCTGATGGTCGAGAGCGTTGAAGGAATCAACAAAAATCAACAAATGGTCGACAATTTTAGTACCAAGCAACTACATTTCAATCAGAGTAGCTATTTCTTTGGATCAAAATGCCAACCAAATTCATAAGGAAGCATCATCTATTGCACCCTAAACCCAGTGAAATGCAAGTGCTAAATACCATATGCAGTTGCAGTTGAGCGGAATTCAAGATGCAGTTTCAAATTGATCCTGATTATCATGTTAGCAGGATCTAGGCGCCATTAAATAATCAGCAAAGATCAACAAATGGGCGACGATTTTAGTACCAAGCGTCGGTTTAATCATTATTTCTTCAACTGTTTTGTCCAAACACAAGTGAATTTCATTTGCAGTGATGAGAATCACAACTACATTTCAATCAGAGTAGTTATTTTCTTGAAATCAAATGCAGCTAAATTCATAAGCATCGCATCAATTCAGCAATATCTATTGCACCCTAAAACTGTAATGAAGTGCTAAATTAGGTTAACCTATCATATGCAGTTGAAGTGGAGCCAATCAACAGTTCAGATGCAGTTTCAATTTGATCCAGATTAGTATCATGGAAAGGAATTTTGAGTGAGCTAGGGCAATGCAATACAAGAATGTGAAGCTTGCCGTTGAAAGCGGAAGAGACGTCGCCGGCGAGATCTTCCCGTTGTCGACGATCGGATACATCGCAGACGGAGCCTGTAACCTTGAATCCTTCATTTCGCCACTCTCTTAAGCAGGTGTCGAGCTCAATCGCGTTGCGAGCGCAGGTGTGAACTTCCGCTCCAAGGCCGACCAATTCCTCCACGATTGCGCGCCTGCAAACACAAATTCGCTTCAATTAGTCATGAATCGGATTTTTCAACTGATCAATTCGCTTCATTTGAGTTTTTCAGAGCGAGACCCGATGCCTCGAGTTCCGCCGGTGACAAGAGCGGTCATGCCGTGGAGAGACCACCTCTGGCGTTCTCCGGTGGTGGACATTGCTGCGAGTGCGAAGCCTCTGATTGATCGAATCCGAAATGGGCGATTGCTTGACAGATGAATGGGAGAGAAATTGGTTTTGTAAAGTGCAGAGGATGAGGGCGGGGCGTAGGCGGAGAACGGAGAATGAGTGGGCACCACCATTAGCTCCGATGCAGGTCGTTAATGACGTCGATTGGCCGCCATCAAATTTCTCTCTCTCTCTCTCTATAAATATTTTCAAAATCTATAATTTTCCAAACAAAAACCCTTATTTTATTTCTCTGCTTCCTCTCTCTCTCTCGCTCTTCACAGCACTCTCTCTCGGTTCGTCCTCCCCCCCCTCCACTCAGAAATTTCCTGCGCAACAGATCAAACTTGCGGGGCTGAATCACATCCTCGTTCCTCGTAAGCTTTAGCTCTGCTTATTTCGTTGCTGCGTTTTCCTTCCCTTGCTGCTGTTTCGTTGTTTGAGAATGTCTATGGATAATAGGATTTGACTAGATTCCGGAGCCATGATTTGTTCTTACTATAGTTGGAATTAGTTGACCTAAGACATTTTTGCGATTGCAATCTGATCAATTTGTCAATCATCTGGATTTTGGATTGTATGTTCATCTGCATTCAAAAAATTGTTGCTCCTCGGATAAATTTCAGTTAGGTTTTGAATGAAGTAATAGACTGATTTACTGATTGAGTTTTTGAATCAGCTGTAAAAGCATGGGTTTTTCCATTGAATCTATTTTTAGCATTGATTTGTGAATGACATCAGAACATGTGATGTTATTTATTATCCTTTGTTATGTTGTAGTTTGCATTTGGCAGATATGTCACAGACATGGGGTAATGCATCATTGTCTTAAGCTTGAAAAATTCTTTGTTTGCCAACACAGAAGAAAATGTTGCATCAAGGCCAGATGATTTTAGGCTGTCTTTGTTTTTTTAGGCCTCCCTCCAAAACTGCTTATTGGAGATGCATAGTTAGAGGATGTTGGATATCTGCTTAGTGCTTACCCCTGAACCCTTGCTTTCAATAAGAATATAAAAAAGAAGAAATTAATTCTTTGCTTAAGCCTTTCAATAAGAATATAAAAAAGAAGAAATTATAACAGCTCAGATAAGCCTCTTTGGCAGATGTTTATGGAAACCATGTTTTCTGCCTATGGACTTGTTATGCACCATATTAGCTGAAGATAACCCATATTTAAATCTAAGTAGCATAGCTGAACGAAAATCGAATGTGTAGTTTGTACATGTTATAAAGCCTTCAGTGTTTTTGCAGAACATGAATGTTGTGTCTGCGTTAATTATCCCTTTTTCTTGATAAACTTACCTATAGTATTGTAAGATGGGATCTTTATGAAGCAATGTCATCAAGTATACATGATTTGTAGTATTGAACTGTTTTGTACGAATGTATCTTTGTCTTCTTCTTTTTACTCCATTAGGTCTAAATATTATACAAGCAAAATAGTTTATCGTCTATTTGAGTTTTCAGCACCCCATGGGGATATTCATGGCTCCGCCACTGCTGACAAACTATGCCATTTCATTGATAGTTAATATCTTCTTTAAATCAATCAATGTTGCAAGTGGTTGAATCAGTGAAAGCCTGTATTTATAATTAAACTATTAATGTTATCTCTCAATTTGGAATTCATTTCATGAAAATTTGAACCTCAATGTAGTTACCATGAGAAATTGGACTTATTTCTATGCTTAGATGGGAGTTTCTGTACAGTTGTTTGTATGGTTAACGGTGTTGTACTTATGTAATTTTTTCGGTGTGATTGATGTTATAGTGTCTCTGTAATACAATCATCAGTTGGAGGTTGCTACATCTCCCCATGGATGCCCTCTCTCCTTCCTCACACACCAAGACCCAGCTCAATGTGGTTCAACAGGCAGTTGACATGTTCGAATCGTCTCTAGCCTTAGAAAACACTCACTATGACGAGGGCTATGCAGACGGCTACAAAGCTGGCATCGTTTTGGGGAAGCAAGATGGGTACGAGGTAGGGCTCAAGCACGGGTTCGAGTTGGGCGAAGAGATTGGGTTTTACCAGGGACTCATCGACGTATGGCTATCAGCGGTTCAGGTCGACCCATCTTGCTTCTCGACCTGGGTCCAGAAGAGTATTCACCAGATGAGGGAGCTGCTGGAAAACTACCCGATTGAGGATCCAGAAAGCGAGAATGTGGACGAGATGAAGACATCTTTGAGATTGAAGTTCAGATCAGTTTGTGCAAGTTTTGGGTTGAAAATGGAGTATGATGGCTACCCTAAATCTTCTGCTGCCGTCGACCTTGGATTTTAAACTTGTGGGAATCTGCCAATCTGGTATGTGCTGATGGGATCTTGGAGAAGATATAATGCAGTGTAAGGAGAAAAGGAACAGAGGTATATATCTAATTGGGTTCTGACCAAAATCAAAATCTAACTGGTTTCTCTGGTCAAGAAAAAACAGCACACTAAGCTAACTGCACTTGACAACAGATGTGATGTGTGCTATATAACAACAGTTCGTTGATTGCATATTATCTTTATGCAATGAACGAACTGTTGTTACAAGTCATCATAACTATGAAGATCATACAAATAATCCAGCGAGCCCACCTGTAAACAGCTTAAGAGCATCTTTAACCATGGTACTCGTGTTGAGTACCATAACTTGCTTTTTGACATTTATCTCCCATCCACCTCATTTTAATATTTGGTACTCCATAACCATGATACTTGACATGAGTATCTTAATTCAACTTTTTGCATAAAAATTGATTTTTGCAAAAAAAAAAATTGAAGTAAAAATCAAATGGGACTCACTATTAATTTTTGATTGGGTGATATTCTATGGTATTGTGTAAGAATGAGTATCATACACATGATACTTGAACTTACTTTTCTTCATGGGTTCTTTCAAAAACCTTACTTTTTCTTACATTTCCTTTTTTCTTAATTGCTATGGTACTTGTAGTATCACCACTAAAGATGCTCTAAAAGCAGTAGGAAGGGATCGACGCTGGCTGGTTAGAGCAAGATCTGATTTCTTAGATAGATAGAGACCAGGATCAATCAATTATGATGGGCCTTGCCCCTTTGGTTTCTGTAAAAAGCATTTGGATTTTAATTCACTGGGGACTGGTCACAATATATCATTCTGTACACAAGTATGCATCCAGAAACTTACTTACAGTTTCCACTTTCCACCCAGCAACCATCTATGCATTTTCAATGAAATTGAGAGTCCTAGACAAGTTTGAGAAAACATCAAGTATATCTCTGCACAGAGAAACAGAATTTGAGTTACTATCTTTTTCTTGTCCACTTAGCATGCAGGTTCAGCAGAGCAAAACATCAACAACTCTATGGCTTATTAAACATAATCATGGAAGCAACACAATTTCTCTTGGGCAGGCAAGATGAATGATAATATTGATATGACTCTAGAAGAAGAATTCAGATTAAGGGTCTTAAGTTTATTTCAGTCAGCATTTTGGTATTTGCCAATTATTTCAGCAATTACTGTTTAGGGTTAGTTACCTAGAAAACTAGTAGAAGAGTCCGCCTTAATTTGTAGTGCATTAGTAGTTAATGGGGTTGTGGGGAGTCCAGATTCTCTACAACACTTGCTGCCTGCACCCTACCGCTCCTGCCTCCTACGATGCACCACGAAATTATTTCGGGTATAATTCTACTTTTTAAAAAATTTAAAATATATATTTACATTCCACAAACTTATATTTATAGGTTTATAGACTTTTTTTGGAAAAAATCATGTTTTACAAAAACATAACATTTATTTTCTAATATTATTGATCTTTTAATTTTATAAATTTTTAATAATAAAAGTTTTTTTTTTTTGAACCGGAAAGAATTTGGCCGATGGCAGAGCCAACTAGCCGAGTGATAATAAAAGTTTATAAAAATATAAATATAAATACGTGGAATGTAAATATATATTTTTAAAAGTAAAATTATAGCCGAAATGATTCCGTGGTGCACCGGGGTTGTAGAGGATCCGGACTCGGTTGTGGGTTAAGGTTGGCAGGGGGGTCCGGCCCCGGAAATATGTATACTTAAAAAAAAAAAGACAAAACGACGTCGTTTTGCGTTTAGCCCTAATTTCTTCCTTCTCAAGCAGAGCAGACGAGCAGTCCCGATCAGCGGCGCGCCTTCTTCTTCTCCAGTTCTCCCGTGAACGAGCAGAACCAGGACGGAGAGCCTCGCCGTCGCCGACCGGAACCGCAGAGCTCCATATCCTGTTTGTCCGTTGAGCAGAGGCAGAGGCGGAGGCGGAGTCCTCCTTCTTCTCTGATTGAATTGCCGACCACAATCTCCCAGGGCTGCAAGCCTGCAAGGCCGAGGTAACTTCTCTCACTCTTCCTCCAATTTTCACTGTGTTGTCAATTTCCCAACATAGATTTAAATATAGGTATTTTGATTGAATCCCCATAGCTTAAATATAGGTATTTTGATTGAATCCCCATAGCTTAATTGTGCTTAAGTGATCAGAGGCGATTTATGACCAAAAATAACGGTTTCAACTTTTTGATTTAAAGCTTTTGTTAGAGATGATGTGTAATCTGATTTTTGAATTGACAAGGGCAAGTTATTGAAATAAAATTATTGAGATTATTGCTTGAGAATTGAGATTATTGCTTGAGGCGATTGGTTTCAACTGTCAATTTACAGAATGATGTTGAATTCTGATTGGAGAATGATATTGAAATTGGTTAGCATTTTGTTTGAATATGAACATGAATAATTTCAACATTTTCAGGGCATGAAAACTCGGAAAATGGATTTACCTCGAGTTGAACTATTTAGTAGAATAGGCATCTAATTAGAAATGATGAACTCTCTTTGTAGTAGATTTTATGTTGTATGGATATGACAACCGGAGTAAGTATGCCAAAAAAAATTGTCACATTGTTTTATTATAAGAAAATTACCAAATTATTTATAGGATATGTGATGAACTGAAGATCATGTTACGAAAGCAACTATAGAACACTTGAGTCATGTTGCATTTGTTTTAAAATGAGCCCTCGAAATGCCTATGGTGTTTACAAGGAAGTGAAATGAGCCTTTGCGTAGTATTTTTCCATTATGGAAAATAAACTTCCCATTCAGGTTTTATATATTGTTCATGTCATAGGGAATGGTCACAGTGTTCTGTTTGGATTGATTTTCCCCTTTCAATTAGTATTCATTTACTCGTGTTTTGTGTTTGCTAATCTACGCATTGAGGGCCTATGGATGCACTAATAGAAGGATTATTTTGCTTATCTCTGAATGATTTAACTCATATTGGTTTGGGGGGAATATTTTTAATTGTTGTAGGTCTCTTAAGGTTGTGTTTTAAAATGATGTTCTTTGGAAATTTCCTTTTGTTAAAAGTAAATATAATTTTCCATTACTCAAGGCTGCATCTTTTGTTTCAGTTTCAGAAGTGCCATTTGGGAAAGCTTCTCTCCAAATGGAAGCCGATATGAAGACAACCGGTGCAGATTCCACTGCCTCCGTCATCAACGGAGATGGTGTACCAGTGGAACAATGCCAACTTATGATCCAGAAAGCCATGAGAAGTAAATCTTCCAAGTTCTAACTGTTTTCAATCTAGGGTTTATAAATTCTTAGTTTGTTTTTTCCACCTGATATTTCAGCCCCCATGGTCAAATTCCTGAGGGAGCATTTGGGGAAAGCAGGGTGTGATATCGGAGACAACTTCATCAAAGCGGTCAATTGTGATACGCAGATGAGTGGTGGTTACGTTCGTGGCGATGGGGTATACTTCCCTCTCAATCGATTTAGTTGTTTTCCTCCTAATCTTTTTATTTCAATTTGCTTGTATTTTGATTGATTTGTGCTGGGTTATGTTCTCTAAATGCTCTTCGGTAGATCATCTGGTTATGTATTAATTCAAAAATAGTTCCCAGCTTGCCATGATTGCAATCATCTCGTTGGGTTATGGTTAGAACATTATAATGAAAAAAGACCCGAGTTGTTCTTTGGTTCATGTTCATGGAGTGAGATGAGCAAGCCTTCTAGCTTGAATTCATGTCTAGCCTTTCATGCGTGCTTATGGTTAACATTGAAATGCAGAAAAGATGTGGTATGTTTACTGCTCAATTAATGACGTGAGTTGATAATCTTTGGCTAATTTTGCATTACTAGCTCTCATTAATGTTCTTCTTTTCAGATAATAGTGTGTAGCAATCACTTGAATCTTCAAGATGATGTCAACCAGGTGGTTATTCATGAGCTAATTCATGCGTATGATGATTGTCGAGCTGCAAACTTGGATTGGACTAATTGTGCACATCATGCTTGTAGTGAGGTGTGTGCACGGTTGAGAACTTGACCCTTATCTAGCTATGATATTTGTAGCTTATTTATCCTAGTAATATGCAATAATCTCTCTCTCCGTGGATTGGATAATGGTGTAGATTCGAGCTGGCCATTTGAGTGGTGATTGTCATTACAAACGCGAGTTGTTGCGTGGTTATATGAAGATGAGAGGTCATGAACAAGTGAGTTACTTAACCTCTTAGAATAATTATGGTCCTTGTGCATCTTGTTTTTATGTTTTTTTTTTCACTTCATAGATATCTCTACTGATGCATGAATGACCTAAGCAAATATAAGTTTCCTGGTGACTTCTTTCTGCATCTAAGCAAATGACATTTCGTATTCCTTTTTTCTCTATTTTATCCATATTTTTCATAGTCTCCTGCCAGAAATAGTTTGTTCGTTGTGTCAAATTCGGATTTGGAATGTTGTTTATACCAAAAGGTGCATAATTTCCTTTTTCTTATTAACTTTTCGGGGGCAAGGACTGAAGTTTGAGTGAAATATCATTTGTATTCTTCTTCGCTGAAGAGTGTGTCAATGCCCAACAATATATTGTGAGTGTGATCATAGTCGTGTTAATAAACTTACAACAAGGCATTTCATGAAATTCGTTGGCATGGTCATGATAATGATGGCAACGCAGTAAGGTGTCAAAGTGTAATCCTCACTGTGGAGTTTCCCTTGTTGATGCATTTCTTATTGCTGGATTTTTTTTTGCGCATTTCCTTGTAAATTAAAATCATTGAAATCGATACTAATGGAAGTCAGACACCAAATCTACTGTCCTTAATATCCATAATGTAGCCCTTAGTTCCTTTCATCAAAGAGTTATTTTCCTAGTAAGTATGAGTTCGAGCCTACACTTTGTACATTGTAGAAAAGGAACGAAAGTGTATTTGCATATGACTTTACATGCTATATATTGATTTCATGTTGATAGGAATGCGTGAAAAGAAGAGTGATGAAATCCTTGAGTTCAAATCCTTACTGCTCTGAAGCGGCTGCAAAGGACGCCATGGAAGCTGTTTGGGACACTTGCTACAATGACACAAAGCCATTCGACAGAGCTCCTTGAAACATGCATAGTGTTTACCGATGTGTCTGCATCTAGATCAATAGGAAGATTGAAGGCCATTGCTTGTTGGTAAGTGCATTGGTTTTACACCTATTTTTTCAGTTGAATTCAGAGGCGTGATGTCCATTTTCAATTGAGGTGATTTGATTATATGAAAATTTTCGCCTTTGAATGGTGAGCCATTCAAGGTTTCGAGTATACAATAGGCATGTACTATGGCAAGTCTCTAGCCATCATACTAACTTGAACAGCTTCATACACAAGTGATTTTGAATTTGATAGCACCTGGATAATGTGTGTTGTTTATGTCTTTATTTATTGATTTAATTTGGTATTATTTGGTGCAATATCCCCTTAAAACAGCGAAACAAAAGACATAAGAGTGCAACATCGTAGCTATAAGTACCACAATCAGGCATCATTCGATTACAGACGACTGGCCAGGCTACTTCCTGACAAGCAGCTTCGCCGAATCCAGCCAAACATTATAACTTCAATCAGAGAAGAGAACAAAGTGGACCTAAAGTGGCCAGAGGGTTATCTGTATACAAATACAGTGCATCAATTCATCAACAGGTTTACTGGCTGGTTCATCTTATTCACATCCTAAATCGGAATTTCAATGAATCCATATGGAAACCTATGCTGAATACAGGTCAATTACTCAATTGTTCGTTGAATCTGCTAATCGAGTAGAGCAGGAAAACAAGAGATGAGTCACCTGTGTAGACCACAAGATACAGCAGGGAGAGCAATGTATTGAATGTTCTCTTCGGCGAGATGCAAGATGTTGCTGAAATCCATAGGCACATCAACAGGCATTCTCAATTATTTTTCAAAATATACGAGCCTCGGATTCGAAAGGTTCACGCCTTTCACCCAATGCCTTGCGCCTAGGGAACAAAACCCTTGTTGCCTTTTGACACTTTGCACCTTTTTCTTCATTGCTCCGGTCATCCTCCTGCACGAGGGGTTCAAGGACTTGGCGATTTCTATGCGATTACCAAGCCATGAACACAGATGTTGCCGTGTTCGATGATGTCTTTGGTGATCATGATGCACGGGTAATTATGGGAGAAACATCAATGATAGCTGCTGAACACCAAAACCGTGGTGTAGTTCCTTGAAAAAACTAACCAAACACAAACAGCCTTACCAAATTTTAATCAAACCACATTTTAAATGATCCGTGGTGTAGTCCCTTTCCTTTTTAAAGTTCACAACACTCGCAGTCCACAGTGAAACATATAAGAGGCTTCAAACTGCCATGACAATCGCTTTTCAACTTTAGAGTTCATATCATCCAACTCCACTTTTTAACTTAAAGATCAGCTTGAGAGAGGCTTCTACAGAAGAACGCAGTATGACGTACAAACCATCATTCTGCCGCTAGCTAGGCTAGTTCCCCACGAGCTGCTTCGCCTTCTCCAGCCAAACATCATAAATTTCATCCGAGAAGAGAACAAAGTGTACCTAAACATGATATCACTTGAAACCATCAGACTTTGATAAGATGCAAGGATAGCCCTTATCACTCCTCATTGTAAAACTTTGCCAGATCCCAGATATCGTTTTGGGGGTGAATTCCAGAGCATTTGTAGCAGAAGTTTAAGTAGACAAACGTGGTAAGTCTAATTAAAAAGAATTATTCTGATTCAAGATGCAAAGCTAAGCAAATAGTTCAAAACAAAGTTCCAGTGTTGGGGCTGATCTTATACCTCCTTTAAGCCACCACCAAACTCCTTAATGGTTGATATAGCAACTGTTGCAGCTTCATCAAAAGGGTATCTGCATAAATTATACAGTACAAGTATGTAATTAACCACAGCCTTCACTACTAAACTATTAAAGAATCGAAAAATCCAACAAAAAAAGCAGCAGCAGGAGATCTATCTTTCTACAAGCAGCTCTACTATTGCAAACAGCCCAGTTATAACTTTGAGGTTATCAACAGGGAAACGTCTATTTTGTTTATAAAAATCCACAGAACTGTTAGAAGCCGTACAAGCTTAGTAATCCAGTATCCTGAAACACAGGCTCAGTTTAATTTTGACCCTTGACCTAAGATCAGTGCACTCAACAAACTGAAAATACACCAAGACTGGGCAATATGGGCCAGCATCCACAAAAGTACAACATGAAGGCACCATGGATAGAAAACTAGAAAAGTACACATAAAACAGGAAAATACGAGCAATCACCTGAATACACCACAAGATATAGCAGGGAAAGCAATGTACTGAATGTTGTTCTCATTGGCAACACGCAAGCTGTTCCTGAAACCCATTGTATTGAGGAACACCATCAGGCATACTTCACTTTTAATGATTGAAATAACATGAGAACCAAGAAAATTTACCGGTAGGCACTTTTCAAAGAGGCTTCAGGGTTGCTATCCACATCATATATTGGCCCAACAGTGTGAATAACATATGCTGCAGGCAACTTGAAACCACTGCATAGTTGCAGAGAGGCTATAAACATCACGCTTCAAATAAGGCAATAGGTGACCATCTTGAATTACAGTAATTCCTACTCGGGGCTTGTTCTTTATAGCTCATGCCTACTTTCATTAGAAGATCTTACAAAAGTGAGAAATTCTGAGGTCTCAAGAACAAAATGGGCCTTTTCTTTGACGCACAAAAACGGCACTTTAAAAACTTAAATTTTTAATAAGAAAACTGTCCTTCACTATTTTATTATTTCTTGAATATTAAAAAGTCACAAAACCATTTTTTTTAAACGATGACAATAGATAATTACTCTAAAATAAGATTTACAAGTTACCATGAGGGGCTCTTTGAAGCAACCAATATGTATATTTTACTAACATGTTTCTATTTGTTGTGGGTAACATAGGATGTCTGACTTGTATGATTCGAGAGGAAATGAAAACAAGTTGATCTCATAAGGTCTTGAACTAACATTTAATAACAGAAGGTATTCTTCTCTTTTTTTTTAAGCAATACAAGGTATTCTTTCTTGTAAAGCTATTTTGAAATATAACCATCTTGATGACAAATATCAACAATTAAAAACTAAACGTACGGAGTGATTCTTGCTTCTCCAGTGGGACAGCGAACTCCTGGTCGGACTTCAGGGACTTTGTAGCAAGCTTCTTTGAGTTCTCGACCAGCAGCCCCATGTATGGCTGGGTATAATCAAACACTCACATTCAGAACAACACCACAGTACCATCTTTGGTGTGTACCTGATTTAATTATACTAAAAAATGCACAGTTACCTCCATCTGCACCGCCGCCTCCTAACATTCTCTCATTTGCAGGATTTACCTACAAAAGATTACAAAAACGTATCTAACTATATGCTCTAATAACATAAAGTAAACTAACAAGAATATATATATTTCATAAGTAGGTGAGTAATTCACAGATTTCATCTCAAACTTGCACTAGATATGATATAATTCACCATCTGTTAATCGTTCATCTGGATTCAACTCATTCTGAAATTGTTACTCAAAACTGATCTAGATGCAAGCCAACCTCTATCAACTTTGGGACAAATCAGGTCAGACAGCGTCACATGCAAATTTGCAATTGCAAAGACTGTATCTCATTAGATCCTCAAAGCCGAAAAAAATCAAGCACCGTCCTTTTCAAAAGTCCAATTAAAACTATACAGAAAATATTTTTTGACGAATAATCATTCCCTACTCACACAAACTGATGCAAATTCAATCATCATCCCCTTCCAATTCCCCATAAAATGCAAAAAAGCAAGACAGTCAAGCAGCTGAATTCCTTCCAATGAATCCAAAACCTAAAATTAGAGCAACGAAAGGTGAGGTGACTAACAATGGCATCGGAAACCCCATCGACGGACCACTGAGTGATGTCTCCCTTCTGAATCTTGAGCGAGCTCGAATCCGACAACGGAAACTCAGCCAGGAGTTTCCCGGCGCCGCTCCCCTGCCCAGCCCTAGCCGACATGCTGGAAACCCTAATTTCTCTCCCCGCGAAGCCTGAGAAGGAGGAGGAACGGCTCGTCCGATCGAAGGCGACGGAGATGAGCTCCGGTGGAGTTGGCGATGGAGGTTGGGAGAGGGGAGTGAAACGGTGAGTGTGGAGAGAGATGGAGGTCGGTGTGAGTGCGAGAGGCGGAGATGAGCGGCGGAGAAAGCCGCGGAGAGACTGGTACGGGTACGGTAAACTCGCTTTGCACACAACGGCTCTAATAACCATAATTGCAGCGAGCTAACCGGTTTTGTTGCCCCCAAATAATTAAATCACCGGTTCAGACATTCTTTTTCTACGGCTATATTTAAACCGGTAAACACAAAAATTAGTACTATCTTCGTTAATTAAAATATGTCGTATTAAGAATTAAATCTTATTATTCCACTTTACGAAATTGCTCTTGTAATCATTCGATGGTTGGTTGTTACTTGTAGTTTTTGATAAAGTAAAAAACTAGAGTAATAATTAGGGGTTTAAATATATTTTTGTTTGTTTTGTTAATAATTGTGTAGATTTTTAAAATCACAAATTTTAATTGACAGAGGGAGTACGATTTTTATTTGGGATTAGCCATAAGAACTATAAATAGTAAATTTGTTGAGTTTGAATCTCTACTAAATCTTACTACTTCTGTCTCAAAATATAGATTGTTTGACTTTTTGACATGTTTTTTAAGCAGCTAAAAACAATATAAAATATTACTTTTAAAAATTAATATTTTATACCCTATCCAATCTAAAATGTAATTTTTTTTATTATTTAGCACGCATTTTAAGGAGGTAAGAGTATAAAATATTAACTTTTTATTACTTTTTTAAAATAAATTTAATATTTGTTACTAATAAGTATTATAAGTATGATTTTTAGCTCTTTAAAATACATGTTGAAAAGTCAAACATCTTATATTTTTGATCGAAGAGAGTATACATTTTAACTCCTTAAAAAAGGGTCATGAATTTTTTCTCTCTTCCCTTTATTAAAGGAAAATAATTTTTTCATTTCCTAATTAGTAAAGGTTTCCTAATTTATTATCCCCAACATTTAATTTTCCATTTTCCCTAACCTGTATTCCTCTGGAGTTCATGAATTTGAAGGAGTTATCAAAACTTAAAATTTAGGGTAAACCACCCCTTAAATTCAATATTGCAGAAAACCACCCTTTATATAATTTTTGTTTATCAAAAACCACCTCGTCTCTATTTGCTGTTTGAGTTTCGTTAAATGTATTTGAAAAAGCCAAAATTACTCATGTCCATATCATTTTCTTGTAACCACTCACTCTTCGCATATCTTTCTCTACATATATACAACTCCACACACTTTGTTAATTGAAATTATTCAACAACTCTTACGGTCCTATACTAAGCCCCTTTTAATTCATGCCTAAATCTCTCCACAACTCTTATGCAAGATCCCCTTCAAACATCGCATCTCCATATAATAAGGGTATTTCGGTAATTTATCATTTTTTTTCCTCTAAAACTTAACGAAATCAGAGATAGGGTGGTTTTTAGCAAACAAAAGTTATATAAATGGTGGTTTTATGTAATATTGAATTTAAGAGGTGGTTTTGTGCAATATGCCCTATTTAAAGGGTGGTTTTATGCGGTTTACCCTAAAATTTATTTTCCTACTTTCAATTGATTGACTTTATAAACTTTCTCTGATCGATCAATTTGAAGGAGTTATCGAAAATCTTTCAAAGAAAATTGAAATAAAAATGATGGTATAGCCTAATAAGAAGTACCTACTTTCAATTGCTAAGGAAATGCAAAAGTGTATTGATTAGACGGAAGATGAAGAAATTAATCTCTATTAATTTGTTTTTAAGCATATCAATTCATCAAGTAATAAGCTGACAAAGATCTTATAATGAATAAACGATTTAACATAAGAAAAAGGAGCATTTTTCGAACAAAACCTCGTGTTTAGACACATTCCAAATCAACTCCTTATTACCACAACTAAGCAATTAAATAAGATATCGAATCAGTAGTCGTCGTCAGAGCTTTGATCACTGTCATGTTCATAGATGTGATATTCTTCGTCGCTCTCAGGGTTGTGTTGTAAGCTGTTACCATCTGCAGCAGTCAATGGAAAACTGCCGAACAGCTCCTGCAAATAGTTTTTCGACATGTTCTCGCCATCCAGGTCTAGAAAATGTCAAGGAGGTAGCAGTGTAAAGACCAAGCATATCAAGCAGTCATCTTCATTAACGGATCGCCTACAGCTAAGAACTACCAAATCCAAACAGATTAAGGAGGTAGCGGTAACCATTCCGGAATGGTTCAGCCGGAAAGGACTTACGGGTAGTACCCAAAGGTCCTGGTTCGAACTCCGGATGGGCGCTTTCTATTTACCAAAATCAAGATACAAGCACCCAGCTGAGACTACCCAATCCAATTAATAGGTCTAAAGTCTGTAATATAAAAATTTGCTAATAGCACTTGTGTAACCAAAAAGGAGGATGAATTCAACAAGTTGAAGGATACATGTATCCGGCTGCAGAGAAAAATCGGGATCTTCTGCATCCTAGATCACAGCATAATTAAGAAATGTTAGTAAGAATTAGCGAAGACAGACCTCAGAAAAGGAAAAGATAGCAGCTAGTTTCCTCACCAAATGCGTAGGATAATAAGCATACAAGTCTTCTTCAGCATCATCATCCTCAATTTCATTTTCCTCTTCCTCATCTTCATTTTCTGCTTCTCTATCTTCGTCTACAACTGCTTCTGCATTGATAATTCATTCAACATGTCAGGAAAAAAATGTATAGTTCCATTTGCCTTTACAACGTTCTCTCCCCCTCTGCTGTACATCCTAACACAAATAAATATATACTCCGTATTTAACACAAGCATAGATATATTTTAATGTCACGATGTCGATGACTATTTAAACCTTAAATTCCCATCAAGTATATACCACAAGATCAGTCATTGTATGTGAATTTATCTAACAAAATATCCAGAGGATAAGCAATTAGTTTTACAAAGCAATATAACCATACTGGGTATTTTGAAGATTGTCAATTCTTCATAAAAGATTATAGAAGGGTTAGAATCTACAACTCTAACCTTTGTGTGTTTGTGATACTTCATCAGTAGGCTTGGTATTGGGCGGTGGAAAGCGCATCCTTTTTGCCTTTTCAAATCTGTCAGAAATGGATTTCAGCAGCTCCTCAGCTCCAGCTAAAGGACGTATTGACAGGAACCTTAATGCAATACGCAGTCTTAAAGTATGGAGACTGTGTGAAGTGAACCATCCTGTTACAGCCTACAAAAACAAATAATGTTAAAGAACACGAACATTCATATAGTCATTGGATAGAACAGACAGCCAACATAAAACAACATGTTATAGTGCAGAAAGCAGGAAGGTGAAGCAGCATATCCGATATCTATTGGACAGAACAGCTGTACGTTGCAAATATATTCACATAGCCAGAAAAAAAGATAAGAGGGCATTCTTTTTAGATAAAAACGAGGAAAGGGGTATGAAAATGTCAAAAAAGAATATAATACTACATATACTTACTGTACAAACTGTTTGTTTGGGAGGTTTCCTGATCTCTTCCTGAATAAAATCATCAGCAAGTTCACAAAGCTGCAAATAGATTTGATATTTGGAGGGGAAAACTCTAAATGAACATAAGTCCTCCCACTTGTGTTTTGTTCTGAAGAATGCAATGGAAAAAACAAACAGAAAAAGTTAAACTTCTCACACGATTGATGTAAAGTAACAAGTGATATTGCATCTCTATGGATCAGTAGATGATATTACTTTATTTTCTTGGCAGAAAGATGATATTACTTTATGATTCTAACAAGTTGAACACTCAGATGTGACATACCCGCTTGATGCATCACAGTGGGTTCTCAAATCAGGTGGAATTCGAAAATCAATCCTTTGATATCTGTTCAAATGAGCAAAGCGCAGCAAATAAGTGTTACTATATGACTAGATAATATTTCAATAAAAGAAAGTGTTGAAATACAAATCCAACAAAATCATTTCCCATAAAAAATAATTACATCAGAGAGGAAGGTCAATGTAAAAAGTTAGAATACAAATCGTCGTATGATGAATTCAGATAATTTTGTACATATAGTTCCGTTTGTTAGCATCATAGGGCCAAATACCTACCACACAGAAGAGCCATTTTGTCAGAATGTGGACAATTTCACTGTAAATGATAGTAAGGCAACTAAACAACAAATCAAAAAGAACCACCACAAACAGTGTAACCCCAATACAGCAAGTAGACACAAGGAAGCACAGATCTTTAGCCAAAGCAATAATGTAAAATTGATTATTGTGCAACAGGGAATTCTCAACTAGTCAAAAGCACAATTTGTGCCAGCATATAGAAATTGCATGTCTACAAGTCTGTACAGAACAATAACTTTGATTGTAAGGAGTGGGATATTGGGATACATGTCCGCAAAATTCAAGATATAGAAGACAAACTTATCCATAAACTCCTGAAATGAAATTAGCATAGGTACTTACATCCGAGATTCAGGATCTTTGCGGGGATCATATCCTTTCCTGATCCAAAATCTATGAAATGGCCCACTCCCAAAGTAGTATGCAACTCTGAAAAGAAGTCTGTAGGATAAACAAATACAGAAGCCATATCAATCATTTGATCACCATGCAAGTCTAAGATATCATATAATCAAAGAGGATATTTAGTACTACAAACAATATCCTAGAGACAGCACCTCTTCAGCAGATTCTCTCCAAACTTGAAACCCAAATCTTTCAGACGTTCAATGACAGAAGCTTTTGTCCATACAGGACGCTCATCAAACAACTTCGATAAAGCCACCTGGGGTCCCCAGTGATTAGAGGTTTGAGGTATGTGGATCTCCCAATTAACCTTTCTAGGTATCTGTTTGACTGTTAAGTGCCACACACAAAAGGAAAACAGAAGATTGCCGACAATTTTTTTTTTGTACGCAGATACTTGTTCTCAATATTGATAGAATCACAGTATTGCAGGGGATCTTTATTCAAGTTAACATTTCACACTAGTATATAAGTGGTTCTGGTTATGTTAAGATACACATCTCTCAATGGTGAGAGGAGGATCTTGTGTGATGCATAAGTCATCAGGATATCTTTGATGTTAAAATCTATGGCAAGACATGGTTCAATCTCCATCTGCATCAAGTACAATACAAATATCATTAAAACTCAAAATCAATCAAAGCCTAAAATCAAAGAGAGACAAAGAGAGGCTTTGCAATTAGACAGAACAATGAATTTTGGAACTATTCAGAGAAGGCTTAGAAGCAAGCTGAGATACAGGCCAAAAGGCACGCAGAGTAACAGAAGTAAATAAAAAGATAGGGAGGTCAGCACTGAAATTCTATTCAGAAGTAAATTAGCATAAAATAGTCCCTCCACCCCTGAACCACCAAGGAATTAGATAAAAAGAGACAAAGGCAAGAGGAGCAACAGAGACCAACACAACAACAATCCGTACTAAATTAGTATAGATCGAATCTCGGATCATGTAACATGAGTACTACTAATACTAATAAAATACCAAGAAATAAACAATACACTCATAGTTGAAGATACTAAAGCTTTTAAAATGTACGTTCTGACTTATAGAAAAGGGTTTCTATCTGATGGGTCGCAGTAAATTGCAAATCTGTGATCGAGATCCCAGAGTTATATTTATTTTCTTCAGAAAAAAGGAAGAGGGACAAAATGTATTACCTCCCAGTGGTGTTGCACAATGGCCTCAAGTTTCTTTTTAGAACTCAGAGTAACCGATGGCCTTAACCTGGAAAACCATTTAGTACCATAAAATTGACTTGAATTAGAAAATTCACGTGCATAACTTATAGTATTACTTTACCAAGAAGTAAGAAGCTTCCAGAAGGAAAGCTGTAAGGCAAAGGTATAATAAAAAAAAAAAAGCAACAAACTGCCAATATGTAAGATAAAGAAGCATACATATATAGTGAATATGAAAAGACCGAAAATACCAGGCCCTTCAACTTGAAGATGTTACATGGGAATTCAAATTCTAGTCATGTGAGAATCTAGTAAAGGTGCATATAAAATAAAACATTATTGCATTCACATCCTTTTTCAAAAACATAAAATACTGAAACATACATCAGAAATGTTGTTTTATCTAAGCCCATCTCAGCTGGATCTCAAGAGACAATATTTTCCAAAAGATGGAAACATTTTAGATGATCATAAAACAAAACCAATAAAATGATTTATCATAATCAACAGCCTTAATTCTTCCAATCTTCATAAAATTTACAATTTATATTCATTAATTATATGATATATCTATGGTATTGAAAATAAGACCGTGAAGAAGGCCATGCAAGGTCAAACACTTTACAAAACGTGAGAAATGTTTTACAGGGAAGTAAGGCACACTTCTAACGCCAAACGGAGTTCAAACTCTGAACAGAAAAAAGAGTTCCTTACAAACACTAAAAAGAGAATACCAGACAGGACAAACAAGATCCAAAATTTTAGGAATACGGAAACAAAGTAAGAAACCATTAGAAGCCCCCGAATCGAAATTTATTTCTATGATACCAACTGACTGTCAGCTCTAACACTTGGTATATGATTCATATCCTGGATGTTTATCTTCCTTACAACAATATTCTTTATATGTGGAATTCGTGTTCAAGAAACAGTAATGATAGATCAAATAAGTCTTACACCAAAGTCTCTGGAACATCCTTTGGCGAGAACAATGGGGGGGCTAGAATCATCAGGTTCTCATCCACATCAACAGGGGTTTCTATGAAAGATATAGCAGAATAATCAAATTAAGTATGCTAAATGATTCACCATAAGTTGCAGGATATATTTCAGATTAAAAAAATAAATAAATTACCATTAAATGTTTCAATGTCGGTCCATGTTCTCTTTCTCTTACATGCAAGATCAGCATGTACTGCAAGAACATGCTGATAGTCTGCCATCCCTGTAACAAAATAAATTTCTTTTGATACAACTGGCATTTTCTTTAACAGCAAACAGTAATTTCACTCATGAACAGAGCCAGATAATATCAAAAACAAATTAAAATTAAATCCACCCATTAAATTCTCAAAGCAAACACAAATGTAAAAATAAAAATAGGCTGTATGTCCAGACAAATTGGGGGGGGGGGGGATGGGATTGAGGAATGCTATGCAAGGTAAGTGGGTATGCTTTGGCATTTATTTAGTATACATAACAACACCCTGTTATAATAAATAAATAAATAATCAGTATCCAAATTAGCATGAACCACATTGGCAGTCGGTAAAAATTTCATAACCCCCCCCCCCCCCCCCCCAACCAAAAAAAAGAAGCTCCTAGCAATAAGAAAATAATAAGAATGAAAAGTTAACAGAATAAAAACCAGACATGATCTACTGAGAACCCTAAAATATTTATGAACACAATTCTAACCGTTAAAGTGATACGCTTCTTCGACTTGAGCAACAATATCAGCAGAAATATGGCTGGATACGTTGCCTGGATCTTGATTTCCAACAAGTTTAGTACACCCACTTGCACTATCAACCTTTTCTAGCTCAATTCCGACATACTCAGGATGGATGTCGTTGACTCCAGAATCAGGACAGTTGGTTGGATTTATAGAATCACCATTGAGGCAATTGCTATGACTCTTTCTGGAAATTTTCAACAGGAAATTGTTGCAGTGATAAAGCTGTCCAGATGCAGGATGAGAGTATGGATCCTCAGGGCGAAAATAAAGCTCCAATTTGTTTGACTTTGATGTTCGAACCTATATGTTCATCCCCGGAAGATGAGTCATCATTTATTATATCAATTAAAATTTGGGGGGGGGGGGGGGGGTGATGAAATCCAAAGTACACAAAAGTATTTTTTTTGCAGTCATGGATCTTTTCGCAAAATAAAAACCATTTACCTAGAGTAATGTAGTCAAAGTTAGCAGCTGGTGAGAAAGAATAAAAAGCCTTTTTATGCTTTTCTTGAACCACATGCAGCTAAAAGTTAGCCATTTCATGAACCACACGAACATAGAAAAAATAGGCTTTCAAGTTTCAAAGATGAAAATGTGACAAAAGATCGATAGTTCGCAACTCAGAAGCCTTTACTTGCGACAAACAAAAGGGGCTTCTAAATCCCTGAACAACAAACATTTGATGTAAGTGATAAGGGAGCACAAAAGTTTGTCATCACTTAGAGACTTGCCACATTACCTACCAAATGAAAAAGAAAACATTGCATATGTGAGATACCTTCTCAACTTTATCAACACCTCCTAGTGTGTCAACGGCACGTGAGATAGATGAAGGGTACCCAGGATAATGAACAGCAAACACCCTGGCACTAGGCAGGCACCCTGAAATAGTGCCTTCTTCAATGACACCCATGGCAGAACTGTGACAAGAATAACATCACTATCTCAAAATGAAAGAAAGTAAAAAGGCCAATTATATTTCCTTTCTAAGGCATGGAGTCATAAACTCAGTAAATAAAGTGTTGCAAGAAAGAAATCATTTAGATAGTTCCGAAAGTAGCCACTAGCAAGTTCTAAATTCTTGGAATAATATGGTCTATCTGAAAGACCAAATAGAAACACCATAGCAAAAAGAAAAACATACTGAGACCTCAAGTAAAAAGGCCACGAGATGTTAATTAAAGGCATGTAATCGATGATTTAATTGCCTAGAGAAACACCATAGCCGCAATTTTGGAGCTCGCAGAACTCTTTACTCACAGCAAAGGGCGCAAGGCTCGCACCAAAACGAAAAAATCCTAAACACATAAACCTTAGATCCCAATCGAATACCAACTCCTGATATCTGATCCACTCATTTAACCCCGAAATCCAAAATTCAAGAGCCAGCTATGGGGCGAAGGGAGTAGACGTCGGTGGCGAGGATAGAGACCGACATTACAGTCCTGACAAGCGCCGAAATCAAACGCCGTCAAGCTGAACCAAGCTCAA
The DNA here is from genome assembly GCA_963922045.1 of Persicaria maculosa. NCBI lineage: Eukaryota > Viridiplantae > Streptophyta > Magnoliopsida > Caryophyllales > Polygonaceae > Persicaria > Persicaria maculosa. Next base: position 81,061,377 of record OY998253.1, read on the forward strand.
CAGCGAGGGTGTGCACCATATATTAGGCCTATTCCTGCAATGGTGGTTTTGACTTGTGAACCCAGGGAAGGAGAGTATGTCAGTATGTGCACCATAAATTAGGCCGATTACTTACCTATGTTCAAAGATAAGAACGCCTCGTATGCAGTGTGCTTATACCTTCATTCTCACAAGACAGTCATGCAGTGGCGGAGCCATAATGTTTTGAGAAGGAGGCACAAAAGTATCAACAAAAATACAGGAAAAAGACTCATACAAACCAAAAAGTGTTGGATATTACAAAATAGCACCAAATGATACAAGGTTCGCTTGAGATTGATTGGGAATGGTAGAGGACCCAACATTTGGGTCGGATGGATTCTTCATTCGAATAACATATTTATCCATGTTCCAAAACAAATAGAATACAATTGCAGAAAAATAATCCAATATCAATGATTTGAGAGATTTCAATTTAGCACACTGCAAGTCTGCACACCCACAAAAATAATAAAATTGCTCAAAAATAATCCAATAATCTGTGAGGCTTGGCAAAATCCACAAATACAATTCGACTTCGACATCACTCAGCACAGCAGTTCATCCAAATTCCAATTTTATTGCACAAATCAGTGAAATCACAAATGTACAGGGAGGGAGAGTCGAAGGATGCTAACCTGTAAGGCTATGACGGACACGACGACGGAGCTCGGCAGCGATGGTAGGCGGCAACGAACAATCGACGGTGGACGGCGGACGGCGGCGTAAGAGCGATGGACCTGGGCTGCTACTGCTTGGGCAGCAAACACAGTCGAATCGACGGCGCCAGGGTTGCCTGGGCGGGGAGTGGCGCTCGCCGACGACGGGAAAGAGCAGACGGCCGAAGTCCGAACTGTAGGGAGAGCGAGAGCAGACGGAGCAAAGCTTGGGCGACGTTTGGGAATGGAGGCCGCTTTTGTCTTTTGATTTATTAAAACGACGTCGTTTTGATTATTATTTTAATTTATTTTTTTTTAAATTTGATCTTGCGGCAAATCACCTTCTACAATAGAAAATCGCCCTTTAAAATTCATTCATTAAAAAAAATCACCCATCATCACTTTTCATTAAAAAATTAATCAAGTAAATCTTGATTGTGATAAATAAAGAACAGGGAAATCAAATCGGACACCATCGGCTACTACCTGAGATCATTTCAAGCTCAACCACCCCGACATGCTTAATTGATTAAGTAAATAGGAATTACCCTTTTACCCATTGTATATATATAAATATAATTTTAAGATTGTTACAAATAAAATTTTGTTATATTTTTACGTTATCAATATAGCGATTGTAACTTTATTTAAAAGATTTAACTAAATATAATTTTATATCAATCTAAAAAAATCGAAGGAGAGAATAAACATTAAAAACAATGTTTTGACTTAAAATATATAAATATTTACATATAGATATATATAGATATATAGATATAGATTATATATCAATTCAATATATTGAATCTCATCCTTATACTTATTAAATTAGAAGCAGAGTCTTTGTAAAAAAATACACCACGTGTCCTTCCCTGAGCAAACTAAGAAACCCAAATTTGCAGTTTCTCCCCACGTTCTCTCCTTCAACCGCTGAAAAAATTTAACTCTTTCCTTGCCCACGTTCTCTACTTCTCTTCTCTTCCCTTTCAATTATCCTCCTATATCTTATGAGTGCTTTAGAGGATAGATAGCCTATCCAATGGAGCTCTAGATTTTTTTTCCTTTTTTATTTTTTTCTGTTCTTTCGGATCTCTTTGGCCGTCTCTCTCTCACGATCTTTGTGTTTCCCTTTGCAACTCAGGAACGGGATCGAGCAGATCCGGCAAGGTAGAGATCACCGTCGATGTTTTGGTTTCCGATTGAGCATCCAGGACAAGGTACACGGTGAGTTCAATTCCGCACTTGCTTTCGATTGTTTCAATTCTCCATCCCTTAGAGACGCCTTTGTTTGATAGATCGAGGGTTTCGGTTTTGTTTTTGATTCATGTTTTCAGATCAGACGCTTGTGGTGGCCGACTTCTTCCTTCGGTAACTGCGCTAACCCTTCTTCCTCCTCTTCGTCCTTTGCATTTACGAACCAAATCGCACGGGTTGAGGGGTCAGGTGTGGGTGGAGGGGAAATTGGGTGCTGTGGTTGGTGGTTCATTCAGAGATAGTTTTTTATTGCTCAAAAAAGAGAGTTTTTTGCCTATCGATGAGCCCTCACATAGGTTCCCGATCTTCGATATAAGCAATAGAGGTTGATCAAGGTGGAAGATGATTGGCAAGTTCTTACATGGTTGGTCTCATGTTTGGAATGTCAAGTTAGGCATGTTTGGAATTGGAATCATGTTCGTTTTATTTTGCCTGCAAGGTGTTCGATAAAATGCCAAATTTTTGTTATTTAAAGTTATTAGTGTGCCAATTAACAGTTGATGGGATCAATTTTTATGCTTGTGGGAGGAACACAAACCCATGAATCCGATGAGTCTTATCTCGCTTTCCTTTGCTTAGATACTGAATTTTTCCTAGATGTTTAGATACTTAGATGCTGAATTTTTCCTTTCAATTTAAAGTTTGAGACTTTATTCTTGACAATTAGGTTTTGTAATTGAGGTTTCTTTATTTTTGGTTCTTAAGTCGATTATGTTAAAGCAAAAATTTAGTTCAATTTTAGGGTTTTTTGTTTTCTTGGTGATTGTCTATGTTCGTTAGGTTGAGAACTTTTGTTTGAATGGATTAATTGAAGGGGTTGTGGTGTTAATGATCCGCTATCATAAACGAGTTCATTAACCCTACTATGTAGACTGATTTTCTTTTGATTTTGTTCATCTTATTTTATAAGGGATGTCATGAGAGCCTGTTTAGAACGATGGAGACCTTTGTTGATAGATATGCAATCAGTCAATCACCAAGATTTATCATCCTGAATGCATTTTCATTGTAAAATTTTGAGCAGGCACCATTTGAGGAGTTCACATAGCCATTATTTTGATTTTTAGAGCAGAGCTTGCCAATTGCCTACGTAGAAGGAGGTTAGCTTCTGGATTTAGGAAGCTTTATTTCCCCTAACCACTTTGCGAGCATATTTTTAACTTCAAACTTTTCTTCTTTAATAATATTAGAAAAAGGGTGAAGATGTATATTATAGAGGAGTCCTGCATCGTGAATCCGTGATGGATGGCTGGTTCTTTAGAGCAGCTCTAGGTAAAAATTCTAGATTTAATCTTTGTAACTTATCTGGTTTAAACTGAATGAATGTATAATTATACAAGTATTGTCATCTAACATTTCATTTTTATTGCAATTGTTTCTTGATATTTAGTAGTTGTTCACTATGATATATTTGTCACATTTTTTTCCCTTTAAGCATTCTCTATGAGCTACAATTTCTTCAGGCACCATAACACCTCTACAAATTGTTAGCATCAAAACTGGTTGCTGGCACCCAAAAGGCTTCTTTTTCAATACAAGGTTTATGTTATTCAGATCAATCACACAATTCAAAGGATTCTTGATCTAATGGAGATGGTGGGGTGATTCCAGTCTCAAGCAGAGTTAATTGCATCGGTAAACACGGTAAGCTTCCTTGTGCTTTGGAACCCGCTGTTTAGAGTTGATCAGATTTGTACCTCCTATTCTTATAACAACATTCTCAAGTGTTGTGAATGTACTATAGAGAAGCAATTATCTAATCCTTTAGCAAATAGGTCAATCTGCATGGATGTTGAGGTAAAGATTTTAAAACGAATGATTAATGAATCTGGTATAGACTCAAAGATCTCAGTGACTTATCATGTGCTTTGTGTGGAAAATCTGCGTATATGCAAATTCAATTCATTTATATATACTTTTGGTTGATTATTCTTTCTCAATTAGGTTATTTATGCAAATCCAATTCCCATTTCTTTTACTTTCTATGTTGTGTCACTATTTAATTTTTTGTTTTACAACCTGCAATTTGATGGAGAAATCAAATTCAATTTGTTTTCTCCATCAGTTTTGAATATTGAATAAAAATGAAGTTAGTTATATAAACATCTGAAAAGAAATCGTCAAATGGAGGTTAACTTTGGAATATTTGGACTCCATGGTAACACGCAACACCTTAAAACCATCACAAAAATGAATCTATAATTTTACTCCAGCGGGTTTCACAACAACGGTTTGAAATATTTCATGGCCATGAAATGCAGTTTTGAATATTGAATAAAAATGAAGTTAATCCACCCATAATACTTATTAATTTAGAAGCGATGTCTTCAGTAAAAATTGAGCCACATGTCCATCTTTTCACAAAATAAGAAATTACGCTCATAGCTAGATTCCTAAACCATCGATAGAGCTAAAGTTTGGTGTTTGATTGGGTTGAAAAATAGGGTTATTTTGGATTTGAGCCTATAACGTTTTCTCATATTAGTGATTTCTTTACAATGAATCCCGTAGAGTAATCAAGTCGTAGTTCTGATCAGATCTATTAAGGCGGTTTGTGAATTAATGGTGTCCAATTAGTTGCGAATCCGATGGGTATTGTTCTTTTGTGTTGATTTCATCAAATTTTAGGGGTTACTATTTCAGGGGGTTACTAATGCCAAAAATGTGATTATCCTAGACTTCTCCCTGATCTCTTGTGGTTGTTCGGAATATTTAATTACACTGAAATTTATATTAGCTTATATTTTGCATGGAGCCTGAATTGCCAAACTTTATTCAGAGATATATTATATGTAAGGCCTTGATCATACCCCATGAATTTCTCTATTTTGATGTAGGTCTTAAATTTCTAGCAGCCCTGGAGTATAAGTTATTTGTGAGTTCAATAAATCTAACAATTCTGATTTATATTTTAAGGTATTGCTTATATTTTCTCTATTTTGATGCATGACTTGTATTAGAAATCCTAGATGAGGGCAACTTTTGTTTCCCTTTGTCATTTCTAGAAAATATGTCAAAAAAGTAAGTCGGGCAAAGATAATTTTTGGCAACAAGTAAGTTTTTTTGCTCATGTTCTCATTTTACCCATCTTTCGATGTCTACATAATATCACCAATTCACTTATCCTTTTATGGATTTTTGGTATCCAGATAATGATATTGTAGACAAGTCTGAGGTGCAATCTCCATGACCCTCATTGCGATTCCGGTAGAGGTGAGGATACAATTTCATTTCATGATAAGATGAGGTCTCCTTTGGTTGAAATTGTTTTTTTCTATAAATGAAATTTTGGCTTTTAGTATGTATCAGTAATAATGATAAACTTGGCATAATGATATTTTGGAAATGAAGCTATTCGCATGTTCAAAAGAGTTCATGTCCTTCTATTTTATAATTGCTTTTCTTTTGATGCTTGGAAGTGAAGATCATCCGGACATGGTAAGGTATATTGAATGTTTCTTCTATCTTCATCTTTGTTCGCTTGATGAATTCATTCATATATATATATATATATATATATATATATATATATATATATATATATATATATATATATATATATATATATATAGAGGATAGATCATATGTACTCACCTCTTATTGTGTATCATGTGAACAAATCTAGATCCTTGATTGAGGAAAAATAAAAGGCTGAGATTAATTGAAATATATTAATTAATTGTAATTTAATGTTAAAAAAACACTAACCCACACCTATACTAGCGCGTGAAAATCTAATTAACCCTAACACAAAACCCCCCCTTTTGTCGAGCTTCTCAGAGAGAGAGAATTGAAAGAGAACAGGAGCGGGCAATTTCAAATGGCCGGTGCCATCAATCGAATTTCCGACAACCACCAAAGGGTTTTCGGCAACTAGGTGGTGGTGAAGTGGGAGAAGGAGCAGGCGACGACAACGTTTGAAGGAGCGATCGAAGTTGGCGGCGATTTGAAGGAGAGATCGGAGTTGCGGTGATTTGAAGGAGAGATCGGAGTGGGAACCAGAAGGGGACGACGCGGCGAGGATAAGCGGCGATTGCGATGAGGAGAGGCGAAGGCGAGGAGGCGAAGACGCAATTCGGCGATTCGGAGACTGGACAAGCGATTGGGTTGGCGATTCGGCAATCGTGTTGCAGGCGATTTGAAGGCGAAGGCACAGGCGAGGAAGACGAAGAGGCAATCTGTTGCAGACGAAGAGGCAAGCGATTGGATCCATGAATTAATTTCTACTAATGACAAATTTTTTAGTTTATTGTGTGTAGGTTTAGGTAATTAGGTTGGATCTACACTACACAAGAAGTTAATTGTTAACATGATAACATCTTTGTGCATTAGTTCCAGCCCAGGGCTAATTTCCACATGCTATTGAAGCCTTTAACAAGCGATTCCACCTTTGTCGATCATGTGAAGAATCTACAGAGTTCTACTGAAGAGTATGGGTTGAAAGATTTTACAGTTTCGACAAATTATTCATCTTTATAAAGTTATTATTCATATGTATGTATGTATGATATTTTGAGGGGTTGTTTATGTATGGACGGATATATATGGGGATTATTCGTATATATGTCATAAATTATTTGGTTGTATATTAAAGTATATGGGGGGTTTTGTTTATCTATGGATCGACCGATATCTATGGAGATTATTCGTATATATGTAATAAATTATTCGTTTGTATATTCAAGAATATCAATGGTGAAATTTTCATTAGTAAAAATTAGTCATTAAAAATGCATCGATACTATCGAATAATCATGTGATACCATCAAATAATCCTGTGATACCATCGAATAATTTTAGTTATACTACTGTAACACCATCGAATAATCAAGCTATACTATCGAATAATCAAGCGATACCATCGAATAATCAAGCTATACCATCGAATTATGGATACGATACCATCGAATAATTCTGATATACCATCGCACAATTCGTCGATACGATCGAATAATCCAGATATATCATCGAATAATTTAAAGAGAGTGCACTACACACGCCCCCAATCCAGCAAGTGGGCAAAAAAAAGATGTAGGCCCCACTAATTTTTAATTAAAAAAAAACTAAAATTGCCTATTAATCTCATCCATCCATTTAATTCAATCAATGGCCCAGATGTGTTCACATGATATACAATAAGCCATGAATACCCCTTAACCATCCCCTATATATATATATATATATATATATATATATATATATATATATATATATATATATATATATATATATATATATATATATATATATATATCTACTGAGTACATAAGTACATTATCAGCTTCAAACCTATCTCAATCTCTTGACAATAAGAATATTAGACGAGTTTTATGCATGATTTCAAGTTCCAAGTCATTCAAAGTTAGTTTTGTGGATTTTTTCTGATGAATGCTATAAAACTAATTTGAAATGACTAGGAACTCGAAATCGAGCTTGGTTGGCATCATATGATTTATTATGTTTTTCACCACATATATTTAATAAAAAAAAATCAACTTTTGTCAAGACTAGATCATTTTTCACAATGAAAAATTAAAGGTTCATGTTATGATTGTTTCACAGCCATGAAATATTTCATTGTACCCCTATGAAACAACCTGCATTTCAATCAATTAATTTAAGTAATATGTTAGGGGTGTGTTTGTGGTCTGCAACTTTGACCATTGTATGTTGTTTACCACATAAATTTAATAAAAATCATCAGCTTTTGACAAGCTGTTGTCATTTTTCAGGGTGAAAAATTAAAGTTATGTGTCAGGATTTTTTTACAACCATGATATATTTCACTGCACCCATATGAACCAATCTACATTCAAAACAATTAGTTTTAGTAATATGTAACGGGTTTAAGTAATATGATAGGCAACATGTTGAATTTTATGGTGCTCTTAAACTCATTGGTGCATACATGGAAAGGGCTGAAACATGGATGTTTGATCCATGTGGAATGCTGGGTTGGAATTAGTTCGTTGATTGTGGTGCTGACTGTCGAGCTATTGATGGACAATTGATTTTAGTAGGGAATTTTGTCTTTGATGCAGGAGGTCAGGAGCTATAAATAAAAGTTGTTAATGTTGATGTTATGGTTTTGTTGAGAGTTAGGAAGGTTTCAACTAATATTTCATCGGAAATAATATGATGACAATCTTCAATTCTTGGATTCACTTTGTTGGAAAGATGAGGGAAGCAACCTCAGGTCTTCATACTGATTTTATTGCCTAAAATGCTTGACGTTGTCATGAAGATGGTCTAATTTTTTATATATAGTTGCCTAGCTAAGTTGTCATGGGAAGTGCTTTCTATAGTTGTTGTCGTTGATTTTCATTATAAAAAAGAAAGTGACAGGAAGTGATACTTCAAGAGATTAGGGCAAGTTTACAAGAGCAGTTATTGAATAGATGTTGGTATTGGGAAGTATTAATGGATTTTGTTTGTGATATTGGAGCATTTTCATATAAGGTATGATAACTTGGGGCAAAATAGTCAAGGGTTTACCAATTCATCACCGCCAATTGGCTTGTGATATTGGATAATTGTTGCCGATTTTGCTCAAGCTAAATGGCTCTCGTACGGTTGGATGTGATACTACAAGCTTGTACAACTAGGGACATTGTCAGGCTAACTATTTTAGGAGAATGGATAACGACAAAGGCCAGCAAACAATTATGGAAATTGGGTCAACTTGCCTTCTTTCAACAGTTAAGTAAGGGTGAATTGATGAAGCAGGACATGAAGACTTAAGTAAGGGTCAACTTGCCTTCTTCCAACAGTTAAGTAAGGATGGAAGACATTGTCAAACTGATTTTATTTTGAGTTTGTAGTATTTTTTTTAAAAAATTGTAAACAAATCTTTGTAGACAAAACTTTACGAGGGAGGGAGTTTTGTTAGGATATATGTGTATGGATTGGGTTAGAGATAAGTGAGCTAAGATCCATTGTATACGGGGCTAAGCCTATACAAGGCTTATAAGAGCCTCTCGGTTGCACCGATAATGATTATGAATGAATTACAAAACACTCCTATCTTCTTCCTCTCTTCTCTTTGAACTCTCATTCTCTTCCTCCTTATTCTAATTCTTCCATTACCGAGCTCCATAGCTCACCCTCCTATTAGACCTTTGGGTCCTAACAACCACATATATTTAGTAAAAAAAAACATAAGCTTTTATCAAGTTGTGGATGATGGACATTCCATAAAGCTGATTCATCTGCTGATTGATGACTACCCTTTCTTTTTTTTCTTTTTAAGTGACATCCATAATGTAATGATTGATTTGTAAAAAAGTCCAAAGGGCGTTAAGCTCGGCGAGATGGGTTCGAAAGATAGAGAGTTGATGACCTGCGAATTAAGTAGAGGAGTCAACCAAGGATAAACCAAGATCTTGCAAAACAACCATGTTTGTAACATAACATATATATTATTGGTAAGGTTACTAGCTAGCCCGAAAGGCCTAAAAAGGAGGCATTTGGTGTTTGATATGTGTAAATGTATTCTCTATTGGCTATGTGCATGCAATGTTCATTGCTCTTCTCTTTTGACTATTTATGCACAACGGGGGCGTTTTATTTTCCTAAGTAATTTAATATGTAGTGATTTTTTTATTAAAAAAATTAAGATTGCTTACTCAAACCTTAGCTTAGGAGTGTTTGGTTGATGATTATGCTCTCATTTTTATAGTCCTGTAAACGAGGAAAAGTTTAAATGGGAAACTAAAAAGTTCAACGATTATAAATATGACACACAACCCTTTAATTACAAGTGTGCACTGTGTAATGCGTCTTAGACTCTTAGGGCATCAATCAAGAAGAAGTTTCCAATTTGAGAGATGTAACTTCTTTTTTATTTAAATGCAATTGATATCATGATAACAATTTCAATGAAATGAAATATATTCATAGTATGAGGAAGAACTAAAGCGGTAAATTTCTATAAAAATATTCACCCGTACAAGGTACGGGAAAAGTACTAGTTAAACTTATTGGTTTAAACAGAATATCTTAAGGAAATTTTTAAATATAATTGAAATTGAAGGTTATTGATTAAACACCTAAAAATAAGTTGGTTATGAAATTCTAAAAAATAAAGTGGGTTATGATAAAGACTTATATATTAATAGTAGATATAGATGACGCATCCATTCTTATAAATTAATACGTAGTATTAGATATAGATTTAATATAAATAAAGCTGAATAAAGTTTGGTTTATGCATTTTGGTCTTAAAAAATTAAAGAAGTCCAACATTGAACATTGGCCGATAATTGGGCTGACTCTCTATCCTGAGGCCCAATATTAATTTGGGCTTTGAATAATTTGGAATCTGGGCCGCAATTGGCAACTAAATCCAACTACTTGTCCAGATGAACATCTCAACCCTAAGTTTTTTTTCTCTTTCCATATATATACACATTTTTTTCTTATGAAATGATTGCAAGAAGAAAAATGTAACAACAAAATTCAATTCATAAAGCAGCCAAATCATATATAGGAATTGTATTTTAGTAAAATCCACTACAACATCAATTCCAAAAATAAGATAACAATTTTTAAAAAATGACAGTCCCATTCCCCCTAAAACCAGCCAAATGGGACCTCATTTTTACAAAAAGCTCATCACTCCTTGTGAAGATTTCATAACAAGCCCAAAAAAAAATAAAAATAAAAACCTATTTTTATATATATCGATCTATATTTGTAGGTCTTAGCGGGTGCTCCTATATGCACCTCTGCATTTTACCTGCCCGTTACACATCCCAACTTATAAGAATCCAATTGTAACATCTTTTTTAATAATGTTGATGCATTATTATAAGATCAGAATTGACCACCGACGTAAGTCTGGCCGAATTGCCAGCCGGAAGGGGCCACATTGTTGCTGGTGACGGTCCTCCCGTCACTGGCAGTGACGGTGAAGGAGAGGCTCTGGCCATTGAGGTACGAGTTGCTCTGCCAGTTCTGGCCCCAGTTTCTCGACATCGACTGCCACCCTGTCCTTGACCCCTTTATCGAGACCGAGTGCACATCACCTGCACCGGCTACGTTGGTGATGAGCACTAGGTTGAAGTAGGAGTGCCCGTTTACCGTGAACCTGATCCCTCCTTTCCTTGCACAGGGTACTCTGCACGAGGTTATTATTATTAATTACTTATAAATCACTCTGAACATTATTTTTAAATGCAAAAGGACGGGTTTTGAGGGGTACCTGCGGAAGGAGACTGGGACGATACCGGCGCGGTACTGGGCGATCTGGAGGAAGGCGGGCTCGGCGAGGTCGAAGTGCTGGAGGGGAGGGTTGCACCAGCCGCCGTTGTCGTTGGAGAGGGCGAGGTTGGGCGGGCAGAAGTTGGTGGCGGTGACGGTGATGGCGCCGCCAAGGCACCACTTGGGGTCGCCGTTGCACCGCATCTGGAAGCACGCGCCGCAGCTCAGCCCGTTGTTGAACAGCGCCGTGCTCAGCGCCGCCGTGCTCGTCCCGTAACCTTGGCTGTACAGGTTCCCGTATCCGCACGCTCCCCCTGTTTTTTTCATTAAAACCCAGTCAGTGGCAATTTCGTAATTTCCACAACTCTTTATGTCCCTAACGGTAAATTAATCACCCTCCCTTCCTATGTATTGAAATACAAGTTAAAACATACCCATTGTGCCGGAGGCGTCCCCTCCGCCGTAGAAGGTGGCGTGGGCGGTCTCCCAACCGCCGCCGTAGTCACCGAAGGAGCTTCGGACGCACAATGCGACTAGGGCGAGCATGAGGGAGGTGGCGGAGAATGCTTTCGAGGCCATTTCTATCGCGGTCGATATCGAACCTCCTCTTAGCTAGTGAGTTGGAGCTAGCTAGGGAGAGGACTAGAGGAGGTGGTGTTTGTTTAGTTCTGAGGTGTGGCTAATACCAAATGGAGGGAGGGGGACTAGAGCTTATATAATGAAGCTAGTTAGTTGGGGGGTAAAATTGGAAAGATAGAAACATAATTATTTAAAAAAAAAAGGAAATGGATAATTATTTAGTTATTTGGGTGACATATACTTTTAAACAGGAAAAAAAAAAGGAAAAAGGAGAGGTGGGTTTAAGTTAGATAGGATGAAGGAAGGGGTTTGCAAATTGCACATGGAGTTGTCTCTCTAACTATCAACTCTCATGGGGGAAGAGCCAAGTCCAACCGCTAAAACCCTCCAATTGGACCCCACCTGCATGTGCATTTCTTCAACTGTCTGTACCTGTTTCCTTTTTTATTTACTAGTATTAAATAAGAATTTGAAATGGGTTACACCCGAATCTCAAAAGGTCAACGAGTCGACGGACAGAAAACTATTGAAATATACAATAGAAAACAGAAAATATGCAATAAAAAAGTGAAAGCACTTTATAAAAGATGAATTTAGACAAAATTAAATCAAGCAAGTTGGAGATATAGACTACGGACAAAGTCAAACACCATCATAAAACAGTATCGCTGGACAGCGATACATCATAAATCCCTATAAACAGTGAAGATCGATGAACCTCCAGAAGCTCCTTTCCGATCATAGAGTCGCCCAATGCACCCGTTACCTTCTGCTTCATCTTTCTTTTTTCCCTTTTCTTTATAAATATTATTTCCTAATAATAAAAAATTTGTTATTCTATTTTTTTATATAGCAGTTAGTTTATCTGTTATTTTTTAACCTCTCGATAAAAAATTCTCTGATGGATCAAATATTTTTCCTTTTTTATATACTATATAAGAAAACATTAATATTTTGATATATTATTTGTTATTCTATTGCATTTATCTAAATATTCGTCCAATGTGTGTGTATATATAGTAACGGTATTTCTATCCTAAATTGAGAATCATACCCTATCAAAATTAAACGGCCTTGGAAATTTATTTTAAAATTTGACTAATGCATTTTAATTAAGAATATATATTTTTTAAACGGGAATCTTATCCTATGTCCAATAACCGATATAATAATGATACTTAAATGTTAATTTTGTAAATAAAAAATCAAATATTCTTATATTTAAACTTCAATGATCTAATACAATCACCTAACTATTCACCAGGAAAGAATTTATTAGAGATATGGAGAGAGAAAGTGAACAATTTTTTTTTTCATTTACGGCATTAAATTGGTTATAAATATATTTTTAAATAAAAAATAATTAATGTCCCTAAATATTACTCCTTAATATCAACACTCAATATTATCCATTCATTACAACTAAATCCTATATATGGCTACAAAAAGTTCTCATATGTGCATTAAAATATACTATCTAGCTATATAATTAAAAACTATTTTTTCTGCACAGAGATATTAAGAACCTACTCTGAATTGATTACAGTTTACATGGAAAGCAATTTGACATGTACATTGTAGTTGTAGCTAGCTGACTTAGCTTATAATTAAATTGAGTTTCTGAGTAGCTCTTTATGGTTCAATATTTTATGTAAGTATATTATGTGCTTGGAGTAAAAGAAAGGAATATATTTAGAACTTTAAATAAAATAATATACATTTTTTTTTATTGAGCTTATATTCGATCAACCTGCAGAGTATATTGAGCTTGAATCTTTTGCAGCTTGCTGATTTTAAATATAAAAAAATTAAAGTCTATTGATTAGAAGGCATGACACAGTTTAAAAATATAGCGAGAATAAATTAAATCTATATCTATATATATATCTTATATCTATATACATACACTAAAACTTATATATATCCTATGTGGCAGCACGTGTTCGATTTTAGGAAAAAAACTTCCCGTAAAAAATATATTATAATAATATATTATCATAATTTATAGAAAGTTATCATAATCCACAATCTATCTATATATTTTATTTAATTGATAAAAACATAAATCAAAATTATTTCGTAGTCATATATACTTACCGAAACATATTAATAGATAAATATTTGACATGTGTTATTTTATTTATATATATAGATTATTTTTGGGTGGAAAGAATTATTTACATCAAAATTAATTATTTGATTATATAGTATATATTATTTTTTTGTAAAATGAATTATTTACATCTAGATCAATTTTTATTTATACTCCCCGCACACTTTAATTGTTATTAGTTTAATTCTCACATTTTAATTTAGATTTGTTATTTTTGTTATATTTTTAATAAGTTTTTTTTATATATAATAGATATAATTTTATAATATTGTGTTAACCTATTCTCGTTGCAAATGATGGGATTAACACTAGCTTTAAAACTATATATTTCAAAAAATTATGAAAAATCATTTGCACCAATAAATATGCATAATTTGCTTCTTTATTTTTACACCAACTATCTAATAATAGTTGATGATCGAGTTGGTAAGGTGTTGAATATTTTATATTTTTAAGGACGGAAAAAGGCACTTGCAAGTTACAATTAATTTGGGTTTTCATGGTAGTATTATTTAAATATTTAAATAATTAAGCCGCAATTTAGGATAATAATTATATATATATAGTAGAAATAATTAATAGAGGAGGAGACGTGAATAAATAAATAAAATGAAGTGGATTAATAGTAACGTGTAATGTGGTGGGATTCCGATGATTACGGTGGTTTATGTAAATTAGAAGCCCTACGAAGGTGCATCAAATTGAGGGCAACTGTAATTACGGTATGTTTGGATTCCAAATGCATTATATTTATTATGTAAAATGATAAGATGTGTTTGGTTGGTATAAATTTTAAAGTGTTTAAATGATAATTTTTTGGATTTCACGATATATTAATTATAATGTAATTATTTTATCTCGATTTATGTGATTATTTGATTAAATTATTATTTTATCTCAATTTTTATAAAAATTTTATTTTTAAAATCAAATACTTATATAAAATCAAGTAAAATATTTACATTATAATTAAATTACAATAGAATCCAAACACATCCTAACTACGGAGTATATTGTTTAATGTTTGCCGTTTTCATTTCTGTAACTTTTTTTATTTAATCACTCCTAACGAAAATTCAGATGAACCGTCACTTTCCGTTAAATTTGAATTCTTGTTTTTTATATTGACTGTGATTTTTGACCTAATAGATTCGGAAAATCGAACCGTAGAGAATAATATGGCAATACTAGATTTATTTAATTTTTATAGGAAAAATGGTGAAAAATAACATAAACTCTAGGGGTAATTGCGTTTGATGGCATGGATTTTCAAAATTTTAAAAATAATCACCAACTTTGCTTCTTTTTGCAATAGGTGGCACATCTATTTTTTTTTTTTGAAATATCACCTCTTATTAATATTTTTTTGTAGAAAAAAAAATCATCCAATTTTCATTTTTTTTAAAATGCCCATATTTTATTTTTAAAAATAATCCATTTTCATTTTTAATTTTAAAAAATATATATAATTTATTTTATAAAACACTGCTTTTCCCCTTTTTTCTTAAAAGAATACACTCATTATTTATACCCGGTTAAAAAATAACTAATTTTATTTTCTCCATAAACTCAATTTTTTTCAAAAAATTAAATAATAAATAATGTCTTTAAAATGAAAAATGAGTGTCTTAAAAAGATATCAATTAATATCACAATTATATTTTAAAAAATGATGTTTTTTGAAATATTGAAATTGAGTTTATAAACATGAAAATTGTTTTTTTTTAAAGAAGAAAATTGTGAGTGTGTTTAAAAAAACAATGGAAAAATATATATTTTTTTTTGTAAATAAAATGTTAATAAGGGGTGTACTTTTGGTTGTGCTACTAACAACAACCACCCTTCAACGTTGGTGATTATTATAGAATTTTTGAAAGTTGATGCCACCTAACGCAACCACCCCTAAAGTTCGTGTTATTTTTTGCAATTTTCCCATTTTTAATTATATTATAAAATTGAAATTTGCATTCTAACATAAAATTTTAAAACGTTCGATAAAAAAATATAAATAATTTACAACTTGAGTCATCTTGTTATGTAGAGCTTTAACAATCATAGTTCTGTAAATCTCGCCCACCACTTAAGGTTGCCCTGGCTTCGCCACTGGTGTGTACGGGACGACTCCGTGATTGGAAAAGAGTTCATCTTTACTACCAATAGGGTTTCCTGATTTATCGATGGCCAACGGTGCTGTTTAAGGACGGTGTTTGGCTTCGTTTGTAGTCTACGTCCCCAACGTGTTAGATTTAATTGGCTAGTTTTGCCTAGTCTCGTTTCTTGTATATGTGTGCGTCCACTTGCCATGTTGTTTTTCACTGGCTATGTTTACGATGGTATGATTTGACTGTGTTAATTAAGATATATCTTATCTCGAATTTTTACTTAATAAAAAAAAGATGCATTAATTATATTTTGAGATTTTTACCAATGTGGGAATATTTTTTCCAACACGCATTTTAACTGTAATTAGTTTGATCTTATTTAATTATATCGGTTTTTCTATCCTATGCCCTTAGCCTAGAGCATAAACATAGGATAGAAAAATCGTATTTATATCATATAAATTGCCGTGAATCTTGGTTCTAACAATATGAAATGAAAGTCACGTTAGACTTTTTCTTTTCAACACGTTTTTTTAAGAATTTAAAAAACTATATAAAATATTTAATATTTTATTAAATATTTTTTATAATTTTATACTTATTAATAGTATGTATAAAATTATTTTTTAAAAATTAATATTTTATATACTTTTTAAAATAAAATAAAAAACCATGCTAAAAAAAAGTCAATCATCAAATTTTATGAGATAAAAAGAATAAAACTTTAAGACATTGTATATATATAACTTTGACCAATAGCCTGTATTTTAGTATTTTACTTACTTCCCAACTGTTTGAATATAGAGCATGAATCAAGTGGAGAAATTAAGCCACAAGAGGAGGAAAAATATGTTTGAATTTATTAGGCAGGTTGATTAGAAAATGGTAAAAGCAAAAAAGTACGTACAATACAAGACGTACTTGGTCCTTGAATTAATTACGGAGTAGTCAATAAACGAGTCTCGATAATGCATCATGTAATGCTTAAATTGCGCCTACTTTCGCTCACTCTATTTATTAAAGTCCTTTTTTACGGTAATGACGTTTAATCGTTTTAAATTAGCTATTTTTTTTTATACTACAAAAAAAAAAAAAAGATTTGCTTGTGTGTGTTGTCCAAATTGAAGATCTAAAGGTTGGTTATAATGAATACCATACATAACCAAACAATGGGCGGAGCATGAACGAAATGGAATGACATATGTCACTAAATCTCTCGATCATTCGATCTTGGTGAGATTTAATTCCTGTTATTCTTAAAATTTAGGGTAAAGGGTTATTTTCTTAGTATTAATTAAAGGTTAGCGAAAGTCTTAAAATTAATGTTTTTTTTTTAATTCGAGAAAGTCTTGAAATGTCAAATATCATGATAAGATTCAATATCAACAAAAGTGTAGCCAAGTTGACTAAGAAGATGTTGATATATAAATGGATTAATTTATTATAAAAAAAGTCTTTTTAACAAAAAATAAATAACGTTTTATTCTAAAAAAACATCAGCGTCTTTCCTTGAGTGTAAATTTAAGGTTGATCAACACAAGTCAGTTTATTTGGAGCGTGACTTTTGCCGGCTGGGTCACATACTCTAAATTTGAAACCAAATGTTGAGTTCCTTATCATAAAAAAAAATTAACGATTTTATAATGATATACATTTTGTATCATAGTTAATCGTGATCTTTGGAATACACATTTTTTTAACTAATTAGATTTGGTTGCACCATCTTGGATAATATTTTAAGTTGAAACCAAATACATTATTTTTATTATGAGGTGGGCTAAAATCTGGCAAACTAAGATTTTGATGGATACTAGCTAGTATAATTCTCGCGCCATATTACGCATTATTTTTATAAATAAAATTGTTAAGATAGATGTGAGTGAGGGTGTATGCTTTCATATGTGCACCCGAGTATAGGGTATCATATCTTACATAACCAATTGCTATGAGCTGTATATAAGGACAAGATTCTGTAACAAATTCCCCAATGAAACAAAGATCATGGAATTGCCTCAGCTCTCTCTCTCTCACGTTGCATTCCCTTCCTCCCTTAGTTGATGATTTCTGTCCTTTATCACATAATTTTTGTACTGTTTCATGATCCAAATTATCTCATCTTGTCAATCAACATGGTATCAGAGCAATACCTGTGATTTCTATCAATGGTGAATCAAATTGAAGGAGGAGCAGTCACTATCGATCCCATGGATGAACTCTTCCTTCACCATTCAGATCGCCCTAATTACATCTTATCTACTCGCTTACTGGACGGCACCAACTTTGGACAATGGAAACGTTCAGTAGAAGTATCTTTAATGGCCAAAAATAAGCTCGGTTTTGTCACTGGAACGTGTGTGAAACCGACGAAAAACGCTCTCCGTATGCATCAATGGGAAAGATGTAACAACATGGTAATTTCCTGGTTCGCTCACTTTGTTACTAAAGATATTGCTGAATCTGTGTTGTACTCACGCACTCATGCTCTGCGAGTCATATTTGGAGAGATCTTGCTGCTCGATTTGGATCTTCGAGTAGAACCAGGATATACCAAGTTCAAAAAGAAATTTCTATGATAGAACAAGGAACCCTTGACATTGCTTCTTATTTTACTAAATTTAAGAGGATTTGGGATGAATATGCGTTGTTGATTGAAAATCGCTCTTGTCTTTGTGGTTCCAATCTCTCTATGTTAAAGCCTATTTAAGACCAACAGGTTATCCAGTTTTTAATGGGATTGAACGACTCTTACAATGTGGTTGATAACATGCATTTACATGGTCATAATAGGTTGCATTTAGTTTAGTTATGATGCATATCATGCATGGTTTAAGTACAATTTGCATATTTGCTCTTTATGTTGGTGGAGTCGGAATCTACACACTTTTATTGATTATTTCAGGTAACCGTGGATCCAAGGATGAGACATAGGTTGATGAAACATTAGATGAGGATGTCTAGTTGATCGAAGAAGCTTACATGAAGATCTAAAGAGGTCATGAGAAGAAGAAGCGAGCCTAAACGAAGAACAAGTCTGCAGAAGTTGTCGCCAGACATGCTGAACTTGTTTTGCACTTTCTGGAGGCCTCGGTTGTCCGATTGGCTATTATGACCATGCATTGGAAAGCTCTTTTAGAAAGCTACAACTTTCCTGTTGAAGTCGAGAGCTGATTCAAAGTAGATTTTTCGTAAAAGACCATATGCCGCGGGCGCAGCAATTTGACGCGGCCGCAGCATTTGCAGTGGCCGCCGCATTTGCCCAGAGCGACGCGTTTTGCGTTTGGCGACAGTTTTATCTATCTAAACCCTATTTGCCTATCTTAGTCTTTTAGAGGCCGACTTGGACACGAGGGGGACGATTTTAGAGAGGGCTTAGCCCTATGTTTCCATTCATTCATTAGGTTAGGATTCAAGACGATTTTAGTTGGAAAGAGAGAGCGATGTTCGCCAAGGGCGGCTAAACTCTCTTTGTTCTACTTGCAATTTGAAGCTTTATTTGGATTGGTTGTGAGTTTCTAATTCTTGTTCCTTATTTCCTATATTGAATGTTTCAACTTCTTTGCGCTTATTGATTGATTGTTTTGTTCTTTCTTGTCTGGCCAACTTGTTAGATCAATTCAATTGCTAGGGTTTTGTAGATTCCTGATTGTGAACCTTAACCCAAGTAGCAAACTTGTCCCTTTAGGGCTGATTGAATTAATTGGATAAGTAGGAAGTTGGATGTGTTGTTAAATCCCTCTTTAGGGACTGCAAATACCTTGGTTAATCTCTGAATTTAAAGCTATCAATTGGGTTAAATCCTTCTTTACGGATTGTTCGATTGATAAGGGTTTCTAGGACTGATTGAACTAGTAACTATATTAGGTCAGGACAAGGACATTCATATGAATCATAAAAGGATAAGAGAAAGTTACAATATCAACTTGACTAAATAAAGTGGATAGTTGTAGGTAGAGCGATCTTCTCTAAATTGTTTTTGCATCAATCTGTTTATAGTTTAGTTTGTTTTCTTTCGTATTTCAATCAACCAAAACCCCCCTTTCTACTAATTGGTAAATACACATTGCAGAGAAATATTTGATTCTCTGTGGGATCGATCTCTTACTTACTTGCTATACTAGTTTGTAGGTTTGAGTTTTATTTTGATACGGTTTATGCGACTAAAAATCGTTCATCAGTGGTGTGAGGTAACATTTTGATGATGTTGCCTCCTCCAAACCTTGAGGAATCCTATCGGTTTCTTGTTCAACGGTGTGGTATGAGCAAATCTAGTGTTACTAAGGATAGTGAATCTGTTGCGTTTGCTTCTCAGAAGTTCAAACCTAATGGATGTAGTTCTAAGAAGCCTGCATATTTTGATCATTGCAAAGTCACTGGTCATGTGATTGAGAAATGTTGGAAAATTCATGGATATCCAACTAGTGCTTCCTCTGGTGCTTTCTGTGATCATTGCAAATTGGGAGGCCATACAACTGAGAAGTGCTGGAAACTTCATGGATATCCATCCAATTCCTCTAGCTCTCGTCCTTTATGTGATCACAGCAAATCTGTTGGCCATGTCATTCAGAAATGCTGGAAGTTGCACGACTATCCATCTAGTATGCAAGCTTCTAATTCACCTGCTGCTACTGCTAATCAAGGGAAGGGAAGAAAGGTTGTTGCAGCAACTACTGGTTCACCGGATGCTGCAATCACTAACTCTCAGTATCAGTAGATTTTGGCCATTATTCAGAATCATGAAGTGCAAGACCCTGCTGCATTATTGGCTGGTATGAGTACTTGTCACTTTTCTTCTATGCTAAATTCAACTTGGATTCTTGATAGTGGAGCAACTGACCACATTACTCCTTATATCACACAATTTTCATCCTATAAGCCTCTCCATGAACCTTCATTCATGACCATGCCTAATGGCAAACAAGCTCTTATTCTTAACAAAGGCATAATTCACATTTCCCCTAACATCACTCTTCAAGATGTTCTTCATGTCCCTGATTTTCAATTCAATCTTATCTCCATCAAAAAGATGACAAGAGACATTAATTCTAATGTTTTTTTTACTCCCCATTTATGTATCATTCATGGCCCTTTGATGAGGAGGCCGCTGGTGATTGGAAGTGAAGGGAATGGACTTTACATTGCAAACAAATCATATGAGATGGACCTCAATCCTACCTTAACTATTGTTCTTCAAGCTTCTTTTTCTCCTTGTAATAAAGACACCTTGTTTGACAGTACTGTGTTTCGAAACTCTTTGTATGTCACTTGTAATGCTTAGTTGCTACATTGCCGTTTGGGGCATGTTCCTTTTTCACAATTGCGTTTTGTGGATGATATTGTTTCTAAGTCTAATTTGAATTCCATTTATCAAATCCGCCCTCAAGCCAAACACCACAGAAAACCTTTTCCTTCTCGCCAACACCAATCTTCATACCACATTTCAACTGGTTTACTTTGACACTTGGGGACCCTATAAATAACCAACTCACAATGGATTTCGTTACTTCCTTACATTGGTTGATGACTTTACTAAAACAAATTCCTTGCATATTATTCAGCAGTTTGGACCTATCTTATGTCTTCCAAAACAAATTCCTTGCATATTATTCAACAGTTTGTCTCCCTTGTTTCACCCCAATTTCACACTAAGATCAAAGCCTTTCGACCAGACAATGCTGCTGAATTTCTTGACAAAGCTATGAAAGAATTTTTGTCCAAAGAGGGAATCTTGCATCAAACTTCATGTGCTGACTCTCCACAACAAAACAGAGTGATCGAGAGAAAACATCGTCACCTTCTTGAGGTGGCTCGTGCTCTGAAATTTCAGTCCAATGTTCCTCTTAAATTCCGGGGAGAGTGTGTCCTCACTGCCACCTACTTGATCAACCAAACCCTTTTTCATCCATTGCCAATAAAACACCATATGAATTGCTTTTTCATAAGCCCCCATCATACTCCCATTTGAGGATCTTTGGTTGCTTGTGCTTTGCTAGCACATCCAAAAGAGGAAGGGACAAGTTCCAACCTTGTGCTCAACCATCTGCTTTCCTTGGCTATGCACATGGGTAAAGTGCTTATACAATCCTTGACCTCATAACTTAGCAACTCTTATAGTCTCGGGATGTCACCTTCTTTGAGTACAATTTCCCCTTTCATTGTATGAGTTTGGATCACATTACTGTCACTCTACCTGTCCCTGCTACCTCTTTTCCTCATACAATTTTTTTTGCCACATACTACACCTATTCAACCTTCCCTAGATACTCATGTTCAACCTTCCCCTCATGCTGTCATTATTGATCCCCCTGCTCCTCTCAAGAGATCCACCAGATCATCTAACTCACCATCATACCTCAATGATTATGTTTGCAATGGCTGTTCTTCTTCTTCTACTTTCTTTACCCCCCCCTCCCTTCTCTTACCCTTTTCTCTCATACCTCCTTATACACATAACCCACCTCCTTCAAAGTTGGTTCCAAGGATCCTTGTTGACTTTTATCCATGAAGAAAGAAATAGATGCTCTTACTTCTAACAATACATGGTCACTTGCTCCTTTGCCTCCAAGAAAGAAGCCAATTGGCAGCAAATGGGTTTTTAGAATCAAACTCAAAGCTGATGGGACTCTCAAGCACCACAAGGCTCGCTTAGTTGCCAAGGGCTTCACTCAAAAAGAAGGTATAGATTACCATGAGAGATTTTCCCCTATTGTTAAGATGACAACTATTCGCATCATCATTGCTATGGCTGCTGCTAAGTCCCGGCCTTTGTTTCAAATGGGCATCAACAACGCTTTCCTTCATGGTGATCTCATGAGGATGTTTACATGACTATGCCCGAAGGAATTCCTAATCCTCTCAATCTGGTTTGCAAACTTCAGAAGTCCCTCTATGGACTAAAATAGGCCAGCAGACAGTGGTTCTCAAACCTCACAGCTGCTCTTGTCTCTCTTCAATTTGTACAGTCAAAACTGGATTACTCCTTGTTCATCAAGAAGAATGGTTCCTAGGTTGCTGTCTATGTAGATGATCTTCTTGTTACTGGGTCTGACTCTATGGAAATTGCTCGTTTAAAACTCTTTCTTGATGCTCAATTCAGCATAAAGGATCTAGGTGAGCTTCACTATTTTTTAGGCTTGGAAGTGAGTCACAATAGTCTTGGATTTCACCTCTCACAGCAAAAATTCAGTCAAGAGTTCCTCATAGAAGTTGCTATTCAGGTTGACAAACCTGCCCTCACTCCTTTGCCAATGAACACCAAACTTGTTCCTCTTGAAGAAGAGCTCTTAGCTTATGCTCTATACTATCGACGTATGGTTGGCAAGCTTAACTTCCTCACAAATACAAGGCCTCGTCTCTCCTTTGCTGTGTAAGCGCTCAGTCAATTTATGCAAGCACCTCGTGTCCCTCATCTGATTGCTCTGGATCACACCATACGATATATTGCAGGAACCCTTTCTCATGGCATTGCTCTCAAAGGTTTTGATTCTCCATGTGTTGCTGCTTTCATTGACTCTGATTGGGTGTCATGTGCTTTCACACGTCTATTTGTTACTGGCTTTGTAATCCTTCTTGGCCAGTCTCCTATCAAATGGAAATTAAAGAAGCAGGGGGTTGTGTCTCGAAGTTCCACAGAGGCCGAGTATCATGTCATGGCTCAGACAGCTGCAAAGGTTACTTGGGTTGTTCGTTTACTTGAGGAACTTGATCTCCGTCCAATCAAGCATGTCACCTTGTATTGCGATAATTCCTCTACTCTACAGATTGCTCGCAATCTAATTTTCCATGAGAGGACGAAACATATAAAAATTGATTGCCATTTCACACGTGAGAAAGTGTTGGATGGCCTATTTTATGTCATATCCCTACAAGTTCACAACTAGCTGATGTCTTGACAAAGATCCTCCCATCTCATCAACAAAAAGTTCTTTTGTCCAAACTCGGGTTGTCTCCACCCCGAGTTTGAGGGGGGTGTTAATATAGATGTGAGTGAGGGTGTATGCTTTCATGTATATATGTTCACCCGAGTATAGGGTATCATATCTTACATAACCAATTGCTAGGAGTTGTATATAAGGACAAGCTTCTGTAACAAATTCCCCAATGAAACAGAGATCATAGAATTGCCTCACCTCTCTCTCTCTCTCTCTCTCTCTCTCTCTTTCACGTTGCATTCCCTTCCTCCCCTAGCTGATGATTTATGTCCTTTATCTCATAATTTATGTACTGTTTCATCATCCAAATTATTTCATCTTGTCAATCAACAAAAATCATAATAATATAATAAATTACTATAAAATAAAATAAAATATTTTCAATTTAATGTTTTGATTTGAACCAATTTATTATAAAATGTGTAATGTACTAAGAAATAAATTATATGCTAATTTAATGTTTTAAACTGAACCAATTAATCAGAAAATTAAAAAAAAATCTATGCGTCTCTTTTAATGGTCAGTTATAGATTATAGAATATAGATTTATATAAATAAAATCATAATAATATAAAAAATTACTATCAAATAAAATGAAATATGTTTGATTCAATGTTTTGATTTGAACAAATTTATTAGAAAATGTATCAAATAAATGTTGTTGCAAGTAATTAAGATGTATGTAGGTTTCGAAAACTAGTGAAAAAAAAATCGATCGAAAGGTTGTGGCATGGTATAAAATCCTTCTTAGAAGTCATTTTGCTCCGACTGTGGTGTGTAGAGACTATGTCTCTTTTGTGTATAATCCTTAAGCTTCAGATTTGTTTTAATGTTTGGGTTGAGTGCTTTGGGTCTGTTGTGTTGCAACCAGACTTTGGGCCCTACGAGCCCAAATCTGAGAAGGCAGCGTCTGGCCCATTCCCTTTGCCTTATATGTGTTGCACTATTGCTGAAGCTAGGTTTACACCTCTGTTCTCTCAGATTGGTTCTAGGGTTTGCTCTCCCTCTTGCTCTGTCTCCTTGGCGACCATTTGTGGTTTCCTTGTCTCCGGGTGAGATGCCTTGACAGAGCCTCTTGATAGAGCTCCCGATCAATCCAAAGAGCCTGAGAGACTGAGATTTTAAGACGATTTCATTGGAGAGCGTTGGTGCAAAACATCATTGGATGTTTTGCTTATGCCCTTGTTGAATCTCTTCTGATTGTCTCCTTCAAACACATAAACACTTAGTTTCTCTTTGCCTTTCTCGTTCTTACCTTGCGTTTCTTGAGCGTTCCTATTGAGGCCTAATTTTTTTATTCATTCTCGCATATATTGATATACATTGTTGATTCCGTCGTCTATTGTTGCTTTGTTTAGTTTTCATGGTGCAAATAGGCTACCGGTAGGGTTGTTATATGAGCTGAACAACTCGATCTCGGCTCGGGATCTGCTAAAAAAAAGCTCGACTTGAGCTCGTTCACTTACCTAAACAAGCCGAGTCTGAACATGATTTTAAACTCGATCGAAAGCTCGGCTCGTTCGATTTAGGCTCGAATAGCTCGAATTCTATGTAATTTCTAAAATTTTCTTTAAGTTAATATGTTATGACCAAGTAAAACTACTTCAAGCTCGAAAAAAGCTCGGCTCGAGCTCGCTCATTTACTAAAACAAGCCGAGCTTGAACAAAAAAGAAAGCTCGTTTAAAAATTGGGCTCTTGCATCATTTATACTCCTCTCCAACTTTTACTAACTAAGCTAGACAAGTTTTGTATTTTTTTTTTACATTTGTTTATTTGTTTATTTTATTTTTTTTAAATACTACGAAGTTCCGTCGCTGAAGAGTGGACCGGCCGCCCCCCGCGCACCCCCCTCCGGCCGCCACTGATTGGAGTTAGACCTATTTTTAAAAATAGGCCTAATTCCAATAAATTAAACGCAAAATACACATAAGAAACCGATTATATATATCTAAGGAACCAACATGGATGTATATAAGTAATATAACTAAATAAAGTTTATTAAGCAAATGAAAAAGTTGATTATAATCTCAGAAAATTCCAAATAGCCAGATTTGGGAAAATGATTTCTGTATATCAGTCTTAATATATATTGGATTTTGCATCATCCAAAGAAAGAAAAGAACAAATTGGTTTTGTCTTTTTGGATCGATGAAGCAATCAACGGAATCAGGAGGGCCGTCGATATCGACGTGCAAACTCAATAATTATTAATTATCGCTTCGTGTTTATTAGAGTTACGGAATGACTAATTTTAGTACTCGTTTGGCTGAACAATGAAATGCCTGGATGATAATTTAGGGTCCATTTAGTATAAGATTATATGAGATAAACGGAATTAAAATAAATTTTTATGAAAAATATATTATTGAGAAGTTTTGTGAGTTTAAATAAGAGAAAAAATGCGCATATATATAATAAGATAAGAAAGGGATATTATTACTCCTTATTCAAATGAGTGATTGAAATGAGGAAAATAAGACAAATTTTGTATGAAAAATTGAAAGACGGAGATAATGATTAAAATATATTTCTAACAAAATATAGGTGAATTTTACAAATCGACTACGTTCATCTCGTTTCCGTTTATCTTTATAAATTTTATACCAAACGGGCCTTAGTCTATGTACACTATTAGGGGTGTTATGTGAACGCGAGTTGCTCGGATTCGACTCAAATAACTCAGCTCGAACTCGTTCACATTCACAAAACGAGCCGAGTTCGAACAGGTTCCCGAGCTCGTATAAACTCGGACAATTTTGCCCTTATATGTTTTCCCATTTAGTTTTAGGGTTTCTTCATTCTTGACCTCAATTAGTCGAACCGTCCGCCTCCTCCCTTCCAAAATCAGTCTTTCGCCTCCTCCACCCTCCTCTTGGGCTCGTCTCCGGTGGTCTCCGCCTGTTCCACGGCTCCTCTTCAGACTTCAGTCGGCTCCTCTTCATATACTAAAGTTTGCTAATACCAAAACACACGAGTTTCTAGCAGATCTTATGATACTCTAACAACGTATATATAATATACAAATATCGATCTACTAATCCAAATATAAACTTAGAAAGTCTCATAGAAGGCATCCCTTTTTTCTAAGTAAAACACACTCCGCCAATTTCGAGATCGGGAGTTTATTGATTCAAATTATAGGAGTAAGCATGACGAATTATTGTGAAGTAAAACTCAATCAGATTATGAAAGTAAATATTCTCGCTTTATTGCTACTGCACTCTTCATGAGCAATCTTTCCCGTTACTTTTACAGAACTTCCTTCTTGTATCATCAAACCATCGCACATTAAGACCTTCCGTGTTTTCGAATTCATGTTTGAGTTCTGATCCAGGAGCACTACCAAAGTGTTTCAAATAAGGGTTATATTCATATATTGACATAGATCTGCCTTTGGTCTAAATGGTTTGGAAATGCACCGCAAAATTTTACTATTTACATCACAAAATTTTTGTGGTGTAAATAGTATCATCTATATGAATATGAATAACAAAAAAAATTAAGGATTTTATAAACATGAATATTTGGTTCGTTAAATTATCAAATATATTATTTATGAACATCAATGATAAATTTCGCATTTGAAAAACTAAATAACACTGAAAATATTTATTATACAAATAAAAATATTTTTTTTATTGGGAAAAGTTTGAGGTAGAAAATCTATATAAGAGCATCCATCTTTACCAAAATATTTTTTAATAGCATCCAAACGAATGAGTTATCTAATATCTATATTTATATAAATGTCAATTCCTTCAACAATATATACAAATACGAATATGATTATTTGGGATTACGAATATGATGGGTAAAATTATTTTAAAAAAATTTCAGTGATTTTTTGGAAGGAGACAGGTGGCAGTCTCTGGTGCTAGTACCACGTGGCATCACCATGGGAATCACAAATTCACAGTTCACAAGTTCACAACAGTCAACAGCCGTCCACATTTGATCACTTTCCTGTTATACATGTGACCCTCTGACATGCTAGATATTACTCTGAAGATGATAGATCGTCTGTAAACCGTTATTACGGTGTAATTTGTGAGTAAATATGGAATGTTAGAACATTAAACAACTGACATTAAAACTAACTCATGAATAATAACATTATTCGTAAATATTCCCTCCGTCTCGAAATTCATGTCATTTTGGCCTTATGCACAAATTTTAATAATGGAATTTTCGCCAAATACCCCTGAGATTAAGGCTAATTCGCGTGGTATACAAAAGTTTGACATGTTTCGCCAGGTACCCCTGAGGTTTCCATTTTTTTCGCCAAATACCCCTGAGGTTTTTATTTTTTCGCCAAATGCCCCTCTTTCGAATTTGTTAACGTTTTTTTATTGAAAATAAAAAGAATAGAAAATATTATTTCATTATTATTTTTGTAAGGTATTATTTGAACAATATTATTTAATTATGGTAATTAAATTATCTAATATTATATACACAATGCCATATCATATTACATTTTTTAATCAATTGAATTAATTCAAAACTTTTATTTTGATAAAGTTAAAATTAACTATACAGTATTATTTCATTATGTATTAGTTACAAAATATCATTTCATGCTATTTATTTAAACAATGAGATTAATTCAAAACGTTATTTTTTTAAAAAAAATACATAGTTCCAAATATATAAATTCTTTTTTTTTCAAAGCAATTAATCTCTCTTTTTGTGTGTGTACAATGAAAACTATTTTTTATATAATAATCTTAATTTTTGGAATTTCACACAATCAACCTAATCTACATAAATTTTCAAATAATAAATTTTTTAAACATTTTTTTAACCAATGAGATTTATCTATTCTAATTGTTAAATGAGAAATATTTTTTCTTAGATGACATAATAATTTTAATTTCACAATTTCCTCCCAATCAACCGAACCTTGAAAAAAAAAATCAAACTAATGAAATTTGTACACGTTTCTTTAATCAATCTAGTTATATCTAAATATGAATTAATAAGCATTTTTTATTACATGTTATAAACATATTTATTTTAGGATTTTAACCCAATCAACATATTTTACTTAAATCTTAAACTCGTGTAATTTTTACACATTTTTCATAAATATTTTAATTATTTTTTACTTAATTATCAAATCTTTTTTTTTTGTATTTTATTTTTGACGTTTGATAATATCTTATTTAAATTTATCATAGTAATTTTTTATACTTAGAAAATTTTATTTTTATTAAAAATATGCGCCATATTGGAGGAATTGTACTATTTTTCAATAAAAAAACGTTAATAAATTCGACAGAGGGGCATTTGGCGAAAAAGTATAAACCTCAGGGGTATTTGGCAAAAAAAATGAAAACCTCAGGGGCACCTGGCGAAATATGTCAAACTTCTGTACACCACGCGAATTAACCTTAACCTCAGGGGTATTTGGCGAAAATTCCGTTTTAATAAAAACACTCATCCATCAATCAACATCATCATTCCACTAACTTTTTCATTAATTTTATTACTCAGTACATTTTTTAACCAATCAAAACCTTCAAAAAAGTCAACAACACACAAATCAATACAAATCATTACTATCCACTACCTAGAAAACCTAAAACGACATCTATTTTGATACAAAACTAAAGAGCTAAAATGACATGAATTTCGAGACGGAGGGAGTATCATATAGGGATTGATCCGGTGAAAATCTTAAATTGTGGTAAAAACGGTGAGGATTACTTTATAGTTTGGTTTATTTGAAATCTGTGCTAAAAACCCCAATCACACGATGACTTTACAACTAGGTTCAACCTAAAAATCGTACTAAAAACTTCAGTTTTAAAATAATACATGACTTTATAGTTCGGTCAAGCCTAAAAATCGTGCTAAAAAACTCATGTTTTAAAATTATATAGTGACTTTATAGCTTGGTTTTATTTAGAACCGGGCTAAAATTTGTGACTTTATAGATCGAT
Organism: Persicaria maculosa; assembly: GCA_963922045.1. Taxonomy (NCBI): domain Eukaryota; kingdom Viridiplantae; phylum Streptophyta; class Magnoliopsida; order Caryophyllales; family Polygonaceae; genus Persicaria; species Persicaria maculosa. The sequence continues at coordinate 81,091,177 of OY998253.1, forward strand.
TCTATTCATAACCGGGATATAAAGGAAGTGAACTGGGCTAAAAAGTTGGTCCTCACAGATTTTTACCGCAATTTTGGTTTTCACCGGAGCGCAACTCATATATATGTTCAGATTCTAAATATTTGGATAATCAATTAATTTTAGAAAATACTGCAAATTTAGAAAAAAAAAAATTCTTTATTTTTGTGCTAGTTTTTCATTTTGAAAATTGAGATGAAAAATTTATTGAAATACAAAATAGTTAAAATTCTAAAATCTTTAAAATGAATAAACGGTTGGGAATGATTGTTTTTTTTTTGTTCGGGAGTAGAAATCCTTTAAATTCTTTACTTATAAAAAATTAAAAAATACTAATCATTAAAATGAAAAGATTTTAGACATAATTGCTTAAAGTAATCACGACACTTCGCCATTTTGGCTTAATTTATTGGCTTGCCCAAATTTGTCTAATCATCAACGAGGGTGCACGCAGTCACTTCTCCACCCTTTTTTTTGGATATCACTTACGATTATATATATATATATATATATATATATATATATATATATATATATAGAGAGAGAGAGAGAGAGAGAGAGGGGTTGGGTCAGGTGTTTACACCCCTTATTGTGTTTTGTGTTAACAAATATAGGCCATTGATTGATTAGGAAGGAATGGGTTAGATTAATTGAGACTTTCCCTTTTTATTTAAATAAAAAAAAGTAGGTCCCACCACTTTAATAGCCAACTTGCTGTAGAGGAAGCGCGTGCGTTGATTTTTTTAGGTAACGTTTTTTTTTGTGGATGAGGAGATTTTGCTTCCACTATGCGTTCGATGAAAATATTCGCTAGGATAATAGTAAATATTCGCTAGGATAATAGTAATTATTCGCTAAATTGATTGTTATTATTCGTCTATAGATATGAGTTATCAATAATAGCAAAAGGGTTGTCAATTTTTCAACTATTCGCCAGGCTGATAGTAATTATTCGCCAAGTTGACAGTAATTATTCGCTAGGTTAAAAGAATATATAAATGTAATTCTTGATTTCCACCTCTAATTAACCACATACATATGAATAATTCTTTACTATCACCGAATAATTCCTTATTATTACCGAATAGAAACTGTGAACTTGTCGAATAATTCCTTACTATCACCGAATAATTCCTTATTATTACCGAATAGAAACTATGAACTTGTCGAATAGTGACTCTGAACATGAGATTAATAGAACAATCATATGAATTCCACCGAATAATTGCTTATTATCACCGAATATCACTATGAAGTTGTCGAATACAAAGACAAAAATGTTGATTCAAGCAGGAGCCGAAGACGGGGCGGGGCGGCGGAGCCATTGCAGCGACGGCGACACCTAGGCTGGAGATTCGAGCAGGAAGAAGATCCCGACGCCCCCGATCTGTCTTCGTCACGGTTAGGGCTGAGTTCCCCAATCGACAACCCATCCGACTCAATCAAACAAATTTCACCTACATTCATCATAATCAACACTTTATTCATCTAATTTCATCACATATTCATCACATATTCATCTAGTTCTCACACATATTCATCATCTTTTGTCAAATATTCGTCCATAACTCATAAAATTCATCAACTATTAATCCAATCTCACAATTATTATCAAGATTTCGTAAACGATTAACTTATATCTCAAAGATACTCATAACAGATTCACATCATCAACTCATTCGACAACCCATTCGACTCAATCAAACAAATTTCAACTTCATTCATCACAATAACCAATTTATTCATCTAATTTCATCTTCAATCAATCGATGGGGAGCGGGATTTAACAAAAATTCATAAAAACCTTATTCGACCTTCCCGTTACTCAAAACAATCGATGTTCAATCGAAACCCACAACAAACATCGATTTTGAACTACAGATTCAACAAGGAGTAACAAAGATTATCAAAGATTCGTAACTTACCCATTGCGATGTTCAGAGGGCTACTTCGACCACCAACTAAAGCTGCTGAGAATTGATTGTTCCGCAACGGCTCCGGCGTTTTCCAGCGGCTCCAGCAGTGGCGGTTTCTGGCGGTTCCAGCAGTGGCGGCTCCGCATCAGCAGTGGCGGTTTCCAGCGGCTCCAGCAGTGGCGGTTTCTGGCGATGGCGATGTGCGGTTTCTGGCGGTTTCTCTCGATCTCTGCTAGCTTCTTCTGTTCCGCGGATGTCGCCACCTAGGGTTCCGGCTACGACGATGCTTGCCATCGGCTTCCTCAAATTGAGAGTCGAGGAGGGAAGCCGGTGCTGGCCACCATCTCCAATCCTAGCGAGGGAGGCCGTCGGGGTTGCGTCGAGGCGAGGAGGGCGATAGAAGAGACGGTGTTCCCATCGCTACCGCTTCCGCCTTTTGAAGATGATGGATTGTGGTTAGGGTTGAGATTGTGATACACGCGACTTTGTAGAGCTATGAGGTTTATTTTTTTCATTTTTATTTTTAATTAATAAAAATTACAGAAAAATCTCAGCCTTTCATTTTCACCCAATCAACGCCTCAGATTTGTTAACACAAAACATGTTAAGACTTGTAAACATTTGATCCATTCTCTCTCTCTCCCTCCTCTCTCTCTCTCTCTCTCTCTCTCTATATATATATATATATATATATACTCTCTCTCTCTCTCTCTCTCTCTCTCTCTCTCTCTCTCTATATATATATATATATATATATATATATATAAGGTAAGAATTTGACGATCGATTTAAACGTTAACTAATTACTCCCAATGCCTCTCCCGATCATGTTTAAATTGCACGTACGTGATTAATAGGGTTCGTATGGGACGGTGTTAATAAACTAACTAAAATTATAAATATGGTAAAATTTATAAACTGTTGGTAAAAATAGTTAAAAATTTAAATAACAAGATAATCTTTGTAGGAGGCGAAACACAATTTATTTTTAAAAAGTGGAGTTTATTTGGTTGTTATTAGAGGTATTATGGTACTTTCAAACCAAATAAACAAAATAAATACCAAATAAGCATGTTGATTTAGTAGTTAATAAAAAAAAACATGTGCATCCGTACATACCTATGTCTAAAATGCACTTTATATATATATATATATATATATATATATATATATATATATATATATATATATATATATTTAGAGTTAAAGCTTTTTTCAATAAGATAATAATGTATTTAAAATAACATAAATTTAAAATAAAATATCTTATAAATTATGTTAATAACCAAACTCACTATTAAATAAAATTTATGATTAGAGAAGATAATTAATTCATATAGTTTATAATATATTTTATTTTAAATTTATATTATTTTAACACATTATAAATTATGGTAACAAAATATCTCAAAATATTTATAGTTATACTTGCATTATATAAACACTCTCCAGTCTCCAGTCTTGATCGACCGAGTCGCAAAACAGTAGGTAGTATATTAGTTGTTGATTAATTCACGTAACTGATCGATTAGTTTAACAGTAATAATATTTATGACTTGAGATTCTACTTGATTTTCTTGGTGTAATATAATCGATTAGAGTGATTGCCACAATTAAGCCAAGTACTTTTTGGACCCATGACATTTATTCATATTTTACAACGAGTATTTGATTAAGACATTTAAAAATTAATCACTTTTGTATATAGTATAATGAAGATGACTGATAATTACACACTTACAGTGGGTTGGAAAGGGGCCTCTTTTGTGTCATATATGTAGCTTTATGGTTAATTATTACTAACAAGTGTAAAATTATTTTTAAAAAATTAATATTTAATATAATTTTTAACTCTTAAAAAATCAAAATATCGAATTATATTTTTCAACGGAAGGAGAATAATATATACATGCAACACATTATAAAATCCTTATTAATTGTAGTTCTCAAACCCTTAGATTAAGGTTTAAGATCTGCTAATGAGGGTATTCAAATAATGAGGGTTTGAGTTCAAATCTTAGTAGCTTCTTTTTTGAGATTTTTATATCTCGTAGTTTTATAAATTAAAAATAACTATTTAAATCACATATTTAAGGTTTTTTTTGGGTATGATAAATTCACCGCTAATTTTTACTATTTCCACCGCTAATCACCGCATAGGTATACGGTGGTCTTAATCCACTTTTTCTCAGACCCACCGCATATACATGCGGTGGGTCCGTTGACCGTATACAAACCCACCGCATACCTATGCGGTGGGTTATGACGACCGTATACATGCGGTCAGTTTTTGGGCAATTGAAATGGTTTGTGGAAGTGGTCCAAAACCGTCGCAATAACCCACCGCATATGCGGTGGGTTATGGCGACGGTTTTGGACCATTATTGCGATGGTTCAAACCCACCGTATACCTATGCGGTGGGTTATGATGACAGTTTTGTACCATTATGGCGACGGTTTTGGACCTGTATACTCCTCGACCCACCGCAAAGTATTGCGGTGACCCACCGCATAGGTACGCGGTGGGATCGTTGACTGTCATTAAACCCACCGCATACCTATGTGGTGATTAGAGGTGGAAATAGTAAAAATTAGCGGTGGAAATATCCGTCCCGGTTTTTTTCCTAATATATTTATTTTAAAAAATTTTCTCATACTCCATCTATTCATAAGAACATGTTATTTTAGAGTTTTAATTTTATTCAGGAAAAACATATTACAGTATATTTTAAGTATTTTGAGTTTTATTTACAAAAATGCCCTTGTAATTTTTTTTGATCTTAATCCAATTCGATCGACCCAGTCGCTCTACATCAGGATCGGGTATTATGTGATCCATTTAAGGGGTTGACCCTTTTTTTTTATGAGGAAAGAATTCGAGTGAGCGAGCTCTACCCGACAGCATCCCTGCGGATGAGGTCTAAAAGACCTATATCGTTGTGAATATCGACACTCCAGACAGAGTTACAAAGGTGTGCAACCTTATGAGCCACTCAGTTACCTAAACGAGGAAAATGAAAGAAGAAAACTTCTTTCAAAGTCGATAAAAGAAGTTTAACATCTGACATGATTAGTTCAATTTTCCAGGGACATTTAGATTTTTGGTTGAGGTGGTTTATAATTATACTAGAATCACTTTCAATATGGATTTTGTCGATATGAAGTCGAGTAACATGTTGGATTTCCAGTTTTAGAGCAAGAGCTTCCGTTTTTAGGAGACTTTGTTTAACAAGCTTCTGATAACATATTTGTATTGGGTATCCTTTCCAATCCCAGATTATGGCTCCAGCCGAACTGTCATTATTTGTCATTGTAGATCCAACAAAGTAGTGTAATAAATAAGGTAAAATACTGTAGTTGTTGATTTTCTTAAAACTTATGCACGAGATAAAAAGGATATATTTTTCAGAACGGAAGAAATATATACATACGAATTTATTTATTTTTCCAACAACCACGTTCATCACCCTCTGGATTTTCTTCCGGCTCCGCCACAGCTCCACCGTGCACGTAAGTAAGAATACAAAAGGAAGGGCCTACCATGTGAGGGGCACATGCAAATGGCCGTGCTTTCCGGGCCTGCGTATCTTTCCTCTACGCATCGTTTTCATCCAATCTTTGGTTACTGTCCAACTATATGTCTATATATAACTATATCCATCCTTCTTGGCTTCTTTATACAAACTTTACACCCAAACCCCCTTTACAACTAAAATTACACTCAGCCCCCCAAAACTTATTTTTTAACATTATTCCAACAATTTTAGCATACTAGTATTTACATATATATAAAATAATAGGATTTAAAAAAAAATATAAAACTACTTTTTGTAAAGAGCAATTAAAATGATTTTTTGGAAAAAGATAAAAATTCAAAAAACAAAATAAATTGTCTGATTAATTGAGAGGCTAAAAAGACCGAAAAAAATGACAAATGAAAAAACTGTCAATAACACAAACAAATAAAACGAGGTTAAACAGAAAATGGCAGACAATCAACGAAGCGCCGAATCAATACGACTTGGCTTATGGATTATAATATATGAATATTTATGGATATTGAATCGATTCTATTGGAACTAATTTAGTTTTCACTGAATTTATGGGTTGGTAATTTGCTTGCAGGTCCAGTTGAGCCTAGGTATGCGCACATCCCCACTTGTAATCTTAAACTTTATACGAGTAAGGGATATTCTCGAAAAATGAGCCAAAATTAAGGGTGGTTTTATGTAAATTTCCAACTACTAGCACCACATTACATTATATTCCTCACAAATTCAGAGTTGCAATTTGACTCTCAGAACAACGGAAAGGAAAAGAAATCTGCAGAAAGATTGTCGATAGGTTATTATAGGACCATATATGGTAAACTTTGAGAATCCATATCCTCTCTCCGTTCCAAAATAAAATCCGTTTGTCTTTTTCTGCACGCTTCTTAAGAAGGAAAAAACACTATAAAATACGGAGTATTATTTTTTAATAAGTATATTTTTTTAATAATTTCATACTTAGTAGTCATATGTATAAACTTATCAAAACAAATTCATTAATTTTGGAATAGTTTATAAAAAAGTCAATCGACTTTTATTTTGAAACAGAGGGAATATTATTTACAATAAATATATTAAACTTTTTTTTTTCTTTTGGCTCTTCAAATTTACGGTAACGTGTTAGAACATGTTTATTTGTGTGTTGGGTTGTTATTTGAGCCGAACGAGCTGAATATTTATTGTTTATATTCAGTTTATTTATGATATAAACGAGATCGAGCCGAACCTAAATTTTAACTCGAGCTTAAAAATGTGCTCATATTCGGTTCGCTTAGGAAATGAACAAGCTCGGACCCAGCTTTTTTCGAACTTTAAACAGTTATACTTGCTCATTATACAGTAAATTAAAAGAAAATTTAGAAATTCCATAAAATTTGAGTTATTCGAGTGTTTAATTTGAACGAACCGAGCTTTGGACGGAACTTAAAAATGTGATCCTACTCGGCTTGTTTAGAAAATGAACGAGCTCGAGTCGAGTTTTTATCGGGTGAGTACGAGTCGAATTTGAGCTACTCGTGTTCAATGTTATAAAAAACTTTTGGCCACTAAAAATACTTATATACCACCTCCCAAGTTTTTTTTATATAACACATACTGTACAACATTTTTTATATTTTTTTTTTCTGGGTCGAGGTGAGCGACATCTCAGTGTCGCCCACTATTGAATCCGCCCCTGCAGTCTCCGTCATAAAGTTTCGTTAACTACTTAACTTTTTTAACTACCTCGGAGTACTTTACTTCTAGCATAACTCAAGTGTATAAAGTTATGTGTATATAAGAATAAGAATGGATAGAAATTAAAGTTATCGATGGAACATGTGAAAGATAAAGATAGGAGAAAAAAATAATGTATATATCTTAAGTTAATTTTAATCGAATTGATGATATTACTAGCTTGCTAATTATATAGTAAAAGTTCAAGTATAGGTTGTTTTAAGATTAATTAGAAGTTGTTGGGATTAATGCAAGCAGGGGCGGAGCTGAGGGGGGACTAGAGGGGCACGTGCCCCCCCCTCATTTCACGAAGTATCTAGTAGTATTCTACTCGTCGATAGCTTTGTTTTGACATATAATACGCCTTAATCCGACATCTGAGTAAAAAGTTATGAGTGTTTAAAAATTAAAGGTATATTAATCACTTTAATTTTGTTTCAATAGACTATAATACTTCTATATTTTACTTAAAATAACATTGACGTATTAAAATTCATCTCGAGAGCTTTGAAATGAGAGGTTATACCAATCATTTTGACAATTAAATAAGAAGTTACGCAAGTTTAAAATTTTTATATTTGGTTATACATTTATATGTTATGAGTGCAACAAGTTGTATATATTAACTATGGGTGATGATAAGTTCACCGCTAATTTTTACTATTTACACCGCAAAGCCACCATATAGGTATGCGGTGGCTTATTCGCATTTTCTCATGACCCACTGCATAGCTATGCGGTGGGTGCGTTGACCGTATGGAGACCCACCGCATGTATATGCGGTGGGTTAGGGTATAACGGAGTCCGTTATGCCGAAATCCGATTGGTTCCAAGCTACCCGAAACGAAACCTACCGCATACATATGCGGTGGGTTTTATGAATTTTAAAAGATTTTTAAACAATCCACCGCATAGGTATGCGGTGGGTTGTTACCGCGGATGGGGCCCATTATAAATAGGCGTGCGGGCCCCATTTCTCCGACACACTTTCCGACTCTTCTCCGATTCCTTGCTTTTCGAGCCCGACTTTTGGTTTCGTCGTTTCTCCCGTCCCTCTTTCTACCCCCACTTTGTACCCGAGTCTTGAGATGGTGAAAGACAATCGTGGAAAAGATGTGTCTCATGGTGTCGGTCCTTTTCGGAGACATCCTTTACAGGTAAAAATCGAATTGCATTATTTTTAAGCGGAATGAGATATTGTTAACGTATTATTGTTATATATAATGTAGCCCGAACTGACTATTCGGAGGAGGAGGACGACAGACGCCCCGCCAGTGGTTCGGGCTGTGGCTGTGGCTCAAGTTGTGGCTGTGGCTCAGGCTGTGGCGGCCCGCCATAGCCTGAGCCAGAGCCTGAACCACAGCCACAACCTGAGCCACAACCACAACCTTTACCACAGCCTCAGCCTAAGGTATGTTAAAATCATTTACTAGGTGTAGGGAAATTGAAGCGTAAAGTATTTTTCATTTTTCTTAGGAAACGATAGTTTTAAGTTGAAATTATTAATAAAGCGTAGGGAAATCTTTCAACATTTAGTAAGTCATACGATATAGTATCATATTTGAGCGATAGGATTTTAACAAATATTTTTTATTTCACACAGTCCACATTATCGAGGGGGTTAGGAGAGAGGGTAATTTTGCAATCTGCTAGGAGGGCTGCCGTTAGGGAGAGACATACATTGGAGGATGTAGTGGCTCCTATAGAGATAGATAGTGACGCGGCAGGTGATGATACTAGGGCTGCTGTCAGAGAGAGCCAGACGTTGGAGGATGTAGTGGATCCTCCGGAGAGAGATAGTGAGGCGGTAGGAGCTGATACTGGGGTTGAGCCATCGATTCAGTCACGTGTTGACCACAGTGACGATTTGGGATATACGTCACAGTCGTCTATAGAGACATATCAGAGTCTGGCGCAGATTGAGCTGGAGTTGATGACGGACCGCACCGATGACCTAGTGGTGCAGTCGACCGAAGAGTCTAGACGAGCGGAGGGTTTAGAGATGATGCAGGAGTACCTACGGGGGGACCCAGCACAGCAGGCTGGAGCTGAGCGAGAGGATGAGCAGTTGCAGACACAGCAAGACGGTTATCAGGCGTACTTTGGGACCGCGTTTGAGAGCGACCAGCAGAACTCGTATGACGACTCGGCACCTCTGCTCGGAGATGTGGGTGTTGGGACGAGTCATGCTCGAGCGGGCGACCATGAGCCATGGGTCGTCGGGCAGATAGATTTTACGTCGTACACACCGTTAGTATCCACGGGTGGGGCGATGACGCCTGGGAGTCAGCATGCGGCGCCACCGGCGACACCTAGGAGCTCGGAGCCTGAGCCGATTGCTGGGAGTCAGGAGAGGGATGTACGAGGACAGACGAGTGAGTCGGCCCGACGTACTGAGCCAGTTGCACCTCCGATGCATGAGTCGACTATTCCTCTTGGGACACGGCATGCGTCGACTATTCCTCTCGGCCCGACGCATGATCCGATGTGGGGGACATCTGACGATGTTGGTCAGGACAGGGGAGGAGATCAGGCGGCACATGCCCCCGTCCGTGGAGTGCAGCGGAGGCGGAGACAGCGTGGCGAGGGAAGTAGTGCAGGTGGTGATAGGCAGCATGGCGAGGGAAGTAGTGCAGGGGGTGCTAGGCAGCATGGCGAGCCTAGCAGCTCTGGGGTAGTTCAGCCCGAATGTCTAGGGGGGCCACATACCGTTTCACTTCTGAGAGATTGCGAGGCACACATTGCACAGGCTGTTTGGAGACGGGAGGAGGAAGCCTTGCGGAGGGGTATGCGTGTGCAGAGACGGGGACAATGGCTGGGTCGGGTAGAGGCGCTGTTGGAGGTGGATGGACGGGAGTCCTGGTTTCCCGCAGTGCGTGACAGTGGCCTCTGGGAGCTGAGAGATTTCGAGTGGGATCATGTGAATCACAGTCTGATCAGTGCGTTTGTTGAGCACTGGCACCCCGAGACGAACAGTTTCCACTTTGCATGGGGAGAGATCACTATCACACAGCATGATGTCTTCTTCAAACTTGGGCTTGGTTTAGACAGAGAGCAGTGTATTCATGTGGATGACGTGGCCGCCGGGAGGGAGACGGTTGGGGACTTGTACGGCTTGACTCAGCACGAGCGGGAGAGCGCCTGGGGCCATGGAGGCCCCACTGTTCAGATCCTCCTTCAGAAGATAGCACCAATGCGACATAGGGTCCGAGATGGCGCCCCACTTGAGCATGATATGGAGTGCATCGTGGCTGTTGTTATGGGGATTATTGCGACTGCGAGTCTGCGACGCTGTTCATCGACAAGTCGGGCGCAAGAGTGCGTCCGGAGGTGCTTCGTCGGTTTATGGATGCAGCGCAGGTTCCGAATCTGTCTATAGCGGCAGGGGTCTTGGCGTGCTTGTACCGAAGATTGGGCGAGGCGACTAGGGAGTTTGCCAAAGACATGAACAGTTGTACGGAACTGTTGCTGGTAAGTCATTCGTTTTGTGATTATGAAATTTTTCCAATTTTATCATTAAGTTACAATGACTATGTCGCTGATAGTATTGTTCCATTGTAGGTGTGGATATGGTTGTATTTTCCGGTGTTCAAGGTTGACATGACGCTCGATCGGAGGCTATCTCAAGATCCGCGGCACGGGGTGAGGTACATCCAGGGGGCGACGCCTTGGACCACTACGATGTCCCGAGATGATAGGCCTCGCATTGAGCGACTAGATGTTATGCGGCGGAGGCCGGATGAGATGACTGTCGACGAGGTACAAACACATATCACTACTAGAAATTTGTTATTTAACATCGGGTAATAGCCGATGTCTTTCAAAAAAAATATCGATGTCTATGTGGGGGATGTAAAAAGTCAAAAGTTTTTCACATCGGCCAGAACCCGATGTCTTTGTATGTTATAACATCGTTTATATTTTTAAATCCGATGTCTTTGTTATCCTATAACATCGATTATAAAATATAACTGATGTTATAATATATAAAGACATCGGCTATTACCCGATGTTATACGATTTCGAGTTTTAACATCACCCACATAGACATCGGTTTTTTTTATTTTGATTAACACCAGTTTGTAGCCGATGTTAAATGAATTTTTTTTTCGTTATAGCCTATACGGGATTTGAACCCGCACCTTTGTGCCTGAACATATCGCTCTGCCAATTTGAGCTAATAGGCTTTAAATTAACAACAATAAAATACATTACTTCATTATTTATTAATCCAATACTAATGCCAAAAGAAAACACCAAACAAACTATTATAAATTCACCCTATACAAACTATACTCTACCAATTTATCACAAGTTCTAGTTTAGTACTATGCTCTACCAAGTTATCATGAGCACAAGTGTTACTTATAACCCCAACCCATGAAAATAAAAGATAAAATTCTAATAGCAGGAATCTTGCTAACATACAATTTGAGGAATCTTCACAATCTGTATTTAATAAATAATCCAATCTAAATACAAGTGGAGTTGATCCTCTTTTTTATAATGGAACAACAATTGCTCTCTCTTAATCCTAATAAAAGACTTTGATAGAGCAAAAGTAATTCCCTAACAGATCTAGGGGCAAGATCGTCATTTACGAGGTGACCTAATCAAACCCTAATTCAGATTATATATAAGTGTGATTTTCTAGGGTTTAGAGAGGCTTCTGAACGAATACAATCCTGACTTGAGCGTCGGAGGCTCCTCGGGGAGCAAACCCCGCCCCTTTCTCTTCTAATCTATGCAGGATGATCGATCGACACCGACAAGGATCGAGATACGGATTTGATGTATTACATTTGGCGCCGTCCGTGGGGATTTCGATCGAAAAGCCATATGATTGAAACTCCCAATCGATAAAATTAGAGAGTTGGGTGTGAAATCAAGGATTGGACAGAGCAGTAGGCTGGATCTCCTGTGGTGAATCAACCGGTCACCGAATTTCATCCGCTTCCCCGATCCACGGTCGAGGTTGATTGGTGCTCGCATCTCCGAGACCCCTCGTCTACATCAACACTCACGAGCACTTTCACGGGCCGCTGATCCCCTATCATGGCAGACGCAAACACCGTTGCCGCCATAGCATCCCGTCGGGGATTCCTCCCTTGCGGCTCCTTTCCCACCGGCCACCGCGAGCATCCGATGGAGAAATAGATAAGCCTTCCCCTTTTCAACTTCATTCCATTAATTGTCATTCAATTACGCAACTCTTCAATTCTGCAACTTTTCAACTTCATTCCACCGGATTCGCAAATGGGGGCAAGCCGGACTCTTCTGAAGGCGACCATCGTTTCTCGACCGTCGAGATCGAAGCGGGTGCAGTTGTCAAAGCTACACACCACCCTCTCAGCCGCTAATCGCAGTCGCCTCCGTCAGAATCGCAATCGCCACTGCATAGCACCACTCCCCTACGATTTGCCACGTCCACACCGTCGTCGTTGGGCCTCCATCGAGCCTCTACCGGACTACGATCGGTGTCGACAGGTCAGGCGTGCCCGTGGAATCTTACGCCGCCATCGAGGTCAAGGCCGAAGGAGGGACAAGGGGCCGAAGACGCCGCTTCGAAATCCTGAGCCGCCGCCTCCTTCAAACCCTGTGAGGAAGACGATACGAAGATGTTACTTTGCAATTACAAAGTAATTAAACCGAGGGGCGTTACTTTTCCAATTGGGATTAATTACAAAGTCAGCCCAAAATTCTTGGAAATCACAGCTCAGCCCATATATATACTTAACACAATTGCGGAAAAGGGCCCAACTTCCATAATATCTCACTTGGAAGTACAACACGTCATGCCCGGCCGGTCCATATGAGACCTAAAAGCTAAGTTCTCTATTTACTTCCAATTGTGATGACAAGTTTGTTCTTTAGTTAATTATATTGCATGGTTAATTGCATCGGTGATATATAAATTCTTGAAATGCTTATATGCGCATTTATACATAGAATAACACTATATCAAAGTTATAAAAAACAATTAACGGATCGCCACTCATGGCCAATAGATCGCCACTCAAGGCCAACGAATCGCCACTCATGGCCAATAGATCGCCACTCAAGGCCAACGAATCGCCACTCATGGCCCATAGATCGCCACTTAAGGCCAACGTATCGCCACTCATGGCCAACGAACCGCCACTTAAGGCCAAAGTTCGCTGATTTCAGGCCAAAGGTTCGCCACTTAAGGCCAAAGTTCGCCGATTTCAGGCCAAAGGTTCGCCACTTAAGGCCAAAGTTCGCCGATTTCAGGCCAAAGGTTCACCACTTAAGGCCAAAGTTCGCCGATTTCAGGCCAAAACGATCGCCACTTAAGGCCAAAGTTCGCCGATTTCAGGCCAATAGAACGCCAATTAAGGCCAACATATCGCCACTTACGGCCAATAAAAGCCAATTCTAAGCCCTAATAACGCCAACAAAAGTCAAAATCAAGCAATAAGAATGTTATTTAAAGCGAAACGCTCAATCCTAATGAAAACCATCGAATCGTCAACCAAAAATAAAAGCGTTATCAACTAACGCTATCTCTCATTCATGGCAAAGAATTCGATCATCTAATCATTTTGAACCGTACCTTTCAGTTGATCAGGTAATGGTGCACCAATTGCATTTTTATCATGTTATTCGGTTGAGAATGCTGAAGCTTGCAGGATACAACTCAAACAAGGGGCAGGCATTACTCGTGTTATTCGTCTTCCCTCATCACTAGATCGTGATGAGGAAACCCGAGGGGCAATTGATAGAGCAAAAGTAATTCCCTAACAGATCCAGGGGCAAGATCGTCATTTACGAGATGACCTAATCAAACCCTAATTCAGATTATATATAAGTGTGATTTTCTAGGGTTTAGAGAGGCTTCTGAACGAATACAATCCTGACTTGAGCGTCGGAGGCTCCTCGGGGAGCAAACCCCGCCCCTTTCTCTTCTAATCTATGCAGGAAGATCGATCGACACCGACAAGGATCGAGATACGGATTTGATGTATTACAGACTTCATAATAAAATTCAGGATAATGTTAGAGATAATGGAGAAAGTGGGGGAAATGCATAAAAACTAGGAAGTGAGAATGAGAAACTAAAGAAACTAACTATTGCGTATGTTGCAGGGAAAGTGAAGATATCAATTCAGACCAATAGAGCTAATGACTTAGGTTATAATCAATAAGCTTGCCTGCTGTAATATGAAATCTTAGGCTGCCCATACTTTGAGCAAGATAAATGCCAAGCTTTAAAAAAAAAAAAGAGGGCAATTTTGAGCAAGATACTAGCAGCATATGACCATACTTGTTCAGATAGGAATTTTTAGCAAATTAGTTTAAGGAATCTTGCTCTCTCACTAGTCCTGTTCGGGTATGATATTGGATCAACTACTTTATTTATTTTTATCACTTCCACTCATGAGGGATGAAAGCTCTTTATCACATGTATAAATCAAACCCTTAACACAATTCATAAATTTTAGAAAGTAAGTTTCACAAAGTCACTCATGCCTCATGATGGAGAGGCCAATTCTAAAGTTTCATTAGCAAATTTGATGGTTCCTAATTGTGCTTTCACATTCTAGTATACCACAACTCTGTTGAAACACACAAATCAGAGGAATGAGTAATTTTAAACATCTGAAGTTTCAAAACTAAATAAATGAAAGTTAAGAAAAAAACAAAAAATATTTGCAGCTGTCTGTTTGTACTGAACAAATTCTTGTTGCTCCTCTTAGGCTTTTATGCATTTCCTACAGCTATCTGTTTGTATAGAAAATATATGCATATAGGGATTCAAAGAAGCTGATTGAATACAATCCAAAGATGGAATGAAGGTACATTCATTAATTTAGCAAAGAAAAAAGAATCAACACCCCACTCAGGATAAATAAACGACCATGAAAACACTAAGCAGCCAAGATCAACCAAATTGCAAAATGATCAATCACAAACCCAAATAAAACAACCAAGATCAATTGTTTCCCAAACATCAAAGAATCACATTCGTGTTAAGTCCAATATGTCTGAATATGATAGCAAAGGCATATTAGGGTATGTTGTTACCTCTGAAGGAAAATGTTCGACAGGTTCATCCCCGCCTATTCACTAGTACTTCTCTGGACAACCGCTAGACCAACTATCGTTGTGAGGCCTCCCTGCATCCAGCAAATAAATATTTATCAGTCATAAATTGCTTTCTCCAACTTACCCATCCTGTAGGACACCATGCCATGCAATTTGGCAAGATCAACCATGCCTAAAAAAGTGTGAAAAATAAACAAAATGTTAACATACAAGTCTAAAATATTAGGTATGTACATGGAAATAGTGATGCATCGGCTATTGCAAATAAGGACTAAGATGAATGCCAAATTGCCAAGAAAGTCTAAAATATCAGTACCTTTTTTTTTTTTCCAGTTCTTTGCCCTCTAAATTTTGTTTCCATTCTATTATTTCTCTTGTATTTTTTTTTGTGAAGGCATAAATCAACCAGGACAAGGGCACCAGTGGATTTCTATATATAGCGAAGGATGAGCCAAATGCTTCCACAAAAATCCCTCAACCAAGAGACAGAAAATGCATAGA
The DNA here is from genome assembly GCA_963922045.1 of Persicaria maculosa. Lineage (NCBI taxonomy): Eukaryota > Viridiplantae > Streptophyta > Magnoliopsida > Caryophyllales > Polygonaceae > Persicaria > Persicaria maculosa. The sequence continues at coordinate 81,106,943 of OY998253.1, forward strand.
AATAATTAAAAAAAAGGCAAATTAAAAATGAGTAGAGTAAATTAATCTTGCCCAGTTCCTTTAGAATGACAGTCGGTCATTTTTATCTTATCCACTAGTGATAAATCCTCTGATTTAGATTTAGGCCTTGATTTCCAGTAGACAAAAATACTTTGCCACTGGGATAGAAGTATCTACACCAAAATTCCACTTTCAAGACGCTCTGTAATGAATAATGAATTCCATACAAATATCTCCTATTCATCTTAAACCACATAACAGAGAAGCAACTAGAAGTATGGTTGCATAACAAACACCAACAATCTGATCTCTATCCTCTAATCAATGAAGTGCTCATACTGATGAATGATCAGTGACTTGGAAAACTTAATCTTCAAATCTCAACTTTCCAAGACTATTAAGAATATTTCCCTTAACAATTCATGTGCAGGATTTTATGTAACACACCTAGAATAACATGGGCAGATTTGCCCTTTTGAGAATAAAACAAGCCAATAACATCTCAAATACACAAAGGGAATGTAAGAAGTACAACATCAAAAACATTCTCACAGACAGATCTTTTGTATTTGTTATATAAACAAGGAAAGATAACAAGAATCTTGAATATATATTGGGATAAGCAGCTTACATTGTTCGAGCCAATACTCTCACTTTCATTAGACTGAATCAGATGATGGGCATTGCTATCCTGTTGTTGCAAAATTATCTAGGAAGAGCTTGAAGTAGCACCATCCTCTATAGCTTTCTTCTGATTGTTCTTCTTTTTATTGTTCCTCTTCTTCTGCTTATCTTCCTTCATTTTTCTCAACTTCTACTCACAGTACAACCAATTGGGATCCTAAATCAACACAGCTCAACCTTCAACCTGAATTCGAATCAATCCAAAAACATATAACACATATCACAAATTGATTGCTCAAAATCCTAACAAAACCAAACCCTAACAAAACAGTAAGGAAACCAAACCAAACCTAATCCAACCCTAACCAAACAGTAACTTTCCCCCAAAATCAATCCCTAACCACACGGTAATCAAGCTTTTGGATTGAATTGAAAGGGATTTAAAGATATTACCTGACAATTGAGATGTCGAAGATATGAAGAAGGTGTCGGAGAACCACTTCTGTCGAAGGTTCCTGGGATCCGACAAGCACAAACGGGCTACACTTCAGCCAGGCCGGTTCACGACACTGGTGCATCATCGACGGTGTGGGGACAAGCAGCAGAATGACGGTGTGAGGACTGGCTGCTCCGGCACATAGGCGAAGGTCGATGGGGTTTGGAGTCGTCTATGTGTTTGAGAGAAAGAGAGAGGTCGAAGAGGGATTCAGATGCAAATCTGTGGGGGTGAAGATGCAGAGGGGATGGAGAGGGAGGATGGTGCAGTAGATTTGGAGATGGAGATGGAGATAGAGATGGGGCTTTCGCTCCAGCGAGAGAGAGGAGAGAGTAGAACCGTAGAAGGAACATGACGGGGAAGTGGAACCCTTGAGCGAAATGGAGATAGCGTTGGATATAGTCGGTAATCTCATGGGCGGGTGTTTAAATTAATTCATGATTTTATTCCGCGCTTTTTATAAAAAAATTCAAAATGAATATTTAACATCGGTCTAAAATATAGGATGATGTCTATTTTATTTTTAACATCACAAATTTAAAAACCGATGTTAAAAAACTGTTTAACATGGCAGGTTTTTCTGACCGATGTTAATTAGCCGATGTTAAATAATATAATTCTAGTAGTGTATTTTACTTCCGAGCTTATATTTGTGAGACAATAAATTAGATTTTCAACATTTGAGTCGTATTAACAATTTCTAGTACATTGCAGGTCCATTTCATGCCATTTGGTAGGCACTTGGATTTCGATGGACATCTGCGTCTGTCTCGATATAGGGGCACCATCCGGTGATTGTTCGAGCATGTTGCCTAGGCTATCATCGCTTTTCCGCCACGACAAGCATAAATACGAATTTTATATTTTGTTGCACGTAGCGATACAACCCGAGCAAACTATTCAGCGGTCAAAAATTTTGATCCGAAGACACAAATATTTGGTTGTGGCTAGTTTGCCTAGATTATCATGGCTTTTCGGCCACGACAAATGCACAGCCCGGGGACGGACTATATATAGCTGCCCACCGCATACCTATGCGGTGTTCACCACCGCATACCTATGCGGTGTTCACCACCGCATACCTATGCGGTGTTACCCACCGCATACCTATGCGGTGTTACCCACCGCATACCTATGCGGTGTTACCCACCGCATACCTATGCGGTGTGCCACACCGCATACTTATGCGGTGGGACCCACAAATTCAAATTTTCTGCGTCAACGGTCCTCGACCACCACCGCATAGGTATGCGGTGTTATTGTATAAGAAGTCTTCCGCTCTCCATTGGAATCCATTCACCCACAACCTCGTTTTGTAATATGGCAAACGACGACACCAATACACCGCCTTCAAGTGCAGGGGACGAAGCACATGTACATACAAGTACTCCAATGGCCGATAACTCTCCACCCGCTCGTCTTCCGGTACGTGCTGCATCTTTATCGTTTATAATGACATTATAGCAACCGTAGTATATATATGTATAGGAGTAACTTAGGGTTAGAATCATATCGAATGGAAACCAGGATATAGGTACCTTGTTTTATATGTAGTGGAATAACTTAGGTTTTGAAATAGAGCGAATGGAAACCATAAAATGGGTAACGTATATGTACTGTCTGCATGACGACAGCTACCATTGGAGGAGCAAGCTGATCCGATGCCGGACGATGGTGACCACGTGGATCCCCGTAACCAGGACTACCACGATTACACTGCTGATTTCGCTACATCGCAGACGTGGAACAATCGCGACGATCTGCTACAGCACCGTCGTGGAACAGCCTTAAAGCATAATATGGTTTTGACAATCAAGCGTTCTTGGGAGAACACTCCTGCAAGGCGTGGCAGTGTACTGCTCGCATGTGAGAAGTACGGCGAGTACACTCCCCGTAAGAAGCCACGAGTTGCTGGAGATGTGGCCAGCGGGAACACGCGCAGAGCTGTTTCGAAGATAGAGGGTTGTCCGTTTGCGTTGTCTGGCGTGGAGTTCAAACGGGGCGAATGGGGGCTTGACGTTCTTCACAGCAAGCACAACCATGACCTTCCCGATGCGTTGGACGGTCACGCGTACGTCGGGCGGATGGATACAGAGGAGAGGGACGTTACGTTGGCCCTGACCGTGGTTTGTACCCCACCAAAACCGATTTTTAGCAACCTTGAAGATGACAGCTGATGCACGACAAAAGTTGAACTTCACATCGCGGCGCCAAGTGTACAATGCGAGGGCAAAGTTTAAAGCTGAAGCGAGAGGAGATCAAACTGTCACCCAGGAAGCACTCCGCGTTTTCGGAAGAAGGGTTACTTCTACGCTACGAGGAGATCCCCTGACGATCCCAACAGGCAATGAGGAGGGCAGTGGGTCCAAAGCAATTGCCATCGACGACCCTCCTAGGGGCCGAGAAGTAGGTAGAGGACGAGGTCGAGGACGGGGTCGTGGGAGGGGACGTGGCCGAGGTTGAGCAGCGTCGGAGCCAGCTCCGGAGACTGTAGGTGACATTCCACCGCCTACACCTACAGCGCTTCCACCGCAGAATGTACCTCGTGTAGATTTCAATTGGGGCACTGGCAACATCGACGAATTCATGATTACTTTCGTACGAGCCGTCACAAATGTTGCAGGTGATGGGCACTGTGGGTATCGATCTTTTGCTTGTCTCCTGAACTTGGGACAAGACGCATGGCCTCGAATTCGATGAGAGTTGGCCGTTGAGTTGCAGCTGCACGCAGATCGGTACCATTACTATCCTGCCTTAGATGAGCTCATCATGAGGGTCAACTATTTTGGCACATGTCATGATGCTATATATTGGATGGAGATTCCGATCATGGGCGAGGTGTTTGCCACGCTTCACCAGCGTCCTTTGGTCATTTTGTCACAGATGATGCCGATGTTGTGCCTATCTCTGTACGCCACCGGGGGTCCGTCAGTACCGACCTATGAGGAGCTAGATGGAATAACTTTAGTCGGCAACAGCAACCACTTCGTTCCGGTACGTTTCGTATTTCATTTTCATTCAGTTGTTAATGTTTCGTTTTTGTCTTCTAATGTCAATATTCACCTTTTATTCACAGATTTGGTTGTTGCCTGGTTCCCCTCTACATCCAGTCTACGTTACATGGACACGGCATCACGATCGCACGGTCGACGGTTGGGAAGAGCAATTTGCAACGAGGATTGCACGCTACAGAGCTTACCGCCGTCGTGATGGTGGCCGTCCCCTGTCCTATTAGCACTTTCCACTTTCTCGTGTCATTTTTTGAACTCCATAAGTTGAATTTGATTGTATCTTCGCTAAACATATGAACTTTTTCGGATAATGACAAGTACATTTGGCACACTTGCAGAACCCACCGCATACGTATGCGGTGACGTGAAGAACTAAAGCGGTCCGGTCCAGTCCGTCACATGTAGCCCAAAATCAGGTTACCCGGAAACCACCGCATAGGTATGCGGTGGGGTTCAAACGGAACGGACAAGCCCACCGCATATACATGCGGTGGGCTTGCATACGCCTCTGCCCACCACATATACATGCGGTGACCCACCGCATATACATGCGGTGACCCACCGCATAGGCATGCGGTGGGTGCGTTGACCGTCATTAAAGTCACCGCATACCTATGCAGTGATTAGCGGTGGAAATAGTAAAAATTAGCGGTGTAGATATCCGTTCCGATTAACTATGGTTGTTATTTCAGTCAAACACGTCTAGTATTGTTTGATTATATTTAGCTCATTTAGAAACAAGTCAAGCTCGAGTGAATTCTATATTTGAACTTGAGCTCACACTCGACTTGTTTAGTAAATGAACAAGCTTGAGTGTGTTTTTTTAGTATCATGTAACTTTACTTTTTTATGACATAGTAACTTAAAATAAAATTATTAAATTTCATAAAATTCGTGCTATTTGAGTTTTAATTAAGCAGAGTCGAGCTTTGAATTGAGCATAAAAATGTGCTCATATTCAACTCATTTTGTACATCATATGCTCGAACCGAGCTTTTATTGAGCAAAACTCGAGTCAAGCTCTAGCTACTTAGCTCATATAACAACCATAATCTTAATTTAATGTTTATTGCATTTCCTATACTTATTTAGTTATTTTTTTTCCGGGTATTCCATTTATATATTTATATTTCTTCTTTTTAGACGCGAAAAAATGATAGTGTTTTTATCATAAACCGATGAGATTTTATCTTAAAATAACATCATTTATTATCAAATTATATATAATTCTTTATGTCAATTTAATCCAAAACTATATCGTACATATACCGTTGTGCCCCCCTCCGAAAATTTTCTGGCTCCGTCACTGAATGCAAGAGTTGGCTATTTTCTTGGAATTCTTATTTTACTAAGTTGAAGCTAATAACATGTCGATTACACACCGGGGATTGGTAAGAACTGAGGGTGTCTATTACTGGTTCTAGCTTCCTCGTGAATTGAGGCAATGTCCTTCTCGGTATATATTGAACAAGGGAGATTATATAGAGAAGGATTTCCCGCGACAAAGCAGTTCTTCCATACCAACTTAGCTGCCCGGCCATCCAATGTTCCAAACCTGTGTTCTCTCACCAACAGACCACGAACTCCAAAGGGTCTTTTAAAAAGCATCCAATGGTTTGTTTCAAATATTGATTCTCCCCGAAAATCTAAAATTTGATTTATAAATTTAAAGTGTTTCTTATATTTTTAAACTTATTGTTGGAATGTGTTGTCCCACATCGGTTATATAGAGAATGCTTGAACAAGATATAAGGTTGAAGGACTACTTCTCTCATTGCCAATTGGTTTTGAGATGGAACCCCGTTCGGGTTTATGTGTTGTTCGAGTCTCCCGTATGTGGGCCCGCACACACGACCTCCATCCAGCTTGTCTTGACCCCACCGGGCCCAGCCGACCTTCACATGGTATCAGAGCCGGGTTCGACTAGTTGCGGTCTGGGCTTCGGATTAGTGGGATTGTTGACCTTGTTGACATGTCGCGGGTATTGAGTTCCCATTTAAGCGCATGTGGCAAGTGCAACTTATAGAGAATGCTTGAACAACATATAAGGTTGAAGGGCCCCACCGGGCCCAGCCGACTTTCACATGGTATCAGAGCCGGGTTCGACTAGTTGCGGTCTGGGCTTCGGATTAGTGGGATTGTTGACCTTGTTGACATGTCGCGGGTATTGAGTTCCCATTTAAGCGCATGTGGCAAGTGCAACTTATAGAGAATGCTTGAACAACATATAAGGTTGAAGGGCTACTCCTCTCATTGCCAATTGGTTTTGAGATGGAACCCCGTTCGGATTTATGTGTTGTTCGAGTCTTCCGTATATGGGCCCGCACACACGACCTCCCTCCAGCTTGTCTTTGACCCCATCGGACCCAGCCGACTTTAACACTTATTATCGTCGTCGAATATTGTTTGGGAGCTTGAGAGGCCGATCTAGGAATTCGGGAGAGGGTGACTGAAACGTTGCCTGATAAGGTTTGTGATTTATATGTTTTTTATAATCAATTTCCCCATCTCCTATCAAGAGACATAATATTAATTATAGATGATATAAATAACTTGATCTGTGTACAAATATTGTACATACACGTACGTACATCGCAGTTGAATTTTAAGGAGACAAAACGGTTTACTATAAGTTGTAAAACGTTCCTTACCAAGGGAATAACAAGTTCCAATCCGATAGATCGAGCATAACTAATATATTTATATGTTTATTTCGTCTCCAATAAATACTCTGAATTTAAAACTAGCTTTGAGAGTGGGAATTCAAAAGATATTACAACTTAGGTTACGCAGTTTTCGGAAATTATAATTTTAATATTATGTAATTTTAAATAAAATAAGTATAAGATTTTAGTTTAATTAATTAATTTTTAAGACGAAGGTTACTTAGAGGGTTAGGGAAGAAGATGAATGTTTAAGGAGGAAAAAGACGTTTGCGTAATTAGGTAAAGGAAGAGATCGAGAGAGAGATAGGGGTTGATAAGGGTTTAAGAGAGAAAAGAGTAATTGGTTTGATTATTCATTTGATGATTGTTACAAAGGTATTAGGATATATTTATACCCTAACTAATACATGGGTACTAGACCTGTCAAAACACAACTCGATCCGGTCGACCCGATCCGAACGCCCGGAAAATTTTCAACCCGAATCCGGAAATTTTGACCCGGAATTTTTTTCGACCCGAACTTGAAAAACGGGAAATTTTCCGGGTAATCTGGGTTTCGACCCGGTGACCCGATTGACCCGGTAATTTTGACCCGATTTACTTGATTGACCTGGTGACCCGGTTGATTTATAATTAAATATAATTAAATTTTTTTATATAATTAAAATTTATCGCAAAATTATCAAATCTTGATTTTTTTAATTTAAAAAAGAAAAAATTGACAAACCCGAAATCGACTCGAAATGACCCGAAACCCGGTCAAACCCGGATTCTAGTCAACCCGAAAATACACGAAACCCGTTTTACCCGGGACCCGCTTTACTCGAGATCCGAAGTGATCCGAACCCGACCAGAATGACCTGTTTGACAGGTCTAATGGGTACATAACTAATTCAATATAGCTAATAACTCATCAGCTTTAGCTACCCCATCCGTTACCCTTTTTTACTAAACATAGCCTTAAGGATATATTTGGAAATGCTTTTGAAAGCTAAGATGATTATTTTCAACTTCCGGATAGATCTCTGTTATTTTTAGACTTATCTTAGTCACTTTTTGCTTAAAAAAAAGAAGGATTTTATAACGTGCACACATTAAGCAACCTGCTCAAAATAAAAACATTTATTTTTAATAAGTATATTTTTCTAGTTTTGATATATTAGTCCGGCCCTAACTTGCAACTTCATTGTGGTACCTGTGATTTCGTTCTTAATCTACATCCCCAACTTGATAGTATTAGATTTACTTAGATTCGTTCTGTTATAGATGGATCACTGACGGAGAGAGGGGTGAGCTGGTATGGGCTCCAGCCCACCCCCCAAAAATGAGTTTTTTATTTTTTATTTTTTGCTTTCATTCCTTGAATTTGTAAATAAAGAGCGATTATTTGGGGTTCGAAGCGAGGACTGGCATTTGGCTACTACCCACAAGTCATTTCGGCTCGCGAAGAGGTAGTTACTGTTCAATTGTTGTCTTTAGAGGAAGTAAGATGATGTTCTTATTCCAGATACGTTCTTTTCCGACCAAAGACCTTAAGAACTCAACTCCGAGGGTTTTAAGTCAGGGAGATATGCAGAGCTCTTCTTCTTCTCTCTAGAATCGGATCCTTTCTTTGGAGGTCCAAGGGGGGTATTTATAAGGCGGCTAAGCGAGCAGTTTCATGGCGACCTCCTGGACTGCCAAGAGACACGTGTAACGCATGCCCTCATGCCAGAGGGTGAGGGTTTCACACGTGGTGTTGTTAGCGGAGAGGTGTTAGGCCAGCGACCTGCTAGTCTTTGCCCTAAGGAGCCACAAGGTATTTGTGGGTCCCGTTACGAGGTTTATGCTTATGAGCATTAGAAACCTGATCGCGGTGTTAGAAGGCCGCTATACTTAGGACAAGTATGATGATCGTGATGTGCTTCAGAGTGTGTCAGGTGTTTTGCGTTAGGTGGTCTATTTATGACGTCATATCTCTGTTGATTAACAGGGCTATTTTCTAGGGCATCGTCAAGTACCACTTTCGCAAAGTGCGATCCACGGTCGCAACCTCACCTACCCTACCTGCACACAGACCACTTCACCACTTTGGCTTGGCCCTACGGATTAGTATACACCGCTTGGTCATACGCGCTTTTGAGAATTAATATGGCCTATAATGTACCAAGTGAGATTCGAACCCGGGACCCCTCCTTTGGGGTATCTCACCCTTCAAACCCTAACTAGTTTTTTGCTTCCATTCCCGTCACACCCCAACTAATTTTCATGCTTGTTATGACAAATGTGTTGAAATTGTCCCTTAATCCCCACATTAGCCTGATGTTTTGTGAAAAAACATTATTGACTTGCCACTATTAGTGATTAGAGATATATATTAGAAGACAAAATTTAATTTGATGAATGAAATATGAGCTTATTCTTTTATGTTATTCGATAATTTGAATTTTTTTTCAAAATATTCACTAAAAAATAATTAATTAATAAAATATTCAAACTTTTAAAATATTTACAAAAATATTCATTTTTTGCCGGTTTGACAGAAAAACGCGGTGTGAGACCGCGTTTTATTTACAAAGGGTAAAATGTAAAATTGGAAAAAAATTGACAAAAAATTAACAAAAGAAACGCGATCTGAGACCGCGTTTCTATTTTAATTTTATTTCTGGATGAATTTCATAATTTTGCAAAAAAAATTACACTCAACCCGCGTCTCTCTGTTTTTTTCTTTTATTTTTTATTTTTAACAGGAATGGAAAGAATAGGCTTCCTCCTGCTCGGCGGCTCCGAGCCCGAAATCGATGGGATTTCGCTGGGAAGGAGGCGGCTAATCAGGCCTCTCTCCAAGCTTGAAGAGGCTAATCAGGCCGAAGCCCGGATTTCACTGGGAAGGAGGGGAGAGGAGGTCGGAGAGCACCGGGAGGCGGAGGGAGATAGGGCTGTCGGGGTCGGAGGTCGGCGGAGGGGGATCGATAATGGAGGGTGGCCGGCGGAGGGGGATCGATAACGACGGAGGGGATCGGTGGCGAAGCAGAAGAGGAAGACAAGGGTGGGAAGGGGAGGAAGGCGGTGAGGCAGCGACGAGGGTGGGTGGGGAGGAAGGCGAGGGTGGCAGCGACAGAGGATGGGCGGGGAGGAAGGCCAGGGAGGTGCAGCCGCGGTGTGTGAGCGGGGAGGAAGGTGAGGGGGCGGTGGAATTGAACCAATGAAGCGGGGAGGAAGGTGAGGGGACGTTGGCGAAGGGAAACGGGCCCGAGGAGGTGCTGTCAGGGTCGGAGGTCGACGACCGGTGGCGCTCGAGAGGGGGCTCTACCAGTTCCTGATCATGAGGTTGCTCGATTTGTCGCCTGCTAGTGTTCGAGAGATCGACGACAACTCCTCTCTCCTCCTCCGGTGCCCGGTGACGCTCGACTTCCTCCTCATGCTTCAATTTTAATTTTCAAAAATTAAAAAAAAAAGAAACAGATAAAGTTAAAATAGAAACGCGGTCTCGGACCGCGTTTCTTTTATTAATTTCTTGTCAATTTTTTTTTTCAATTTCAGGTTTTACCCTTTGTGCGTAAAACGCGGTCTCACACCGCGTTTTTCTGACAAACCTGCAAAAAATGAATATTTTTGTAAATATTTTAAAAATTTGAATATTTTGTTAATTAATTATTTTTTAGTGAATATTTTAAAAAAAAATTCCGATAATTTAGCATAATTTTGTATTGAGTCGTTCTTTTAAGTTTTGAAAATAATTGTTTGTTTTACTAATTAGTTCACTCTTGACCAAAAAAAGCTAATTAGTTACTAGATTGTAAATTGACCTTATTAACACTTTTGCAATAATTTTACTGGTGTAAAATTTATATATTAATTTATATTTTCAGGTTATTTGAATCTCACCCACCACTAAGATGGAGTGCTACGCACTATCGTTTATGCATGCGCAATGTACATGCTGTACTTGAAAGCTAAGTCTCCTTAATATATAAATTAATTCAGTGTACGGTGACTATTACTATCAAGATGTATTACTATACGTACAGCAAGATAATATTCATTGCATATCCACATGTAACAAGTTGCCGGCGATATGATATATGATTCTTCCCCCCAATCGATCTCTTGACTTATTTGGATTAGCCAAACATAATCTACATCTGAATCGGATACTGCATATATAAAGTAATGTGTTGATGGAAGCATTTCAATTCAATATATTATGGACAAAGAATTAGGCTAGAGAATCTAACGTCTCATCCCACTGGACCAATTAGCGACACTGGTGCGATCGATGTAGATTCTATATATAGATTTTTCGCCAAATATGCCTATGGGAATAAGACTAAAGTTTGCACCACAAGAATTAGCCTAAACGTCAAGAACATATATTTGGCGGAAATTCTGTTCTATATTATAACTTTTTTTATATATATAAGTAAGAATTCGAAATATCAGACAAATCGTCAGACGGGCTGACCGTTATGATACAACAAAAATAAAGGAAACAACAGAATGAAAAATTCCGCAAACTTGGATAGACAATATCATGCTCGACGCACTAAATTCGACAAAATAAGTGAATTGTGAGAACATGGAATATAACTTGATTAATCATCAAGTCCTCTTTATCTTTAATGTTTGGAGGGGGTTGGTCTTTTTGTTAACAAGCTACCAATAACTAAGGCATTAATTGCACAAGCCAAACTAGATAGCTGCTGTTCAATGGAATAGCAAGTTTGGTGATCACTTAGTTAACTTTTGATATGATATATATATTTTTGAAAAGCTTCAATTCAAATCATTTATTTCATATGTATATATATATATTGTTTTGTTTGCATGCAACTAGTTAGTGTTTTAGATATCTAAAATTCTAAATGGTAAATATATAAATGATAGAGAAAAATGAGTCACACAAGGGTTCATGACTACGAAAATAAAAATGATCTAAATAAGGCCGGGGTCAATGGCTATCTTTTATCTAATGGTAAAGAATAAGGGTGTGTTTGGATTCCAAAGTGTTTATGTTTATAATGCACTTATAAATATAAACACTTTGGAAATGTTTGTTTAGCTAAATTTTTATGTATTTCAAATAATGTGAATTTAAACTAAAATATTGTGTATATTGTATAAATCAAATACCCAATATTATGCTAAGTTTATAATTACCTTATACCCTTAATATAATTAATTTACACATTTTATAAGGTATTTTATTTTAAAATTACGTTGTTTTAAATATCTTATAATCTTTTTTAACCAAACACTTTACACGTGTTTATACTTATAAGCATAATACATTGGGAATCCAAACACGCCCTAAGCTGTGCACACTTATATTTGCATATATTGGTATTTAAATATATACACACTAGGGGCGCGCAGAGCCAGAAATAACTCGAGAAGAATTTTTTTTTTGAATATATATGATATAAATTTTTTTTGTAAAGAATATATTAGAAAAAAACATTAAATATGTGATTTAAATATATTAGAAATTATTGGGATTTGATGTCAAGACATCGTGATTTTAATTTCCATCTCATACCAACTAGCTAAGCATGCACTTTGTGATTTTTAAAATCTTTTTAACCTTTCTTAACTCTTAAATTTTCAAAAATTACAATTTTTTTTTTGATAAAAAAAAATTACATTTCTTTTTGTGTGTTTTCCCCTCCGAATCGAGGATGAGGGCCCGAGTCACCTCATGCCCCATCCCCTCCGTCACCCCTTTACACTATGAGTCTATTTGAATCACCAAATATATATGCATTATCATTTTATATTTATCTATATAAAATGAGAGATAGTATTTACACTCAAATTTTTTACTATATACCTCATAAATTTAGCTTTTTTTTAAGACACAAAGTTAAAAAAACCCTATATCTCTTGAAGCACAAAATGTATAGTAAAATTTTTTGGGTGGATTTAACACGATACGAGCGATATAAAATTAGGGAGAAAAATAAATAAATGTGTGTATAATAAGACCTAATTAATAAAACGTCCACCATCCAAGATTTATTAGTTAAATGTCCACTGTTCCTCCCTAGCTGCTGTCCGCTTCTAACTATGATAATAAGCTGACAAACATAAATATGATAGTAAGCTGAAAAACTATGACAGACAGCTAACAAAGTATGACAAACAACTGACAAAACAAGACAGTAAACTGACAAAGCTAATCCTATGTTTAAACAAACCAAGCAGAAACTCAACCCTAAAAAAACCACAAAATCAGCACACTAAACCCCTAAAACCCCCCAAAATCAGACAACTGAGAAAGCATGACATTAAGCTGACAAAGCTAATCCTATGTTTAAACAAACAAATAGAAACTCAACCCTAAAAAAACCACAAAATCAGCACACCAAACGCCTAAAAACCCGCAAAATAGCACACCAAAACTTTAAACTACAAAAAGTGAAAATAATATGGAGACAATTGCAAAACTTAATCCAACAAAAATTTGAAAACAATAACGTGACGGCATTGATCAAATTCAGCACACCAAACCCCTAAAAACCCCCAAAATCAGACAGTTGACAAAGCATGACAGTAAGCCGATAAAGCATAACAGTAAACTGACAAAGCTAATCCTATATTTAAACAAACCAAACAGAAACTCAACCCTAAAAAAACTACAAAATCAGCACACCAAACTGTTGTCACCCAGCTAGGGGCGGGAAAGGTTGTTACTGCCAGGGAATGAAGGGAGAAGGGGATGAGAGTTAGACTTAGACAGAGGTGAGGGAAGGGAAGATAGAGTAGGAGGGAAATTTGGAATTCTCTATTGATGATCAAGTTGTTCTTACAAGGCATTATTTATAGATCAATTTTCTTCAATGCCTAACAAAACTCCCCCCATTACAAAGCCTTGACTCAAGGCTTATATGAACAAAACAAATTGAATTCCTTGTTGCATCAAGGCTGAATATGAAAGTCAGGGAATTGGTGCAGTACATGCGTTGCAGGCTCCCAGGTGGCTTGTGATTCCTCCATGTTGCACCACTTGACTAACCATTCAGTGACAGGGTCCCCATTGGCCAAGTAAGATACTCGAGTGTCCATTATCTTCTCAGGTTGCACCTCAATGTCTCCTTCCTCATCAGTGCTAGGCAACTCTGTAGCTACTAGCTGATCACTCCCCACCTTCACCTTGAGCTGTGAAACACGGAACACAGGATGGATTCGTGAAGATAGATGATACGTTTGGGATACCCGATCCTTCGCCTGTGGGCTTCAGATCAAGAACCACGCCGTATATTTGCTTCGATCTTGCAATGCTCTTTGATATCTCCTGATTTGGAACAATTTAAACAAGTGATTAGAATTCTGATTTAGCGACAAAATTAACACTTAGAAAATTCAGCAACTTGAGAACTGAGAAATAGCGACAGAAAACTAAAACGAAGAACAGCGAGGGACGAGGGAAGCCTGGCGCGCAGAGGACGGGACGTCTCAGGAGCCTTGCTCGCGGGAGCGAAGGCCAGACGCGGGCGGGTGCGCTTCGCTGGAGCGAAGATGCTGGCGGCTGGGCGCGGGGGTGCTAGCGAAGGAGAACGCGGGAGCGAGGGCGCCTTGGGCGTCCGCGCTCGCTGGGAGCGAGAGGCGCCAAGCGCTGGAGTCCTCGGAAGCGCCGGCTATGTCGAGTAGGGGATGGCTGTTCTCCTCGGTCTCGACAAGAACAGGTTAGGGTTTGGTGTTTTGGTGTGATTGCCGAAAGATCTCAAGGTGAGGGTGATGTTTTGTGAGTGCCGAAAACAATAAGAACATAGAACACAATAGCTTTGGGATTGATAATCGAAGAACCCTTGATCCGTTAAGGGTTTCTTCAATTCTATTTCAATCTGATTAAATTCAAAGGGTGTAACATGAATTTATAGTAAAGTTTCTAAGAGATCTAACCAATCCTTCCTTGCAAAGGAAAGGGGTTTGGATAGATTAATTCTATCTAAGATAAATGAAATAACTTAAAGATAAATAAATCCTAAGAAGATAGAAATATAATAACTTGGTGGCCAAGGATTATATCTTGAAGAGATATAATTATTTCCACCTTATTAATCTAATATGCATAAAATAATAACATAATTAACTAACTAATTTTCGGCCCATGCACAAGGCAAACTCGGCCCATGTACTCGACAAGACCAATAGCCCACTCGGCCGAGTGTCCTTTTGGTGATGCCGAGTTCAGTTGATTCATGGCGGGTGCAGACGAGTCTTCATGAGCTCCGTGTGTGGACGTAAGCTCACTTCCTGTGCTGGCGGTGTAACCTTGAGCCAAGTGATCCAGGGTGGCCTGAACCCTTGCTCTAAAGTTCCATGGTGACGGACAAGAAAGGCCTTAGTTGCATTTTGAATCTTCTTGGCCCTTGAACGAGTGACAGGGCCATCAAATGGAACCTTCATGTTGTCCTCAATGTCACCAGGAGTCATCGATAATTGAGCGGCATCAATAGAGGTAACTCTAATCGATATGCCACTTTTCCCACTCGAGCTAGGACCCTATAAGGTCCATAATATCTTGAACTGAGCTTGAGATTTCTCCTCAATGCCACTGATGACTGTTTATAAGGCTGCAGCTTCAGGTACACCATATCATTTACCTGTAATTCCCTCTCAGTTCGGCGCCTGTCTGCAAACAACTTCATTCTAGCCTGGGTCTGCTGTAGTTGATGCTTAACTTGTCCCATCATGTGTTGTCTCTCTCGGATCCAATCATCAGCACCCCCTCTATGTGTGACAACCGGTGAGATTCCCAGTTGAGGAGGAGTCACCCCATACAGAGCTGTGAAAGGAGATGTTTTAAGAGCTGTATGGAAATTAGTATTGTACCAAAACTCAGCTAATGACAACCATTTAGACCACTGCTTCGGATGATCAGATGTCATGCATCTTAAGAAGGTCTCCAAGCACCTATTCACCCTCTCTGTCTGCCTATCAGTTTGTGGCTGATATGCAGTACTCATGTGCAGTCTGGTCCCTAAACTCTTGAACAGTTGCTGCCAGAAGTTGCTCAAGAAGACCTTGCCTCAATCTGAAACTATACACTCAGGTAAACCATGCAGTTTGTAGACACAGTCCATGAATGCAGTAGCCACTTTTTCTGCTGTGAAAGGGTGACTCAGAGGTATGAAATGTGCATATTTGGTTAACCTATCCACTACCACCATTATAGTATCTTTTCCTTGGGACTTAGGCAACCCTTCAACAAAGTCCATACTCACATTACTCCAAGCAGTGTCAGGTATGGGTAGTGGTTGCAGCAGACCCGGATTTACATGCTCACTCTTACTTCTCTGGCATGTATCACACTCCTTCACAAACTTTGTTACTTGTGCCTTCATTGTAGGCCAATAGAACATTTGTTTGAGTCTCTGATAAGACCCCTCGATGCCTGAGTGTCCTCCCATGGGTTCTTCATGGGTGGCAGCCACAAGTTTAGATTGAAGCTGTTCATTTTGTCCAATGTAGAGCCTGCCTTTATACCTCAACAACCCTTTAGTGACAGTTAGCTCCTGACTTGTTCCTTGAATCGCTGCTACCATCAACTGCTATACCACATGATCTCCCTAATAGTTGTCCAAAACTTCTTTTATCCATTGGGGTTGCACCACCAATAAAGCATTACATTCTCCTCTCCTTGATAATGCATTTGCCACCTTATTTTCGGCCCCTTTCTTATACACAATGGAATATGTCAATCCCAATAACTTCCTGGCAGCTTTCCTTTGCAACTGAGTGGTTAACTTCTGCTCTAGGAGATGTTTTAGTGGCTGATGATCAATCTTGATGATGAATTCCTTGGCTTCTAGGTAGTGTCTCCACCTGTCTACTGCCAGCAGTATAGCCAATAGTTCTTTCTCATATGTGGACAGTAGCAATTTCTTTCCATGCAAGGCTTGACTTAAGTAAGCCAAAGGTTTCCCATCCTGCATTAGTACTGCCCCAATACCAACATCACATGCATCTGTTTCCACTATGAATGGCTTTGAGAAATCAGGTAGACCCAACACTAGTGGGGAAGCTAATAACTTCTTGAGTTTTACAAAAGCTTCATTAGCTGTCCGAGACCACACAAAAGCATCCTTTTTTAACAAATCTGTTAAAGGCTTGGCAACCACACCATAACCTTTAATAAATCTTCTATAGTATCCTGATAACCCAAGAAACCCTCTCAGAGCTTTCAGGTTTGCAGGTACTGGCCAATGTAACATTGCCTCAATTTTCGTTGGATCTGTAGATACTCCTACCTCTGAGATGAAATGACCCAAATACTCTACACGAGGTTGGGCAAACTCACATTTGGATCTCTTCATAAACAACTTCCGTTTCCTTAGGATATCCAAAACTACCCTTAAATGATGCACATGCTGCTCAAGATCCTTACTGTAGATCAGTATATCATCAAAAAATACTAGCACAAATTTTCTGAGCACGGGAGCAAATACATCATTCATCAAAGCTTGGAAGGTTGCAGGTGCATTAGTGAGACCAAAGGGCATTACTCGGAATTCATAATGTCCATGATAAGTTCTGAAAGTTGTTTTCTCAATATCTGCCTCAACCATTCTCACCTGATGGTATCCACTTCTCAAATCCAGTTTAGAGAATACTACAACTCCTTTCAATTCATCTAGCAAATCCTCAATGTGAGGTATAGGAAATTTATCTTTCAAGGTGGCTTCATTCAATCTCCTATAGTCAATCCACATTCTCCAACTACCATGTTTTTCCTTTACTAGTAACACTGGTGAAGCAAAAGGGCTATGGCTAGGCTTCACTACCCCATTGGTCAGCATCTCTGCTACTTGGTTTTCTATCTCAGTTTTCTGGTAATGTGGATATCTGTAGGGTCTAGAAGCTAGTGGATTGGTCCCTTCCTTTAAGATAATAGCATGCTCGTGACCCCTTTCTGGAGGTAACTCTTTGGGCTCTTCAAACACATCAGGGAATTCCTCCAGCACATCACTTACCATATCAGGTAATTCAACTCTCAACTTTTCCACTTTACAGACTTGCACTACCTGTGCTACCATTTCTTGGTCCCCATTTCTGAACAGCTTCTGGACCTGCTTCCCTGTGAGCATCCTGATACCGGCCTTCCTATTTTCTTTATGGTCACAAACTCCCTTGATTACCACCTTTTTTCCATTTTTGAGAAAAGAGATTTGCACCTCCAGAAAATCAAACAAGACTGGGTTATACCCAGCTAGCCAGTCAGACCTAAGGATCATATCACTGCCTCCCATCTTCAAAATTCTAATATCATGAACATATTTACTGCCCTGCATTTCCCATTCAAACTGACTGCACACCCTACTGCTGATCATAGTACCATTGAGTGTGCTCACTTCCATTAGAGGAGCTTTAGTAATCTGAAAACCAGCTTCCTGAGCTACCCTTGAATCCAGAAAGCTATGAGTTGCACCACTATCTATCAAGATTGTGATATCATTTCCCTTGACAGTGCCCTTAACTCGGATTGTGGTGCCTGATTCTCCCCCAGTAAGAGCATGTACATATATCTCCTGCTCTTCTTGCTCCTCCAACTCAGCTTCCTTCCAAGATGCAGGTAGTAATTCATCCATGTTCTCCTGCTCATTCATTTCTTGAGCCAATAGACTATGCAAATAGGATTGCTTACATTTATGTCCATAAAAATATTTATCCCCACATTTGTAGCACAATCCTTTTCTCCCCTCATTACCTTTCTTCAGGTTTGACTCGGGTAGTTGTTGGCCAGTTCTTTTAGCAGACATGCTTGAGTCCCTTGAATCAGTCTTGGTTACACCTGTCTTGCTCCAAGATGTTGATCTATGACTCCCTTCTCCCATGCTGGGTTGCCACTGTCTACCTCCCTTCGTAAGTCTGACCAGAGCTTGGACTGCACTGTAATGGAGTCTCGGTTGTTCCATTACCGACGCCATTGATGATGGCCTTCCTAGCTGCACCAAGGACCGAATCTCTTGCCTCAATCCACTGATGTAGCTTGATACAAAATAGGTTTCCATCAGTTGAGGGTTAAATGCCGACATACTCGCTCTCAGATCTTCAAACCTTTCGTTGTAATCTTCCAGATCTTCTCCTTGTTCGATCTTATTGAACTCAGCTACTATTTCAGTTTCTCGTCTTTCGCCAAAGCGACTACAGAGGTCATCACAAAACTCCCCCCATCTGACTTGGGGTTTGTTGATTGTATAACCTTGGAACCAAACATCTGCCTTATCGTTCAAGTACATTGCAGCTATTTCAACCTTTTGCAATTCCGGAATAGCAAAGATTCCGAAGACCTTCTCACTCTTCCTAATCCAGCTATGAGGTCGTTTACCATCAAAAATAGGGAAATCCAATTTAGGGAATCGATTACCTCTCATCCCGTCCAAGAATCCATATCTTGGTTGTCCTTGCTCGAATTGCTGACGCTGATTGCCCTGAGATCCATGGATCTCCCGATCGACAGGTCCAGTTCCCATGAGCCCATCCCCTTTCGAACTGGATGACTCACTCCCTGGATCTGAAAATTGTCGACGATCATTCTTTCTACCTGAATCTTGATTCGATTTCTTGCTTTCGGGGTCGGATTCGTGATTCAGAGGGTGTCTAACATACTCCGTCAGCTGCTCTAATCTCCGTCCGGTCACACTTTTGAATTCTGCCATTTCTTGTGCTTGTTCCTCTCGATGCTTCTGTGAATCGATGATGTGCTTTGAGTTTGAAGCAGCGAATTTACTCATGTCCTCCTTGAACACGCGCATCTCCTCTTTGAACTCCTGTAACTGCGACTCCAGTGATTTCGAACGAGTGTCGTCCGCCATTGCAGCTGCGCTCGGCCGGGAAGGTTGCTCTAATACCAAATTTGTTGTGACCCAGCTAGGGGCGGGAAAGGTTGTTACTGCCAGGGAATGAAGGGAGAAGGGGATGAGAGTTAGACTTAGACAGAGGTGAGGGAAGGGAAGATAGAGTAGGAGGAAAATTTGGAATTCTGTATTGATGATCAACAATGTACTTACAAGGCATTATTTATAGATCAATTTTGATCAATGCCTAACACAAACCCCTAAAAAAACGCAAAATCAGCACACCAAACCCCTAAAAAAGGCAAAATCAGCACACGACAAAACTTTAAACTCCAAAAATTGCAAATAATATGGAGACAATTGCAAAATTACAGATTTTAGCAAATTACAGATTAGGTGAGTACAACGGATTTTAGCAAATTACATATTAGCAAAATACGGATTTTTTTCGGTAGGTTTTAGCAAATTACATAACTTTTTACAGCAGAGTTTGCAAATTACAGATTTGATTATCGCAAATTTTAGCAAATTATAGATTAGCAAAATATAGATTTTTTACATCAGATTTGAGCAAATTACAGATATTTTTACAACAAATTTTGCAAATTACAAATTCAACATATTTTAAAATTTTGTCGAAATTGTATGAATGATTAAATGAATAGGATAGGTCAATTCAATCTATAAAACTGTTGATATTAGACCTCATTCAATAAAAAAGAATAGTTTACAATCGAAAAAGAATGCTGACAACAAGATGATTTCTAATTGTTTGCAACATCAAGAAGAACATTAAGTAAGAAGTCAATGCTAACAACTAGTAGAATCCAATTTATACATAAACCGCAAGAGGGAACCACACTACTTTGTCGCCCGCTGCCTTCAGATCTCCACCAAAGATCGTCTTCTTCCTCCCTCCCAAATTGGAAACAAAGAAAGTGCTGACAACCACAACGTCAGTCAAATTTTGGAGGCCAAACTCCTCTATCGATATAGCGATCGTCATCGCTGCTCATGGAGATTCATGGAGCTCATGGAGATTTGCATGAGCGTCCATGGGTGAAGGAAGAAATTCAGCATCCAATTTTCGACACAAATCAAGCTTTTCGTCTGCATCACAGTCGATTAGAGAGGAAGTCAGTAGGAAAAGAAAAAAAAAAGGGAAGGTTGATCAGTGACGACAGCCGCCATGGGAGGAAGTGCTGACAACGAGACCATGGGAGATTTGATCTACCTCGATAGCGAAGATGAACTATATATCCATGGTGGTCGATGGTCAGAGACGGGAAGGGAGGCAATGAGAGATTCAAATGAAGCCATGAACGGAGCTAGAAAAGGCCTTGAATGAGAGGCGAAAGTGATAGGAGATGATGGAGGGAGATCTGATGGAGAGAGCGACTTAGACGAAGAGTACTGAGAGAGGGCGATTTGTGTATAACCCGTGAATATTTATTTAATTTAATCTGATCGGTGGATATTTACTTAATTGGGTTAGAAAGACTCAATTTCCTACTATATCCGTCCAAAAATACATGTCCCTTTACTATTTATGTACGTTTTTTTAGAAGTTAAAAACTATATAAAAAAATAATTATTTTAGCTCCTAAAAATATGTATTTTTGGACGGATGGAGTAGTAATATAAGACGAGTACTTGCCCCCCGGGGCATAACTCACTGGTCGAAAGGTCACCCTACGCTGGGCCTAAAAGTTTCGGGTGGGAGGTTCGATTCCCAGGAAGAGCATTATTTGTTTCTCTTGTGGAGTGGGCCTCCTGGAGCTAAAGGGTATAAAGGGGGTGGTTGGACCATTGGTGAGGCACATCCCGCGGTTTACCTTCTCAAGTCGATGAGGGGCCGGAGACTTGGGGTCCATGACTAGTCCAAGTGTAAGCTTGGGATACCTGGATATATATATAAAAAAAAAAAAGACGAGTACTTATTGCATAGGGTTTTTGGCCTTTTAAAACGGAAGAAACTAAAAGCTGCAATGGGTGGCTACCATTTAGCAGCTTTTATGATTCAAGTTGTTATTTTAGGGCGGTGGACACACCCCTTTCCCAGTGCGGCGGCAAGTTTTTTTTTTGGTAAAATTCACCCATAGTCCCTGAACTTTGACCAAATGTCCAAACGGGTCCTTAAACTTTATTTTTGTTCATTGAAGTCTCTGAACTTTGATATTTTGTACACATCTGGTCCTTCCTTTAATAAATTTGTCAAATATGTGTTAAGTAATGATATGGAATCAATGTATTTTTGTATTAATTTCATGAGTTAGGTTATACAATTGTAATTGCCAATTATTTGTTTTACTAAAGTAAAAAATTAAGCTTTTTTCTTCTCAAAAGTAATCGTATATAATAGAGTTTTCTTAAAACAAAGAATATTTTTAATAAAAACACTTTCTATTTTTTTACCAAATGTTATAATTTTCCGATAATATTTTATTTTAAAGTATTTTAATGACTGAAATTTCTTTATTTAATTAAAAATAGAGTTTATTTTGTTAACACAAATAAAATTTATTTTTTATTGAAAAAATAGAGTTTATTATTTAACAAAACACATTTTAATTTTTTTTTATTATGTAAGAAATTTTTGGTCATTAAAATACTTTAAAATAAAATATCATTAGAAAATTATACTACCTCCATCCAAAAATACATTGCCTTTACTATTCATGGACGCTTTTTTAAGAAGGTAAAAACTATATAAAATATTAAAATTTTTATTAATTTTTTTTAATAATTACAAACTTATTGATAATAAGTTTACAAACTTATTGATAATAAGTTTGTAATTATTAAAAAAATTAATAAAAAAGTTAATATTTTATATAGTTTTTAACTCCTAAAAAAGCGTGCATGAATAGTAAAAGTCCATGTATTTTTGGACGGAGGGAGTACCATTTAGTTGGAAGATAGAAAGATTCTTTATTATAAATTTTTTTATATATATTTTTAATATAATATAACTTTTTTACTTTGGTAAAACAAATACCAAGCAATTACATGTGTATAACCTAACCTATGCCATTAATATACCAAAATACGTTGATTCCATATAATTATTTAACACCTATTTAACAAATTTACTAACAGAGGGACCAAATGTGTACAAAACATCAAAGTTCAGGGACTTTAATGAAGAAAAATAAAGTTCAGGGACCCGTTTGAACATTTGGTCAAAGTTCAGGGACTATAGATGGATTTTACCCAAGTTTTTTTTAGAGGGGGCGATATATGTAATAAAGAATTTAAAAAAATGTTGAAATAAAACTATAAATTGGGCCATAAATTGTGATTTACTATGACATTGATAGTAAAAAAATTTAATAGGAATAAAAATTAGAAGATTTAAAAAAAAAATATGTAGCATAATGAATAGAAAATATTTAAAGAAAGTTATAAAATTTTATTTAATACACAAAAAGAAAAGCGGGCTCTAAATCACTTGTCCCTAATTATGTCCCCCTCCTATCTCCAACCCCGCCCCCCTTACAAGTCTTAACTAAAAAGAAAAAGAAAATATAAATAAAAAAGTAGATTAAAAAATTAAAAAATAGAGGAGTTTAGTGAGAGGAGACAGTAGAGGAGGATAAGGTTGGGGATAGAAGATTCGGGCCCAAGAAAAGCGGCTTAAACAAACTTTTGGACATATATATATATATACACTTTTAATTCGGTTAATAAAAATTATCAACTTAAGCACACCGACACTTAACCAAAAATCTCAATATCAATTTTTTATTAAGTAATAATTCAAGTTCAGACATATATGAAATTCGAGAGGTCGATAAGTCAACAGACGGAAGAACCGTCTAACATAAAATACATGGAAAAAAAGACGCAATCACCACGTAACATGCACCATTAAATGATGAAACTCATGCAGAACTAATTAAAACTGTAGAATTGGAGATGTGGTACAGTAAGACTATCCACAATGGTTTTGCTTATAATGTATACATTTGCACAAGATGTGTATAAATGCACCTTACTTTTTGGTATTTTGCTCTAATGGTTAAATGTGTATTTTTTTTACACATCATTCAAATACAATTAATTTAAAACAAAAAAGAAAACAAAAATCATAAAAAAATACACCAATAAAATTGTCTTTCTTTTTGAAAAACTTTTTGCACATGAGGGAGGTGATGTCCTCAAATTTGCACATTACATGCTCAAATGTGCACATTTGCAAACCCCAAAAGCAACCAATGGAGCTAAAAAATGTCTAAAAAATACACATATACACATTTTCACACAACCATTGGAGTTAGTCTAAAGCCATGTTTATCAATGGATACTAGGGATACTAGGAATACTAATATTTTATTCTTCTCTCTCCGCCACATCATCCCAGCATCTCATTCTCATTTTTCCCACTTTATCAATAGCATCCCTAGTATCCCAAAATCCATCTTTTCATACCCACTCAATTTACAAATATACCCCTCTTCAATAATTATTTCCATTCTCAATTATATTATTATATTCATTTATTATTATTAAAATATTAATATTAAATTAATATTATTTATAAATGACATAGTGCGAACTGTATATATAACAAAAAAAATGACATTAATTAAATAAACGAAAGGACGTTACAATAAAGACAATGCATAAACTTGAGATTTTTTTCAATAACATAACATAATTCGGATAGCGGAAAATACTAATTGCCTCCATTATTGGCCCCAAATTTTTGTCAAATATGTTCCTTCAAGTCTTCCCTAAGCCGACGGTGTGTACCACTATCGCGAAGTGCACGCCTCCTCTTGATATACTCGCGCATAGCCTCCGGTGTCGAGGTCGACCACGTCCATGTGGAGTTGTCTGCCGGGACTGGTTCGCCACTTATTCCTTCGTCAAATTGCGGAATCTCGTAACCATGATGAGTAAAATATTCTCGCTCGTCTTCCACGATCATATTGTGCAAAATGATGCATGCTCTCATTATCTTCCCGGGCAACATTGGATCCTAAGACATTGCAGGGTTCCGAACTATTGCGAAACGAGCTTGCAACACACCAAATGCCCTTTCCACATCTTTGCGAACGGAAGCCTGGTATTGGGCAAATAACTTCATCTTCCTGCCTTGGGGAGACTTTGTGGATTTCACAAATGTAGCCCATTCCGAGTATATCCCATCCGCAAGGTAATACCCCATGGTGTACCCGTGTCCCCCAACAGTGAAATTCACATTTGGAGCTTGACCTTGTAAAACATCATCAAAAACAGGGGATCGATCAAGAACGTTAATATCATTATTAGTACCTGGGACTCCGAAAAAAGCATGCCAGATCCGTAGGTCATAGGATGCAACTGCCTTGAGTATGATTGACGGGTGATCATGATCTCCACGGGCAAATTGACCTTTCCAGGCAGTTGGACAGTTCTTCAAAGCCCAATGCATATAGTCAATGTTTCCTAACATCCCAGGAAAGCCACGAGACTCCCCTACGCTTAGAAGACGTTGGATGTCCGCGGCATTTGGACGTCGAATATACTCCTCTCCAAACAAGTTGCAAATTCCGTCAACGAAATGTGATAAACACAATCTTGCAGTGCCCCCCGATAACCGTAGATACTCATCACAAGCATCGGCGGCAATCCCATAGGACAAAATACGAATTGCACTTGTCACTTTCTGGAGAGCGGAGATGCCCATCCTGCCTGTGCAATCTGGCGTTGTTGAAAGTATTGCACTTCCGACTCCAATCGCAAGCATCGGCGACAATCCCACAGTTGAGTTTTTACCACCTTGCCTTACATTTGGATATTTCTCTTTTCACTTGATGGGGTTTCCTGTACTCCTCATAGAAAGCTCCAATTCTAGCCCAAAATGCTTGCGAGTCCTGGTCTGTGTTAGTGATCGCGTCAGTGGCGATGTTAATGAAAGCGCTAACTAGAAGGTTGTCGTCTTCCACCCCCCAGTAGGCGCGACGACCACGAACTTCATCAACACCTTCCACAGCTTCACCACAACTACGAGCACCACCATTGCCTCCACCACGAGAACCGCCACTAGCACCTGTTGGGGGGTCACCAACACTTGGTTGGGTGCTATATGTTGGGATGGACTGGGAGTGTTGTGAATATTGAATTCCAGAGGTGATTGGGGTCAAATTTTTTGTGTTTGAAGAGAGAACTTGAGAGTAGTATACCAGTTCATATTCAGAAGAAAGTGACATATTACCCAAGCTAGAAAAGAAGACATTTTCAGAAGGATTTTGGGATGGATCCATGGTAGGGAGATGGGGAAGGATTTTGGGATTTTCAGATGGTAAAGCTGGAGAAGTAGTGTGTGTTAGGTGTTGATAAATGTATGTATTTATAGGCAAAACTACTCATATCAACTTCCTTCTATTAACAATTTTTTTTAATAATTATGTATTTCATTCCTTGTATTATTTATTATTTCAAAATTTTCCATATTTATAATTCAATTTTTCGGATTATATTATGTATATTTATATTATAATCAAAGAGAAATTATTAAAAAAAAATATAGTCAAACATACTCAAAATTGGTGTCTACATGCAGATAAAAATAAATCTAGTATTGTGGTAATTTTTTTTTAAACATTTTCTCCCCCGAAATTATGATTTAATTGTGTAAAATATATCCCCCCATGAATAAATCCACCCCTCCATCACGAGGACAAGTGTCGCGCTCTGCCGCGCCCAGACTGTCGGCCACTCCCACGCCGCCAAGTGTTGCGTTCTGCCGCGCCGATCCTGCCCACCAGTCACAGTGCGACACGTGGCTTCCATTTGCTGAAGAATTTACAGTGCGCCTAAACGTCTTCCGCGGTGTGGCCCACTTTTAAACCCATGCTATCGATACTTCCAAGCGATTCCTCTAGCATCCCATGAACCACTATTCATAATTTTTTATATTATTTTCCCTAGCATCCCTACATGTTTTTTTGCTGATAAAATTGCCCTAAAAAACTAACTTCTATGAATGGTGAAGACGAAACTCCAAAAACCAAACTCTCAATCGGTTTAAATCTCGAACAACAAATTGTAGGGGTGGGCACAAATCCCGCAAATCCCGGTCCCGTCCCGGTCCCGTCCCGATCCCGGTGGGATTTGAAAAAAAATTAGTGAATCCCGTCCCGCAAAAATTATGCGGGACGGGACGCGGGACGAGGATTTCGTATCCCGCAAATCCCGTCCCGTCCCGCATATTATTATTATTATTAATATTATTATTGTTATTATTATTAAATACTGCATTACGTATATATATATATACCTACAGTGTATATATATACACTTTGTATGCTTTGCATTTTGTACACACTGTATATACTTACATATTTTATATATGCACACTTTGTATGTACACTTACATACACATTTACATACCGTCTATAGTACCGCACACTGTTTTTACACTGTGTTTATGTATATTGTGCATATATTTTTGATATTGTGTGTAATTATATGTATAATATGTCTATTAATGTGGGTATATATAAGAAAAATCGTAAAATATAAAAATATTATAAATCTATACAGTATATGTTATGCCTTTGAAAACCGCAAAAAATAGTAGAATTTTAGATATTTTTATAATATTTTTTCATTTGAGGGACAAGGCCCGTCCCGTTCCGGTCCCGTCCCGTCCCGTGAGGGACAAGGCCCGTGCGGGATTGAAAAAAAAATAGTGAATCCCGTCCCGGTCCCGTCCCGCAAAAATTACGCGGGACGGGACGCGGGACGACCCCCATCCCGTCCCGTCCCGTCCCGCGCCCACCCCTAACAAATTGAGATGAATTTGTTACACAACTTGTATAATAAATTAAATTAAATTAAATAATTGCACATACCGTTGGGACATCCCTATTCCCTAGTAAGCCCTGTGTAGTCATCATCGATCAACAACATATAAATACATATTGGAGAAGTAAATGAGGTTTGGACTTTCAACTTTATCGTTCGATGATGTGAGTTAATGAGTTGTATACCATTTCGATATATCCCTATCAGCATATTTAATTAATTAAACTTCCAGCACAGCTAGCTAGTACAGTACTTTGTTATTAATTCAATTTTTTTTTATTCAATGTTCATACATAGAAATGTCTAGAATATTTCTATGTTGCTAATTTTCTAGATAAGAAATGAACGAGAAAAAAAAAAAATATTTTACAGAGTTTATCGCTCCTTAAAAACGAGTTAAAAAAGCAAAAATTTGTGTATTTTGAATTTGACTTTCATTTTTGAGATTTTTAAAGAATTTTTTTTTATTCAATCAAGATTTTTCATCTCGTTCCCTAAAATAGAGATACAATAAAAATAAAATAAAAAGAGATTTTACTAAATTTATACTAGTATTCTTCAAAAACTAAATATTCTTTCACATATTTAAAATAAGGTAGTTATTTAAGTTAGAACAAAATTGATTTAGAAAATATGTTTTTATTTTCTCATGGGAAAATTTTATCAAAATTGTTGACGATGATCTACGATTGTGCTTTGCTTCTTTATTGGACTTACCTAACGTGAAATCACTCACTATTCAACTAAACAAAAATAATAATAATAATAATAATAAGCATTTTATCAAAAAGAAAGAAAGAAGGAAAATGACTAGAAATATTTTCCACATTTTGGTTTGTTCTATAGCTGTTGATATGGTTTGATAGAATATGTTAATCAAATTGGGTACAGAAAACGTGTGACAAACTTTAATTTCATTTAACAATGGATACTTTTTATATATATATATATATATATATATATATATACTGTTGAGATACATTCTGCGATTTATCGTGTTTAGTTGGATATGCATATGGTCTAAAGGAATAGTAAATGCAATGGGACCAGAAGATGAAGACGACGAAGAAGGGTGCTTGGTGAAACCCCAACCCTTCACACCCATAGAGAGTTGGGTAGGAAACACATGCCCATGTGCATTCAAGTTTTGGAGGGTCACCCTTGATCCTCCCTCCCCCAACACCCTAACATGTTATTTAAGTTCCTTGCCCCTTCTCTCGACCTTGTCCCTTGCCACCGACTGACCTATGTGATTCGTGTTTTTGATTTGTGGCTTAGTTTTCGGCTAGTCGAAACCGAATAGTAGTGACACTGACATGGCTCACTTCACATCGAATAGACCCAATAAGAGAAATGTTTTTAGGTCATTCCATTATATCAATATTGTAAGAGTGGAAAGTAACGACTTGCTAACTTAACTCGCCTCCTATGGGTGTGTGTGTTTGTTTTGGGACTTGGGCTACATTATTGGTGGGTAATTAAGCCTAGGAGGTGGTCCATTTAACTTTATGCAAGTTGTTGTATGTTGGGTTGTCTTGGGCTTGGGCCTATGAGATTGGGCCATAGATATTCTGGGCTTGGTCCACTGGGCTGCTAAGAAGCAAATTGATTAAGTTTCAGAAATAGTATTTTGGCGCAGATATATATACACAATAAGCTCAATTTATAAGGCCGATGATGTTCTATTTCAAAATTGATTTTAACATTGAAAGTAGTGCATCAACGAATTTATTCCTCATATAAAATAATAACAAACGAAACATGGTAATCTCTTACTTCAAAGAGATAGAATCACGAAAGCTCATTTTTTTCAACTAGGGTTACAAAGTTTAACAATTTATCAAATTGAAATCTTGAAGGGCAAGCCCGTACAACGCAACGAAACTTCGAATGTCGGTCACAGTCGATCAAATGGATGTGTTGAAGGTTAAGCCGGTGCCACGAAACTTGTCTTGCATAACTTTCTCTAGACGCTCGTACAAGACGGGGCTAATGTGGTTCTTCCAATCACCAACCTCTCCTTTCCTAAAGAACGACTTATTTTCAACTTTTGGGTTAAAATTTCCACTTTGATTTACCTCCAACTCTTTCAAATTCCGTAAGCTGCAAAGCTTCGAGATCTCATCTATTACCCCACTCCCCTCCTCCTCCTCGGAGAAAGGAACCCTAAGAAATTCGGCCAATCTCTTCAAGGACGATATCTCATCCATCCTAAGATCCTCATATTTCATGAACAACACCTTATCGGGATTCTCCAAGCTCATATTCCAGTAACCTAACACATGATCCCAATGAGGCCCGTACCACTCAACTCCCTTACAAACAGAATCAACTATCTTCTCCAACCCCATGGATTCCATCCCTTCTTCCTTCTCTTCCCCATTGAGAACCTCTTTGAATTTCAAAAGTGACACGATGGTGTCGAACGGGTTCCTACACAAATAAACTATCCGGCAACCGGAGCTCCTAATAGACTCCCCGAGAGCATGATAAGGAAGGTGCGTAGAAAGAAGTCGAGGAGGATCGAGTTTAGACAGTTGGAGAGGGTGAGTATTCGGACGGTTGAACTCCAAGTGTGGCATGAGGTCATGGGGGTTTGTGGAGAGTAGAGGGTGGGGGCTCAGGTGGTTCGTGCGGTTGAGGATGGCGAAAGCAAGGGCTTTGAGCCAAGTGGTGCCGGATTTGGGCTTGGTGGCGAGCAAGAGATCGGAGTCTCGAGCTCGGAAGTGAGTTTGCAGGGAGATGACCCTTGGGAGGGCGTAAGTAGGGCACCAGAAGTTTAGGTACCAGTAAAGGTAAGGGCTTACAGTGTTTAAACACCAGTTTTCCCTTGGAAGAGAAAGCTCAAGTTGTTGGACTTTGATGGAGATTAGGGCATCTTCATCTTCATCAATTGAAGACTGGTTTTGGTTGTTTTGGAAATTGGCAGCCATGGGAGGGGATTGAATTGCAAAATACTAAGGATTCCCGTTTATTATTGGCACTAATATATTGCAAGTATTTCATGCCATTGCCGATTTATATAGAATCAAATGGAGCATTATTAATTATCATTATTTATGAATTAATTAATTTATGATATTTGTTTATTATTTTATTTCAGAATTCTAGATCTGAATGCTTTTTTTTTTAGTTTTCAATGTTTGGGAGGCCAAGCTACTTTGTATGGATCTTAAGTAGATCTAGAGAGAACCCGAGGCCATCATTAATCAAAGCCATTGGAGGGGATTTGATTACAAAATGCACGTATTTCATGTGCACTTAATTATTTAGAATTAAATAGAGCTAAGGTAGCTCATTTTTCTTTTTGGTCGAACAATAATGGAGGTTGCCCATTATCATCATCATTATTTATTAATTAATTAAATATTTGATATTTGTTTATTATATTATTTTCGAAATCTCTTAATTTGTAGAGTGGTTTTTTTATTGATAAATACACCGCTAATGTTACTTGATATATCGCTCATCATCGGAATATATTACGAAATGGGTTTCACAACACGTTGCAGAATAAGTTCAATATGTAACTAAATAAGACCCAAGGGGCGGCAAAATGTCTGCGCGCACCATGTTGCGGACCTTTCTTCGCAACTTGTCACGGAAAACATTGTTAGCAACGTCAAAAGCTCGGAGAAACCTCGATCTGATTATCATTATTTATTAATTAATTATTATATGATATCTGTTTATTATTTTATTTCGGAAATCTCGATCTGATTGCATTTTTTAGTTTTCAATGTTTGGGAGGCCTAGCTACTTTGTACGCATCCAAGCAATTAATCAAAGCCTTCTACCTCCACTTGTTAAATACAGTATATGTTTTTACCTTTGACCACCCACTAAATATGAAATTACATAAAACTACCCATTAAATGAGTTCCATCAACAAAACATCACCGACACCGACACATATTTCCATTCGAATTTCTTTGAATATAATATATTTTAATGTCTTATACTTATAATTTAAATTTTAAACAATAATGGAGGTTGCCCATTATCATCATCATTATTAATTAATTAATTAATTAATTATTGGGGAATTAGTAATAAATACTCAACTTTCATAATTGGTTTGTAAAAATACCTACTTTTGAAAACAATTGCACACATATATAAAAATACCCTATTCAATTAGCAAAACTACCCCACCACCCCAAAAAATCCAAAAATGAAAAAAGGTAATTAATAAATAATAAAAAGAATTTAAATCTAAACATGTAGAAAATAAAAAACCAATACAACTCCAGTATCTTTACTCAATCTCCGGCCGATTATGGCAATTTGCATCCATCCTATCAATGTTAATAATTGGCTTTGTTAACATTCTTATTCATCATGTAATAATGTTATGGTGTCTAGAAATAGGATATTTGACTGATCGAATGGATGCTGTTGTATGATGGACTGCCTTGGGCTTTAGCCTATAAGATTGGGCCTTTGAGGTTTTGGGCTTGGTCCAATGGGCTGCTAACCTGCAAATTGACGATGTTTCACAAATGGTATTTAGGCGCAGATATACACAATTAGCTCAATTTATATGGCCGGTTATGTTCTATTTCAAAATTGATTAACACTGAAAAGAGTAGTCAATCAACCCGTACTTTTAGTATTAAAACTAATTATTTTCAATTGAAATATATACTCGTATTGAATTCGTAATGCCACTTAAATGTCACTGAAAAGGGAAATATCAAATTCACATTGCAGCTTAGAAGGCTTTTTTGATTTAGGCTTGTTTGTTCGACCGGGACTGCTTGTTTACCGCTTTTTGTATTGCACCGTGTTTTATTTTCGTTTTATGTTTGATAGTTCATCGTCTGTCGACTTTATCAGCCTTTCGGGGAGCCAGATATGTCTAGTTCTCGAATTATTACCAAAATAAAAAAAAAAGGAAAATTCCATCTGGTATCCCTGTGTTTTATGCAATTCCGGATGATGTCCCAAAGGTTTTTTTTTTTCCCGTCTGGTACCCCCGAGTTTTTGTAAAATTCCGGACCGTGACCAATTTGGTTAATCCGTTATTTTTTTAAGAAAATTAATTCCCTAAAATATTAATAAGGCAAGCCTTTATGGAAAAAAAAAAGAAAAAAAAAAGAAAAGAGAAAGAGAGAGGCGAATGAACCTCCTGGGAAAAAAATCACGAAGCCTTCTCTGAGTTCTCTCCCATCTCCATTACTTGAGTTCTCCCTCTCAAGACCAGCACGAAGCCCTCGGAGACTCGACCGGCGGCGAAGACGAAGCCCTCGGAGACTCGGCCGGCGGCGAAGACCATCGTCGGAGCCTCGCAATGGGGATGTAGACCGCGTGGAGACTCTACCTGCTTCAATTCCGAAAATTTGCAGGTTTGAATCACCAGTTTAATGTCGAAATTAGATATGAATTTGGGTGATTTAGGGTCAAATTTATGAAATTTTCTACCTAAATCTCAGTTGGGTTCAATTAGGGGAAATTTTTGGTGATGTTTATTGTGAAATTAGGGTTTAATTCGAGATTTTTTTTGGTGGTTCAATTAGGGTTTAATTCGAGAATTTTTTGTGTGATTGTTGGTGAAATTTGTTCTCTATTCTCATATAAGGTTTGATTAGGTTGAAGTTTCTCATATTAGTTTTAGAAATCAATAACTTTGCTTCACCTTTCGTTGCTTGAAATGCTCATGTGTGAATTTTTGAAATTGTTATTGTAGAATGAGAGATAAAAAAGTATTGAGAATGCGTTACAAATGTGTGGAGTATTTGGATGTTGAAGTGGATGATGTCGATAAATGTAATATGCTTGATGTTTATATCGAGTTGCTACAAGGGGCTGCGAAGAAGGAGTTGTGTCTTCCGGAACATCCAAGTTTGTGGTATATGCATGACTCGAAAAGTCATAAGTTGGAGAGGGATAATCAGCTGATGGAGTTGTTCAGTTTACTCCCTGGAAAGAAGGTGATTAATATTGCAATTGGTTCTGCTGAGACCCCGTGTGAAAATTTGTTGTTGGCAAAGGGTTTGATTGATTCTAGGATGTCTTCGGGTGATACAAACCTTCCATCCTCCCACCATACTATCCCATCCAATCCATCCATAGGGTACATGGGTGAAACACATCCCACACCAACTCCATTACCATCTCACATAGTGCCATATGAACCACAAACAACTCCACAAGTACAAGCCCAACCATAGCCCGGGAGGGAGCAACAACAGCCCCTTTGCAACCATGAGACAACTGGCCTCCCTTTGCAATCTAGGAATGTGTCTTTTAGTTTGCAAGAAAAAAGAATTCCTGCCACCTCTACGAGAAGAAAATGAGTCTATGTACCAAAAGAAAAAAATGATTCATCTAGTAGTCAACCGAATTCGGGTAGTGGTAGCCTGGGTAGAACAAGAGGGAGGGTTTACAAGAGTGAACAAATGGAAGATGCTGATGATGTGGATAGCGAGGATGACATATATCACCCGTCAAAAAGTTCAAGTGATGATGATGAAAACGTGATGGATGATTTAGTTGATGAAGATGATGAAACTGTATTGCCTTGTATTGATGATGGATATGATCCCGATAAATCCAAAGAATGGAAAGAAGATAAAGATGCATATTTTGATAGATTGTATGCGAATGGAGAGTTGTATGTTGATAAGGAATTTGGCAATATCATTCTTCGACAATGGATGCTTTTCTTCGATAAGGAGCACTTGTCACATGTCTTGAGGAATTATTGTATCCAGGAAGGGTTTTGCATCATCACATTGAAATCTGATTTGAGAAGGTTTACTGCTGTTTGTGGTTGTGCAAGTTGCAATTGGAGAATTCATGCATCTAGATTGTCAGACGGATACACTTGGACTATTAAATCATTGGTAGGCACTCACACTTGCACTAGGTTATCATCACACAATCCGATGGCGACTACAAAGTGGGCTGCAGAGAAGCTATTGGATGACGTCAAAGCAAATCCATCCATCAAAGGGAAAGCAATGAACGAGCTCTTATTGAAGAGATATGGCATTGAGTTGAAGAAAACACCAACTTATGACACAAGGAGCTTGACATTAGCTACTCTTGAAGGAATGTGGCAGAGTCTTTCAATTCGACTTTAGGATTAGATAGATGTAGTCCGGTGTTAAGTCTTCTTGAAGGTAATGACTTATTCATTATATACTATGTTTTTTAGATTCTTTAGATTCATATCCTCATAATATGATAGATACATTTGCCATTTTACAATTGTAGGCATTCGACGGACACACATGGTTAGATATGTCGGAAGGCAAGATGCATCAAAAAATTGGCCAAGCACTGGGATAACTCCAAAAATCGCCAAAAAATTGGAAACTCGCTTAAAGGAGTCACGCAGTTTACAGGTGTGTTTTTTCGGGTTGTTATGGTTAACATTTTGCTGAATTTTTATTTTGTGGGCTGATTTTTGTGGCAAAACAGTGCAGAATTTTTTTTTTTTTTTTTGCTGATTTTGTCTTTTGAACATTGCACCATTTCGTACAGATTCTTTGGGCTGCATTTTCACAATAAATTAAATTTGGTACAGATTCTTTGTTGCTGAATTTTGTTGCTGAATGTACAATCCGATGGATTATAGTTTGTATACCCATTTGATTTAATTTGACAGGTTCTTAAAGCATCAAATACCGAGTGTGAGGTTCTGGACAACGGTTCTTACTTACCCGTTAACCTCACCGATCGGACTTGTGCTTGTGGAGTATGGCAGATTAGTGGGATCCCTTGCAAACATGCAATTAGGGCTATTCGTCATATGAGGACAGAAGCCCCTGTCGAAGCATATGTATCAAGATGGTTTTCCGTACAAGTATATAGAATGGCTTACTCTATTGATTTTCACTCGGTACCCGATGAAGAACAGTGGCCGAAATTCAATTTTCCAAACATAGAACCTCCTTTTATGAAAAGGGGAGTAGGAAGGCCATCAAGGAATAGAAGAAGAGAAGAGGGTGAAAAGCAAAAGGGAAAGAGGTCTAAAGCAGTGCGTTGTGGAAAATGCAAGGTATGTTAACTTTTGTAGTTCCTAATATTTCCATGATATAAATTCTAATTATTTTCAATTACATGTGCTATAAGGCCTTTGGACATAATGCCAAGACTTGTAAAGGTGGTCCAACCGCAAAAGAGCTAAAAGAACAAGGTGTTCGGGTTGAACCAAGGCAAACTAAAAGGTGTAAGAAGAAGGTGCAAGTTGAAGGTTCACAATGTCATATTGAAGATGATGTAATGGGGTCGGCATCATGGGTTGATGGAAGTCAACAAGATTAGGAAGATTAAGCATCTTCTTTAACACTTTGTTTTACGTGTTCGATGACTAGAATGTTATGTTAGAGCTTCTTATAACTCTATGGAAATTGATAGCTTTTTGCCTCCTTTTGTTGCAATAGTTAGAGGGTTAGAACTAACTAGCAAGTTGGAATTTATGTTGATAGTTTGGTAATTGACAACTATGGATGTTATTATGAATCTACAATTTCTTGTTGAATTTCAATCTACAATTTCAAATGTGTTGCCTTAAATTTACTCTTTTTTTGTGTTTCAAATGTGGCCTTAAATTTACTCTTAGTATTTTGAAAAAGTCATGTATATGATAATGACATAGGATCACAAGTTTTATTTTAAAATTTTTTGGGAATAAGATTTACTAATCCACTTGTTAAATATTATATTGTTAAATAAATATTTCAATTGGAATAATAGGTTAAATTGGGTTGAATTTTTTTTTTTGAGGAAAAAAAATTTGGGTTGAATATTATATTGGGTTGAATCCACTTGTAAAATATTATATTGGGTTAAATTAGGTTGAATTAGATTTAAAAGAGGTTAATGGGTAATTTTGGCTCAAAATCATCACACTTAACGACATATTACCATACTAAACATTTTACATTCAAGTTTGGTCACGGGCCGGAATTTTACAAAAACTCGTGGGTACCAGACGGAAAAAAAACCTTTAGGATACCATCCGGAATTGCACAAAACACAGGGGTACCAGACGGAATTTCCCAAAAAAAAAGAAAGAAGAAGAAAGAATCATCAAAGCTCATTTTTCTCAACTACGGTTTTGAAATCTTACTTGAATGCAACTTCTCCTCACCACACCACATATAAAAACAAACGAAAGTTGGTACTTATTTTACGTAAAAGAGAATCAAAGCTTATTAGTTACTTCAAATGGATGTTTTTTTTATTAAATCAAAGAGAATAAAAGCTTATTAGTTACTTCGAATTTCGGTCACAATCGATCAAATGGATGTATTGAAGGTTAAGTCGGTGTCACGAACCTTGTCTTGCATAACCTTCTCTGGACGCTTGTACAAGGCAGAGCTAATTTAGTTCTTCCAATCACCAACTTCTCCTTTCTTAAAAAGTGTCTTATTTTCGACGTTTTGATTTATCCTTCTACTTTTGTTTACCTCCAAATCTTTCAAATTTGGTGCGCTACAAGGCTTCGAGATCTCATCTATTACCCCACTCTCCTCCTCCTCGAGAGAAAGGAACCCTAAGAAATTCCGCCAGTCTCTTCTCTTCAACTCTGATATCTCATCCATCTTATGATCCTCGTATTTCATGAACTTTATCGAGCTTCTCCAAGCTCATATTCCAGGACCCTAGCACAATGAGGTCTGTTATGTTTTGTATAATCCTTGTAATATGTTAAACTTGAGACATTGGTTTATTTGGTTTTGTATGATGCACTAGCACTAGGACAGGTTCACTTGTGGCTCAACACAACCAAGCCATTGCCATGGTTAAGGAGAAGATCATTGGACCCATGACTTGACCATGATAGGTTCGAATGGCTAGCCTTGGCTCATAAGGTGAAGTTTGGTTATGTTTTGAGGCATTAGTGTTGGTTTGCCTCTTCCGGTTATTTTAAATTGTTGGAAGTGTGAGTTAGAAGGTTTGGGCTCAGCCCAAACCTCGGCCCAACTCACTCTTCCCATTCACTTAGCTGTTGTAACCCCAATCCTATATAAACCCTCTCTAAGCTCCCAAGCGGAACTGTAGCATCGCTCCCTTCCTCTCAGGTAAGCCAAGGGGTCTCTAGGTTAGGGTTTGGGAGAAGAACTAGGGTTTGGCTTGTGGAAGCCTCCCGACACCGACGATTCTCTACAAGGGTGCTCTTCTGGGTTGATGCTACCTGAGTACATGCTTGTCTGACGAAGAAGAAGCTGAATGGAGGGTTCTGGTTGGAGAAATTTCCCCTGAGATTTCCCGGTGTCCTGCTCGGACGATTTCTAACCCTATTTCTCTTTTATCTTCTTTGTCCTTGTTTCGCTAGAATCGTGTCTTTGTGTTGGTGCATCTAAAACATCTACAACCTGTTTCTGAACCTTTGGATGCTTAGTGGATTGGGTGGACCTCCCCTCCCGAGGTTCCACGGATGTAGGGAAACCGAACCGCGTAAACAAAGTCTTGTGTCTTTCGTTCTTGCATGTTCTCATTTTGCTTGAGTTCATTGTGAGTTATTCGAAGGTCGAAACCCTAGGTCGAACAAGGTCCGTACCATTCAACTCCCTTACAAACAGATGTCGATTGAGGGTGGGGGCTCGGGTGGTTCGTGTGGTTGAGGATGGCGAAGGCAAGGGCTTTGAGCCAAGTGGTGTCGGATTTGGGCTTGGTGGCGAGAAAGAGATTGGAGTCACGAGCTCGGAAGTGAGCTTGCAGCGAGATGACCCTGTGGAGGTTTGATTGCCTATTTATCACAGATTTCATAAATTTAAGAGAACCTTTACATAATCGAAAATCTTAATATATATACACACACTATATAAAAAATTGTAAAAAAATAATTTAAAAAAATCTTTGATTATTTAATTACTTAGAAAAAATAAAGATCGAGGTAGGTGATTCTGTACATGCATATAAAATCACGCTAAACTTACATTATATAGGTTCAATGTACCTAGTCTTTTTAAACACACGTGTGATAAATTTAATATATGAAACAAATATTTAAAACTTTCATTAATAATATCGACCAATAAGAAAAGAACATTTGAATAAAAAATGCAAGTTTAATTCTTAGCATGACACATGAGAAAAATGCTAATAGAATTAGTATTAACTAGTGTGTCTCCCGTCCCGTGCACGGGTATACGTTAATACAATATTTTAAAATTTTATCTATTATCTATAAAAGAAAAACCCATTAAAAATATGTCCGCCAAATATTGCATCTCTCCGATACTTCGCCTCAACACTAGAACAGGAAACCATCGAATGACGCTTAGTAGACCAAGATATTAGGGTGTCCTTAAAGAACACACAATAGCCGGACGTGGAACATCGAGTGCCCGGACACCCTGCTCCCCAATCAGCATCAGTGTATGCAATAAGATATGTTTTGTGGGAAGGAGGATGTTCCATGAATGTAGTGGATGCTTTGTAGGGCTGTGTATAATCGGGTATACGACACGACACGACATGGTATGTCGGATACCCGTAACCATCAACACAAAAAAGACCGATTCGAACACGACTCGATAAGTATCGGGTATCCGATACGAAAACATGAAACGGTCCCGTGTCGGATACCCGTGTAACACGACACGAATCATTTATTAAAAAAAATATTAATTTTTTGGGTTGCTGTACCATTCCCCCCCAATCTCCCAACAACCATTCCACCCCCATTCTCAAATCCTTCAATCCCGA
The DNA here is from genome assembly GCA_963922045.1 of Persicaria maculosa. Lineage (NCBI taxonomy): Eukaryota > Viridiplantae > Streptophyta > Magnoliopsida > Caryophyllales > Polygonaceae > Persicaria > Persicaria maculosa. Next base: position 81,145,983 of record OY998253.1, read on the forward strand.
ATCCCAAATGTGCAACCAGGAACCAAACGTAGCCTTGGGCGATTGAATGCGGGCAATTGAGCGAGAGCCATGGGCTAAGAAGTGAGGAGAGGAGAGCCATGGGCTGGGCGGCGGCTCTGCGACTACGAGAGTGAGGGGGAGAATGAAATAAGATCGAAGATGCAACCCTAGCTAATCGAGGCTCGAGAGGGCAAGTGAAAGACTACTCGAAGTGGCACTGAGGAGTGAGGAGAGAGGAGGAGAAGGGAGTCGTGGGCTGGGCCTCGGCGGCGACGTCGGGGAGTCTTCGAGAGTGAGATGGGGGAGATGAAAGAAGAAGACGCCCTAACCCTAGACTAGACAAAAAGAAATGAAAAAAATAAGAAAGGTTGAAAAAAAAGAGCCGAATTGAACTTGAGACTACTTGTCTCAGTCCACACGCGAGCAACGTCTCCAAACCAACTAGGCATAGTGAGTTTTGTGATACCCAAACACATTTATTTTATATGTCCTAAAACAGAATATTAATATTAAAAAACCCGACAAGGGAAATGTGCCGATCCGAACACGACACGATTATTATCGTGTTTTACCGTTTCGTGTCATAATCATATCGTATCTATATCATTTCGTATTTTTTCGTGTTATTTTGTTACGATTTCGTATCGTATCAATCATGTCGTATTTTTCTGCATAGCCCTAATGCTTTGCTTAAGATCATGAAAATACGGCTCACTAGGATCATGCATGAAAAGATACACCTGCTGAACAACAAAGTTGATGTCCGGACGGGTAAAAGTCAAGTACCGAAGGGCGCCAACAAGGCTGTGATATAAAGAAGGATCGGCAACCTTGGGGCCAACAACGACATTGAGCTTGGAAGAGGGCTCGACTGGAGTAATCGCCGGCTTACAATTAGAGATATTTTCCCAAACAACAATGTCCCAAGCATACTATTCTTTAGAGAGAAACAGATCGACTTGCGGATGAACAACATTAACATGCGGAGGTCTAGGAAGAAGTACCCAAGTTCCATTTTTAATAAGAGCATTATATTCATCAATCATCGCAACTTTCCAATTTGGGTCAAGGAGGACCATTTTGTGGGCGAGAGGGATAGGAGAATGGGTTGTGGTGGCGGTGGCGTTGGGATGACTCTCAACAGACAAAATAAACGGAACTTTAGGGCAAAAGATTCCACTTTGCCTTCGTGTAGCAGGCTGGGTGGAAGGCTCAAGAGGCGGCCTAGGGGAGGTAATTGTAGGGCTAGAGGTGGAGCGGACGAGAGGGGTTGTATTGGAGTTGGCGGCCGGAGGTGGTGCTAGAGATGCAATAGTAGGTGTAGGAGGGTTTGGTGGCGATGGTTGGTGGAGATGAAGAATAATGGCGAGGTGTACGCCAACATCGAGGAGGAGGAGGGGGGGGGGGGGGGCGGGGGAAGCTAAAGAGCGACTCGAAAGGGAAGAGAAAAATCCATGGCATCCTTCACCATTGTTGTCCAATAATAGCCCAGTCTTTTGATTTGATTAGCTAATTTCGGAACGGCTTGATGCGCTCCGCATACCCCAGCGTGGGTTTCTGCGAGGATATATTTTGCTTCTTAATTTGACAAGCATCTTAATAACATTCCATCGAATGTTCTTCGATACAAAGTGTCATTCTTAAGTAGGAACCTTGACACTCGCCTTTTAACATCCACCCTCTTTTTAGCATCATCAGGAAGGACTCCATGACGAAGATACTCAATGAGAGGCTGTCGCCAGTCTGTTTCTTCCTCGACTTCATATACGGAAACGACATCCACCTCTTCGTTGGGCTCGGCTCGCTCCAAAGCTGGCATAAGCAAATGTCGCTCCCCGATTGTAATCTCGATTTCTCTTTTACTTGGCAATGTCAGTGACGCGGCCAATTTAGCCAATGCATCTGCTTGGTCATTTTCGGACCTTGATATATGCACGACTTCTATCTGATGGAACTGGTGCATGAGATGCCTGGCTCTTTGATGTAGAAGAAACAAATTTGTGTTTTTGACTTCATACTGGCCATTCAGCTGCCTGATTACTAACTGAGAGTCACCAAACACCATTAATGGGTCAGCGTTCATCTCAAGAGCTACCTCTAGGCCAATGATGAGTGCCTCATACTCTACCACGTTGTTTGTGCAGTTTTCTAAAAGAGAAAATGAATAAGGCACTATTCCCTCGGTTGGGGTGATGAACACTATGCCTACTCCGACCCCTCTTCTCTTTGTAGCACCATCAAAGTATAATTGCCAAGATTTTTCTTCGGTCATGAAGACTTCTTCATCAGGCAAATCATCCACTAACTCCTCATTATCGGGAGTAGGATGGGCGGCTAAGAAATCAGCTATGACTTGCCCCTTGACCGCCTTTTGAGGCATAAACTTGATGTCAAAGGGAGCCAGAAGCATAGCCCATTTAGCTAGTCTTCCTGACAACACCATCTTGGATAAAATGTATCGCAAAGGATCAGCTCTGGAGATTAATGTGATTTGATGAGACAAGAGATAATGTCGTAGCTTTTGGATAGCAAAGATCAACGCCAGACATATCTTCTCCATAGCAGGATAATTTAGTTCTGCCCCAACCATCGTTCGACTGATGTAGTACAAGGCATTTTCCTTTCCTTGATCATTATTTTGGGCTAACATTGCCCCTAACGACCGCTCAAGACTTACGGTGTACAAGACTAAGGGTTTTCCCTGAACTGATGCCATGAGGACTGGCGGGTCGGTCAAGTATTTTTTAATGCTGTCGAGAGCATTTTGACAGGCTTGGTCCCATATGAGCGGAACATCTTTCTTCATCAATCTCAGAAAGGGCTGACACCTCCCCGTCAAATTTGAAATGAAACGCCGGATGTAGGCAAGTTTGCCCTGTAGACCTCGCAACTCACGGAGATTCCTCGGGGCTGGCATTTGCACGATTGCCTTGATTTTATCGGGGTCAATTTCTATGCCCCGCCCTCGAACAATGAAGCCAAGAAACTTGCCAGATGTCACACCAAAGGCACATTTGAGGGGATTCATCTTCAATTGGTGTTTTCGCAACCTCTCGAAGATTCTCTTGAGATCATCCAAATGGCCATCTCTTTTCTTTGTTTTCACCACTAGGTCATCCACATAGCACTTAATGGTGTTGTGAAGCAGATCATGAAAGATCACCGTCATGGCTCTTTGATAGGTCGTTCCTGCATTTTTCAGACCAAAAGGCATTACTGTTTAGCAATACGTGCCTAGAGGTGTCCGGAAAGCTGTTAGCTCTTCATCCTCGGGATGCATTTTAATTTGATTATACCCCAAAAAGCCATCCATGAAGGATAGAGCTTGAAAACCCGTGGTGGAATCAACCAACAACTCGGTTATTGGAAGAGGAAATTCATCCTTGGGACATGCTTCATTTAGATCCCGAAAATCCACACATATACGGAGTTGGCCATTTTTCTTCTTAACGGGAACAATGTTTGCTAACCAGATTGTTAGGTTTAAAGGTAATGTTGTTTTAATAGGTTGAAGGTAAATTCGGTTCTTGTAGATCCTTTCAGATAATCAAGACAATTTGAGTAGACCCAAAAAGGGTAATCTCATGGGTAGACCCCGAAAGGTAATCCCGAGGGAGTAGGCCAAAAAGGCAATCTCCACCGAATTCTTTTAGGCGACAAAACTAAGTGTTTAAGCCCTTTAGAAAAGATATATAAAATGGCTTGGATAATGGCAAACGAGTCACTCAAATAAATCGAGTTTTCCTTCAACGTTTATTGCCCCTATATGCCAAAGGGTTGCACTACAATAACGTTGTGGGATAAAACGTTTCCTATACAATAAAAGGGTGGCATCCCATTTCATTATTGCATATATACGTACCTTGTTTGTGTTTTAAGTGTTTGTTCTTCCGATTGAGAGAGATATCGGAAAAACTCATGCCTTTCCAAGTGGATGGCAAAGGCCTTTTATAGGCAAAATGGGGTGGAAGTTTTTGGGTGGTTATGGGTAGTTATTGGTAGTTATTGGTGGTTATGGGTAGTTATGGTGGTTGGGCGGTTATCCCCCAATAACTACCCCCAACCGCCGGCCCAATAAAGGCCCAATAAGAACCAGCCCAATTAAGGACAAGCTAGCATGACGGAGCTAGCATGGTGGAGCTAGGTCACTCATAAAATATAAAATGTGCATGCCATTTATACGAAGCTGGGTGTAGCTACCATGCAGCTAAAATGACTAAGTTAAAGCTTCAATGAAGCTAAAACCCTAATCAAGCTCAAAATTAGAGCTAGGTCATTTTTGGAGTTCCGAAGCTCGGCTAGCTCTCAAATTTTGCACCAAGACTTTAGAGCTTGATATCTTCCTTTACAAATCATGAGACGGTGATTTAACTTACTATAAGTGAACAAAAATCGATCATAACCATATTAGATCGAATACCGAACATATCCCTATTGCTCACTTTTATGGAAAACATCCAAGCAAGCTCAAGACCGATTTTCTCAATGTTGATATCATTGCATGGGTCTTTCCTCATGATTTCCTTTCCCCTTAAAATCTTAGAATTACTTAGGGCTGATCACATGGGCCGTGCCTCCCGCACACCCTAAGCCCGAGTGATGCTCTTAGTAATTCTCACACTTAACATTTATGATTTCAGACAAATGGATTGATGACTTTTCACAAATCACCAACATTCCTCCCCCATTTGAGCAATGTCATAAATCCTTGAACAATTTACAAACTTTTTGTATAGACATAAATATCCATTGGATTTGAATTTATATCTTGTAAAAATTACAATCATGTACTAAAGAATCTTGGTGTTCTAAGACTTGAACCACATCAACTTGTCTAAGCACACGTAATAAAAATTACAACATGAGTTACATAATGTATATACACTAAACTTTGACGTTTTGAGGCTTTACGTCCCTTATCCTTCACATATGCTTCGAGACGAGTCATCCTTGAACTCTCTTGGAAGAAGCCTTGCACTTCCACATATGCTTAGTTGAATTTCTAATTTGCACCTACAAAATGCATTTTCCAAAATTTATTAAGAAACTATGTTTCAACTTTTCTTTTCATGTAGACTAGAGCAGATTACCTTGATGGGTTGTTGATTGCTCCAAAACTCTACGTCCTTGGCCTACCACATTGAATTCTACCCTACACCTTTCGGTAAGGGGGAATTGGGCGTCCAAGTCATAGGTTCATTTAGGATTTTAACCCCATCCCTCGAGATGCTTTGTACACAAACTCTTTTGCCAAACTCTTGGTTAAGTGATCGGCAAGATTGTTGTGTGTTCGCACAAAAACAACCGATATGACTCCATGTGTGATTAGTTCTCGGATGGAACTATGCCTCACTCCTAGATGTCGTGACTTCCCGTTATATACTTGGCTATAGGTCTTTGCCAAAGTACTTTGGCTATCACAAAAGATAGCAATAGGGGATATTGGTTTTGGCCACAAAGGTATCTCATGTATGAGATTCCTAAGCCATTCCTCTTCCTTGCCGGCCGCGGCAAGTGCAACAAACTCCGACTCCATCGTCGAGGTTGTTATACATGATTGCTTCTTAGATGCCCAAGAAATCGCACCACCACCTAATAGGAATACCCAACCACTCGTTGAAGAGTGATCTTCCATATTGGTGATCCAGCTTGCATCGGTGTATCCTTCCAAAGTGGAGGGAGAACCCACATATGCAATTCCATAGGTCATTTTCCCTTTCAAGTACCTAAGTACTCTTCTAAGGGCCTTCCAATGACTTGAGCTTGGTCGACTTGTATACCGACTTAACTTACCCACGGCAAATGCTATGTCGGGGCGAGTACTTGTCATGGCATACATTAGACATCCTATTACTTGAGAATACTCAAGTTGTGAGATTGGTTCTCCTAAGTTAGGGAGAAGTTTCTCACTTGGATCCATAGGTGTACTAACCGGGGTGGATTTATCACATTGGAAACGTTTTACCACCTTTTCAATGTAATGGGATTGTGTTAGGGTTAAACCCTTTCCTTCCCGCTTGATCTTAATTCCCAAGATCACATCAGCTTCTCCTAGATCCTTCATGGAGAACTTAGTAGACAAGAACTCTTTAGTTTTGTCCACTTCTATTTGGTTTGTGCCAAATATAAGCATGTCATCTACATATAGACATATTATAACTCCTTGACCGGAATTATTAAACTTACTATATACACACTTATCAGCTTGATTGATTTTGAAGCCATCACCTAAAATCACTTCATCAAACTTTTGATGCCACTGTTTTGGCGCTTGTTTAAGTCCATAGAGGGACTTGATCAATCGACACACTTTGTGTTCCTGACCTTTTACTATGAAGCCTTCGGGTTGCTTCATGTAAACCCCTTCATCCAAATCTCCATTGAAGAATGCCGTTTTTACGTCCATTTGATGGATGACAAGACCATGAATGCTTGCTAAGGCAATTAAAAGTCTTATAGTGGTGATTCTAGCCACGGGAGCATAGGTGTCGAAATAATCGACTCCTTCTCTTTGTTTAAAACCTTGGATTACCAATCGGGCTTTAAATTTGTCAATGGACCCATCGGCCTTCATCCTCCTTTTGAAGATCCATTTACAACCTAGAGGTTTGCACCCGGTTGGAAGGTCTGACAACTCCCAAGTGTTGTTGCCAACAATAGAGTCCATCTCATCTTGGATTGCTTCTTTCCAAAATGCGACATCTTGAGAACTCATTGCCTCGGTGAAGGTCTTAGGATCCTCATCCATATGTAGATATGAGATAATTTGACCTTCTTTATTCCTAGAACCCTCCATCAAGAAGACTTGAAATATTGGTTCAGGATACGTATGTCCTACTAATAGTGCGGAGTGCACTCGTTGTCGCTTGGGTGTGTGGGACGTCGAAGTAGGAGCTTCGGCCTCATCATCGCTCGCATGCATCGAGTGCATGTTTTCACCATCGCTACCGTCGCTAGTGTCTTCCCCAGGTACGCCCATGGCCATGCGCTTTAGCGCCCTTGGCCCTGTAGCTGGGGAGTCTTTGTCGAGCAGTGACTTTGGGTCAGCGACATCGATGCTTGGTGCTTGCAGCAAGCTAGCGCGCGTCATAGACCTAGTGACCCTAGGTCCAAGTACAGGCGTCGGCTCCTCGGTTTCCATTGGATCCGATGATGGGTCGACATCCTCTTGGTCTATCTCCCTAGGCCTAGGGCTCGATGTGAACCTAGTCTCATCGAATATGGCATCACGTGATTCTATCATGGTGTTAACCGAGATAGCGTGATTTGGTTCTATGACGAAGAACCTATAGGCCTTAGAGTTATGTGCATATCCAATGAATATGCACTCAATACCTCTATCTCCTAAGGTTTTACGCTTAGGGTCCGTTAGTCTAACAACCGCACGACAACCCCATATACGAAGATAATGGAGATTTGGTTTTCTTTTAAACCAAAGCTCGTATGGTGATTGACGATTTCTCTTGCTTGGCACCCTATTTAAGATATAGTTGGCTGTTAGCATCGCCTCACCCCAAAACGAGTTCTTTAACCCGGAGTATGACAACATGGCATTAACCATGTCCTTAAGAACACGATTCTTTCGCTCCGCCACCCCATTTTGTTGTGGGGTATATGGAGCCGTCGTCTCATGAATTATGCCACAAGACTCGAAATACTCCACATCCATGTATTCACCACCACGATCGGTTCGTAGCCTTTTAATTTTATTTCCCGTTTGCAATTCAACTTCGGTCTTGTATGCTTTAAACCTATATAGTGCCTCACTCTTTGAGTCAACTAAATAGACATAGCAAAACCTTGTTACATCATCGATGAACGTTATGTAGTAACGTTTTTGACCCAATGATGGCGTTGCATGTAGGTCCCCTAGGTCCGAATGGACTAGGCCTAGGACCCCTTCCTCTCTTTTAATTGCCTTACAAGGAAGCCTTGTTATTTTTGTTAACAAGCAAGTTTTACACTTTTCATTTGTTGGTTCAAAGGCGGGAATTATATTTTCCTTAGCCATATCTAACATACGCTTCATATGTACATGTCCCAACCTTGCATGCCAAAGATCATATAAAGAATCATTAGACATGACCATGTAATCAAATAATACTTTATTATTATTGATAACATTGAGTAGGAACATATTGTTTTTATAATGGCCGAAGCCTACAAATACTCCTGCCCTACTTATTACTAATCGATCGGCTTCGAAAACCAATCGATAACCTAACTTGTTAAGCACGCCACCACTTACAACATTTTTGCGGATGGCGGGTGCATACAATACATTTTGTAATACAAGTTCCTTCCCACTAGTAAAGTTGAGATGTACGTCCCCTTTACCTAGGACTGGGGTTGTTGACTCGTTTCCCATGTAAAGCACTAAACCGTCCTCTACATCCTTCATGTGCTTGAACCATTTCCTTTCCATGCACACGTGGGTGGTGGCACCCGAGTCGAGCCACCAAAGGAGTTTTTCATCCTTCATAATAAGACATTGATCAATGTTAGATACAAAGAATAATGACTCATTTGTAACTAAAGACACCGAAGTGCCCTTACCTTGCCCGGGGCTTGTGCCCGAGCCCGACGCCGGTGTCATGACACCTTTGTCCTTTGACCCCTTGGACCTGCAGTCCCTCTTCATGTGGCCTGCCTTTCCACACTTCCAACAAGTTCCCTTGGCCTTAGCCTTCTTGTTAGATCCTTGCTTACTGCTGTTTCCTGATTTAGGGCGCTTGGAGCCCTTAGCGCCCATGGTGCGTTTGCCGTTGCCCGCCTCCATTGTGTTTATTGAGTGGGCTGATTTGTCTTCGCCTTTCTTTCCCTTGTCATTCGCCTTGAATTCCTCCTCTATACGTAGATGGGAACCCAATTGGACAAGGTCCATGTCCTCCTTCGAATGCTTCAAGAGATGTTTCGCCTCCTTCCACGAGTGAGGTAACTTATCGATTATGGATGAAACGGCGAAGTTCTCATCCAAGGTGATCCCATGTTGGGTTAGTTGACCCAATACTCGGAGCAATTCGTGGTATTGCTCCATTGCTGGTCTATTTTCAACCATCTTGTAGTTGTTGAAGTTAGACACGAGAAACTTCTTTGAAGAGGCATCTTCCGCCAAGTACTTGGCTTCGAGTGCTTCCCACAAAATCCGAGATGTCTCATGATTTTGATACACATCGAATAGAGAGTCGGCCATGCCATTGAGGATGTGCCCACGACAAATGTATTCGTCATTCTCCCACTTCCCAACACGCCTATGTTGAAGCATTATAGCCTCCCTTTCGGCGATTTGAGCCTCGGTCTCTCCGTCGACTTTTTCCGGAATCGAAGGTGGCTCTTCGGGACATGGCGTTGAGAGCACGTACACCACCTTAAATGAAGTAAGCATGAAGTGCATCTTCTTTTGCCATCGACGAAAGTCTTGCCCTTCAAACTTCTCGAGTTTCGCGAATTTGGATGCTATCTCCGCCATCGGTAACTCCTTCGTTCTTGCCATTCCAACCTTGTTCCAAAACAACAAAACCAAACAATAAATAAACGTTGAAGATTGTTAGGTTTAAAGGTAATGTTGTTTTAATAGGTTGAAGGTAAATTCGGTTCTTGTAGATCCTTTCAGATAATCAAGACAATTTGAGTAGACCCTAAAAGGGTAATCTCATGGGTAGACCCCGAAAGGTAATCCCGAGGGAGTAGGCCAAAAAGGCAATCTCCACCGAATTCTTTTAGGCGACAAAACTAAGTGTTTAAGCCCTTTAGAAAAGATATATAAAATGGCTTGGATAATGGCAAACGAGTCACTCAAATAAATCGAGTTTTCCTTCAACGTTTATTGCCCCTATATGCCAAAGGGTTGCACTACAATAACGTTGTGGGATAAAACGTTTCCTATACAATAAAAGGGTGGCATCCCATTTCATTATTGCATATATACGTACCTTGTTTGTGTTTTAAGTGTTTGTTCTTCCGATTGAGAGAGATATCGGAAAAACTCATGCCTTTCCAAGTGGATGGCAAAGGCCTTTTATAGGCAAAATGGGGTGGAAGTTTTTGGGTGGTTATGGGTAGTTATTGGTAGTTATTGGTGGTTATGGGTAGTTATGGTGGTTGGGCGGTTATCCCCCAATAACTACCCCCAACCGCCGGCCCAATAAAGGCCCAATAAGAACCAGCCCAATTAAGGACAAGCTAGCATGACGGAGCTAGCATGGTGGAGCTAGGTCACTCATAAAATATAAAATGTGCATGCCATTTATACGAAGCTGGGTGTAGCTACCATGCAGCTAAAATGACTAAGCTAAAGCTTCAATGAAGCTAAAACCCTAATCAAGCTCAAAATTAGAGCTATGTCATTTTTGGAGTTCCGAAGCTCGGCTAGCTCTCAAATTTTGCACCAAGACTTTAGAGCTTGATATCTTCCTTTACAAATCATGAGACGGTGATTTAACTTACTATAAGTGAACAAAAATCGATCATAACCATATTAGATCGAATACCGAACATATCCCTATTGCTCACTTTTATGGAAAACATCCAAGCAAGCTCAAGACCGATTTTCTCAATGTTGATATCATTGCATGGGTCTTTCCTCATGATTTCCTTTCCCCTTAAAATCTTAGAATTACTTAGGGCTGATCACATGGGCCGTGCCTCCCGCACACCCTAAGCCCGAGTGATGCTCTTAGTAATTCTCACACTTAACATTTATGATTTCAGACAAATGGATTGATGACTTTTCACAAATCACCAACACAGATTGGGTATTGGACCTCACGAATGAATCCAGCCTCAATGAGCTTGTTGACTTCAGCTTTAATCTACACTGTCAGCTCGGGCCGAAAACGACGTTGAGCTTGCTTTACTGGCTTTTCCTCTTCGGAGACAGATAGCTTGTGCATAGCCACCTTAGGATCCAAACCAGGCATGTCTTGATAACCCCAAGCAAACACATCTCTATATTCGTTGAGAAGATGCTCGTATGATTGTTTTTCTTCTTCCGTTAGCAAAGCACTAACGAATATGGGCTTAGGGTCTTTTGTTGTCCCCAAGTTGATCTCTTGTAGTTTGTCAACCGTAGCTTGACCTCCATCTTCCATTTCTGGTGTAGCAGGTTTGACCACATTGAGAAAATCCTGAGGATCTTCACCTGGTTCACTCCTTGTATAGGTCAACACCATATTTATTTCTTCTATTTGAGCATTCATGGGATCCTCATCTTCGTAAGTTGAGGTTTCTGGCTTCTCATTCTTCAGCTTCCACTTTCTGTTCTTCTTAGTGTTGGCTCTCTTGTTCTTAGGCATGTTAACTCTTTCAAGCCTGTCGAACACAGAAACTCTTGGAGCATTTGTCTCAAGTCTTTCGAAGACCGAGACTCGATGTGCATTTGTTGCATCTTGTGAGAACATATTTTGCTCTTGGCTTGTTTGAGTCATAGGATCCAAGACTTTAGCAGACAATAACTCCCCCTCTTGAGAGATTTGTAGATCATCTATCGAGATCTCATTGAGGGATTTCCGCAAAGCTTTGCTTTTTAATAGAGGTCTTGTCGCCTTAACTTTGATGGCCTTATGATGCTTTGAAGAGGCCTGCTTGACTGGTGCCTTAGAAGATTCTCCCTTGAACACCACCCTTACATTTTCATTTCTTTTATCTCCGAAATGTCTTTGAATGACCAACTTCTTCTTTGGAATAGATTGGTTGATTTTACGGAGAGGACAAGTGTAGCTTGTCATTAGAGACTGCATAGCCTTCTCTGCTGCACTCAATGGCTTCTGGCCGGGTTGTCTCTTATCCTTGGGTGTGTATTTGAATAACACATTCGGACGTGTCTCTGGCTCCTCCTTTCTTCGGAGAAGAGAGACCTTGGGTGACGGAGACTCTTCTCGGGCCCTTGCTCCCTTTCGAGGACTGTCACTTTTACCCTCCTCTTTCGTTTCCGTACGGGGATTGGAGTTAGAGTGCACAGTCTTGTAAAATTTAGCGTCTGCGTAATTAACGCTTTCACCTTGAAAAGGATCACTATCGCCACGGATAGTCCTTTCATTTCCGTTTTCATCGGTGTACTTCAAGCACTGATGAAGTGTAGAAGCAATCGACTTGCTGGCATGGAGCCATGGCCTCCCTAGCAAAGCGTTATAGGAGGTTCCAGCGTCGATGACATGGAAAAGAGCATCCATGTAGAGATCGTGTAGAACCACTTTCAAGGCAATGGCGCCCAAAGCTTTTTGTCCCACCTGGTTGAAACCTTGAATGGTGAGCAATGTGGGCGACAGATGATCGACGATCAATCCCATTGCTTCCAAGACCCGTAAAGGTAATAGATTCACCGCAGACCCACAATCCAGCATGATTATGTTGATTTTTGCATCTCCAATCGTACCCGTGACATATAAGGGTCTATTGTGATCGGTGCTTCCTAATTGGAGGTCTCCTTCGGAGAACGTTATGGATGCCATGCATGAAGCACATTGAGATGTAGTGGGTAAAGTCACCTCATCAACCTCCGCTTGATCCACTTGATCTTTATAATCTTCCGGATCCATGAGAGCTTGAATTAAGGCCTTCCTTAACTCGGTCGACATTTGTAACGCATCATATACACTTAAGCGTGCTGGAATGCGCTTTAAATGGCCGATCACGTCGTACTTCACTTGCTCCCTAAAAGAAGCTTTACGAAGCAACACAGGCCTCCGTGGCACGACATCTTTTTGGGCGGATGCCCCAGCTTCCTGGTCTTTCTGACCCAATGTAGGAGTCTCCTTTTCAACCGCCTCTTCAAAATTTGTAGCATTTGGAGTCTCATTGACAAGTGGCCCCCTCCCCTTCCCTTTTTTCTTCGGCTTAGGAGGTGGCAAATTTTTTCCCGAACGAAGAGTAACTTCATCAGCCTCTAACTCTTCTTCCTCAACTTTTTCGGCCCATGTGGCCATGCAACATTGGGCAATTTCTTCATCCCAAAATAACTCATCCTCGGAAGGATCATTTTCTAGGAGCTCTTTCGGAATAAAGTCTTTGAGAGTAATTATCTGGTGTATAGGCTGAATATACTCTTCATCAGAATCATCTCCTGATTTCTTGTCCTTCTTGTTCTTCTTCTTATTTCTCTTTTTGTTTTTCTTCTCAGGCTTTCTACCAATCATTCTAAAGCCCATAGGTCTGCTGTGCCGGATACTCCTTGGATGAGACTTCTTTTGACTTAGACAGACCTGCCACTCAGAACCATCCTCACCATCTCCATCGTGCGAGAACGATTCTTCGATGTTTGACTGCATTAAGACCTCGTATAAGGTCGGGCGGCCTGGTTCGTCCCTTGGCATATCAGGATATGCCCATACAGTGCGCACTTTGTCACGCAACTGAAATTGCACCGGGACTGCCTTCGGGGATAGTGACACCGTAGGGATGTCATCCAGTGCAAGAACAACCTCGACCCCTTCTACTATAGAGACGGGGTTTGATGAGGCTGCTTGGCCTTTTGAGCTTGATCCCTCCATTTCAATCTCTCCCTTGTTAATCATCCTCTCGACGATATCCTTGAATACGTAGCAGTCTTCAATTGGGTGACTAACAATGCGGTGGTAAGGGCAGTATTTCGGATCACCTGTCTTATTAGCCTCATTCGGCCTCTTTGGTTCTGGGAGTGACAACATTTTTGCAGCCATCAATTCGTTGAATATCCCTCTTACATCCTCATCGTCAAAGGGATATTTTTTCTGCTTCCTCTTACAGCCATCAATTCGGATCACCTGTCTTATTAGCCGACTCTCTGGTTTGAGTCTTCTTTTGTGACTTGGAGTTGCTCCCTGAGGATTTTCCTTGAGGCTTAATGAAAGTAGCCATGAACTCTTCTTTCTTTGTGGGCTTTTTATTGTCGTCCCTCCTTCCTTCATTAATTTAAGGTCGGTTCGTTGTAAGCTTGTGTCGAGCCAGTTGCTGCTCCACATTGCAAGCCTTTGAAACCAAGGTACCGAAAGAACGAGGCTCCGCACTTCCAACATGAATTGCAAGCTCGGGAAGTAGATTGTTGACGCACATCTGCACACACGCTTCTTCGCTCAATTTCTCTGAGCATTGCAGTCTCAAACTTCTCCATCTTGCGATGAATTCATTAGTTGACTCATTTGACCTTTGTTGGGTGTTTGCCAAGTCCATAATGGAGACTCTGGCTTTCGAGCTCACAAATTGAGCCAAGAATTCTTTTTGTAAGTCATCCCATGTATGGATAGACTCTGGCTAAAGCTGTGTGTACCAAGTGAAGGCCGACCCTCGTAATGATTGGACAAACTGCCTGATCAATAGAGGATCACTTAAGGCGGTTTCTCCACACGCTGAGTAAAAGTGGGCCAAGTGCTCATGAGGTGACCCGTTAATCCCATCGAATTTGTCAAAGTTTGGCCTCTGATAATTCGGAGGAAATGGGATGGCGTCAAACTCCACAGGATAGGGTTTTTTGTAACCGATCACCGGCGGACTCTGAGAAATCTTGAACTCTCGGATCCCCTGTGCGATCCATTCCTTTATTTCCTGAGGAGAGATAGAAGCACTGCTTTCTCCCGTGTTGGGAGTCTCTTGACTGTTCCCAGAAGTTTGCTCTTGCCTGCTCTCCGAATTTTTCTGTTGGAGCTGGTCCATGAGCAATTTAATTTGAGCATCCCTCTCCTCTAGCTTCTTTTGTAATTCCTGGAGCTGCTCTTCAGTGCTTGTTGCCCCAGTCACTAAAACTGGCATGCTTTCAACTTCCTCTTCAGAGTCATTAGATGATTCACCCTCGCTTTCAACAACCGAAAAATCCTCCTCTTGAAACAGAGAAGTAGAGTCCCCATATAATGGGGAATTTTGTTTTTCTTCTTGAACCGTTTCTGGATTCGAAGATTGGGTGGTCACTTTAGCATACGACTTGGCCTTAGACATAGACCTTGTCACTCGCCGCTCACATTTTTCTAATTGGGTAGAAAGCGATGTTGATTTCTCGGCTATAGCTAGACCCTTTCCTTTTTTCTCGGCTTGAGAAGCCTTAGATGTTTCCTTTTGAGGCTTGGCCGGATTTGATACCTCAACCTCTGGAACCTTGGCCCTTTGAGCCTTCATAGTTGAGGATACTGCCTCCGACTCCTCATTGGAATAGGAGGTAACCAAAACCTGGACTACATTGTCCATGTCAAAAGGGATAGACCCAAAGAAGATTTTCCTCGGGCTATCGAGAAGATCCTTGGCAGCTCTCCACAATGTTGCATTGGCCTGTTCCAGAGCAGGGGAACGAGCCAATTTGCGAAGCGCTCCTGTCTTTCCACGTTGGGAACTACATTTGCGTCCCCTCTTCCTGCGAGGCTTGTTTTCCTTCTTCACCTCATTCACAGCTGGCTTTGAGACCTTGGCCGAGTTACCGCTTCTCTTGATAACTCGAATCATTGGCCCACGAGCAGGCCTGAGATTGAGCTCTTCTCCGTCGGTTCCTTCCTCCCTGATAGCTTCGAAGCTGTTGTTAGTTGGGATCTCAGCGATGATCGAATCCCTAGTCACGTTGAACTGGACCTTGAACGATCTCCTCTTCAGCCAGCGACCACCTTCCACGAGAAAGGTAGCAGGTAATTCGTTGAAGTTGACAATAGCTCTTGGTGCCATTTTTCTCCTACAAATAAGAAATACGCAAATATTAGTTTCAACACAACTAAGAGATGAAAAGGCAAAAAGGGTCCCACTGGGCGTGCCAAAAATATGTTGAAAAAAAATGCACGAATAATTGTAAAACATATTTTATTTAATTTTTAGAATTTGAGTTCGACTCCTTTTGGTTATCTTCTTGATTCGAAGTCGTATCGACACCAAGACTTAAGTGGTTTTGGTGATTTGGGCTGCACGAATTTTTTTAACGGGTTGCCTACGTATCTCTTGGGAGAGAATCAAGCCTTACGTAGTTCAGAGTATTTGAATTGATTTAATTTTTGGGTTTTGGTAATTGAACACGACGAGATTGAGCTTTATGTCGGGTGTCCTACGTACCCGTTTGAAACGGGATCAAATCACCCGTAGTTCTTTTTAGAACTAATCTGATTTTTTTTTGTTTGATGACTGAACCAGACGAGCTTTAGCTTTCTGTCCGGTGGCCTACGTATCCGACAAGTCGGAATCAAATCAGGTGTGGTTCTTTTGAGAACAAATGATTTAATTTAGTTGGGCTTTGACCTCGTATTCATTTAAGAGTGAATTTAGAGGTTGACGACGTATTCATTTAAAAGTGAATTTAGAGGGTGGCGACTGTACCCGATATATATTTAGGATTTAATATCGGATTACCTACGTAGCCGATAAGAGGCGTCAAGTCTTTACGTAGTTCTCTTTTAGAAGAACAATTTGAATTTGGGAATTTAATTTAGAGTTGTGACTCCGTTTTCCTTTTCCTCGTTTAGAAGTCGATTTTGAGATTGACCCACTGGAATAAACCGGTCATGAAATTTTGCGAGTTTAACTTTGTGATTTTGTTAAACTCAATTTCTAATTTGTGCCGATTATAATTCTTATATTTTGATGGGCTAATTTTGTAATTAAACCCAAAGTCAAATGGCTAAGCCGACTGTATGCACATATGTGTGTTATTACTTATTTGTTATTTGTTTTTTCTTTCTCTGTACTCCGTATTATTTTAAATGGTAGCCCAACATCAGAGTGAAGACCACAGCCCACATCATAAATTGGATTCAAGCCCCCTTTTTTTTTATAGCAATCTGGCTCACGTCTCTTTCTTTGTTTTCCTCGAAGCAACTCGGTGTACTATTTTGCTGCACGCTAGTCGACCCTTCAGACAGATAGGGAGGAGAAGCAACCACCGGCGCACACATTCACCGACACTTCCGGCTCCGTCGACGCCCGGTTTTGGAGAGTTTCAATTCGGGCATTTGTGTCGACCAAGAAGGGGCACGCAATTCCGCCTTGGCAAATTTCATACTGAGCTCCCCCAATTTCGGTATGTTATAGGGTTCTTGTTCAAAAGTCCCCCAATCCCCAATTTCACGATTTGATTTAATGTTTAGGTTGAGAAATTTGAATCTCCTCTTCCACCCATTTCTAATTGGGTACTCTACTTCCGGCTCGGCTGATTCTTTTCTAGAATCTGCGATTTTTAGGTTTTTTTTTTATAGGGGTTGATCGACAAGGGAGGAGGAAACGCCTGGAGGTCGTCGTTGGCTTCTTGCGTTCGACCTCGGGTGCTTGAAGGAGAAGGTGGCTGCAGGCGAAGTGAGGGCGGAGCGGCTCGAGCCTTGACACCTCAGAACGACCCTCTGCCAATTGAAGGCGTCGAGAGTCTCTGCAGAGAGAATGTGCAACAGGTTTGCTTTCCTCCTTCTTTTGCGATTTTCCCTTTGATTTGAACCGATCTTGGCTTGGGAAAACAACCGCCAGGATTGAGTTTATTGACTGGTTAATTTGGGATTTTTTTTAGTGTGGGGTTTTTGGATTTAGGACGGCCATCAGAAGAATCAAAGTCAGAGTTCAAGGGGTTGAGAAGGGCAGTGCACCAGCTCGAGTGTGACCGCTGTTTTGGCTTCTCGGCTTGGGTATGTCATTCCAACCTGTTTCTATTTACTGAATTTGAATCTCAGTTTTGTGCCTTGTGATAGACAGATTTCGATTTAGGTATTTTGTTTTGGGGGTTATCTAGGTTAGTTGCAATTTGGTAGCAACAGGGGATTTGGGATTTGTTTGATTCGGACTATCGTTTAGAGCAATTATTTTGCCCCGCATGATGTGCTTTCCTTATGTCAGGTAGATGAGAGAAAGAATTCCCCGCCTGATTTGCTCTTCTTTTTTACAGGAACTGAGATTCTTCTTTTTTTTTTCTTTTTATCAATAGAACTTAGATTTTCTGAACTGATTTATTTTTTCTCCAGAAAATTCATTCCCTTTCTTTGCTTTCAAGTTCATTACTATTCCTGTCTGGAAGTCATGAATTTGTTTGCTCTGGGTTGTTTGCATTCTGTCTGCAGTGATTTTTTTTCCTTCCTTTGCCTGGTTTGAAATTGCTTGTTGCCTGGTTTGACATTGCTTGTTGCCTGGTTTGACATTGCTTGTGATTCCGCTTAGTTTAGGGGAAAATCCAGCAGCATTTCGCCCTCTTATAAGGCGATTTGATGATTCCGAAACCCAGGCCACGAGAAAAGCTCGTAAGGTTTTCAAGGGCGAGGTTTCGAGAATCGATTTTGGCAGCATATCGGCTTTATTTAGGGCAATGTGATGACTCCGAAACCCAGGCCACGAGAAAAGCTCGTAAGGTTTTCAAGGGCGGGGTTTCAAGAGTCGATTTTGACGATCCTTTGCCTTGCTTGAGAGTGATTTGACGACCCCGAGACCCAGGCCGCGAGAAAAGCTCGTAAGGTTTTCAAGGGTGGGGCCTCGGAGTCGATAGGAACCCCCACTTAGAGCGAGAGAACTACCTTCTTCTTGCCGTGTTCTTCTTCTTGGTGTTTGTGTGCTCTGCTGTGCACTTGTTTTTTCTGCAGTTGTGGCTTTTTTTTTTCAGCCCCTTTTCTGAAAGAAATCCACACCCTTTTTATAGGGAGAAAAAATGGGAGTCGGGAGAATCCCTACTTTCCCTTTTTCTATCTTTTATACACAATAATAATCAGCTTTCCTTTTTATTTCAAGGAGTACACAGTTGCCTTTTTGGCTTATGAACTATTGATCTTTTTTCCTTTGCTTTTAGTGCACACATAGGTGCTAGCTAGGTTAGCTGATATCTTGCCTCTTTGCCCAGATTCCAGCATATTGTAATTGCTGATTTTTTTATTTAATTTCAACATTAATAGGTTGGGCTGTACTTTTCTCTCTTTTAGGATATGCTTTGACCCTGCTTTCAATTTATAAGGCCCAATATTGCATTTTCTTTTGTGTGGATTGTTTTAGAGTCCATCCATCTATCCTTGGTTTATTTTTATTTTTTGCAGCAAAAGACTAAATGGACATCTTGGGCTAGCGTTGGATTCCGAGAAACTCGCCACCTAAGTGACTATATTTGTGATCTCGGCAACTTGCTTTTTATTTTTTCAAGTGTATGCTCAACTATTGTGTTAAATTTGTATATTTTAGTTTATGAGCTTGTAATATGCCAGAATGATGTATTTGATACATAACACTTCGAGCGCTATTCACTTGTTTTTAATCATTGTCACCACACTTGCTCTCGCATATGATACACGAACTATCACATGAAGTCTTTCACGAAAATAATCCCACGAGCGTATATGGTAACATTTTAATAAAGGATGAATTTTTACACCCAAACAGGTCCCTTATTACAACCATGAAGAAAATGTTTGCGGAGAACATCAAAAACAGGCTGGCCAGGATGACCGAGACGAGCATGCCAGGGACTAGAGGACGCGGCAGAAACGACGATGGACGGACGCTGACTCGACGATGGATTTGAGGTGAGAGGGTAGAGATCTCCCGAACTATTGCATCATAGGCATGTAACCCTCGTAGTTAAATCCTTCACAGAGAAAGAAGGATGGGTTAAAATTGATAAAAACCCAATTATCAATGGAAAAGGGTCTAATAGACACAAGGTTTTTGACGATATTAGGGTGATAAAGACATTGGGTATGGTAAGTGGGTGATCTTTTAAGGCGAAGGACGTGTGGCCAATACTAATGGATGAGATTTTCACGTGGTTTCCAACAATAACTAAATTATAAATGCCCTTATTTCAAACGGCGCATAGAGTACCTGAATTGTTTGTCATGTGCTATTTAGCCCCCGTGTCCATGTACCACTGACTATCCGCTGAAGTGAGTGACATGGTCGAAAAGGCTTGTTCCACGTTGGTAAATGCAGGATAGGTTGAATTTGGGGTGGTATAGGCATGCTGAGTAAGGTTGGATGGACCCGGTGGTCTAGGACCGAGGATATCGGCGTCGGAGGACGAGGGGTACAAACATGGAGGCGGGTACCAATGCATAGGAGGCCTAGTTGGTGGGGACTTCCATGATTGGGGTTGGGTGTTGGGGAGCCATCCGTGTGGCTGGCGGAAGACGAAGGAGGAAGGAGGCCATCTATTTCGACCTCTGTTGCGCCCACGTCCAGTGTCTTGAGGGTCAGGCATGGAATCAACGTCGGAGGAAGAAACTAGGGCTTGTTTCTCGGGGACGGAGTCCTTTTGCTTTGATAGACGAGAGCTTGAGTTGAGAGCAGGCTTTCTCAAAGGAGCACAAAGGTTCAGTTTTCTGGATGTGGGTTGCAGTCGTATTGTATTTCGTCGGAAGACCGACGAGCAATTAGAGGACCAAGCAGATGGCACTGGGAGCGGAACCAACAATGGTAAGTTGGTGTGAGTGCAATTTTACCTGAATGCAGTAGGCTGAAATGGATGGAAAATTTGCAAGTTTGCAGTTGGACAGTTCATGCTGAAGATATCTATAATGAAGCTCCAAGAGGACTTCACCCACCCGAAGCTCCCCAATCTCCCCATGAGAAGTCTCCCCAATCGAGCACGTACATTTAAAACTCGTAAAAGTCGCAAACTCCACACGAAAACACTACGCAACCCGTTACAATCAAATAGTATTATGAGAAATCAAAACTGTACGTATAGAGATTGGATGGTCCAAAA
Organism: Persicaria maculosa; assembly: GCA_963922045.1. Taxonomy (NCBI): domain Eukaryota; kingdom Viridiplantae; phylum Streptophyta; class Magnoliopsida; order Caryophyllales; family Polygonaceae; genus Persicaria; species Persicaria maculosa. The sequence continues at coordinate 81,166,579 of OY998253.1, forward strand.
ATCCTACTTGATCACATCTGTAATATAGTTAGTGAACACAATCAATTCATGTTGTACAAAGAAACACTAACAGTGAGTTTTCACCTACTGCCCCCACAACTCTCCGCCTTCGTAAGTTAGTACGTACAAAGGCGGTACCTTTGTAGCCGTTGGGTTTGAACTTGTACAGAGTAATTATCATCCAAGTATTCATCTTCAAGTTGTTGTCTTAGACCCGCAGATTTACTACAACGTCGTTGGTCGGCAGTACATATCTTATACCCAATTGAATCCCACCACTATCTCTGTCAGCTCACCGCCACAATCGGCGCTGGCGTCACACACACAACCCACGACCCCCTATGACCTCAATTCTGACGTCACCCTCCCGTTGATGCCAAAAGTCTCCAATACCGCTCTCTCTGCCATTATTCATCATCTCCACCAATCATCGCTACCAGACCCTCCTACCCGTACTGTTGCTTCTCCGTCACCACCTCCGACCATCAACTCCGGTACAACCCCTCTCGTTCGCTCCACCTCCAGCCCTACAATTACCTCCCCTAGGCCGCCTAATGTGCATCCCACCCAACCTGCTACACGAAGCCAAAGCGAAATCTTTATCCCTAAAGTTCCATTTAATTTGTTTGTCGGGAGTCATCCTAATGCCACAACCATCACAACCCATTCTCCTATCCATCTCTCCCACAAAATTGCCCTACTTGACCCAAACTGGAAAACTGCAATGATTGGTTTCTCCGGTTGCAGAAGAGACTCATTTCTGTTAATTTACAAGTGTGTTAATGACTTGGTTTATTTGCTTCTTTACGTCGACGACATCGTTCTGATTTCTTCCTCTCCGATTCTCTTCGGAGTAAAATTGTTTCCATGCTCAGCAAGGAGTTTACGATGACTGATTTGGGGCTGCTATCATTCTTCCTTGGAGTCTCTATTAAGCGCTCATCTACATGTCTGTTTCTCTCCGAAGAACAGTGTGCTGAGACATTGTTGTTCTGGCAAATATGTCCAATTGTAAGCCGACGGTTACTCCAGTCGAGCCCTCTTCCAAACTCAGTGCCGCTGTTGGCTCCATGGTTGCCGATCATTCCTTATATCGTAGTCTTGCCGGCGCCCTTAGGTACTTGACTTTTACCCGTCCGGACATCAACTTTGTTGTTCAACAAGTGTGTATTTTCATGCATGATCCTCGTGAGCCGCATTTTCATGCTCTCAAGCAAACCGTCCGCTACATTTAAGGAGCATCTTGGTATTACTATCTCTCCTTCCCGTAAAACAGATCTTATTGCATACACTGACACCCTGATCTCTTGGTCTGCTAAGCGTCAGTCAGTGGTTTCCCGTTCTAGTGCTGAGGCGGAGGAGAGATGTGTAATAGTTGGCGGACATATTTTTAATAGGTTTTTCTTTTATAAATAATAGATAAAATTTTAAAATATTGTATTAACATATACATGATGTGCTCCTAATTCGTCATGTTTTACATTAACTTTTATATCGATTTCTGCATAGATTTCATATCATTGGGTTAGAATTATACAGAATCTATGTAGTTTATGTTTATTTTCCAAATATAGAGATCTACACTAGTTTCTGTTTAATTTCGTAGAAATCGAGACATTTTACAGCAATTCGGAGAAGGGAGAAAATCATGGGAGAGCTCGAGGTCGAATACAGAAAGTCCAAGGTCGAGTAGCAGCTGAGCCAAGACACATCGAGTAGAAAACAAGGAAGAAGGTACTCGACAGAACTAGTCGACGTCGACCAGACTGGTCGATGTCGAGTACACCATGGTCGACAACAGCTCCAGAACACAAGATCGAGCATGAGACAACTCGAGGAACACATAACTCCTCGACGTCGAGGACCTTATTCGATGTCGAGTACTCATCGAAGCACCAATTCTAGTCGTGCTCGAGTCCGAATCCGTGGAGAGCGAGCATAACACAATTCTACTCAACGTCGACTACTTTGGTCGATGTCGAGTACTCCTCTGGGCCATTCCGAGTCGACTATTAGAAGGAGTCCGAGTGTGTGGTTATTTCCAAGTCAAGTCACGTGAAGATCTATCCATTTGAAGGCTGATTTATCCACATTAGATATTTCCCTTACTTACTATAGGGATTTTTATTTGTTATTTACCAAGTTTTATCTTAAGCTCTTAGATAGATAGTTTTAGATATAGATAGATTATTTTGTCCTTGGATAGCGGGGATTGAATGCTATAAATAAGGCCCTAGGGGCTGGTTCTTAGGCATTCTATTTCGACAACACAATTTACATTCAAAGATAGGAGTTTAGAGAGCTTTGGCCGAGTAGAAGGTGGAGAGTCGAGAGATGTTTTGGCTTCGATCGATTGTAAGCTTTGTTTTGATTTAATGCAAGTTAGTTTCTTTATATTATTGATTTGTGTTTTGATGATGAAGAGCGAGTAGTCACCCAACTTCTAGGGTCGGGGTGAGCCCGACAGTAGCCATGTAAGGTAATGCGACAAAGGTACAATCTTTATTGCGATATCATCTTCTATCCCTAATTGCATAATTCTTCTGCGACAGTCGAAGGTGATCCTTATTTGTGTTATTGAAGCGAAAGTGATCTTAATGCAAACTTGGATTAATTATGTGAAAAGAGTTAGTAACAATTAGGGTTTATGCGAAAGCATCTATCTTCCTATTTGTAAATGACGAAAGTTATTTGATGAAAAGGCATGATCTTTTATACCTTTAGGATTGTTCTTATATGGTTATCGTTATGGTGTTGAAACCCCGATTCTAGGAGCTTTTAGTTAATTGAATTCGAATCCCCAATTTCGTGTTTACTTTCATTGTTTTTATTTCGCAAAAGTTACGTTTTTATTCTTCACTGACAACTCGATCTCGACCAACTGTTAGTCGATCTCTAGTACCCTAGTCGACGTCGAGTACTTTTGTACTCGACATAGGCTGTTGTCGTCTTTTGTGTGCAGAGCTGCAGGTTTTATCGACTGAGGTAGTTGATATCGAGTACTTTTACTAGACGTCGAGGATTCAGCTGGTCGATTAAGAGAGGAATTTAGGACTTGAAAGGTGAGCGCTGACACGCTTCCTCATGGACACGATTCTGATTCCCTTCCACTACAACGGGAGGAAGTTTTGTAATTTTTATTTGCGTCGTTCAGGGATTCGGTTTGAGATTTATATTTCATAGTTGTTTTTCTTCATAATAATACACGTGCACCGGACGGGACACACACTAGTTAATATTAATAATTCTGTTGGCATTTTGCTGGCGTGTCATGCACGGGACGGGACGGGACACGCACATCTCTCTGTGACTCTGCCTTCAGTACGTCTAGCTATTTCGATCCGATTGTATCGAATTTCGATTGTCTCGGATTGAATTGAGTTTACACTTAATTTGGATTTCGAGTGTCTCGGATTTTGGTTATTTCAAGCTTTAGTTATCTCGAGTTTCGGTTATTTCGGGTCTCGTTTATTTTAACATTCATTTTTTAAAATTTACTATAATATATATTAAAGTTTGGTTATTTTGGATTTCGATTATAGTGGATTAATATCTTATTGGGTTTTTGTTGAATCGAGTTCGGTTCATCATGAGTTGGATCAGTTTGAGTCAGTTGGTTTCGACCTGGTTGAGTTAGTCCGGATTCGCCATGCAAATTGTGTTAAATAATAATAATAGTCAAAACGGTTTTTCTATCCTCCAATGATCTGGTTGAGTCGGGACGGGAGAGGGGAACCGGGGGGGGGGAGGGGGGTAGATGATATGGCTCCCTATCATTGGTGTATATTGGTGTATAGGTTAAAAAGCCTAATTAAGAATGTTTTCCCTTAGTTTAATTATTTTAAGCTTTTTCAATATTGATTTTTTAGGGTCGATACTTTATTTGTTGGGGAATCTTTTTTTTTTTTTTGGTTCGAATGCGGGCTATGCCCGAGTTTTATTCATATGAAATTAATCATCCCCTCGGAATCGAGAGGGATATGAGTTCAGCTATGCTGTCTGGTACACAAACATGATAAATCAAATCGCCGTCGAGCGAAATCGCCCAATTTGCTATGGTGTCTGCAACGATATTAGCTTCCCGATTAACATGTTTAAACCGGACCTCCCACCCCGTCTCCCTAACAAGTCCCCTGCATTGATCAATGAGATTGAAGTCCATTTGAGTTTCATCACTTTCCGACCTGAGCTGCTCTACGATGGCCATATATTCTGTCTCAATGAGAAGCTTCTGAATACCCATTCCCCTTGCTTTCCACCAGTCCGTGGAACCAAGGACGGAGCCAGAAAGTTTTGAGCCGGGGGGGGGGGGCACTATAGAGGTAGACAATAAGATCGAGAAAAAAAATCGTAAAACACACAATGTGTTCGATAGTACAAAATAGTGCGAAACAATATTACAAACTAGTGTCAAACGATATTGCAAACTACTACAAAGATATAAAATGAAAATAAGGATATAAAACGCAATAAATAAACATTTTATTCTTTACATGTAACAATGTATAACTAGATATAAAAAATTTAAACTTGCGTAACTTCTTAATTACTAAATTCTCAAAATAAGTAATATAACCTATGGTTTTGAAGCTCTCAAGATGAATTATAATATGTGAATGTTAATTTGTAAAATATAAAAGCATTATAGCATATTGAAATAAAATTAAAGTAATTAATACACCTATAATCTTCAAACATTCCTAACTTTTTACCCAGATGTCGGATTATGGCGTATTATATATCAAAACAAAGCTATCGACGAGGAGAATACACCTAGATAATTTGTCGGATGAGGGGAGGGTCATGTGACCCCCTAGTACCCCTCCTAGCTCCGCCTCTGCGTTGAACACCGCTCATATCTCTATTTCTCGCCGTAGTAACGCCACATTTAAAGGTAAAGGCTCGAATGAATTCCCCCGTTGAGCTCCGAAAGACTCCACCTCCCCCTGTGACCCCTGGGTTACCTTTGGAAACTCCATCAACAGTCACCTTAATCCAGCTCTCTTCCGCCGGTTCCCACCCTTGTTGCTCAGTTGGGATTCGGTTCGTCCGAGCTCCTAGCCTTCCCGTCGTTTCCTTCACGTGTAGATAGGAAGAAGTAAGCCTCCAGATTCCCCTGTTGCTCAGTTGGGGAATATTTTCTAATTGGGCTTCTTAACCGATAATCAAATTCCTTCTACAACTTCTAGATCGATTCGATTTTGCAAGTCTTTTATTAATCGACTAGCGTAAATCCCATCCCGTATATGACAATATTCTAACGTGATATTATAAAATTAAATCAATTATTTATAAAAACATATTAAAAATATAGCAATAAATATAATAAATCCGAATTATAATGTAGAAATTAGGCAAATAACGATCAATCGATCTATCTAATGATATTAGTAAGAGTGAAGCTATAGGCAAGATGTCTAAACGGTTATTGACAAGATTATTTTCATCAAATTGTACACAAGTTCATTTTCATTTTATAAAATATTTCCAAATTCAAAGACCAAAAAAAAAAAAAAAAAAAAAAAAAAACCCTCAAGATCGAAATTCATGAAGAACAAAACATTTAATCATAAACCCTATGAGACAAATCACAAAGAATGCAAATTATACATATATACAATATATCGATCACATGTTTTAATGTAAAGTACATTCATACTAATATATGGAGGTTTCAAGGCTCCATATATGGAGGTTTCTGTTGGAATGTGATTGTCCCACATCGGTAATTTAGAGAATGCTTGAACAACATATAAGATTGAAGGACTAATCCTCTCATTGCCAATTGGTTTTGAGATGGAACACCGTTTGAGTTTATATGTTGTTCGTGTCTCCCGTACGTGGGCCCGCACACACGATCTCCCCTCCAGCGTCTTGACTCCACCGAGCCCAGCACTTGCATCCATGGAGGTTTGATCAAAAGTGTCGCTACTCCTTCTATTGCCAATTAGCGCATGTGTGCCCGTGCACACGACCCTCAGTCATCGGTCCAGAGAGCGTCGGAGGCCTCGATCGATCAATCAGTGCAATAGATGCATCAATTGAACTTGAACACCAAGCAAACTGTGTATTTAAACATACATCCAATCCACCAACAAAAACTAAATCGACAAATTTTAATTTACAACCCCGATCATCATGTATTATAAATTATAATGAAAAACAACTATGAATAAATCAGAAGAAAGAAGGAAAGGTCTACCTTGATCGAAAAGATGGAGATTGAACAAATTTATGGAATAAGCTAAGAGAAACAATCGGAACTAGATCAAATTGTTAACCGACGGATTGATGATTTTTTTGACCCACGACCTAATGTTCAGATGAACATATTGGTCAGAGATGATTTGTGAGTTCTCGGGTCAATTTGGAAAAGGACTTTGTACAATTCATCAAAAATCGTCTTACCAATAGTCGTTTAATCATCTTGTCTGTAACCCTTATGTATTAGTAATATCGGTTTGTCATGATAAATATACTATATTGAGAAAGAAAACTGGACGGGTGAACAACATAATCTAATCTAAAAATGACTTCCGCTTACGGTGTTGGTTTTAGATCGTCTCTCAATCCGGGGCTTCAAGTACAACATCGATGATTGGCTTCCGCTTGACTCTGGGAGAGGACTGAGAGCTAAGCGTCGCCACAGGCAGTGCACGAAGTGACCGACGACGGTATCATTTTATATAAAATAATAACAAATTGAAATCTTGAAAGGCAATTTATCAAATAAAGTATCATCAAAGATATAGAATCATCAACTAAGGCTTAATTTTTTCAACAACGGGTACAAAGTTTAACAATTTATCAAATTGAAATCTTGAAAGGAATCAAAGCTCAATTATTAGTTACTTCTCCACACCACACCACATATGTAAACAAATGAATGTGGGTACTTATTTTACACCAAAAGGAACCAAAGCTCAATTATTAGTTACTTCGAACGTCAGTCACAATCGATCAAATGGATGTGTTGAAGGTTAAGCCGGTGCCACGAAACTTGTCTTGCATAACCTTCTCTAGGCGCTCGTACAAGGCAGGGCTAATATGGTTCTTCCAATCACCAACCTCTCCTTTCCTAAAGAACACCTTATTTTCGATGTATTGGTCTAACTTTCCACTTTGGTTTACCTCCAACTCTTTCAAATTTCGTAAGCTGCAAAGATTCGAGATCTCATCTATTACCCCACTCCGCTCCTCCTCCTGAGAGAAAGGAACCCTAAGAAATTCGGCTAATCTCTTCAACTCCGATATCTCATCCTTCTTAAGATCCTCGTATTTTATGAACAGCACCTTATCGGGCTTCTCTAAGCTCATATTCCAGTATCCTAGCACATGATCCCAGTGAGGTCCGCACCATTCAACTCCCTTACAAACAGAATCAACTATCTGCTCCAACCCCATGGATTCCATGCCTTCATCCTCCTCTTCCCCGTTGAGGACCTCTTTGAATTTCACCAACGACACGATGGTGTCGAATAGGTTCCTACACAAGTAAACTATCCGGCAATCGGAGCTCTTAATAGACTCCCCGAGAACATGATAAGGGAGGTGCGTAGAAAAAAGTCGAGGAGGATCGAGTTTAGCTAGCTGGCGAGGGTGAGAATCCGGACGTTGGTACTCCAAGAGTGGCATCAGGTCATGGGGGTTTGTGGAGAGTATTGGGTGGGGGATCGGATGGTTTGTACGATTGAGGATGGCGAAGGCAAGGGCTTTGAGCCAAGTGGTGCCGGATTTGGGCTTGGTGGCGAGCAAGAGATCGGAGTCGCGAGCTCGGAAGTGAGCTTGCAGGGAGATGAGCCTGTGGAGGCCGCCGGAAGGGCACCAGAAGTTTTGGTACCAGTAAAGGTGTGGAATTGTTTTTAAACACCAGTTTTCCCTTGGAAGAGAAAGCTCAAGTTGTTGGACTTTCATGGAGATTATGGCATCTTCATCTTCATCAAGTGAAGACTGGTTTTGGTTGCTTTGGCAATTGGCAGCCATTGGAGAGAGGGGATTGAATTGCAAAGTACTAATTCGATCAGTAATTCCTATGTAGAGAGAGAGAGAGGGGGGGACCCGAGGTCATCATCAATCAATGCCTCCAACCAATTCAACAATGTCGTCTACCTCCACTTGTTAAATATATGTATTTACCTTTGAGCACCCACTAAATATAAAATTACAGAAAACCACCCATTAAATGGATTTCATCAACAAAACATCACCCACACATATTTCCATTAGAATTTCATTGAATATAATATATTTTAATATCTTATACTTGAAATTTAAAGTTTAGACTTGAATATTTTAAAATTATATTTATTGTAGGATAAAAAATTCAATAATATATTAGGGGGAAAATGTGTAAAAATTTCAAATTCTATATTTATTTGGAGGGCGGGGGTTTAAATGCTGATAATATAATTGATTTTTTTTTGGAAATTTAAGCAAAATTTTAATAAAAAAATTTTTTACCTTGGAAAATATTTTTTAAAAAAAATATCTAGACAAGTCTTTCTTTTTAATATATAGTGTAGGTATTTACAAATGAAATAAAATGAGACATTAATTTTTAGAATAAAAAAATTATTAAACTTAAACAATGCTAATGATTTATAAGCTTATTTTTTTTTGAAATGGTAAATATATAGCTCTGGTGTTAAAATTAAACCAAGATGTATAAAAGTGTAAGACCAAACAAACGGATCTTATGTAAGAAGGAAACAGCACTATACCAAAAAATATCCCATTTATACCTCAACTACCTCAGCCTACCAAACTCTCAAAAACCTGCTAGTTTCTCCATCTACTCCCACCACTCTACTATCTCCCACCATTCTACTACCAATCTACCATCGATCCCGGCTACCTACAAGTGCATGCACTTCCACTTTATGGATAATTGGGATCGACAACTAGCTACGATAAGATTTGCACAACTAGTAACATCAAAAGATTCCTGGCTAAATACAAGGTTGTTGCGAGCAAGCCAATCAAAAGGTTCATGGATAAGATTTATAAGCTTATTTTAATAAACAATGCTAGTGGTTTTTTGTAAAGTTTCCTTTTTAAAAACATAAAAAAATATAAAAAACAGCAAATAATTTTTTATTCTGATTTATAATATTAATATTTCAAAAATATGAAATATTGGTTTGTTTAAAAAGAATTAGGTTTAACCTAAACTTGGTTTAATCAAAATCCTATTGAATGACTTTATATTAAAGTTCATTCAGTTTGATGTGTATTTTTAGCCATTTCAAAACGTACAACATTTACAACCATATTACATAGACAATTTTATTTTAAAAAACCACAGATGTACATAACTCAAACTACAACTAATCTCAATCAGTTATCCTTTGCTATGTGCATTCACATAGTCATTCAATTAAGAATATCCATGAGAACTAATGATATATATGCAACATGTATATATTGTCAGTCGTGCATCACTTTTTTCATTGATATTTCCCTTTATTCTTCATCATTGTTACCTAAATAAATTGTATATGTGATTGCCTTTTTTTTTTTTTTGGCTCTGAATATTAAAACCGCTATTTTCAAATTTGAATTTTTGGTGTTCCTTCACACATCAAGATATAACCAAAAAATGTTTCAAAAATCAATTCAAATATTTTGAGATTTTAATGGCCAAATCATGTGATGAAGATAGTTGATAATAAACTCAGAACAGTTGTACCACCCCTCAAGAGCGTCCTTATGGACGAGAGTCTGGAGCTCTAGGTGGATCTCCAAGAGGATGAGCCGGCCTTGTCCCTTGTCACCAATTGACCTACGTGATTCGATCTATTGATATGTGGCTTAATTTCCGATTAGTGGAAATCGTATAGTAATGACATGACTCACTTCACATTGAATAGTAAGGGAGTAAAATCCTCTTTCACATGTATGTTTTTAGGTCATTTCACTATATCATGCCCTATGCTTGTCGATTTGGTTAAGAGTGGAAAGTCCCGTAACGACTTGCTAACTTACCTCGCTTTCTATGAGTGTGTGTTTGTTTTGGGGGTTGGGCTACATTTTTTTTTGGTAAAAAGGGTTGGGCTATTAGGGCATGTTTATCAATGGATACTAGGAATACTAATATTTTATTCTTCTCTCTCCACCACATCATCCTAGCCAGTGGCGGAGCCAGGATTCCGGGTAGGGGGGTGCTAAAAAAAATTCGTGAAATATTTTTTTTAGTGTATACTTGATAAGAAGATTTTATACAAAAAATATTGAAAAAACACTAAAATTGTTATTTTTAACGATTTTTTTTTGTATTTAAATAGTTGAGAGTAACCAAAAAAAATAGAAGAGAAACAAAAAAAAATATAGAGAAAAATGATGAAGAATTATTTTTAAACCAATATTGAAAGAAAGGGTTTAATATATAATTTAAACATATATAGGACATTTTTTAATGAAATGGTTAATAGAAACAAAAAATATAAAGAGAAATTAAGAAGAATTAATGATAGAGTAAAACAAATAAAAAAGCTTAAAAAGTGGGATTTAAACCCACCACCTTTTGATTCTCATTACTTTATCCATTCCTTCCCTTACCACTTGAGCTAGATATCACTTTCGTTTCAAATATCATTTAATGGTATTATATTACCTTAAAAACACTAAATATATGCAAATTTTTTTTCCTCACTTTATCAATAGCATTCCTAGTATTCCAAAACCCATCTTTTCATTAGTCGTGCATCATCTCATTTTTTTTTGGTAAAAAGGGTTAGGCTACATTATAGGTGGGTTATAACTTATAAGCCTAGGAGGTGCTGATCCTTAACTGTATGCCTGTTGTTGTATAATGGGTTGCCTTGGGCTTGGGCCTATAAGATTGAGCCTTTGAGATTTTGGGCTTCGTCCACTGGGCTGTTAACCTTCAAATTGACAAGGGTAAACTGCAGTAAACCACCCCTAAAATATGTTGTATTGCTCAAAACCACCCCTTATATACTTAATTGCCTAAAACCACCCTTTATAAGCCTTTCGTTAGCAATCGACCACCCTTCATCCAAAGTTCCATTCATTTTCCGTTAAATCCCTGAAAGTACTCTTATACCCTTTGTGTTTACAATTTTTAAAAAGAAAAATAAAACAATAAGCATTGAAAAAAAAAATTCCTCCCTCAGTTCATCCGTCATCCCCCCCCCCCCCCCCCACCCAACCCAACCCAACCCCCCATCTACCTCCTTCTAAATGCTGCTTTTCCATGGCGGTTCATCTACAATGGCAACACCTTCTAAATTTTTCATCTTTGTTCCTCCGTTTCCAATCAAATCAACTCCCTAATTTATGCATTCCTAATCTCCATCCACATCACCAGTCATCACACACCCCCAATTCAAAAACCCCTAGTCAAAACCCTAACAATTGTTTTGCAAATTTCCAATTGAATCTGTCAATCAAAAGACTCAGCCCCTTTCTTCTCTTTGTCAATCGGATCTTTGGAAATATCACCACTAATTAATGGAGGCTATGCACGCCGTCGTTAGCACCGACGGAGGCGGAAAGGGGTCGAGGGAGAGTTGGGGCGAGGTAGGGGAGAAGGTGGTGGAGGAGACGTAGTCGAGGGAGAAAGAGAGCGACAGGAGAAGAAGAGAGAAGAGGGGGAAGGGCAGAGAGAGAAGAGAGGAGGAGGTTCTGCGTAGAGAGCCGGAATCTGGAAACCAGCGGCGGCGGTCGGAAGAAACCAACGAGGAGAATTTTTTTTATATATAATTAAACTCAATAATTTATCTTTTCAATTTTCAAATATAAACATCACTATTTATTCAAGAAAACAATTAAATCCCACCAAAAAAAAAGAAAACAATTAAAAAGTAGAATGTGGGTCCAGGTTTCACGGTTCCGTGAATGTACAGTGCTGGGGGTGGCTTTTGGCAACGAAAATTACTTTAAAGGGCGGTTTTCGGTAATTAGGTATATAAGGGGTGGTTTTGAGCAATATAGCATATTTTAGGGGTGGTTTTATGCGGTTTACCCAATTGACAATGCTTTAGTATCAAACTTTAGTATCAAAACTAATTATTTTCAATCAAATAGATAATGAAAAGGTAAATATTAAATTCACAGTACAGCTTACAAGTCTTTATTGCTCATATATGACAAACGAAAGTTGGTAATCTCTTACAAAGCTTAACAATTTATCAAATTGAAAACTTGAACGCAACTTCTCGTCACCACACCACATATGAAAACAAATGAAAGTTGGTACTTGTTTTACATCAAAGAGAATCAAAAGATTATTAATTACTTCGAATTTCGGTCACAATCGATCAAATAGATGTGTGGAAGGTTAAGCCGGTGCCACGAAACTTGTCTTGCATAACCTTCTCTAGACGCTCGTACAAGACAGGGCTAATGTGGTTCTTCCAATCACCAACCTCTCCTTTCCTAAAAAACGTCTTATTTTCAACATTTGGGCTCATCCTTCCACTTTGGTTTACCTCCAACTGTTTCAAATTCTGTAAGCTGCAAAGCTTCGAGATTTCATCTATTACCCCACTCCCCTCCTCCTCGTCGGAGAAAGGAACCCTAAGAAACTCGGCCAATCTCTTCAACTCCGATATCTCATCCAACTTAAGATCCTCGTATTTCATGAACAACACCTTATCGGGCTTCTCCAAACTCATATTCCAGTACCCTAGTACATGATCCCAATGAGGCCCGTACCATTCAACTCCCTTACAAACAGAATCAACTATCTCCTCCAACCCCATGGATTCGATGCCTTCATCCTTCACTTCCCCGTTTAAGACCTCTTTGAATTTAACAAGCGACACGATGGTGTCGAATGGGTTCCTACACAAGTAAACTATCCGGCAACCGGAGCTCCTAAGAGATTCCCCGAGAGCATGATAAGGGAGGTGCGTAGAAAGAAGTCGAGGAGGATCGAGTTTAGACAAATGGAGAGGGTGAGAATCCGGACGTTGGAACTCCAAGTGTGGCATGAGGTCATGGGGATTTGTGGAGAGGAGAGGGTGGGGGATCGGGTGGTTCGTGCGATTGAGGATGGCGAAGGCAAGGGCTTTGAGCCAAGTGGTGCCGGATTTGGGCTTGGTGGCGAGCAAGAGATCGGAGTCATGAGCTCGAAAGTGAGCTTGCAGGGAGATGACCCCGTGGAGGGCGGAAGAAGGGCACCAGAAGTTTTGGTACCAGTAAAGGTAAGGGCTTACTGTATTTATACACCAGTTTTCCCTTGGAAGAGAAAGCTCAAGTTGTTTGATGGAGATTAGGGCATCTTCATCTTCATCAAGTGAAGACTGCTGGTTTTGATTGTTTTGGGAATTGGCAGCCATTGGAGGGGATTTGATTGCAAAATACATTGCAAGTATTTCATGTCCACTTATATAGGATTAAATAGAGCTTCCAGCCATATGTCATCATCAGGGGCGGATTTTTTAAAGGACCGGGGGTGGCAGTCGCCCCCCCAATCAAAAATGAAATTTAATACACATATTCCTCTCGTCGATAGCTTCGATTTGATATATTATAAGCTCAAATCCGATAACTGAGTAAAAAGTTATAAACGCTGGAAGACTGAAGCGATATAAATTATTTTTCACATCATTTACCAAATTAATTAATACACTTCTATCATACTCATCATTTGTTAAACTTCATAACTTAATACTATAATTAAATCCGAAAACTTCAAATATTGATGTTTTTTTCGAAAAAAAAAATAGAAATTAATTTTTCGTCCCCTCAACTAAACGCTTCAAGATCCGCCACTGATCATCATCGATCAAATTCAAAGCTTCCAGCCAAAAGTCTTCTACCGCCAACAACTTTATTGCCTTCTATCACCAACACTTAATTAGTTGCATCAATCAAACGCCATATAATTTGTTTAGGAATCAACTTACATACGCTTATGTAAAATCATTAATTGGTAGAGTGCATTTTCCTTTTGGTCCCCTTATCATTATCATTATTAATTAATTAATTTATGATATTTGTTTATTAATTTGTAGAGTGCATTTTTTTAGTTTTCAAAATTCGGTAGGTTTACTTATATGGATCCTAATTTGAGAGAGAACCCCGGTACACATCTTTAAAGTGTTGTATAAATCCCAAAAGGGCTCGAAAATAGGGATGCAATGAGTCGGGTGATGGGTGGATGGACCCTCATTTCACCCGATCCACCATGGATGACCCATCACCCCACCCGATCCACCACTCATATCCATTTCACTCATATCCACTTTCACCCATATCCATTGGGTGAGTGGGTGAAATATGGATGACATATGAGTGATTTTTTTGTTAAATACACATCATTGAATTCAAATAAAACATGTAGATAACACAGTGACTAAAATAACATCATCTTCCACATTAAGTTTTAAATAAGTCATCATAAGTTTAAATAACATTGTCTTAAACATATGACCATAAGTTTTAAACACAAACGCTAGAGTTTAAACAACATTGTCTTAAGGAAAATAAGTCGTTGCTAAGAGTGGTAGAAGACGAAGAGGGCAAGAGATTTGCAGAACGAAGTGCCGATTGAGAAGTTATGGTTTAGGAGATTAGAAAGTCTATATGTTCTTTATATAAAATATATAAATAATACTTTTATAATGTAGATGATGGATCGGGTCGGGTGGTGGATCGGGTGTCGGTGGAAAAAATCTCACCCTACCCGACCCACCACCCATATCCACTTTCCACCCTTTTTTTTTCTGGGTTTTCACCCACTTTTTCGGGTCGGGTGATTCGGGTTCGAGTCGGGTGCGGGTGAAATTGTCATCCCTACTCGAAAATTTTGAAAAGGCTTGAAAAATCAAAATATAAAATAATTTGATTATCAAAACTTTTAGTAATAACTATGTGATTATGTAATAAAATCCAAAATCCAAAATAAAACTATGATGTTTAACCCCCCTACCTTGCAACCCTACCTTGCAAGGCTTGAAAACCTCTTGTTTTTACGAACACTAAAATCTGCGTATGTTTAGGCCGATTATTTTGGGTGCATTTTGCATGGGCGGTGTGCAGTTTGATTCTAGTCTGTCATCTTCTTCTTCATTGGTATTATGCATGGGGTCGTGGTGGTGTGTACGGGATGACTCCGTGTTCAAGAAAGAGCTTTCTTAGAGGTTCGTCTTCATTGATCACAGTTATTCCTAAAGCGGTACATCAGTAATTGATATTTCTACCTCATTTCTAATATTAAATTATAATAAATGTTAAATATAATTGATATTTTTGTATGATAAATGTGCAAGATTCTTTAGTTTGTTAAAATTAATTAGATTTATCCAAATCTATTATATTTATATATAATAAATTAGAAGAAGTCAGTTGAGACACGTGTTGCTTTCTCCATAATCGTATTCATATATATGAACCAATCACAATTTTTTGAAATAATCAATGTATGCATGCATAAGATAAAATTTTATTCTGACTTTATTTAATCAATATCAATTATTATATATAATAAAGGAGAATCGGTTGAGTCACATGGCGACTTCTCCTTAAAAGTAGTCATATGAACCAATCATATTTTTTGAAAGAAATAATCAATATATGCACAAGATAAAAATTTATTCTAATTCTATACATAATTCTTAGCCGTGTAAATTAGATCTATATACATAATTTTTTTTTTTTAAAAAAAATAAGTTCATGTTCAGTGAATCATTGAATTTCTAGATATAATTTGGGATATAATTCATTAGATGTGTATTAGATAAAGATACTTTGTAATTTTTAGATATGATTTTGGAATAGTTTAATCATAATTCTTTTTATGGAAGATCTATTGCTTATATATGTGGATAAAGAAAAAAGGTTTTCCTATCTTGAATGTATTGATAAAATTTAATCTAACTCTATTTAATCAATATATCTATAAGATAAAATTCAACCCAATTTCAATACATGTGGATATTTGTCGTATGAACAAATCACATTTTTTTTAAAATAATCAATATATGCATAAGATAAAATTTTTTTCTAACTCTATACATAATTCTTAGCCGTGAAAATTAGATATATATACTGTTAGGATCCAAGGTGTTCTTCCATGGAGGAGTGAGAGGGAAGAGAGATTAGAAAGAGAGCGATCGATAGAAGAAGATAGGAATTCGTCTGTAATTCATTGATGACCCGTACAATTATTCCTTGTGGGCATTTATAACTCAATTCCTAATCTCTTAACAATTACACTTATTAAACCTATTATACTAATTCCTAACATTACTCCCCTCTTTAATTATAAACCTTTGTCCTCAAAGCTTATACATTGTAAAAAATATTAAGTAGACCGAAAGAAAAAAAAAACCTTCTTTGGTTGCGCCGTGTTCATTCAGTGCCTTCTTCCATTCCCGAAACAGGTTGTAAGAACCTGGCTCCGATATCACTTTGTTAATATCCAAGCTAAGGTGTTCTTCCATGAAGGATTGAGAGGGAAGAGAGATTAGAAAGAGAGCGAGAGATAGAAGAGGATAGGAAGTCTGTAATTCATTGATGATCCGTACAATTATTCCTTGTGGGTATTTTGTTGTAAGGAGGAAATCGAGTATGAAATATAATAAAATAGATCAAACCAGATTTAGGCCCACGCAAATAATTACAAGACTCCTCCCTATGCAGTAGTGGAAAGTCAGGATCGATCCACGAGGAAGCATGTCAGCGTATCCCAGGTAGTTGTAAATCTCACAGAAAAGCAAACAAAAAGACAGAAACAAAGAAACAATGACAGAAATAACAAACGAAAGCAAAAGTAAAAGCAAACACATAACTACTCGATCTCGACAAAAAGTACTCGAGTTCAACAACAGACAGCAACGACAGAAACTCAAAATCGATCAACAGAAGCAGAAACTCAAACACTGTACTCGATCTCGCAAACCCTACTCGAGATCGACTAAAGCTCCTCTAGATCGACTAAAAACAGTAACTTTAAATTTGCAAACTCGAACACAGAATCGCAGATTTTCGACGAAATAAACTCAATATATAAAGAACTTCCAAAGCTAGGGTATCAACGCCACAACGATAACCATGCAAAGTAACACATAAAGGCATAAAAGATCATGCTTTCCATCAAAATAACTTTCGTTATTAACAAATAGGAAGATAGAGGCTTTCGCATAAACCCTAATTGTTACTAACCCTTTTTCACATAATTAATCCAAGTTGCATTAAGATCACTTTCGCTTCAATAACACAAACAAGGATCACCTTCAACTCTCGCAAAAGAATCATGCTCATAGGGATAGAAGACGAATTGCATAATAAGATTGTACCTTTACCGCATCACCTTACATGGCCACCGTTGGGCTCACCCCAGCCCCAGAAGTGGGTGGACTACTCGCTCTTCATCGCAATAGCAGACATCTTTGATGAAAAAGAACTAACTTGCATTAAATAAACTCCAAACTTACAACCTCTTCTCTCTATGTGTAACTACTTACTTGTTCTATCTGAAATTGAATGATGAAAAACCAGCCCCTAAGGCTTTATTTATAGTCTTCTATTCCTTGCTATTCAAGGATAGAATATATCTATCTTTATCTAAATCTATATCTAAAGACTTTAAGATAAATAAATGTAATTAAGGAATTAAATCTATAAGGGGAAATTATATCTAAAAGTAGCAAAATATCTTCCATGTGTAGGTAGGTCTTCTCTCCATAGATAGATGTTGATAGACACGGATAGACTTCGACAATCTTCGGCTCCAAGCAACCCCAAACCGAATAGGACAGCAAAACGCGTAACGCGGCTTCGGGACGCGGTTTCCTCGATCTCGACAAACTTCCTCGAGATCGAGTAGAAGTGGCGTCGAGTATGGCTTGGCTGGGCTTGGTCGAGCAGCTGGTGCTCGTCATGGCTCCGACCTTGGCTCTCTGAGGTCCTCGAGATTGAGGAGCTTACTCGAGATCGAGTAACCATGTCTCATCGACTTGCGTGGTCTTGGTCGAGGACTCTTCTCCTCGGCACTGGCTCGGACTAGTGGTGAAGATTTTGTCGATATCGACAACTTTTGTCGAGATCGAGTAAAGTTTGCCCGGCGTCTCCGGGTCCTCGGCTTCTCGACTTGGCACATCTCTTCAACTCCGGACATGGCATCAGGATTTTGTCTATCTCGACTAGATTCCTCGAGATAGAGTAAGGCTCCGGGAGTCGGGTTGTCTCTGACTCAGTTTTCTCGATCAGTGCTTACTCGACCAGATGTGCTCGGATACCTTTGTCTAGATCGAGTACAGTAACTCTAGATCGAGTACATCTGGGCTCTGGCTTGATTCGTCCTGGTTCCGCTGCTTCTTGAACTCGGACTTCTATAGTTGATATCCGAGCATTTCCAACCTTTCTTAGAACTGCTGTAATTTGTCTCGAATTCTGCGAAATTAAACAGAAACTGGTGTAGATTCCATAATTTGGCAAATAAACATAAACTACATAGATTCTGTATTATCTTAGCCCAAATGCATGAAATGTATGCAGAAAACGATATAAAAGATACTGTAAAACATGGCAGATTCAGCTCACAACAAACACCACATACTTAAGCTTGCTTGTCCTCAAGCTATACTTTTATTTGTCATTCAGGGGAAGAAATTAAAACTCTCAGCATATTGGATGCATTCTCATATGTCCCTGCAATCAATTACCATCCTTGAAAAGGTACTAGTGTCACAGATCCATGCATGTGCAATTATACAAAAGCAACATCTACTCACAAAAGGAGGGTTATGTAAAAACAATCATTCGTGACAAAGCATTAATAATCAAGAGGACTTTAATTTAAGCTCAAATAAGGAGTAGATAGGTAAAAGGCTAAAGGTGGGCAATTTTTGGCAATGTGGTGCTAATAATCCGGGGAAATGGAGTATTTCCAAACATTTCATACCACACTCCTTCTTCATATGATTCATTACCTTCCATAATGCTTTTTCTCAATAATAATGCTTTTACCTCTCTAACCTCAGCACTGCCTTCTCGCGAGTCGCAAACATGGGTGTCATGAATGGCCCCGGATACTTAGTGCTTTGGACTCCTCACATTGTGTGTCCCATCTCGCCAAACTATTATCTTAGCGAGCAAGGTCGATCTTTGATCGGATTTTCTTTCACTCATTAAATTTTCCATATATTCAAAACAATTCCGCCAAACTCCAAATAATGATAACAACAACACAAACACCATATAACATCTCCATAATGTAACATCATTCTCAACATAATCCCCGGATGGAAATAAGGTAAAGAATGGAAATTTTTAGAACATGTGGAGCATAATTGAAATAAGGCATTATATGGCTTTTTGTGATGCATAAGCATAGGTAAGGCTAGGAATTTAAACAATGAGCATTTATATGGAAATATAAAGTCCTCCATCTTCTTATCATGCAACATCAAAAGCAATTTCAAATTTTACCTCCTTTCATGGTTTTCAATAAAAATATGCACTTCATTGTGACTTCCCTTTACTAGGCAATTTCATGCTATATCTCTAATGAATCCAATTTTGCATCGTTGAGTTCAATATTAAACTTCCATGACATTAATCAAAATTTTTTAAATGGGGGTTATTTTTCAAAAAAATTTGGAAAACATGCATGTAAGTACATAAATCAATAATGAATTCCAAAATAGCCATGTATAAGCAATTCATGAAATAAATTTTAAAAATGCACAAATAATCTCAAATATGATCAAATATGCACAAAGTAAGCCCTTCCCCCACCCCATACTTAAACATTACAGTGTCCTCACTGTATAAAAACAAGGGTAAAGAAAGAAACTCACTAGACAGGTGTGCAGGGCCTCTCAATTTCGAATGAAAGAATCGCCTGGGCCGAGTCTGAATATAGCTTGCTTCTATCAATGGACCTGAAAAGTGTAGAAGACATATACCCATAATAGAAAAACTAAAAATGTTCAAAACCAAAAACAAACAAAAGCAACAATGTCCAAAAGTCCCAAAAATAAATGTCTATTTACAAGCTCTAGATTTTATAGTCGCTAGGCCGACTTTCTCTTTAGCTCAAGGTGGCATTTGCAGGGCCCATGTAGCTTGGGCTTCAAATAGGACTCCATTCTTGTCCATCAGTTGTAGTCCTCCAGGATGGATCTTGTTCACCACAAAAGGTCCCATCCTCTTCTTGTTGAATTTGTTAGGGAACCAATGATCCTTTGATTTAGAGACATAGAGCTTGTCTCCAACTTCATACTCTTTAGGCTCATCATTGGATACCCTACATAAGCGCACATACCAAGGCAAACCTCTCCCATGTATAGATAGATCTTTAATGGAAATAGGAGAAGAAAGATCCATACCTTGGCTTACCTTCGCAGAGACGGAATCGGGGACCACGGTGTTTGGTCGATCTCGAGTAGCTGTACTCGATCTCGACGAATTTTCAGCTTCTGGTGGTGGACTGCTCGAGGATGCAGGAGCTGGTGGGGCTTGGTCGATCTTGACAAGGGTACTCGATCTCAAGGAGGCTTGCCCGTCTGGTGGAATCAGCGTCGAGGAAGGTGAAGTCGAGTTAGCAGAGGGTTGGTCGATCTCGAGTAGTCTACTCGATCTCGAGGAATGCTCGGCTTCCGTCTTGCTGGTCGACGACGCTGGTGCTGATGGAGGCTCCTGGTTTTGGTCGAGATCGACTAGAGTCCTCGATATCGGGGAATCTTGGTCGAGTACGACCCCATACTTGCGTCCTGTCAAGGCATCCGAAAAATAGTTAGTCCAAATCGACGTACCTTGGTTTGTGTCGAGTGAATTCTCTGTTTCCTCGTTCAGGATGGCCATGATCTTCTCCACCTGGGCCTCCATATCCCTCTTTTCCAGCTCTTCGGGAGTCATATTTCTTACCTTGGGCTCCCCGCAAGTGATGTAGCCAGCTGAGATAGATTTTACCTCTTCCATTGGACCTGTATGCCTTTCAGTTTTATTAAAGGAATACTCAATTACCTCATCGCTGATGTTGAAAGTGAGCACTCCTTTCCTCACGCTTATGTTGGCATCCACCGTCGCCAAGAAGGGTCTTCCTATAATAATTGGACAAACAGGGTCTTCTTGCATATCAACAACTAAGAAATCAGCAGGGACAAAGAATTTACCTACTTGTACTAGCACATTGTCCACCATGCCTGTTGGAATGACCACCGTGTTGTTAGCCATGTAAAGTCTAACATCTACAGGCTCTAGGGCACCTATCTTAATCTTGGACCAGATTGTTGGAGGCATTATACTCACACTAGCTCCAAGATCACATAAAGCATTAATTTTAAATGGACCAAATCCAATGGTTATAGCAAACTTACCTGGATCTGGCCTCTTCTCAAGTATGTCCAAATGGCTGCACTCCTCTGTAATCTCAGCCATTGATCTCTTCTTGCTTAGAATCTCCTTCAGAAACTTGACATAGGATGGCATTTCATTGAGAGCTTCTGTGAAGAGGATGGTAACATTGAGTTTCTGAAGCATCTTGATGAAGCGCTGAAATTTCTTCTCTGCTGGGTCCTTTGGAGATTTTGTTGGGAAGGGCAGCTTCTTTTTCTGATTTGGAGCCAGAACAGATGTCGGAGGTGTAGCAGTCTTCTCGATCTCGACCTGATCTTCCTTGATATCGACTACTGTAGTCGATTTCGAGTTGTTGTGCAGTGCAGAAGAAGGATTTCCCAATTGTTCCTCGAGATCGAGTTGCCCTTGCTCGAGATCGACTAAGTGCTTGTCGATGTCGACTTGCTGCTGGTCGATGTCGAGTTGTTTCTCAGTTTCTCCGCTCTGCTGCTTTCCGACTTCTGGTTCTTGTAGTTGATGGCCGCTTCTGAGTTTTACAGCAGCGATGTGACCAGTCTTCCCCTTGGGATTTGGTTTTGAAGATCCTGGGAGGGTTCCTGACTGTCGGGGGATTCCTGCCGCTAGCTGGCCCATCTGAGTTTCCATTGACTTTCTCCAGACATCGATTTCTCCAAGCCTAGAGTTGACACCTTGTATCTGAGTGTAGACTGAGTTGAAGGATTGCCTGGTGTCTGAATGGTTCTTCCGCATCTCGTCAAGGATTGTCTGCAGATCATCCCTTTTCTGGTCCCTTTCCGGATGTCCTGGAGCTCTGTTGGGCGGGGGGTTCGTAGGGGCACCTTGGTTCCATTGTGGTTGCTGAAACCTTTGGTCCCCCATGTAGCGATTGGGACCCCCTGTGTAGGCTACCTCTTCGTGGTGTTCTGCCAGCCTGACTTGCTCTATGTGTGGGCACTCAGTAGTGGTGTGCCGCTGCGATCCGCATTCAATGCAAGGCTGGTTGACAGAAAGATACTTTACTTGCTTGAGGAGCTTCCTATTCTGATCTCTGTAGTACTGCTCCCTAACATCTGGATCAATTTCCTTAGGGGGCTCATATAGGGGCATGGATGGTGCTGGCCTGGCGTAGGGGTTCTCCTCAAAGTTGACTGGAGTCCCATACTTGTTGTCATAGTTGGTCAGCTTGTCGAGAGCAGCCCATGCGTCGGCATGCGGCATTGTCAGATACTCATAGTGGGTGTATGTGTTGATTCTGTCCTTTGCAGCCAAGTCCAGAGAATTGAAGAAGATCTCTTGAACTACGCAGGGTTGCTGTCCATGTGTAGGGCATGATCGTAGTAGATCCTTATAGCGTCTCCATGCCTTTGCTAGTGTCTCCCCAGGCTGCTGTTTGAAAGATGTGATCTTTTAGCGCAGGAGTGCAGTCTTGGCAGGAGGAAAGAACTTATTTAGAAATTCCTGGTTCACTTGTGCTCATGTCGTGAGAGATCGTGGTTTCAGCCCTTCTAGCCATTTCAATGCAGGACCAGCGAGAGACCAACGGAAAGCTTTCATCAGGATGTACTCCAAGGTGGTACCTTCAGCAAGAGTACGACACATGTCAGTAAAATTGGTAATGTGCTGAAGATGGCATTCATTAAATCTACCATGAAACGCATTATGTTTAATATCTATTAAGAAAGGAGTGCGAATTTCATAGTTATTTTGAGGGATAAGAATAGCCGATTCAGGCACGACGAGTGTCGGGTGCATGTAGTCCTCTGCAGTGGTTGGGTATTGGGCAAGCTCAGCTTCTGCTTGTTCCCTTCCTGCTTTCTCAGCGGCGATAGCAACATCTTTAGCGGCTAGTTCCCTGGTAAGCCTCTGTATCAGCTGCTCCTGTGTTTCTGCGGCTGCCATGGCTCTTTTTAGCTTAGCTTGGATGTGTAAGAGGCGTTCCGGATCGTCTAAGCCGTCAAACTCAGGTGGTTGACCAGAACGGCGCATACACCTGTAAAGTAACTCAAAGAAAAAGTAAGATCTGACAACCTAAGGCGCGAATGATAGCTTCCCCGGCAACGACGCCAATTTGTTGTAAGGAGGAAATCGAGTATGAAATATAATAAAATAGATCAAACCAGATTTAGGCCCACGCAAATAATTACAAGACTCCTCCCTATGCAGTAGTGGGAAGTCAGGATCGATCCACGAGTAAGCGTGTCAGCGTATCCCAAGTAGCTGTAAATCTCACAGAAAAGCAAACAAAAAGACAGAAACAAAGAAACAAAGATATAAATAACAAACGAAAGCAAAAGTAAAAGCAAACACAGAACTACTCAATCTCGACAAAAAGTACTCGAGATCGACAACAGACAGCGACGACAGAAACTCAAAATCGATCAACAGAAGCAGAAACTCAGACACTGTACTCGATCTCGACAAATCCTACTCGAGATCGACTAAAGCTCCTCTAGATCGACTAAAAACAGTAACTTTAAATTTGCAAACTCGAACACAGAATCGTAGATTTCCGACGAAATAAACTCAATATATAAAGAACTTCCAAAGCCAGGGTATCAACGCCACAACGATAACCATGCAAAGTAACACATAAAGGCATAAAAGATCATGCTTTCCATCAAAATAACTTTCGTTATTAATAAATAGGAAGATAGAGGCTTTCGCATAAACCCTAATTGTTACTAACCCTTTTTCACATAATTAACCCAAGTTGCATTAAGATCACTTTCGCTTCAATAACACAAACAAGGATCACCTTCAACTCTCGCAAAAGAATCATGCTCATAGGGATAGAAGACGAATTGCATAACAAGATTGTACCTTTACCGCATCACCTTACATGACCACCGTCGAGCTCACCCCAGCCCCAGAAGTGGGTGGACTACTCGCTCTTCATCGCAATAGCAGACATCTTTGATGAAAAAGAACTAACTTGCATTAAATAAACTCCAAAATTACAACCTCTTCTCTCTATGTGTAACTACTTACTTGTTCTCTCTGAAATTGAATGATGAAAAACCAGCCCCTAAGGCTTTATTTATAGCCTTCTATTCATTGCTATTCAAGGATAGAATATATCTATCTTTATCTAAATCTATATCTAAAGACTTTAAGATAAATAAATGCAATTAAGGAATTAAATCTATAAGGGAAAATTATATCTAAAAGTAGCAAAATATCTTCCATGTGTAGGTAGGTCTTCTCTCCATAGATAGATGTTGATAGACACGGATAGACTTCGGAAATCTTCGGCTCTAAGCAACCCCAAACCGAGTAGGACAGCAAAACGCGTAAAGCGGCTTCGGGACGCGGTTTCCTCGATCTCGACAAACTTCCTCGAGATCGAGTAGAAGTGGCGTCGAGTATGGCTTGGCTGGGCTTGGTCGAGCAGCTGGTGCTCGTCATGGCTCGGACCTTGGCTCTCTGAGGTCCTCGAGATCGAGGAGCTTACTCGAGATCGAGTAACCATGTCTCAACGACTTGCTTGGTCTTGGTCGAGGACTCTTATCCTTGGCACTGGCTCGGACTGGTGGTGAAGATTTTGTCGATATCGACAACTTTTGTCGAGATCGAGTAAAGTGTGCCCGGCGTCTCCGGGTCCTCGGCTTCTCGACTTGGCACATCTCTTCGACTCTGGACATGGCATCAAGATTTGGTCTATCTCGACTAGATTCCTTGAGATAGAGTAAAGCTCCGGGAGTCAGGTTGTCTTTGACTCAGTTTTCTCGATTAGTGCTTACTCGACCAGATGTGCTCGGATACCTTTGTCTAGATCGAGTACAGTAACTCTAGATCGAGTACATCTGGGCTCTGGCTTGATTCATCCTGGTTCCGCTGCTTCTTGAACTCGGACTTCTGTAGTTGATATCCGAGCATTTCCTTCCTTTCTTAGAACTGCTGTAATTTGTCTCGAATTCTGCAAAATTAAACAGAAACTGGTGTAGATTCCATAATTTGGCAAATAAACATAAACTAGAAAGATTATGTATTATCTTAGCCCAAATGCATGAAATGTATGCAGAAAACGATATAAAAGATACTGTAAAACATGGCAGATTCAGCTCACAACATATTTATAACCCAGTCCTAATCTCTTAACAATTACACTTATTAACCATATTACACTAATTCCGAACATTTACATAACTTTTTTTTAAAAAAATGTACATGTTCGGTCAATGATTTTTATATATTGACAAAAATTTTATCAACTCATGACATTCTTGGATATAATTCATTACATGTGTATTAGATAAATATACTATGTATTTTTTTAGATATAATTTTAGAAGAATTTAATCACAATTTTTTTTATGGAAGATCTATATATGCATAAGATTTATAACTAATCAATATTTGATAAAAATATATTATTTCAATTAATTGTAATTATTAATCACTATAAATCCATGTTGATGAATGATGTGGCTAAAATATGTGAAATCAGTAATTAACACGGTTAAAATATATTGAATTATTAATTGATATGACAAAAAAAAAGGGTGTTGTTAGATACACTGCAAATCCCTCATTCAAAGTGCACGTCAATGACCTTTCCAATTAAATCCCTCATTCAAAGTGCACTTCCATGACCTTTCCAATTAATTAACACGTTAAAAAAATTAATTAACTCACTTTATCAATTCCGACGTGCAGAATTTAGGGTGTATTTAGTTTGCACGAAAAGAAATGTGGTCAAAATGAGTTAGAATTCAACACTTAGACGAATCGGACGAATTGCATCAAAGTCCGATTCAGATCTCTGTTTTATTATGTATTCCCAGTTGAGTGGTAGTTGTTAGAATTGCCAAAATCGCACCAAAAGATTATTGACAATATTGGGCATGGCCTAATTAGAAAATTGGTTAGATATAAAGTATGAGGTCGAAAGAAGATGCAATTTTTTTTTAAGTGAAATAAAAAAGTATGGCCAATGTAGAGGAGATGAATGACTTAATTAATTATTTAATTTGCCGACAAATAATTAACTGCTCAAGTACCTCATCATCGATGTGAACTATGTAATAATCTAGAGGGTTTTCCAGTAACATTGCTTTACTATTACTTTGATAAGATTTCTATTTATATTACAGGCAGATCTAGATGCCTCGGCTCGGACCAACTAGACCTGTCAAACGGGTCATTCGGGTCGGGTTCGGGTCGGATCACTTCGGGTCTCGGGTAAAACGGGTCCCGGATAAAACGAATCCCGGGTATTTCCGGGTTGACTAGAACCCGGGTTTGACCGGGTTTCGGGTCATTTCGGGTCGATTTTAGGTTTGTCAATTTTTTCCTTTTATAATTAAAAAAATCATGATTTGATAATTTTGCAATAAATTTTAATTATATATTAAAAAAATTAATTATATTTAATTAAAAATCAACCGGGTCAACCGGGTAAAATCGGGTCAAAATTACCGGGTCAATCGGGTCACCGGGTCGAAACCCAGATGACCCGGAAAATTTCCGGTTTTTCGGGTTCGGGTCGAAACAAAATTTCGGGTCAAAATTTCCGGGTTCGGGTCGAAAATTTTCCGGGCGGTCGGGTCGGGTCGACCGGATCGGGTTGTGTTTTGACAGGTCTAGACCAACCTCTTTGGCAGAAAACTATGAAATACGAACCCCTTTGGTAATATTTCGGAAACACGTTTGATAAATAAGTATTGTAAAGGCTCGGATTTTTAAATCCTAATTTTTCGGGAAAAAAAAATCAAAATGAATTTAAAAGCGGAATTTAACGGAAAACTCGCTAAGCCGGATTTCATTATTAAATTCGGAGTTAAAACTTTAAAAGTTAGTTTGAACGATTCGGAATAAGGTCGAGAGAGAGTTTTGGGATTTATGTAGCGGGTATTTTGAGGTTTAATTTTGAGGTGCCCTTGTGAGTTGTCCTCTTCCTCTTGTCTTTGCCCAATTGCAGAGCCAGCCAGCTCACCCCATTGCCCTTTTTCCAAATCAGGTTCAACACTCCTTCTCATTTCCTTACCCACAACTTTTGCTCAACTTATTTTGGCAAACCTCCAAACAGCCCTTGATTTCCTGCAGATCCCACGCCAAGCTCCCATCTCTCTATTTGATTTCCAATCCCCCCCTCTGTTCTGTTGCAGCAAAAGAAGAAAAGAGCTTTGACTTTGACCCTTGCTTTGTGCACAATACACCCTCCTCCTCACATTATTTTAAAACTCTCGACCCTCACAAGTTACAATCTCACTCTCCTCACCACCTCTTCACTCTACCTCCCCTTTCAAGCAGCTCCACCTCCATTTTCTTTTCTCTGTTGTCGCCAGCTCCAAACGCCACCACCATTACTGTCCCTCTCACCTCTGCGCCATCGCTTCCAGTCTCCACCACCACCTCCTCTCCCTTCCGCCACTCTCGTCCGAGCAACAGAAGCTTCCCCCATCCCTCTCCGGCGAACAGCAGCAGCGAGCAGCCCACCGCCGAGCCCATCACCCCCGTTTCGCGTGAGAAGCCTCGGTAAGCCTTCAATCCTTCGATTTCCGATCGATAACCTTGTAAAGGGTCAACCTTTGAACGCTCTTCTTCCGTCCTAGGCCAGAAGACCTCTGATTCCGACCTCGACGGTCCAGATCGAGCTCCGACGAAGTCACGAAAGCCGAAGACCCCGTGGTGAGCGTTCGAACCTTCTCCCATCGTTGTTTGATTTCGTTCTCTGTCCTTCTTCCTTTCTGTCGGGTTAACGGTCGGGAAGTCCGGGGCTAAGTGAGGAAGGGCGAAGGCGGAGGAGTCGACGCAGCGGGAGTCTCCTCTTCCTCCTCTTTTCTATCCGGTTGAAACAGGGGTTGAAGAAGATGTGTGGGTCCCGCCGCTTCCACATCTGCTCCACGTCAGACGTCTGCCCCACCCCTCTTTTTCTATCTTCAGATGTTTTTTTTTTTAAATCAAAAAGGGGATGTGGTTTGTTGGGCCTGTTTCCTTCACAACAAAAGCAACTAATTGGGCCTGTTTTTACCAACCAATTCGGTTTTGGGGTTTAACAAGGAAGGGTCCGATTTTGGAGTTGGAAAATAAGAGAGATGGTTGGTAAATTAAAAATAAAAAGAGAGCTCGGTTTTGGTAATTTATAAAATAAAGGGGGGTCAGTTTTAAGCTTTACAAAATAAGGGGTTGGTTTTGGTAAATTAATAAAGGAATGAATTTATTAAATGAAAATGATTGGGATTTTAAAGGATTTAGAAATATTTTATGAAGTGTTTAAAGGAAAATGGTATTTAAAATATTATATCATATGATTTGACATTAAAAATCTAAGACATTATTTTGAGACTAAAGATATAATATTATGGTGATTTAAAACAAATATAATATTATGAGACTTAGAGATTTAAAAGGGTATTGTCGGATTTAAATCGAAAAATGAAGTTGTCGAGCGTTTTCAAAAGGGCAGAAATTCTAACTAGTTGATTCGGATTTTGAAGCGGTTTCGGAACTAACTTGGGGAATTATGTGATCGATGACTAACTAGCATGTTCATATGATTGATTGGCTAATAGCATGATTTGTGTGAATTAATGGCATGGATGAATGACTAACGGCATGATGAGATGTTAGAATTTCGTATCGTTTGACTTATGCCTCATGAGCTATGATTAATATGATGAAATTTGAAGATATACGATCATGCAGATATATTAGTATTATTGCAAATATACGAATGTGGCGAAATGGAATGATGAGAATGATATGGTCTTATGGAATGTGATGAAATGATGAATGGTTGAACTTGATGAGATGATGATTATGATATAGTTATACTTTATTGAGTGATGTGTGCTTGCGGGATTGGATGGTTAAATGTAGACTTATATGGACGTTATGATATGTATCTAGGCGATCTTTAATCTATCGTAATGCTTGTCTTGCTGTTCTGCACCGCCAGGTAAGTCTCTTCGGAGCTTACTCAGATTGAATAGAGCTATTCCCTGCTTTAGGTGCATGATATACTAGGTGCTTGTATTCATGATCAGCATGCCATGTAGTACCATGCTCGGTTGCATCGACCGTTGAGCATTCTATTTCTTTATGTGTATGTAAACAGAACGGCCGTTATCTGTGAAGTAACTAGAGTCATTGCTAGGGTTATAGGACGACCTAGTCTCATCGGGTCCCGTCCTGAGTCAATCGAGTCATGAACTTCCTTATATTATGAGATGCTTGCGGGCTTTATTGTGGAGCGGGTTAGGCATGCGTGCCGCCCGATTATGATGGAATGCATTCACGAGCTGGCCAGTCTCCGCCCTATCGGAAGGGGGTGGAGGTAGGAGAGGGATATACCACTTGGTATTCTGTGCTAAGGCCTTATTATTATTATGTACTTGATCTTAGGAGAATGCTAGTGTGTTAATATCCCGCCATGCATCTAGAAGCATCTTTATTAGGTATAGCGTATATGTGTGCTTAGGGTTGGGATGCAGAGCTAAAGTGGGCATCGATCTGATCCCGCCCCCCTATCAATTTTTTTAGGTATCCGTTATGCTTACTACTATTGATGCTGGTTTGAGTCCATGACCGCTGGGTCTAACGTGGCGGAAAGAGAGAGTTGAGATTCCAACTTCACCAATTTAATTACGGCTCGAATTTGAATGGTTGATCATATTTTGACCCGGCTCTGCCGTGGCACCCCTTTGTATAATGCTTTACTTCTGCTATTGTGTGACCTTTGGTTTTCCACGCTTAGACTTATGACAGGTACATGGGACTTCCCCGGGGATTCCAACGATCCCTTCGGATTTTGGGTATGAATTCCCAATTGAAAACGTTAGAGTAGAATTTCAAACCTTCAACCTGTACTCGGGGCGCAAGATCCTAACGAGGGGTTTTCATCCCTCGAAACGTAACCCGGGAATCATAATCCCGGGCCGTTACAAGTATCCACTCTCAATTTGGCTAATTGGATAATTGAAGCTGATTAGTTAGGTGTGGTCGATAATATCCACTCTTAATTTTGAGCAACCTATTGTGAAAATCAATTATACATTGATAATAACTTTCAATTTCTTCCTAGCTATTAGTGAATATATATGTCAACTAGTGCAGGTCCCGTCCTATGTACGGAGAATACATTAATACAATATTATAAATAATTTAGATGGATTACAATAAATAAATAATAATAATCTAAATATAAATCATTATTAAAAGGCGAAACTAATTAAAATAACCCAACCATTAAGGGGGTGTTAAAAATATATCTCAACCTTTCAAATGTAAAATAAATATCCCGACTTTTATAAGTGATGGTAATATAATATGCTAATGATTTCTATCCAATAAAATTCTTATTTTATGTATTGTATTACTCATGTATTTTCAATTCAAATAAAACATATAAAATTAAATTAGATGAGTTTAAAAGTTTATTTAATAAACTTTTGTAGTTTTAGATTTAATTTGTACCTAACTTTTTATATCTTTTTTTAAATCAATAATATCTATAACAAGCCAAATAAAAAAAATGTAAAGCAAAATAACATATTTTCAATTAGTATATGATTAGCTAGTGATTTAACTTATCAAAACTGAAGAATATTTTGGCAATTATAAACTTTATGTTACTACGAAATTGAAATGAAAATTTAATTATTTAGATTATTCAATGGTGTTCATTTATATATAAGAAGTAAATTATTATTATTATTAAAATATATATAAAAGAATGTAAGTTTTTTATTTTTTATTAAATCCAAAATAAAAAAATTAAGATAAACTTAAAAACCAATCTAATTTAATCTAATAAACTTGAATGATATTTTTACACAATCAAGATATTGAAAATTATATTTTAAATATTTACTTGTTTTATTATATTTGTTTCGATTAAATTTAATTATAATCTATAAATACGTGTTAAATCGAATAATTTAAATTAAATACGTATTAAAGTGAATGTTTAGGGGCGAAACTAATCATTTTTGTGGGGGAGAAAGGTTTGGGATATTATATATTACCATCACTTATAAAGGTCGGAATATTTATCTTACATTTGAAAGGTGGCGATATATTTTTAACACCCTCTTAAAGGTTAGGTTATTTTAATTAGTTTTGCCTTATTAAAATAACACCTATCAAATACTATATATATTTATCTATTAATATTTTTGGTAAGTATGACTATTAAATATTTTTATTTATATTTTTGTCAACTAACAAAAAAAAATATATAGATAGATTGTGGCTTATATAACTTTCTATAAACTATGACAATATATTCTTTTTTATTAATTTTTCCCCTAGGATCAACCACAACGCGCCACATAGGATTTTTTTTCATAGGATTAACCACAACACGCCACATAGGACGCTATGCATCGGTTTTAGTATATGTATATAGATCAGAATATAAACACCCTTATTGATGAATAACCTAGAAACTATCCAGATTTAATTCAACAATATATAACAATGCACACAAAGGAAATTCAATAGGAACAATTGAATTAAAGCAACTAGCAATAAATCAATTGTATCTTTATTCTTATGCAATCATCCAAGTCAACTAGACCTATATGATCACAAGTTTCTACTATGATATAAGTTCTTCAACTAGCGTCCCTATAAATTGAATTCAAGTAATAATAGGTGGCAAAACCAATAGCACATAAACTCAATCGTAAGCAATGCAATATTAATAGTGGAGAATAAAGATTATTCAAAAGTAAATAGAGTAGAGAAGATCTCACGGAATATCAAATTGAAAGCTTCAAACTAATAAATCAGATGAATAAGGAGTTTGGTTTGCCATAACACAGAAGTTCTCCTACCTCTAGGGTTTCTACAATTGCAAAATAGCAAAACCCTTACAACACAACTTCTCCTCACCACACCACATATGAAAACAAATGAAAGTTGGTGCTTGTTTTACATCAAAGAGAATCATAGCTTATTAGTTACTTCGAATTTTGGTCACAATCGATCAAATGGCCCTTGAAGATTAAGCCGGTACCACGAAACTTATCTTGCATAACCTTCTCTAGACGATCGTACAAGGTGGGGCTAATGTGGTTCTTCCAACATTCTTCTCCTTGTTTCCTTGGTTGACTCCCGTTATTCCACTTTTACACTTCATGCACCTCTCACCTTAGCTTTTCAATGCTTGCAATTAACAACAATTGTGGGTAGATTCTGCCTCTGCAACCACAATCACCAAATGCATAAATTCATATGAAAATGGACAATATGTGCACCTCAACTACACTAAATAAGTCCTATAAAACCTACCCAAATGCATACTAGCTATCAACAATGCAAATATTGAACAACATGATTGACTGCCTTCCAATGCATATCAGATGAAGATTGCATAAAACAACATTTTCCTTAACAATATATATAACAATGATTCTTTAAATATCCATTCTCTTTATAAAAATAAATACACTCAAAGATAATGGTTAAATTTTATAACTGTTGTACGTCCTAAAAATCTTTAATTTTTTTTCAATATAGGCAATATTATTATAGAATATAATAAAAGCTCATTTTTTTTTTCAACAACTGTTACAAACTTTAACAATTTATCAAATTGAAATCATAAAGGGCAAGCCCGTACAATGCAAGTTCTCCTCGTCACACCACATATGAAAACAAATGAAAGTTGGTGCTTGTTTTACATCAAAGAGACTCGGAGTTTATTAGTTACTTCGAATTTTGGTCACAATCAATCAAATGGATGTCTTGAAAGTTAAGCCGGTGCCACGAAACTTATCTTGCATAACCTTCTCCAGACGCTCGTACAAGATAGGGCTTATGTGGTTCTTCCAATCACCAACCTCTCCTTTCCTAAAGAACACCTTATTTTCGACGTTTGAGCCCAACCTTCCACTTTTGTTTACCTCTAACTCTTTCAAATTCTGTAAGCTGCAAAGCTTCGAGATCTCATCTATTACCCCACTCCCCTTCTCCTCGTTGGAGAAAGGAACCCTGAGAAATTCGGCCAATCTCTTCAACTCTGATATTTCATCCATCTTAAGATCCTCATATTTCATGAACAATACCTTATCGGGTTTCTCCAAGCTCATATTCCAGTATCCTTGAACATGATCCCAGTGAGGCCCATACCATTCAACTCCCTTACAAACAGAATCAACTATCTTCTCCAATCCCATGGGTTCCATGCCTTCTTTCACTTCCTCGTCGAGGCCGCGGGCGTCTTTGAATTTCACAAGTGAAACGATGGTGTCGAATGGGTTCCTACACAAGTAAACTATCCGGCAACCGGAGCTCCTAATAGACTCCCCGAGAGCATGATAAGGAAGGTGCGTAGAAAGAAGTCGAGGAGGATCGAGTTTAGCCAGTTGGAGAGGGTGAGAACCCGGAAGTTTGAGCTCCAGCTGTGGCATGAGGTTATGGGGGTTTGTGGAGAGTATAGGGTGGGGGATCGGGTGGTTCGTACGATTGAGGATGGCGAAGGCAAGGGCTTTGAGCCAAGTGGTGCCGGATTTGGGCTTGGTGGCGAGCAAGAGATCGGAGTCGGGAGCTCGGAAGTGAGTTTGCAGGGAGATGAGCCCGTAGAGGGCTCCGGCAGGGCACCAGAAGTTTTGGTACCAGTAAAGGTAAGGGCTTCTTATATGTAAAACCCAGTTTTCCCTTGGAAGAGAAAGCTCAAGTTGTTTGACTTTCATGGAGATTTTGGCATCTTCGTCTTCATCAAGTGAAGACTGGTTTTGGCTGTTTTTGCAATTGGAATCCATTGGGGGGGATTGAATTACTGTTGACACTGTCACTGATATATTGCAAAAACTGCCTATGCCTTTTTTTTTAATTATTACTACGTATTTTGGTAGAGCCCATGTGAATTATTGCTAGTTTTTAAAAATGGCCTATGCCTTTTTTTAATTATTACTTTTTTTTTTTGAGAACAATTATTACTTTTATAGCCACTGGATTATTATTGAATTATTATGGCCACCAACGTCCAAATTATTGGGTCGATCGGCTACTGGAATTGTGCATGTGATTTTGGTAGAGCCCATGTGAATTATTGCTAGTTTATGTCTATTTGTCTTCACATTGATTTTAATTTTTGTCAGACATCAAATTCATGATAAACAAAATGAGAAAAGTTATTTTTTTTCTCATGTACCATGTATTCAGAGTAGACCGGCCGAAAATGTTGCAGACCTTGATCATTCTGCTTGAGGGTTGATGTTATCATAGTTTGCATTATTTAGGACATGTATTTAGCGTAGGTTTGTGTCATTTCTCATGTGTTTTATGTGTTTTTAGATGTTTTTCGTTGAGTTTCTAGGATAGAGATCTACTGTCTTTATGGTGGTGTTTTCAGGAGTTTTCGGGAGTTAAGCGGAGATTGCTAGAGGACATGTGAGATGAGTACAGAAGCTAAGAAGAGCCGAGCGGAAATCATATAGGATGAACGAGGATAAAAGGCGAAGAAGCAAAAGTATAAAGAGCAAGGCGGTCGTACATCATGGGCTTCACGGCAGAACAGAAGTGCACGGGCGTGCACATTGGCCGCACGGGCGTGCATCATGGCCGCACGGGCGTGCAGAAGCTCGACCAGAGAAGAAAGCCATCAGACCATAGGCGCGTGGGCGTGCACCATAGGCGCACGGGCGTGCACTGTTCAGTTCGGACCAGAAATTGCGTTTTTGGTCCCGTTTCTTTTGACATTAGTTTATTATTATTTTAGGGGTTTTATAATATTATATTAGCGGATGTCCCGGACTATAAAAGGGGGCGGAAACATTTCTTTAAGCGTCTGGGAACCCTCGTTGGAACGCTCTCTTTTGAAGAACTTTTGTTGAGTTAGATTTGGAGAACTTTGGACAGATTTGCTTGGAGATTGCATTGTTTCAATTCAAGATTGGTATTTCCCCTTTAGTCTTTGCTTTTCTATCTATTTCCATGTTCCAATTTAGTGATTTGATGATGAATCCTTCCATGCTTGGCTAAATTCTCCGTTCTAGGGTTAGGGTGAACCCGACAATGTCGCAATTTGTTTGATTTCGATGGTTGCTTGAACTTTATCTGAATTCTATGAATTGATTTGATCCTAGTTGCTTTACCTAATTGATGTCAATCGATTAGAATCCTTTTTAGATTCAAGATGCTACCGCTGAGAATTGAAATTGGATATTTGGATGGATTTCATGAACCCGAAAGGGGAATTGTGTCTATTGGAACCCTAGGATTGAACTTGAGGAATCGACAATTGTTATTGTGACATTTAAACGATTGTTGAGGACTCTTGAGGATTAATAAATTATCGTAGATTCTTAGGTTTGAATCGGTTAGGCGGAACGCGACAGCGAATGTTTGATTGATTTTCTCCTAAGATCTATAAAGAACTTAAAGGGTCTAGATTTTGTTAATTTAGACACAATCACTACAACATGCGACAGCTGAGTGGTGATGACTTTAGATAATTTACCTTCAATTTGACTTATTAAGAAGATGAAGTTCGAGTGAACATCGGGTTGAATTATTTGTGGCATTGTCGTCGGAATCCTTAACCCTGGAATCATTTCTCATACATATTTTATTCATAATCTTTGCTTGTTTTTCTAGGTTTAGTTGAAAATCAAATCTCTCTTTATTGGCTTAGCTTATTAGTTCTAGATAACAATTGATACAAATTTAATCCCCGTGATCGATACCCGTATACTGCAATTGATCTCGTATTCTTGCGAGGTTGGTTCAGGCTACACTATTCTTGTGTTGGTTTAGACCACATCAAGGGTCTTCTGTTATTCTCAATATAGCTCTTGGACAGGGATTTTTTGTCCGGATTCTTTCCTAATAAAAAAATAAAATTGATTTTATTTTTTATTTCTTTGTGGACAATGCAAGATTTTGGGTGGTTGAGTAATGTTAGACCTTGTTAACTCACCACTCAATAACAAATTATGATTGAGATTGATGAAACCCAATTTTAGAATTCTGTTTCCTTGGGTTACGGGATCAAGTTGGAAGAGGGCGAGCTCAGACGATCAGGCTTACCTAAGACGCGCGCCGAGATTATCGTCGGCGTACCACATACCTGTGCCGATCCGAGCTCAAGCCATCCGTGGACCACTGTCCTCCCAGGGCTCCATCAAACGTCGGCTTCCGCTGACCGAGAAGAATCCCGCTAGGGAAGGCTCTTCGAGACATCAAAAGCTGACCCTAGTAAACGAGGCTTCGAGCCCTATTTATAGTTGATTCACCAAGCAGCTTGTTCAACCCTTGTCTGCTAGTTTGACACTTGTATTGTGAATATCGACACGTGTCATGCATATGAGGTATGACAAGTGTCCAATGTGTTGGGTGAGTGGGTTTTCCCACATCGAGCTGGTAGCTCGCGGATAATCTAGCTCTTGTCACGGGTTTATCGTATAGATGACGAGTTTATTTATTTAGCGGGAACCTGTTTATTTATATGATTATAAAGTAATATTAACTTTTGTGCATCATCAGAGATGAAATTGTGTCATGATCTAGATAGTACTCCCTTTGTAACGCAATAATTGTCCATTTGGGTGTTTTCACACTTATTAAGAAACCTACAAATAGTAAGTGGATGATAGAATCTATAATTAAATGTTCTAATTATTAGTCACTCATTCCAAATGGATGTAATTAATGCTTATTGTTTTTTATGGAAAGAGTAGTTGGAAGGGTTGGAAGAGTTTAACATTTAGTTGATGAACTTAATATATTACGATATCTTTCCATATACAATGTACATTTAATTACCATCTAAAAATGGGAAGATTCACTCAAAGTGGACAATTATTTTGTTACAAACAAAATGGCTCAAATGGACAATTATTGCGTTACGGAGGGAGTAATTAACTACAGTCTATGGTAAGAGATGCGCCAGTTTGTCAGTCATCTGGTTCACCTCTCAAAAAACGTAGGAGCGGAAAGTTAAATGAAGGGTCTACAACAAAGCTTGGGCATCAGAGATGACCATCTCAATCTCCTACACCTAGGGAGATTTCCAGACTCCATTGACGGAGTCAGGGCCGACCCTAGGGGTGGATCACGTAGCGACCGCGCAGGACCCCCAAATTTTCGAGGCCCTATAATTTATGGGTCAGGTCTGGTGTATATATATAATTTTTTTTAACCTAATTATCCATCGCAATTAAAAAAAAAACAATTATTGGGTAGTTTTTACAACACTCAAATTCTTTCCTAATAAAAAAAGATGGTATTCTACTATCGAAAGAGAGAGAGAAAGAGTAAGACCCCTATGGAAGACTTTGTTTTTGTTATAAGGATGAAAATTGTTTGTTGTTTTAATCAAGGCTTTGATATATTATATGTAAAAATTAAGATTATTATAATTATAAAACAACTTTTACATTTTTTTGTTATATTTTTGTTATTATCATGGCCTAATATTTATTATAGAACATAGCCCCGATAACCATATAACCTAGTGGGCACAAATCCCGCAAATCCTGGTCCCGTCCCGGGCCCGTCCCTTCCCACAAAACTTATGCGGGACGGGACGCGGGACGATCCGTCGGGATCCCGCAAATCTCATCATGTCCTGCACACACATATAAATAATAATAATAATAATAATAATAATAATAATAATAATAATAATAATAATAATAATAATAATGTAATACTATATATATATATATATAATATTAGGATATAAAGTATTTTGAATTAAAATTAATACATATATGGATATGTATATATATATAATATATATATAGATATGTGTAATAAATAATATTAATTATTCATTTTTAAAATAAAATAAAAACAGTAACTATATATATATATACACAACTTACATATATAAAAACAGTAGCCATTTTTAAAATAAAATAAAAACAGTAACTATATGATTTGTAATATATATAGCTTACATATATAAAATGACTACTCTTTTTACACGGGATAGCTTACATATATAAAATGCCTACTGATTTGTAATATATATATATATATATATTACTTAGTATAGTTTATAAGAAAATTTGATTAGGTTTGCGGGTACCCGTGGACTACCCGCACCCGCATTCACGGACGGACTTGTACACGACTTCCAACCCGTTAAGCGGGCTTAGCCCGGCTCGCACCCGCAACAACGGGATAAGGCCCGTCCCGTTTGAAATAAAAAATTATACATATATATTTATTACGTCTTTGAGAATCGCAATATATACATGAAAATTTTGAGTTTTTTTATAATTTTTTTATTTTAGGGACAAGGCCCGTCCCGGTCCTATCCCGCAAAAATTACGCGGGACGACCTCCATACCGTCCCGGTCCCGTCCCGTCCCGCGCCCACCCCTAATATAACCGACCCTGAACAGAGTTGGAGCTTGTTCAATGTCATTTTGGAATCATGATGGAAGAAAATTCATTGAAGTTGGATAGTTCCTGCTTGACGACGTCTCGGTAAAATATGTTGTTGGAGCTCCACAAAATTCGGATCGAGTCGTTGTATAATAGTGGAGAATAAAGATTATTCAAAAGTAAATAGAGAGAAGATCTCATAGAATATCAAATCGAAAGTTTCAAACTAATAAATCATGCAGATGAATGAGGAATTTAGTTTGACATAGCACAACACTCCTACCTCTAAGGTTTCTTCAATTGCAAAAGGGCAAGCCCGTACAACGCAACTTCTCCATACCACACCACATATGAAAACAAATTAAAGTTGGTGCTTGTTTTACATCAAAGAGACTCAGAGCTTATTAGTTACTTCGAATTTTGGTCGCAATCGATCAAATGGATGTTTTGAAAGTTAAGTCGGTGCCACGAAACTTATCTTGCATAACCTTTTCTAGACGCTCGTACAAGACAGGGCTAATATGGTTCTTCCAATCACCAACCTCTCCTTTCCTAAAGAACACCTTATTTTTGAAGTTTTGACCTGACCTTCTACCTTGGTTTACCTCCAACTCTTTCAAATTCTGTAAGCTGCAAAGCTTTGAGATCTCATCGATTTCTCCACTCTCCTCCTCCTCCTTGGAGAAAGGAACCCTAAGAAATTCAGCCAATCTCTTCAACTCCGATATCTCATTCATCTTAAGGTCCTCGTATTTCATGAACAACACCTTATCAGGCTTCTCCAAACTAATATTCCAGTACCCTAGCACATGATCCCAATGAGGCCCGTACCATTCAACACCCTTACAAACAGAATCAACTATCTTCTCCAACCCCATGGGTTCCATGTCTTCTTCCTTCTCTTCCCCGTTGAGGACCTCTTTGAATTTCACAAGTGAAACGATGGTGTCGAATGGGTTCCTACACAAGTAAACTATCCGGCAACCGGAGCTCCTAAGAGACTCCCCGAGAGCATGATAAGGGAGGTGCGTAGAAAGAAGTCGAGGAGGATCGAGTTTAGACAAATGGAGAGGGTGAGAATCCGGACGTTGGAACTCCAAGTGTGGCATGAGGTCATGGGGATTTGTGGAGAGGAGAGGGTGGGGGATCGGGTGGTTCGTACGGTTGAGGATGGCGAAGGCAAGGGCTTTGAGCCAAGTGGTGCCGGATTTGGGCTTGGTGGCGAGCAAGAGATCGGAGTCGCGAGCTCGGAAGTTAGTTTGCAGGGAGATGGTCCGGTGGAGGGCTCCGGCAGGGCACCAGAAGTTTTGGTACCAGTAAATGTAAGGGCTTTTTATATTTAAAACCCAGTTTTCCCTTGGAAGAGAAAGCTCAAGTTGTTGGACTTTCATGGAGATTATGGTTTCTTCATCTTCATTAAGTGAAGACTGATTTTGGTTGTTTTGGCAATTGGCAGCCATTGGAGTGTTGGATTGCAAAATACCAAGGATTCCTGTTTATTGTCGGCACTAATATGTTGCCTTATATAGAATCATTAATTGGTAGAGTGCATTTTCTTTTTGGTCCCTTTATCATTATCATTATTAATTAATTAATTAATTAATGATATTTGTTTATTATTTTATTGTCGAAATCTCTTAATTTGCAGAGTGTATTTTTTTTAGTTTTCAAAATTTGGTAGGTTTACTTATATGGATCCTAATTAGAGAGAACCCGAGTACTGGAAGGTTGTAGAAATCCCGACAGGGCTCGAAAATTTCGGAAGGGCTTGAAAAAACAAAATATAAAATAATTTAATTATTAAAATTTTTAGTAATAACTATGTGATTAGGTAACAAAATCCAAAATCCAAAATAAAACTATCATGTTTAACCCCTTACCTTACAAGGCTTGAAAACCACAAGTTTTTACGAACACGTACTAGCTAATATCTGCGTCAATTTAGATCGGTTCTTTTGGGTGCATTTTGCACGGGCGGTCCGTGGCTTGATTCTAGTCTGTCATCTTTTTCTTCGTTGGGGTTCTAGATGGGTCATGGTAGTGTGTACGTACGGGGTGACCCCGTGTTCGGGAATAAGCTTCCTTAGAGGTCCATCTTCATTGTCCACAAGTGATTCTTGAAGCAGTACATCAGTAATTGATATTTCTACCTCGTTTCTAATATTAAATTAATTAATAAATGTTAAATATAAGGGAAAATTACGGAAAACCACCCTTTAAATATGGGTGTTTTCACTTAACCACCCATTAAATTCAAAATTACAGAAAACCACCCTTTAAATGGTATTTGTTTACAACTCACCACCCATTCAACTATTTTCATTACTTTATCTTTAAATATATTATATTTTAATACTTTGAAACTCAAATTTGATTGTAAATATATTCAAAATTTGAATTTAAGGGCCCAATTATATTTTAGGGATCATTGTATTTATTTTTAAAAATAATAATCAATAAAGCCTAGAATTATTATCTTAATTTATGTTTGAAAATGTTTATAAATTTTTAAAACATTATGTAAATTATTCTTATTTAAAATATAAATAAATAAGAGTAATTTCCATAATATTTTAAAATTTTATAAACATTTTTAACCATAAATTAAGATAATAATTTTAGGCTATATTTATTATTATTTTTTAAAAATAAATAAAATAAAACCTAAAATAGGATCAAGCCCTTAAATTCAAAATATGAATATATTTACGATCAAGCCCTTATTTGTAAGATTCTTTAGTTTGTTAAAATTAATTAAATTTATTCGAATAAATCATAAAATGCTATCAAAATATAACTAATCAATATTTGATATAAAAATATATTATTTCAATTATTTGTAATTATTAATAACGTTTTGCTCAAAAAAAAAAACTATTAATAACGTTGAATCATGTGGATAAAATATGTGCAATCATTAATTAACACGGTTAAAATATATTGAATCATATCATTAGTTGATATGACTAAAAGAAATGTGGTTGATCAGATTGAGTTAGAATTCAACACTTAAGACGAATCGGACGAATCACATACATTAAAGCCCAATTCATATCTCTGTTTTATTTATGTTTTGCAACAGGGACTAAGGAGACGTACCAATTGAGTGGTGGTGGTCACTGGTCAGAATTGCCAAAATCGCACCAAAAGATTATTGACAATGTTAGGCATGGCCTACTTTGAAAATTGGTTATATATCGACAAATAATTAAACTCAAGTACCTCATCATCGATGTGCACTTTGTAATAATCTTTGGAGGATGTTATAAAGATCCCGTTAAAAGGAAGTGTGGGCAAATTACAATTTCCTTTACTTTTAGCAATATAATCGACTATCATATTTGCTTCTTTATAACAATGTCTAAATTCAATATAATTAAAAGAGTTTGCAAGTAGTCTGATCTTCTCAACATGATGCATAATTTCCCATTTGATGTTATTGCTCTATTTGATTGCCTTTATAACTTTCAAGTTGTCCTCTTCGATTATTATTTTTCGAAACCCACTGGAGATTGCTAGTTGCATCTCAACACAAATTGCAAAAGCCTCAGTTTGGAGAACTGAACCTTGTCGTGTCTCCTATGGAGGTGTTTGGCAACAGGTTTGAAGAGGTTTTGTAGGTGAAATAAAAATGGCACCTCTTCTTCTTTGTGTTTGACAGTGTCTTCTGGTGGAGGTGTGGGAGTTAAAGGTGGAGTTTATTTGGCCTCAAAATGGAAGCTGGGGGAAGACAATCTCAGGAGGTGGAGGTTTTTTTTTGGGGGGTTTGTTCCAAGTTGCCTCCACTCTGGCCTCTTTCTTCTTCGGTTCGCCTCTGCCACCATCAGTCGTCGTTGTTCTTTCTCGGCTTGAAGTCCCTGTGACAGAGGTTGATTTGGGTACATTGAAGAAGACCCATAGCCAAACTTGTTGCAAGATCGAGCTCCGTCTTCTTCGGGCTGAAATCCTGGCCATGGATTCACTCTTGCTCTGTTTAATTACAGCGGTTTCATTGTGTTCGATGGCAAAGGCGAGATTGGTTGATTTTGTGAGAAACAGAATCGACCTCTAATTGAAATTGCTCAAATTGCTAACTAAAAAAAAGCAAGCGACCTAAGAATCTAATTAAAAAGAGAGAAAATTTGCGTCGCATGCCATTTTTTTTGGACCGAATTAAAAAATCATCTACAGATTTATTTTATTGGTAAAATGTCCACTAGGTCAAATTTTGCCCCCCAAGCCACCACATATTAGTCGATGAATCTGCGCCCCTCCATCGAAGAGCCAAACGTCGGCCTCTCCCTATCTCCCTCTCTCCGTTCTTCCACCTTCGGCCTCCTCGCTCGCGCGACCTCCACCTCCGACTTCCGGGCCTCCATCGAAAAGCCTTTTTTCGTGCTCTTTGAAGACACCGACGAACAAGGCATTCGGATTTAGCATCGATGTCGAAAGTCCAGCCTCTCCCTCTCTCCGTTCGTCCACCTCCGACCTCCTCGCTCACGCGACCTCCACCTCCGACCTCCGACCCTCCATCGAAGTGCCTCTCCTCGTGCTCTCTGATGACGTCGGCGAACAAGGCATTCAGATTCAGCAGCGATGTCGAAAGTTCAGCTTCTTCCTCTCTCCATTCTTCCACCTCCGGCCTCCTCGCACGACCTCTGGCCTCCTCGCACGACCTCCGACCTCCTCGCTCAACGTCTCCGTTCAGATTGGTGGTCTCATGCCAGGTCCGGTTCCGGTGAAGCCAAACACTACCACTCGATGATGCCCCTTGACGACGCCGATTCGGCCTCTCACTGTTCCAGATCTAGATGAAATTGAGCCATGAGAGGCATCGAGAAGATGCCTCTTCTCGTGCCAGATCTGGTTCTGATGAAGCCAAGCGCTACCATTCGACGATGCCACTCGTCGACGCCGATTCCGCATCTCATTGTTCCAGATCTAGCTGAAATGCAGCCATGAGAGACATCGAGAAGACACTTTTGCATACCTAATGATTTCCACAGAGAGCATATGTATGCTAATTGTGTACATACGCAGATTCGAAAGTACTGATTTTCGCAAGTATTGTTTCCGCATGGGCAAAGGGGGGGCACAGGGGGGCGGTGAAAATTTTGCTAATTTGGAACCTTTGGTGGACATTTAACCAATAAAGACCTTAAATTAGGTCATTCTAGAAATCACCCCTTAAAAAAGGCTAAACTAATTAAAATATAAGAAAAATTCCAAATTTAGGGTCTTATTATTATATCTCTTTTATTAGATAAAAATTCAAAGGTCAGACAGGCCTGATTCATCGAGAGGCCGACAAAGTCGGCAGACGGCGAACCGTCTAACAGAACAACCTAAAAACAGAAATACAAATAACAAGCCAAATGAACCAAGCAGAAATAAACTCTACAACAAAACGTTCCAAGAAGACCAAACACTCAAAAAGCCGAGGAAGCCGCCGAAGAACGCAGCCAAGCACCACCGAACAGTAGCACTGCGGGCCAGTAGTACAGCAGGACACTAACTCTTGTGGGCAGTGCAGATGTACTCCAAGGAAACTCTATCCCGGATACGAAGTCGC
Organism: Persicaria maculosa; assembly: GCA_963922045.1. Lineage (NCBI taxonomy): Eukaryota > Viridiplantae > Streptophyta > Magnoliopsida > Caryophyllales > Polygonaceae > Persicaria > Persicaria maculosa. The sequence goes on from OY998253.1 coordinate 81,210,689, forward strand.
CCTGAGCGCACCACCTCGAACCCAGCCAGACCCGACTACAGACTCCACGCCCCCCCCCCCCCAACCAAGCAGAAGATCTCCTAGAAACATCAGAAGCAAAGTCGCAAACTTATCAAACAAAACGCCAACAAGCTTTCACCTACAAAAATATCGATAAACCCTTTCGGGTGGGTTTACTCAAAGCCTTTCGGGTGGGTATTGCAAGCTTTTAAAATTTAGGAAAAGCTTCTTTTTTTTGTGACAAAACCGCGGACTTGGGCCCGAAGGACCCAAACTTGGGCCCAAAGGACCAAGTGCGGAAGTGAGGAAACGGGCCCATGCAAGAAGCAGCCCCTTCGGACAGATACACGATGACCATCAGCCGCCAGAGCAATCGAACAGCAGGCCACCAGCAACCGACGGCAAGGACGAGCCACCTGCACCGGATACGAGACAGGAACACAAACGACGGCAATCAGAAGAACCTCTCAACCGGTCGCCACGGGATGACACGAAGGCACGGAAGTAGACATCACCAGGTTGAAACTAGATCGATGGATTGAAACCTAGGAGCACGAAGTGAGATTCGAGGGAAGGCCAATCAGATACGACAAACCCCCAAATCCCAAACTAATTTTGCCTCAGAAAGATGAACAAGGGAGATAATAACTCCAACATAATCAATTTGCACAGGAAAGGATTGACAAGGGGTGAAAATTCTGGGTTCCCAAATTTGATTTGGGGATTCTAGAGAGAGAGGAGAGCCCCTCTCTCTAGACCATATTTTTTTGTTAAATTTAGGGTCTTATCCTATACCCTTCAAGGGTATAGGATAGAAAAATCGATATAGAATTATGATCTATTTTTGAAGTTCAAAGGTTTCGGACTTGAAAAAACGCTCTGACCTCTCTATAGAAATCTAGAGAGAGGGAGCACCTAAAAAAAATGTAAATGTCAAGCTCCCAACTGGAAGAGAAAATAGAACACAAAACCCCCTTCTCTCAAACCCTTAATCCCGCACAATCCGATCAAAATCTCCTAGAATCACCTGCTTTCTCCTCAAATTGGTTTGACTTTCGGACCTTTTTTGGGTTCTCGGCTTCAGATCCTTCGATTTCAGGTTTCAATTTGGATTTTGACCTTCTTGGTTGTCGCTGTCTGTCTCCTATCTTCGATCGTGCTCCCATGACGGATTCTTCTGGGTTCCCTGGCATGGGCTCCCATGGCGTCTTCGTTCTGGGCCCGAGCTCGTTGTGTTCCGGTGTCTCTTGCCTTCCCCTTCGCTCGCGCCGCCTTGTGTCCGGCGCTGGTGTCGCTTTGCCGCTTCGCCCCCGGTTCCTCTCCTTCTCTGGGACTGCTTGTTCTCCCCAAATCAAATGTAGTTGCGAAGAAAAAAAACCAGGAAAACGCTCTACAAAGTAGAGTCTTAAAAAGGGTGAGAATTCCTCCGGTGGCTCAATCAACGACCTCTCGGTGGCCGGAAACCTATTGCGGTAAGTGAAAAACCTCCTTCGGGAGTCTCAATCGTCCTTCGGGAGCCCCAATCCGCCCTCTTCGGGTGTCTCAAACCTCCTTAGGGAGCCAATAATCCACCTCTTCAGCGCGACGAACTTCGGCTTCGGCCTCCTCTTTTCCTCCTTGCTCAACCTCCCATTCTAGTACTCGTTTTGGGTGTGCCGATCATCAATCCTTCTTCTCAAATTCAGCCTATAATCTCGTCTCTTTTACCTTGGACTCGGTTGCTGACATTCATCCTCGCTCTGCAATTCAATTCGTCGATGCTGGTGTGGTGGCGTCGCTGATTCTCGTGGGTGTTTAGTGGTTGTCGCCGCTTGCCTTCGGTTTCTGAAAAACCTCCCTTGTCTTTCGGGTTCGGGGAGATCCTCCGACGACAACTACCTAGTTCGCGGGCGTTTGTCGTCAGTGCCGCCCATCCCTCTATTCCTCCTCCTTCGACTGCTTCGGATTCTGATTAGGGTGGCTACCCTCTTCTGTTTTCTCTGAGGTGGTTCAAATCGAGGTCCCCTTCCCTCCGCTTGGCTTCCTTCGGGTGCTATTTGGCCTTTCGATCAACGGTAGATCGCTGTCCTGTTTGGTCTAAGCTCCTGTGACAGGGTTTCTTCAACCCTTTTGTTCGGAATAGGTGCTTTGGGCCTAAGGTTTTTTCCCTGGGCCCAAAGCTGGCCCATCATTAAAAAAAAAGAAAAAAAAAGTAATGAATAATAATTTCCTTTATATAAATAATTCCGGAATCTTCTCGCACTCTTCGCCCTCTCGCGGCCGTGCTACATTTCCTCGTGTTGGTTGGGGGTCCATCTGTTGGTTCATGTTTAGTTTCGGTTGAGGAGCAGTTTTACGGCCTTGGCAGATCGAAGTGATCGTGTTGGTGGTGTTTGTGGTCTCCGAAGATCCCTCATCTTGGTGGGAGGAACGTCTTGTGATCCACACTTCCCTAGGAGTCGTCTTTGCCTTACGAGGATTTCTACTTTCCGTCTTTCCGGCGGCGATACATCGTGTCAGCTGGTGCTGTCTCATGAGCTCGCTATCCACTTCTCCACGCCGGGCTTCCTTCTTCTCGATATTGTGTCCACTTGCTTGCTTAGGGTTTGGGGTTTTCCCGGGATTGCATTGGATGTTTCTTTTGATGTATTTTGTGACTGTATTTATTTCAGATATTCGTGATCTCATCCTTTGGGATGCTCTCGGGTAGGCTAACCACCACCCGAATTTTTATCTTATCAATATATCTATAGAGGACAAAGCATATGTAGTCACCTCTTAACGTGTATAATGTGAACACATTTTATCCATTGATTTAGAGGAATTGGATGGCTAAGATTATTCCATAATATTGATTAATTGAAAATTAAAATAGAAAAAAACTGCAATCATGTTGTACCTACGCGCGAGTAAATACACACTCCAACCCTAATCAACAATTGTGTGCCATTATGCTATAAAGAAAAGAGAAAGAGGAGCGGCGATCGGGAGAAGGCACATCCATGGTCGAACCCATGATGCTACGTACTTAAATATCACAATAAAATTAGGAAACATCAAATTCACATTACAACTTACACATCTTTTTTACAAGCTGATTTGAAAATTACAAAACAACACATTATCAAACATACTAAAATTAATAAAATACATAGAATATATATCACAGTCCAAATATAGTTGCATAAATATATTGTACGTGATATAAGAAATGTGAAAATCAAATATCTTGTAATTAAAATACAATGAAAGAGTACCAAAGCTTATTTAGTTATTTCGAATTTCTGTTACGATCGATTGATCAATTGGACGTCTTAAAGGTTAAGCCGGTGCCACGAAACTTGTCTTGCATTATAACCTTCTCTAGACGCTCGTACAAGGCGGGCTAATGTGGTTCTTCCAATCACCAACTCTCCTTTGAAATTACATCCTTTGAAATCTCCCACTCAATTGACCTCCATCACAAGAACAGATGACCCTTTGGAGATCGGAGTTGCGAGCTCGGAAGTGAGTTTGCAGGGAGATGACCCTTTGGAGGGCGAAAGAAGGGCACCAGAAGTTTTGGTACCAGTAAAGGTAAAGGCTTATAGTGTTTAAACACCAATTTTCCCTTGGAAGAGAAAGCTCAAGTTGTTGGACTTTGATGGAGATTAGGGCATCTTCATCTTCACTCCACTGATTTTGGTTGTTTTGGCAATTGGAAGCCATTGGAGGGTTGGATTATATTGCAAAATACTAAGGATTCCCGTTTATTGTTGGCACTAATTAATATGTTGCCTTAAATAGAATTATTAATTGGTAAAGTACATTTACACTTTTGTGTAATTAATTAATGGGTGCTTCATTGACTTAGGTGAGCCTGTCTGGTGCCATGTCACCTGGCTTATCGATTTGCGTCTTTTACAGGCTAGGGCTAGGGCTCAGACCCGTAGAGGATTAGTCGACAACCTTGGAACCACCTGTTACGAAAAAAATGATAGAATTCAATATCAAAACAAACAAAATCTTACCAAAATATTTAAATATATGCCAAAAATATATTTTAAAAGAATTGATAAGTTTCTCTTTCAATGTCTTTTATTTTTTCTCACTCCCTTTATTTAAAAAAAGTTATTGATAAATTAAACATGAATGTGGAATTTATGTCTCCTATTCATTTGAATATGCGGGCTAATGTGTTCTAATGAATATGAGAAAAATTTTCAGATGAAAATTATTCAAATGAATATAAGGTAACATACTCATATGAATATTTAGAAGAAAGATATTGAATATGAAAGTTATAATAAATGAATATTTATATAAGTTATTAAGTGAAACATTATATAAAAAATAGTTTCTTAATTATATATAAACCCACATTTATTATTATTTACATTATATATCAATTAAGTAGTTGTAAAAGGGTTTTTCTTGTATCTCCTTCCACCATATTCAATTATTCAATTAGATAGGAATATTAATTCATCTTAATATTACTCATTCGAATATTTATTTGAATAATATTCATCCGGATCTGAATATTCATATGAATATATTACCTTATATTCATTCGAATAATATTCATCCGAATATTTTTCTCCCCACATATTTATATGAATAGGAGGCATAGATTTCACATTCACGTTTAATTTTAACTTTTTTTTTAATAAAGTGTGTGAAAAAAGAATAAAAAATATGGAGAGAGAAATTTATCAATTCTTTTCAAAGTTATTTTTGGCATACATTTAAATATTTTGGTAAGATTTTATTTGTTTTCCAGATTGAAATCTATTTATTTATCTAACCTCATGTCCTCATCCATTGGTGTGTGTGTGTGTATATAAGAAGTAAATTTATTGAAAATTATTATATCAATAGATAGATAGATGTTTTGCAATAGAGATTAGGGAGACGTGCCAATTGAGTGGTGGTTGTTAGAAACTTAGAATTGCCAAAATCGCACCAAAAGATTATTGAGTATTGACAATGTTCGGCATGGCCTACTTAGAAAATTGGTTAGATATAAAAGTATGAGGTTGAAAGAGGATGCAGTTGTTTTTAATGTGAAATAAAAAAGTATGGCCAATGTAGAGGATATGATGATTTAATTAATTATTTATCAACAAATAATTAAGCTAAATACCTCCATATTGGTAGATGTCAAGCCTCGAACCTAGGACATGTAGATCATGAGCAAACCCCATGCCACCAGAGTCTACATGGCTGACTAACCTAAAGTATACCTCATCATGGTGCACCGACTAAATCACACAAACAAATAACATTGCTTTACGATCACTTTGATAAGATGTTTATTTAGGGTAAACGGTAGAAAACCATCCCTTATATTTAATATTGTAGAAAACTGTCCTTTATATAGTTTTTGTTTTCCAAAGCCCACCCCACCTCTATGTGTCGTAGGAGTTTCGTTAAATATCCTTTAAAAAACCAAAATTATCCATATACATATCATTTTCTTGCCATCACTCACTCTCCGCCTATCTTTTTGTACATAGTTTAAAATAATGAAGAATAAAAAAGCTAATTCACTAACATATGGGGCTTTAGACAATCATAAAAAAACGACTATTGTCAAGACAATTTCAATTAAATTGCACGTAAGTCCTTTTTTTTAAACAAATTGTATAAATGAGGACGAATTCTTCAAGTTAAGGACACAAATTAGGGTTTTGGCGGAATTTAACCCAATTCAATCCGGGATTTGATGGAGGAAGATGATTCAATCGATTCATCAATACAGATACTAATCATCTGATCGATCCACCTCATATACCTCAGTACTCCACCTCCATTGGCTGATGGATACCAGCTCCTCTCCCTCCTCATCCTAGTACTCCTCCCCATCTCTCTCCTCGTCCTCCTCTACTTCATCGTCCGCCCTCGCCCCGCGCATCAAGATCCCCATCAAGAGCCGCCACGTCTTCACCACCGGCGAATCCAACGTCATCAGCCGCCTCTGAGGGCACTAGAGTCTCCATCCTCGCCCCTCGACGAGGCCAAGGAGGCCATCCGCCTCGCCACCAACGTCGATGTTTTGCAGTCTTCAGCGATGGTGGATCCAGCGGCATCAACCTCGTCCTCGCCCACCACGCCGCCTCTAAGGGCGCCATAGTCTCCATCTCCCTCGCAGCCAGTCCAAGATCGCTGGAGGAGGGCCAAGGAGGCGATCCGCCTCGCCACCGGCGTCGATGTTGCGGTCTTCAGCACCGCTGCTAAGGATTTCGATGCTGTCAAGAAGATGGTCATTGCCGAATTCAGTATTATGAATTTAGGGTAAATTGATTGAAGGGTTCGATTAACAGCAAATTGTTCACTTTGTTAATGAATTGATTTAAGGGTTCGATGAACATCGAATTGATTGAAGGGTAAATTGATTGAAGGGTTCGATTAACAGCAAATTGATTGAAATTTGTTGGCGAATTCAGTAGTGTATGAATTTAGGGTAAATTAATTCGCAGTGTAGATGGAGAGTTTTGAGCCTATTTGCAATTTGTTTGAAAAAAATGATAAGGACATGTGTGCAATTTAGTTAAATCTGTTTTGACCATAGTCGTTCTGAAATCTTGCATAAGCCTCGCTCATTTAGTAATGAGAGATATTTATTACCTTTATGTGTTCAAACCCCTTTAATCTCTCTTTTTTACAGTTTTAATCTCTCTTTTGTACTTTTTTTTTTCTATTAGTTTCTTTATAGATAAAGTATATTAGCAACGTATCTTTCGTCTATAATTAGCAAGATGATCTATTAAAAAAAACACTTGGGTCCCTTTTAATTTTTATAAAATATTTATGATTTGGATCGAAACTAAAAAAAACCCATATGCTTCAACAACCCTATTTAAGGCAACATTAAAACCCTAAAAAATAGAAATACAATCTCGAAAACTAACCTTCATCCTACAAATCATGTGTCCTGTTGTTTGATATTCTCTTCCCCACCTCCATTCCAAGCTCTAGCAGAGCCAGAAATAAAGCTGGGGTGGGAAAATTATAATCATGAGGTATCGAACAACATGTAATGCAGCTTGTCAACGTGGAGTTCTAGGAGAACTCATGAACTGGCTAAGATGTTGGACTGAGTAGGATATATCGGGTCTTGCCATGTTTAGGTAGATCAACCTGCCTATCAAACGTCTGTACTTGTCAGGATCCTCAATCAACTCACCAACATCAGTGCTCAGTTTCAAACCACGAGGGAGAGGAAAGGGGGATGGCTTGCAGTCTTGCATCCCAGTGTCTTGCAATATATCCAAAACATACTTCCTTTGATTAAGGAGAGTTCCTTTCTCGGTCCTAGAGATCTCCAGACCAAGGAAGTATCGAACCTCTCCTAAATCTTTAATGGTAAAGGCAGTATGTAATGCAGATTTGATGCTCTGAATCTCAGCAATGTCATCCCCAGTTATCAGCAAATCATCAACATAGACTAGGATAACAATCATACCAGAAGGAATCTTCTTAATGAATCAGGAGAAATCAAAACATTGACTTCTCATAGCCCTGTGCTATTAGGAACTTGGATAACTCAATGTTCCATTGCCTAGATGCTTGCTTAAGGCCATATAATGACCTTTTCAGTTTGCAAACTTGCTCGGGAGCTGCTAAGGTATAACCAGGAGGAGCATCCATATAAATCTCCTCATCCAAAAAACCATGCAAAAAAGCATTATTTATGTCTAGTTGATGAACACACCAATTTATCATAGTAGCCAAAGCAATCAGCAACCTCACTGTTGTGAACTTAGCAACTAGAGAAAAGGTGTGCTTGAAGTCCTTTCCCTTAACCTGATTGTATCCTTTAGCCACCAAACGAGCCTTGTATCTTTCAACTGAACCATCTGCTCTAAACTTGATCTTGTATACCCATCTACAACCAATGGCAATCTTTCCAGGAGGTAGGAAGGTAAGGATCCAGGTATGATTAGCATCTAAGGCTTGGATTTCTTTCTACATTGCTTCAATCCATAAAGGGTCATTTTTAGCATGTCTGTAGGATGAGGGTTCATGTAGAGACAATACATTAGCCAGAGATGCCACATACTCAGGTGGATAAAAGAGTTGGTTGTCTAGTGAAGAAACCATCAAGGAACTAGACATGGAAGATGATAAGGTGGGACGGTAAAAATCCTTGAGATGAGCTGGGATATGTGTATGTCTAGTGGGTCTTTGGTGAGGAATGGGCTCAAGGATAGGGATAGGATCATTTTGGGTTTCATTTGGTAAATCAAAGTGTCTTGAAGATGACACAGATTATGAAGAGGGAGTGGATGGAGGTAAACCATCTTGTGGAAGGGCTTGAGAAGGTGAAGAAGACAGGGATGTGTCTGATATATTTGTGGGTGGTATAGGTGAAGAAACTGGTGGACAAAAGGCTGGATTAACCAAGGGTAGTATAGGTGCAGGTGGGGTGATACAAGTACTATTTTTGGCAAAGGGAAATTGGTCCTCCTAGAAAAGGACATCTCTGCTAAGTATTACCTTTTGATCAACCAATTCAAACACCTTATAGGCCTTGTGATCTGCAGGATAGCCGATAAACACACCCTTCTTGGCTTTAGCTGCAAATTTTTCAGAACCAGGACCCTTCTTTAGTGTGTAACATAAGCACCCCACAACTCTTAATCGACTGTAATCTGTAACATAAGCACCCCATACATCTTTTCAAAAGGAGTAGACCAACTAACCACAGAAAAGGGCATAAGGTTGATCAAGTGGGTAGCAGATAGGATGCATTCACCCCAGAACTTTAGAGGTAAAGAAGCATGAAATTTGATTGCTCGGGCAGTCTCCAACAAATGTCTATGCTTCCTCTCAACACGACCATTTTGTTGAGGAACATATGGGACAGATTGTTGATGAAGAATCCCTTTGGATTTCATGAATTCTTTGCACCTAAAAAAACTCAGTCCAGTGATCTGTACGAATCACTCTAACCTTTGCCTGAAATTGTGCTTCAACCAGCAAAATAAACTCAATGACCACTAAGGAAACCTGTGATTTGTCCGCAGTCAGATGATTCCATACATCTCTACTAAAGTCATCAACTATGGTGACAAAGTATCTAGCACCATTGATGGCCTGGACTTTATAAGGTCCCCATAAATCAATATGCAACAAATCAAATTTTTCATTAGCAACAGACTTGCTCAAATCAAATGGCAAAGAGTGATGTTTTGCTAGCATACAAGGTTCACATAACCTGCTTGACTCATGTAGTAAACTGCAACCCTTAACATGTTGCAAGGTGGAGAAAGACAAATGACCCAGTCTATTATGAAACAAATGGCTCGAAATGGCCTTATTGGACAAATGTTTATCTACTATAGCTCCTGTAATATGACTTCTTTCATGTCCATTGAGTTTTTCTATCACCAGTTGAGCCTTGAAGAGTTTCCTTGAGAGTCTAGCAGCTGTCAGGATCACCTTTCCATTCTTAGGGTTCTGAAACAGACACATAGACTTCTTAAAGATCACATCTAGATCTGTATTATCAACCACTTTCCCAACTGATAAGAGGTTAATCTTGAATTCGGGAATATAAAATACATCCTGTAATACTAATCCACAAGCCAATCTGATTTCTCCAACTTCTCTAACCTGTCTAACATATCCATCAGGTAGACAAACATTGATAGGGCTATGAAGGCATCTCTTATTCTTAAGAAAACTAGAGTTGCAGGTCATGTGATCTGTAGCACCCGAATCTATAATCCATGAACTCGAATTTTCAAGGATGTACTTAGAAGAGTTCAAGGCAAATATAATACCTGCAAAATTGGTGGAAGCCATGACCTCCTTTCCCTTCATAGCTTTCAAAACTTCCTGGCACACAGCATTAACAAATGACATGCCAAATTGCCTTTCTGATCCAGCATCTCCCTCTAGTGGTAACTCTAGAATACCAGCAGTTGTGGCAGCAGTCCTTGATTCACTTTTCCCTTTAGGATTCTTGAACCAATCTGGATAGCCTATGATCTTGAAGCATCCTTCCATTGAATGCCCCTTCATACCACAATGACTGCATTTCTTGTCAGATTTCTCAGATTTGTCCTTCTTAGGAGGCTTCTTGTCATTAGAAGCTTTGCTCACAGATAAAGCACTAGCATCAAACGACTGTCCCTTTCCATTACCTTCTACCCCAGTAGCAACTTGTTGTATCAGATAATAAGCTTTCTCTACAGTAGGAAAAGGTTCAGAAGCAAGAATCTGATATCTAGCACTATCATAGCAGTCAATTAAGCCCCATCAGAAATTGAAGAAGTTTATTAAGATTGTCCAGTTCTGTAGTTTTCTTTTTCATCTCACAAGTGCAACGATTAAAGGCTCCACAAGTGCATTTTGCAACCCCCTGAAGACTCGGGATCTCATTCCACAATTTATTTATCTTTCCATAATTGTCGGTAACAGAAAGACTTCCTTGAACTGTGTTAGACAAAGATTTCTTCAATTGATAAAGCAGAGGTCCGTTAGTTTGAGCGTACCTCTCGATGATCTCCAACCAAAGCTCTCTCGACGACTCTGCATATATGAATCCCTCTGCTAGATTCAGCGCCATTGAATTGGTGATCCAGCATCGCACCATGAAGTCACATCTCTTCTAGCGCCGCTGATCACCTTCCGGAACCTTATTCTGCAGATATGTGCCGTCTATGAATCCGATCTTGCATTTAGCTCCGAGCGCCATCTAGATTCCTCTACTCCAGCTGAGGAAATTCGTGCCATTGAAGACGCTTGCTACGAGCTGAGCACCTGGATGATCTGAATTCGACAACCACAACGGATCATTCATATTCATGCTGCTGTTTTCGGAATCGCTAGGAACTTGACTTTGATTGCTTTGATTGCTCATTTGTCCGATTGAAAAACGACACACCAAAGGATGTCAGCGGCGGATCGTCCCTCGGAGCTCTGATACCATAAGAAACGGGAGCACGAAAGTGATCCGAGCTTCAAACTTCCATCATTGGAGGTTGTTGGTTGAGAGAGAGAGAGAGAGAGAGAGAGAGAGAGAGAGAGAGAGAGAGAGAGAGAGTTTCTTGAATGTATTGTATTTCTGTAAGTGTTATGTTCATTACAAGGAGGAACTCCTACTTATACATTCCAATTTCATCTAACATCTTTGGTTAACCACTAAACAATATAACCGGATACCACATATCCTATATAGCTAATAAGTATTCTGCGAGCAAAGCATCTTAATCTTACAAATCTTCTCACAGAAGAAGAAAATCTTATAGTTGTTAAGGCTATCCTAGGTGATTGAAAATGTCACTGGAATATCAAGCTCTTACAATAAGACATTAAATTAGATCTTTCTTCTTTTTTCTAATGTTATGATTAGTCATATTTTCAAGGAATCTAATGTTGTAGCCAGGGGCGGAGCTAAGGGGGGACTAGGGGGCATGTGCCCCCTCTCTCATTTGACGAACTATCTAGGTGTATTCTCCTCGTCGATAGCTTCGTTTTGATATATAATACGCCTTAATCCGACATCTGAGTAAAATGTTATGAATGTTTTAAAATTAAGGGTATATTAATCACTTTAATTTAGTTTCAATAGACTATAATGCTTTTATTTTTTTTACTTAAATTAGCATTTACATACTATAATTCACCTCGGGAGCTTCAAAATGCGAGGTTATACTAATCATTTCGACAATTAGATAAAAAGTTACACAAGTTTAAATTTTTTATATTTAATTAGCTCATTTAGAAACAAGTCAAGCTCGAGTCGAACATATATTTGAACTTGAGCTCATACTCGACTTGTTTAGTAAATGAACAAGCTTGATCGAGCTAAGTCTTTTTCCCAAGTATTATGCAGCATTACTTGCTCATGACATAGTAGATTAAAAGAAAATCTGTAAATTTCACAAAATTTGTGCTATTTTAGTTTCAGTCGAGCCGAGGTGAGCTTTGAATCAAGCATTAAAATGTTCTCATAATTAACTCATTTGTAAATGATGGTCGAGCAGCTTTTATTGAGCAAAACTTGAGCTACTTAGCTCATATAACAACCATAATCTTAACTTAATGTTTATTATATTGCGTTTTTTATAGCATGCATTTAGGTAGGCATAATAGGTTGCATTTAGCTTAGTTAAGATGCATTTCATGGATGGATTAAGTACAATTTGCATATTTGCTCTCTATGTTAGTGGAGTCGGAATCTACACACTTTTATTGATTATTTCAGGTAATCGTGGATCCGATGATGAGACAGGAGTTGTTAACGCATTAGATGAGAATGTCTAGTTGATCGGAGAAGCTTACATGAAGATCTCAAGAGGTCCTGAGAAGAAGAAGCGGACCTAAACGAAGAACAAGTCTGCAGAAGTTGTCGCCAGACATGCTGAACTTGTTTTGCACTTTGTGGAGGCCTCGGTTGTCCGATTGACTATTATGACCATGCGTTGGAAAGCTCTTTCAGAGAACTACAACTTTTCTGTTGACAAGAAGAGCAAATTCGAAACAGATTTTCCGTGAAAGACAATATGCCTATGCCGCGGCCGCAACATGCATGCCGCCGCCGCCGCCAAGCCCGCTGCAGCGGGCAGAAGGGAGCAGCAAATGCTGCGGCCACAGCATATATGCTGCGCCCGCAGTATTGGTCGTCAGCGCTTATGCGCAACGTTTTGAATAATAAAAAAAACCCTAGACCTTAGTTATTTGTTTATGGCCGACTTGGGATCATATATAAGGCCATTTTTAGTTTATTTTCCAGCACTTCTATTTTATTATTTCATCAGACACTTTAGAGATTTTTGAGCGATGTCTTCCATGAGGAACTAAACTCATCTATTCTGCCTGCAATTTGAAGCTTTATTTGGATTGATTGTGAGTTTCTAATTCTCGTTCCTTGTTTCCTATATTTGAATGCTTTAACTTCTTTGTGCTTGATTGTCTATTATTTTATTCTATCTAGCCCGCGCAACTAGTTAGAATCAATTCAATTGCTAAGGTTTTGTAGATTCCTGATTGTGAACCTTAACCTAAGTGGCAAACTTGTTCCTTTAGGGTTGATTGAACTAATTGAACAAGTAGGAAGTTGGATGTGTTGTTAAATCCCTCTTTAGGGACTGCAAATACCTTGGCTAATCTCTGAACTTAAAGCTATCAATTGGGTTAAATCCTTCTTTAGGGACTGTTTGATTGATAAGGGTTTCTAGGACTGATTGGACTAGTAACTATATTAGGTCGGGACAAGGGCATTCATAGGAAACTTAATAGGACGAGAAGAAGTTACAAGAATCGCTTCAATCCAATAAAGTGGAAAATTGTAGGTAGAATTACTTCCCCAAATTGTCCAAAACAAATTCATTTACTTTGCTTTATTTACTCCGCTTTGATAAAAGGCGGAACTTTCACACACAAAAACCCCCCAAATTGGTTACTTTAATTGACACCTAAATTACACTTGAATTATAACTTTCCCTGTGGATCGACCTCTTGCTTATTGTTATACTTGCTATAGGTTTGAGTTTTCTTTGGTGGATCAACGATAGGTTTTCCCTCCGTCAAATTTGGCGCCGTTGTTGGGGTAATTTATTGATTCTTGTGTGATTTTAGTGCTGATTTTTGGTGTGGACCATATTATATGGTCCATACACGTGCTACTAATTCTTCTCTGTAGAAAACATTACAGAGATGGCTAACGACGCAAACCGCACTCTTAAGGAGCTTTCCGCTCCTGATGTGGCACAGCAACCCCTGGCAATTCAATTCCCTGCGCTAGGGGAAGGAGTCAACTTTGAGCTGAAATCAGGGGTAGTTCATCTTATACCCAAGTTCCATGGGTTAAGTGGGGAGGACCCCCACAAGCATCTGTCTAAGTTTCATACTGTGGTTGTTGGAATGAAACCTGAGAACGTTACCGAGGATCAAATCAAGCTGAGAGCTTTTCCCTTCTCTTTGAAGGATGATGTGAGGGAGTGGTTCTTCTATTTACCACCGGGATCTATTACTACTTGGGCTGAGATGAAGAGAGTCTTCTTGGAGATGTACTTCCCTGCAACAATGCTTAATGCCTTGAAAAGGTCCATCATCAGCATTGAGCAGTACGCGGCAAAGTCGATACATGAGTACTTTGAGCGTTTCAAGAAACTCTGCGCTAGCTGCCCATGCCATGGCTTCTCTCAGAAGGATTTGGTCTTATTCCTCTTCAATGGGCTTACTAATGATGAGCGCAAAACGGTGAATTCTTGTTGTGGGGGAAACATGCTGAATAAGACGCCTACTGCAGCTTGGGAAGTGTTTAAGGAGCTCTCTGAGGGCTCTAGGCAGTTCAACAAGAGCACTCGTGCTAGAGGTGTACTTGCTATTGATGCCCCAGTGGCTGCATTACAGACTGATATGGCAAAGATGAAAAAGATGATTAAGAAGCTGGTAGTTGACAGAGCATCTCAGCAGTTGAAAGCATGTGAATCCTACAGTGATTCATCCCATCCTATGGATATGTACTCAACTTGGCAAGAACCTAGTGTTGAGTTGAATGCAATTGGGAATTTTGCTCCACAAAGGCCTAGGCAAGGCAACTTTGATAATCCTGGGCACTTCAACAATAATAACTACAATGGAGGCTATCAGCAGGGCTATGGTTATCGCAACTACCAAGAACCTTTCAATCAGCAAGGAGGGCATCAAGTAAGGCCACAACAACAGTTTGACCTTCGCCAGGGAGGACAGCCTCAGGCAAATGCACCTGATGGATAGGGGTGTTATTCGAGTCGAACGAGCCGAGTAGTAACATGCTCATACTCGGCTCGTTTATATTCGAGCTCGAGCTCGAGCTCGGCTCGAATTTTCATCGAGCTTAGAAGTGTGCTCGAACTCGGCTCGCGAGTATTTGAACAAGCTCGAGCTCGTTTTGCTCGTTTTTGATCGTTTTCGAGCTCGTTTTCGAGCTCATTTTGTATAGGCTCGTTTTTTAGCTCGTTTTTTCACTTTTCTTGTTGGGCTTATTTGCTTAGATTTCAAGCTAGTTTGTGTTGGACCTGCTAAACATCTTAATGCTAAAAGTCTTAATTGTGAATGGCAATACTTGCAATCTGCCCATTTGTCGATTGTCTTTTTACATGGTACCTCAGATATGTCAACTGCCATTACAATCAATCTGCCCATTTCTAACCCTTTGTTTCAATCTCCCGCAGATCTGTCAATTGCCATTACAATCAATTCAAAAAATTTCACATATCTACATTTGTTGACTGTCTTTACACTTGCAATCTGCCCATAAGACAAAACCAAAATTAGGGATTTACATGGTACCTCAATAATGAAAAGAGGGTTTTCAAAGAAAGGGGGCAATAATCAAAGATAAGGGCGAGATCTCACCATTGGAGATGAAATTTTTTTAATTAGCGTGAAGGCCAAAGGGATTGGCGGTGTGAAGGCTACAGATCTGCAAGAGATTGAAACAAAGGGTTAGAACTCAAAAGGGATGAGAAATGCGAGAAATATAAGCGAACCTAAGGCTAACCCTGGAGGTGGCAACTCCGATGAGAGGATGCTGGCCGCCATCCTAGTTCCGACTAAGGCTAGAGGCGAGGCACTAAGGCTGGAGCCTGGAGGGACCAAGATCCGCCTCTGATGAGGGGATGCTGGAAACCCGGGGAAGCACTAAGGCCAGAGGCGAGGCGAGGCGAGGCGACAGGACTAATCTGAAAGAAGAACAGTTAGAACACAAGGGTTTGAGAAAGGGCGAGAAAGACGCCAAATTGGAGCGACAAAGGACAACAAATTATAGCCAACCTGATGATGGAGGAGGCAACACTAGCGAGGACGCGAGGCTGGAGGCGGCAACACCGGCGAGGCACCGCCGCACCGAGGCTGGAAGAGGCGAGTCTGGAGAGGCATCAAGGATGGAGGCGGCAAGAAAGAATATGCGCCTCTATGAGAAACTAGGGATTAAGTGTGACATTTATATAGAGGTGGATAGAAGACCTAAAAGGGTGGAAAAAAACCCTAAGGGCAAAACTGTAATTATGTATGTAAAACGAGCTAAACGAGTAGCTCGAATAAAGCTCGAGCTCGGCTCGAGCTCGTGACGAGCTCGAAACCCTGCTCGTATTCGGCTCGTTTTTGAATGTGAACGAGCTCGAGTCGAGTTTTTTCGAGTCGAATCCGAGCCGAATCCAAGCTACTCGTGTTCACATAACACCCCTACTGATGGAAATGCACTACAAGCCCTCACACAATTCGTCATAAACCAGGCTGAACGCACAAAGAACTTAGAGACGTGCACCAAGACCCTCGCACAGGCAGTCTTGGACCAAGGTGAACGATCTAAGAACTTAGAGAATCAAATGAGTCAAATCATTCAACTGTTGAGCGCAAAAGAGGCAAATGACTCAGGAAAGCTCCCATCGCAAACGATTGAGAATCCCAGGGAGAATGTCAATGCAATAATGCTTAAAAGTGGCAAGGAACTGGTTGTCACACCTCAAAAGGACGATGAAGAAATAATGGACGAGGAGATAGAAGTACTAGAAGAAGAAGACGGAACTCACAACGTGCGGCGGCCGCAGCACCCTTGCGGCGCCCGCGGCCAATCAAACGCGCTGCGCCCGCAGCATAATGCGGCGCCTACCGCCAGTGGTCCCGCCGAGCCTTCAACTTCAGGTACGCATATCCCACCTTTCTCCTCTCTTTCCTCTTCCTCCCCTCTTCCTCCTTCTTCTTCTTCCCCTCCTTCTTCCTCTTTGCCCATTGAGACTCAAAAACCAATTCCGCCATTTTCGGAAGCTCTGAAGGATACAAGAAGGTATGAGAACGATAAGGAGATTTTTGAAACGTTCAGCAAGTGCGAGGTAAATATTCCTTTACTCAAATTGATTAAGAGCATTCCTAGATATGCTAAATTTTTGAAGGAATTGTGCACCATAAAGAAGAAGCAAAGACTGAAAAAGAAGGAAAAGGTAAGCTTGAATGAAAATGTCTCTGCTGTGTTGCAAAAGAAATTGCCTGAAAAATGTGGAGACCCAGGTATGTTTACAATTCCATGTACAATTGGGAATACTAGATTCAAACAAGCCATGCTAGATCTAGGAGCCTCAATTAATGTTATTTCCTATAACATGTACATGTCTTTGGGTTTGGGTGCTCTGACTGAGACTGGGATTATAATGCAACTTGTTGATCGATCACAAATCAGGCCAAGAGGCGTTATTGAAGATGTTTTGGTTATGGTAGATGATTTGTTTTTCCCTGTTGATTTCTTTGTTATTAGATATGGAGCAGGGAGCCCCAGAAACACCCATTATACTAGGAAGACCATTCCTGAAAACTGCGAAAACGAAAATCGATTGTTGTGAGGGTTTATTGACTATGGAGTTTGATGGAAGAAAGATAGAATCCTCTCTCTTTAATCATGCTAAGATTTCTCTTGAAAATTCTTTAGATATGCCTATTGATAACGATATTGATCGCAACAATAATTTTCGTGATTTGTTAGAGATACCTGAGGAAAATAGTTTATGGAAATTTGAGCCCCCTAACAAATTGAAACCTTTTCTAATTTCGGGACAACCCCCAGGACTAGCTCAATGAGAGAAGCTAAGGGTAATGGATGAATGTTTGGACAGAGAGCTACACCTTCCAAGGGTGCACACATTTGTCAATGAAATGACAGGTGTAGGTGACCCTGGTGGAGGAACCTGACCAATCAAGGGCCATTACATCGAGCCAACGACTTGAAACAAAGGCGTTTCTCGGGAGGCAACCCGATGTGAGTTTTTCTTTCTTTTTCCTTTCCTTTTCCTTCACCCTGATTATATTTGATTCACTTTTGTTGTCTTTACTGTTTCATTGAGGACAATGAAAACTATAAGTGTGGGGGGAGAGGAATTTTGTATATAGATGCATATAGGAGATCATATTTAAATTTCTGCACCATGTTTAATTTATTTCATTTTTTTTATTAATTTCTTGTTTATTTTCGTAATTAAAAAAAATTCGAAAATCCCAAAAAGAAGCATGCATTGCATACATATGTGTTATTTAACCATCTAGCTTAGTTTGTCCTCTTATTTAAATTTCAAGCATGATCATATAAATCCCATGGAGTTTTAGATGTTTTGGCCTTGTCTATATTTGATTTTTATGAAACATGAGCTAGCGAATATAATTGAGCATGTATGATTGAGCTAAAGTCTATTGAAGTCCTAAAAACATGACCTTGTGAGAATGTTTAGCCTTATTTGAAATCTTTTGCTCAATTGTGTGAATTACTCTCCTTGTGTTGCTACCTCTTGGCATTGACTGCAGTATCTATTTTTCAAGACCGACTCACATTTTTGTTGCTTGCGGAGTTTATGTTTATATTATGAGTCTTTTGTTTGAATTTGTGCATATTTAGTGAATAAGGTAGCAATGGTTGATGCACTTAGTAACCGGGTCTACGCATGACACACATGGGTATGATTCGCGCAAAAAGGTGTTGAAAACTATCCACTAGGAAAGAAAGCTTGATCATCGAGTAACCAGGTTCATTCATGACACCCATGTTTGCAACTTGCGTCAAAAGATGTTCAAGTGGAGTTCATATTAGTAGGTTGAGGTGTTGATAGACCGGGGCCATTCATGACACCCATGTTTGCGCCTCGCGTAAGGAAAGCACCAAGACAAGAAAAAGAAAAAAAAAAGAGAAAAGAAAGCAAAAGAAAAGAAAAAAAAGTGTCATATTTTATTTAGTGTCTTTATTGTGTCCCGCAAGTAATGACATTTCGGTAGATATTTGGTGATATGGTGGTCAATGTCTATGAACTTAGTGCATTTTGGATTGAGTTGAGAGTTGTACCTTAAAGCCTAAACACATGAGTGAAACACATATTTCTGGTGAGGTTGGATGATGTCTACTTCTAAGCTTTGATCACTGGAATACATGCTATGATGTTTGTTTACTTGGCTTATGTTTTCACTTGCTATGATGTTGCTTTTTGATGAGGTTGAAACTTGAAGGGACTTCCTGTGGGATGCGTTGATTCATGTTCATTCTATCATTGCTTGAGGACAAGCAAAGGTTAAGTGTGGGGGAGTTTGATAGCCTGCATTTAGGTAGGCATAATAGGTTGCATTTAGCTTAGTAAAGATGCATTTCATGGATGGATTAAGTACAATTTGCATATTTGCTCTCTATGTTAGTGGAGTCGGAATCTACACACTTTTATTGATTATTTCAGGTAATCGTGGATCCGATGATGAGACAGGAGTTGTTAACGCATTAGATGAGAATGTCTAGTTGATCGGAGAAGCTTACATGAAGATCTCAAGAGGTCCTGAGAAGAAGAAGCGGACCTAAACGAAGAACAAGTCTGCAGAAGTTGTCGCCAGACATGCTGAACTTGTTTTGCACTTTGTGGAGGCCTCGGTTGTCCGATTGACTATTATGACCATGCGTTGGAAAGCTCTTTCAGAGAACTACAACTTTTCTGTTGACAAGAAGAGCAAATTCGAAACAGATTTTCCGTGAAAGACATTATGCCTATGCCGCGGCCGCAACATGCATGCCGCCGCCGCCGCCAAGCCCGCTGCAGCGGGCAGAAGGGAGCAGCAAATGCTGCGGCCACAGCATATATGCTGCGCCCGCAGTATTGGTCGTCAGCGCTTATGCGCAACGTTTTGAATAATAAAAAAACCCTAGACCTTAGTTATTTGTTTATGGCCGACTTGGGATCATATATAAGGCCACTTTTAGTTCATTTTCCAGCACTTCTATTTTATTCTTTCATCAGACACTTTAGAGATTTTTGAGCGATGTCTTCCATGAGGAACTAAACTCGTCTATTCTGCTTGCAATTTGAAGCTTTATTTGGATTGATTGTGAGTTTCTAATTCTCATTCCTTGTTTCCTATATTTGAATGCTTCAACTTCTTTGTGCTTGATTGTCTATTGTTTTATTCTATCTAGCCCGCGCAACTAGTTAGAATCAATTCAATTGCTAAGGTTTTGTAGATTCCTGATTGTGAACCTTAACCTAAGTGGCAAACTTGTTCCTTTAGGGCTGATTGAACTAATTGAACAAGTAGGAAGTTGGATGTGTTGTTAAATCCCTCTTTAGGGACTGCAAATACCTTGGCTAATCTCTGAACTTAAAGCTATCAATTGGGTTAAATCCTTCTTTAGGGACTGTTCGATTGATAAGGGTTTCTAGGACTGATTGGACTAGTAACTATATTAGGTCGGGATAAGGGCATTCATAGAAAACTTAATAGGACGAGAAGAAGTTACAAGGATCGCTTCAATCCAATAAAGTGGAAAATTGTATGTAGAATTACTTCTCCAAATTGTCCAAAACAAATTCATTTACTTTGCTTTATTTACTCCGCTTTGATAAAAGGCGGAACTTTCACACACAAAAACCCCCCAAATTGGTTACTTTAATTGACACCTAAATTACACTTGAATTATAACTTTCCCTGTGGATCGACCTCTTGCTTATTGTTATACTTGCTATAGGTTTGAGTTTTCTTTGGCGGATCAACGACTGGTTTTCCCTCTGTCAGTTTTCTATACTTATTTAGTTCTTTTTTTTTTGACATTTCATTTATATATCGGAAATTTCGCCTGGTAACCCTGAGGTTTAGCCTATTTCGCGTAGTAAACAAAGGTTTCGGATATTTCGCATGGTAACCCTGTGGTTTCCAAATGTATTGCCTCGTGGCCACAAGTTTGAATTTGTCCAATAATTGTGTTTTAAATTTATAAGAGGGTGAGTATTGTGATATTAATAACTTTTGTGGAGGCATTTCATAAAAACCAATAATTTCAACCATTCTTGAGCGATTCATCGAATAGGAGAGAACAACAGCTCGCGAACTCGCGATACAGGAGGGAGACAGCGATTGCAGAGGGAGGGTAGAGACCGGCGGCGAGTAACTCCAGAGGGGCGGATACCACCGGCGAGGGGCGCGGCAGCGGGCAGGCGGTGGCTGGAGCTGGGCGCAGGCGGCGACCGGTAACTCCGTGCTAAGGTGTGTTTTCTTCTTTCGAAAATTTTTGGTAGGTTTTTCCCCAAATTTCAAAATCACATCTATCAAATTACTTCTTATTGAGTGGGATTAGTGATCTAGATGTGAAATCCAATTCAAATCATGGCTTGAAGCTTCCAATTTCGAATCATACATTTTAGGGTTTTGGGATCCGAAATTTTGGGGTTTTTTGGTTTAGGGATCCGAAATTTCTACAATATGAACTACACCATTGTAGGAGGTGAAGGTAATTTGTCTGTTTCATTCATTCTCCAATCAAATACAGATGTGGGTATATATAATACACATGATTCCATTCACGAAGGATCACGTATTAGACTTGCTGATATGGGTTTTTCAAGCAAGGAGCAACAAGCTTATTTCACTGAACTAGTTTAGGAGCAATAAGTTATACTAGTTTAGGAATTGCCAGTTTAACAAAAGCCAGTGACAACAAAGGGCAAAGGCATATTTAAGGATACTAGTTGCTGGTTCAGATGGTCCAATGTTGCTGATTTTTTTGTTACAAAAATCTAGTGATCCTATTTTCTTCTAACTTCCTCAATCTATGCTCGGAGGCAAACAGATGATTTGCGAAGGAGAGAACAGTGATGAACCAAAACGTGACAGGCAGCTCTTCGTATGGCCCATATATACTGTTTGAGTGTCTGTATGACAGCATTGTGGAAATGTTTATAGTCAAAGTAATACTCATCAATATAGTTGCCTTGATACAAACTCATCAATACTGATTTTTTAGCGTGCACAATGAAAGGTTTATGTAGTTTTAAGCCTATTAGCTCAAAAAGTAGAGCAATGTGCTAGGCACATAGATGCGGGTTCAAATCCCGCATAGGTTGTATATCAACGATATTAAATGTTAAGCTCCTTTGTGTACCAAATTGACTGCATTGGAAAAAGGTTTACTTTTGTGGTTCTGGAGAGTGTTTATGCCAAGGGTTCAAGAAAAAATACCATTATTACAGATTGTGATAGCTGTTGGTCGTTGCATCTCTGATGGACTTGAGATGAGCACAACTCTTTGCTATGATAAAAGAACAGAACCCCAATTGGGTTCTTTGGTGTGATGTGACCTGAGAAGGTAACGAGTTCCAGAGTATATCCTAAATCTGTTTTCATGTTTGAATAAAATCGGCGTATTATGAATGAAGGTCCATAAGCTCAAATGGAAGAGTGCCCATACACAAAAATGTTTGGGAGGATGGTGGTTCAAGTCCATATGGATCTACGTGAGCGATGCTTCCAAATCTGTAGTGTGCAATGTGGATTTTTATGTTCTCTGTTGCTCTTTTCAGCAACATTACCTGCAGATCAAGCCCATGTGAACCAGAATTCAGGATATTGGGATCTTTTGAGGTTCCACACAAAGATGTAGGTTCGACTCCCACTTCGACTCCCACATAGACTAATATCTTATTTAAAACTAACCAATCTAAAAAGACATTTACTCTCAAATAATCATCCAATCTTCCCAGACACTGCTCAAGGAAATGGTAAATCAGATTTTTAATAGAACGTATTAGCCTATGTGGGAGTCGAACCCACGTCAATGTGTAGAAACACATCGCTCTACCAATTGAGCTAATAGACTACTTATAAAAGCATATAAGACTGTTACACCAGATCAGCATTCAGCAACCCCATAAGTTATCTGTTATAGATATGTGTGTACAATAAACAAAATAGATATATGTGTACCTAATATATGTGTAGCTAAGTATCTTATAGATATCATGAAGTAGCTTCTCATCCACATCCTGTATAAGAAAAGAAACAATTGGATATCAATATTATTTGAACAAAAAGAACTCCATAAAATCCATGCCCTTGCAAAGTTTAACAACATATGTGAAAGTTGCACTTTTATTCTCTGGAATTAGAGTATTTGCATGTTGCCATTGCCACATTTAAAAATTTTATAGGGCCTAGAAAACATTATATGAATAATTTAGGGGGGGTAACATTTTCTTAAATTTAATGTAGTGAAGCTCTTTTACTTTATTCCATTTGGTGTTTGGACACTTATATGTAGTTTTAAAAGATGGTGAGGTTGGACACTGCAGAGAGTAGGGATGGAAGAGTTAGGAAACAACCCAAGTTGATATATTTTAAATTTTAATGTATTGAAGCTCTTTTACTTTATTCCATTATATTGTCACTGCATTTGCTTTATGAATGCACCTTGAATGACTACTACTAAGTCAAAATTCAGTTATGATTCTAATATGTGAGATCTGAGACTAACTGAGCAAATAACAAAAGTATGAAGCTACTAATCAAACCAAAATAAAATCTAATTCATATGCGTATGAAGCTACTAATCACAATCAAAATACAATCAAAATTCATATGAGTATGAAGCTACTAATCAAACCAAAATTCAATCTAATTCAAGAGCAGCGAAAGTTGTATGATAACAAACAGTTCACAACTAAAATTCAATAACTAAAATACTAATTTCAACACCTGGAAAATTTGGGAGACAAGATCAAATCTAAACAAAAACATGAATTGAAATTGAAGCAATCACCTTTATCCTGCAAAACTGGAAGAGAGGAGTTCACAACTCAAATTGAAGCAACCAACATGTTATCCTCATCACACAACTCATTTTCC
This sequence comes from Persicaria maculosa, assembly GCA_963922045.1. Classification (NCBI taxonomy): domain Eukaryota; kingdom Viridiplantae; phylum Streptophyta; class Magnoliopsida; order Caryophyllales; family Polygonaceae; genus Persicaria; species Persicaria maculosa. Next base: position 81,234,275 of record OY998253.1, read on the forward strand.
ACATCGTCCATGGCATGAAATTCCTGGTTACACTCATTGAACAGCTTTTTTAAGAAGACCATAATGTTATCCTCATCACACAGCTCGTTGAATCTTGCCTTCATCCTCTTCAAACCCTTGTCGGAATCAACCCCGTCCGACCCCCCATCCCCACTCATATCGTCGTCACTGCCATTACCACCCCCACCGTCCTCAAATCCTCGCTCTTCATCTTCCTCTCGCCCATCATCCTACTCTTTTGCCTAACCTGAAATTAAAAATCAAATTCAGGAGCAACCAAATTTATTCAATTTCAGTCCTAACCTAAAACCCTAACCTGCAATCTCATATCCAGATGAGAGGGATACCGATAGAGATACCGACAGAGCCTCCACACCGCCGTCAGCCATCGCTTGCGCCTGCGCCGGCCTTCTCACACCCGTCGCTGGCCACCACCTGAGGTCCTCGGTCTGTCTCTGCAAACGACTTCTCCTCCCTCTAGGAAACCTTCTCCGTCTTCTCAACGAGATTTCTTTTTCAATGTTGGTATTTGTGAAAATAAACCACAAATTTTATTAGTATTACAATACTCACCCGCCCATAACTTTAAAATCACGATTATTGGACAAAGTAAAACTTTTGGGCGCGAGGCAAAAAATTTCGAAACCCTAGGGTTACCAGGCGAAATATCTGAAACTATTGTTTACCACACGAATTACGCGAAACTTCAGGGTTATCTCGCGAAATTTCCGTTTATATATTTATATTCCTTTTTTTAGTTGCGAAAAAAATGATATTGTTTTATCAAAAACCGATGATATTTTATCTTAAAATAACATCATTTATTATCGTATTATATATAACTCTTTACGTCACTTTAATCCAAAACTATATCGAACTGTGCCCCCTCCGAAAATTTTCTGGCTCCGTCACTGGTTGTAGCAGATAGGCTCGCTCGTGTTGTCTACAAAATCACTGTCAATGTCTGCTAGTTTTTAGTTTTAATTTTTTATAAAGTAAAAATGTAGAGTAATAATTAAATATATAAGTATATTTTTATTTGTTTTTTTAATAAGTGGGTAACTTTTTAAAATGATAAGTTTTAACTATTTTTCATTTCACATGATTCATGACAGTGTGAGCAGTAGGTAAGTGACAGTGTGAGCATAAGATATCTATCATGGGCTGGCCCGGTAAAATTTGGATCTCTGCAGTAATCATTCAATGCATAGCCATACAAAGTTTTAAATTCAATGCTTTCAATTTATTTAATAGAATATATAAAGATTCACGGGCTTTTGATGTCGGTAAGTCTTTTTTTTTTGTTCGGATTTTTCGGCAGGATTAGGTCTTATGTATTTTGTGTGGTACTCAACTTTTTTACATATTTCGCCAAATAATCTTGAGTTTTTTTTTTTTTGCTAAATAATCCTAAGGTTTTATCCTTTTTCACCAAATAACCCTGTATCCCAAATTCACGTTTTTTTTAAATAATTCCTTTGTTAAATAACATTTTAAAAAAAAAGAAAATAAAACTACCTAGTTGGTAAATTTGGAAGATTGACAATGGCAAAGAATGAGTACAAACCGAAAAAAAAAAAACAGATCCGGATTTGTATTGTATTATTGGGTTGTGGTGTTTGTTTTAGTTGTAGTTCTTGTTGCACTTGTTAAACTTCAAAACCTACCATTTGTATGTATTTTCATTCAAGCAAGCAATAAGAAAACTTGCATCATTAGAAGTAAACAGAAGAAATGATTTATCAACATCTTAAAGCAATAAGAAATAAACCATCCGCTACAAAATGGGCTAATGCCGGACAATATTTAGTAGGAAATCCACACAACCAAGTCAAAAGAAGGCAATCTAAATCAGCCTCAAAATAAGAAAGGAATCACCACCCAAGAATACAACACAAATCCGGATTTGTTTTTTTTTTCGGGTTTTGTTTTCCGGTTTGTACTCGTTCTTTGCCATGGTCAATCTCCCAAATTCAAGTAATTTTATTTTCTTCTTTTTTTTAAATGTTGTTTAACAAATGAATTATTAAAAAAAACAAAAAAAAAACGTGAATTTGGGATACAGGGTTATTTGGCGAAAAAGATAAAACCTTAGGGTTATTTGGCAAAAAAAATAAAATCTCAGGGTTATTTAGCGAAATATGTAAAAAAGTTGGATACCACGCAAAATATGCAAGACCTCAAGCTACCTGGCGAAAAATCCGTTTTTTTTTGTCCTGAAAACAGTTTTCCGACACTTGTTTTTTATGTCGATAAACATTGATAAGTATTTACCAGTATAAAAAGTCGGTATCGACAAATTATTTTCTAATTAAAAAAAGTTTATTTTGGAATCAACCACTTCGAATAGATGTAAAACTACGTACTAAAATGGCATATGAAACGTTTAAACCGGATTCACATTAACGCACACACAGTTACAGATAACAATAAAAAGTGACAATTGATTATCCTCTTACATAAGAGCTAACCAAATCTTTATTTTCAATGATCAAACAAAGAAAAAAGCTCATTATTCTTAGATTTTGGTCACCTAGTTGAGAAATTGATCAAATGGATGTCTTGAAGGTTAAGCCGGTGCCATGAAACTTCTCTTCGATAACTTTCTCAAGACGCTCGTACAAGACAGGGTTGATGTGGTTTTTCCAATCACCCACCTCGCCTTTCCTAAAGAATGCCTTCATTTCAATGTTCTTCCGAGGTGTCCTTCCACTTCGATTCACCTCCAACCCTTTCAAATTCTGTAAGCTACAGAGCTTCGAAATCTCGTCTATCACCCCACCCTCCTCCTCTTCTACGGTGAAAGGAACCCTAAGAAACTCGGCCAACCTCTTCACCTCAGATATCTCATCCTTTTTAATGTCCTCGTAATTCATGAACAACACCTTATCAGGCTTCTCCAAACTTGTATTCCAGTACCCTAACACATGATCCCAACAAGGCCCGAACCATTCAACTCCCCTACAAACCAAATCAACTATCTTCTCCAAATCCATGGACGTTGTGTCTTCTTCCTTTTCATCGATGACTTTGCTGAATTGTACAAGAGACACAATGGAGTCGTATGGATTCCTACACAGGTAAACAATCCGGCAACCAGAGCTCCTAATAGACTCCGGGAGAGCCTGATAGGGAAGGTGTGTAGCAAGAAGCCGGGGAGGATCGAGTTTAGACACGTCGAGAGGGTTTGTGGAGAGCTCCAAGTGTGGCACGAGTAGATGAGGGTTTGTGGAGAGTAGTGGATGGGTGCCGGTCTGGTGGTGGTTTCTGCGATTGACGATGGAGAAAGCAAGGGCTTTGAGCCAAGTGGTGCCGGATTTGGGCTTGGTGGCGAGCAAGAGATCGGAGTCATGAGCTCGGAAGTGAGCTTGTAGGGTGATGACATTGTGGAGAGCGTCGGAAGGGCACCAGAAATTTTTGTACCAATAAAGGTAAGGGCTTACTACATTTACACACCATTTCTCCCTTGGAAGAGAATGCTCAAGCTGTTGGGCTTCCATGGAGGTTTTGGCATCTTCATCTTCTGTAATTGAGGGGTTGTTTTGGTGGTGGTTGGAAATGGCAGCCATTATTGGAGACAATTTGATAGCTAATACCAAGGACTCCAATTATTGTGGGTATTTGTTGCACATATACAACTTATATAGATTTTCATTTGTCGAAGTGTTAAATTTGATACCCCCTAGCCAAGTGTTTTGCTTGATACCCCTAGCCAAGTGTTAAATTTGATAGAGTTTTCCACTCTCCCTTAGTTAGTTTTGAATTTATTTATTTTTAAAGAAAGAAATAGCAATTGAAACTTGAAGAGGTGAGAGGTGACAGATTGATTACACTTGCACTATCTAGTGGTTATTTGATATTTTAGAAACTAAAATCATTTTTAGACAGGAGATTAACAATATTAGAAAGTATATATTTAGATTCTCTCAAAATATAAACAAAATTTATAGATAGATATATAGTTTTTATGGGATTCAAAGGGAGATTCCATGGGTTATTTATTTAGATAATGATAGTAGAAGATTTTGGTATAGAATAATAATTTACTTGGATTTTGGTATAGAATGATATATATGTCCAATCCTGCGAATATGTTATGCTACTAAAATATCACATAAAAGGGTTATTATATATATCGAATTCACGATTCAACGTACACATTATATAAAACACGTACATGTGAAGAATTAGAGTCATTAAAGCTCATTATTTCGATTTCAGACACAAAGTTGAAACATTGATCGATCAATTGCAAATGGATGTCTTAAAGGTTAAACCGGTGCCGCGAAACTTCTCTTGCATAACAGCCTCCAGGCGCTCGAACGAGGCAGGGCTTAAGTGGTTCTTCCAATCACCAACTTCGCCTTTTCTAAAGAACACCTTATTATCGACATTACGAGGCGATTTTCCACTTTTGTTCACCTCCATCTCTTTCAGATTCGGTAAGCTACATAGCTTCGAGATCTCATCTATCACTCCACTCTCTTCCTCCTCCGAGGTGAAGGGAACCCTAAGAAATTCGGCCAACCTCTTCATCTCCGATATCTCATCCATCTTAATATCCTCATACTTCATGAACAATACCTTATCGGGCTTCTCCAAGCTCATATTCCAGTACCCTAACACATGATCCCAGTGGTGCCCACACCATTCCACACCCTTACAAGCATTATCTACCAAGTCCTCCAACTCCATGGACACCGCGCCTTCTTCCTTCCTCTCCTCGTCGATGGCCTTCTGGAACTTAAAAAACGACACGATGGTGTCAAACGGGTTCCTACACAAGTAAACTATTCGGCAACCAGAACTCCTAACAGACTCCGGGAGAGCTTGGTAGGGCAGTTGTGTAGCAAGAAGCCGAGGAGGATCAAGCTTAGATACCTCGAGAGGGTGAGGTGAGTACTCCATGTTTCGCACGAGTGCATGGGGGTTTGCAGAGAACAGAGGGTGGGGGCTCGGGTGGTTCTTGCGATTGAGGATGGAGAAAGCTAGGGCTTTGAGCCAAGTGGTGCCGGATTTGGGCTTCGTGGCAAGGTAGATGTCGGAGTCATGAGCTCGAAAGTGAGCTTGTAGGGTGATGACATTGTGGAGGGCACTTGAAGGACACCAGAAGTTTTGGTACCAGTAAAGGTAAGGGCATATAGTATTCATAGTACACCATTTTACCCTTGGAAGGGAGAGCTCAAGCTGATTGGTTTCCATGGCATCGTCTCCTTCTTCAGGAAACGAGGCTTGGTTTTGGTGGTGGTTGCGATTGGCAGCCATTGGAGTGGATTTCATATCCAAATATTTAGGAATCCAAATGGTTGGCTATAATCGAACGTATCCATTCCCGAAACTTCGTTATATAGAAATACTAGTATAGATTTTTTAAAAATAAAACTAAAAAAGTAAAAAGGAATATTTATTATGTAATCCACAGTGTTAATGTTATACAATTAAATAAAATATAAATATTAATAAAACTTATTATAAAATTAGAAAGTTAGGTTTAATAAATTAAAAAATCATAAATTAAAAAATCATAAAGTTAGGTTTAATAAATTAAAAATGGATATTTCATTGAAAATCATAAGAAATTTTACCATAAAATTAGTACCTTAGAAATCCTTTTTAAAATTATTTTAAAAAGTTTATTTTTTTTGCATACAAATAATCCATCAAGTTTAACCGAATAATTATCCCATTATTTTCCGACATTATCATATCAACAAATGTGTAAAAAAAAAAAAAGCGAAATGACGTAGATAGAAGTTTTCTTTGAAAGAAGAAAACATATGGGACTATAAAAAGAAGAAGAGTGGATCATGACAATGGATAAAATTTATGGAAATTCAAGACAAATTTTGTGCGGGATTAGTGTGGTGGGTTGGAAATGAAAAAATAATCAGATTATGAGAGGATAGTTGGATGGATGAGGAGAAATTAACCTCTTAAAGGTAAAACGACACCAAAATATTGCATAATAGATGAAGTTACAAAAGTAGAAAAATATCAGAATCGAATAAAACATGGAGAGTGGAAGACCTTATAAGCGAAATATCCCAGACAATATAGTGGAACATCAATTCAATATCAATATCTAATATCTAATATCTAATATAATACTAAAACAGTTGCAAAGCATACACGTGGCGGCCTCACATTGAAAGTGCCACGTGGCAGCCATTCACTTAAAATACCCCCATATATATTTAAAATAAATATACTTAAAATCATTTTTATTAATTCAAATATTCAATTTGTTGACCAAATCATAACAACTTCTCCAAATTTGCAGATTATTTTTTATCCAAGATTTTTTAATGCCAGAAAATAATAAATCAATATATTATTAATAAATAAATTTAAATAAACTCTTTTGAATGATTGTTACGTGAATTCCATTTTGCTAATTTTTAAAACTTTTTTTATTAGATATTTGATTATCAATTCTATTTAATTACTACTATGTACAAACTATGGTAGTCAACCGAATATAAAGCTACAATTAAAATTGAAATCAAAGTTGCATGATTTAATATTAGTCAATTTTATAAGAAATCAATTTCTTTCTCCGATCAATCTCGATCTATCAATCTCTATTAATTATCTCAATCACTGTCAATTATCCCAATAACTGATTTATTATTATTTTTTATTAACTAATTCAAGTTTATCTTCTTTTTTCCTAATTTACCATAATAACTATCTTAATCAACGGTTTATTTTCTTTATTTTTTTAATGATTGAATCAAATGTCAATGGTTAATTGGATTAAGTTTAAGGATCTTCATTTTCCTATTGTACTGATGAATCTTAATTAATCATAAAATAATAGTCCACCTTAATGAATTCTAATTTAAAAAAACCACACTAATAAGAACTAATCATAATCCCTTTTTTTATCAAAAAATTTATCATCTCTAATTAATTTCTTTCACCTTAGTAGAAAATTTGATTAATCTCAAATACCTTATTTATAATAACTTTTTAGAGTTTGAATTTTCAAATAAGAAACTTGATAAAAGATTCTTATTTTATTAAAAATATATTTTTTAATTTGATTTTAGATTATTAAATTCATCATTGTATTATTCATACTTATACTAACATTTATTTATTAATACTTTAAATAATTGTGTTATCTAATATTCCGGTAGTTGTTAACATAGAAGAAGGTAATTCCTTATTTTACTTATTTGTTGTATATATTATTACCTAATATATATACTTATTATAATATGTAATACATTTATTTTATAGGTTTCTTAAAAATGAAGACAAATCCAAAAATTCGATTTCAAATTTGATTAAATAAGATGCTACAAAATATTAATCAGTAATCAAATCTATTTTATTACTAAAAAATGTAGCGATAAGCCGAATATAAATCTATGCTTAGAATTCAAATGAAAGGCTTACACAATGTATAAAATTGGCATAGTGGGCGTACATGTTAGGATATTACATCCCACCACATCGGTTGGGAGTAAAACCCCTTCCCTCACTAAATATAAGGTACGATGAAGGCTTACACAATGTATACAATTTTTTAATATATTTAAATTATATTTATTGTAGAAATGAAAAATTATATGATTTTTTCGCAAGGTTACCCTGGTTTCAAAACTAGTTTTGGTTGAGAAATGGAAGTTTTATCTTTGATATGGTGGTATTGTGTAATATTGAAAATTTTGTGGGTTTTATTAGGAATTAAATCATATTATTAAGGCCAAATTGCATAAAACCATCCTTTATTTACTCTTCTTCTCAACTAACCACCCCTTACTAAAAAAAAATTCACTTAACCACCTTTTATAGCATATCTATTGCAATCAACCATCCATTTTCTCCTTTCTCTATTTAAAAGACCAAAATGTCCCCAAAATTAATTACTAATATTTATTTATTTATGAGCTAGTGGATTATATTGTTACATATGGATTTTATATATACTAGTACTATGATTTCACCGTACCTTTAAATAAATAATAAATAAACGGGTCGTGTCGGGTACCCGATAAGGGAATATGTCTGATCCGAACACGAACCTTTTAATGTCGTGTTTTAGTGATTCGTGTCATTTTCGTATCGTGTCTTTTCAGTTTTGTGTTTTTTCGTATCGTGTTCTCGTGTTTTCGTATCGTATCAGTCGTGTCGGGTTTTTCTGCACACTCCTACCGTAAGGAATGCATCTTTGTTTTTAAATGAATGCTTTTTTCCTTTAAATTTTTTTAAAAAAATATAACAATGTGGGGCCAATGGCCCGATAGACCTGCAAATGAGCTTCTTTTTTGGGTGCTCATAGTATATTTTTTTTTTTAGTGGAATTAGGGAGCTTGTTATATTTATACTCCCTCCCTCCGTTAATTAAAATTTTTCATTTTAGAAAATAAATCTTGTTAAGAAAAATTTGTCATTTTAGATATTTTATCATCCACTTTACGAAATTGTCCTTGTAATAATTTGATAGTGATTAGTTGTAATTTTTTAATTTTTTAGAGATAGTGATTAGTTATAATTTTTTAATTTTTTAGAAAGTAGAAAAGTAGAGTAATAATTAGGGGTATAATAAGTGTATTTTTATTTGGTTTCTTAATAAGTGTGACAAATTTTAAATAACGGATTGAATATTTTTTATTTCACATGATTCATGACAGCGTATGACAGTGTGGCCATTAAGATATCTATGGGCTGGCCCAATAAAATTTGGATGTCGGCAGTAATCATTCAGTTGCGCCCCAATGCATACCCATTAGGGATGTTATGTGAATACGAGTAGCTCGAGTTCGACTCGTACTCGATCGATAAAAACTCGATTCAAATTCATTCATTTTTTAAACGAGTCGAGTATGAGCACATTTGTAAGCTCGGTCCAAAGCTCGGCTCGTTCGAATTAAACTCGAAGAGCTTGAATTTTATGGAATTTCTAAAATTTACTTTAAGTTGTTGTAGAATGAGCAATTAGAATTTAGAACTGTCTAAAGCTCGAAAAGAGTGTTGGGGCTAGAAACCACTTTCCAGCCGCACCCGGAAGCGAATTCGGGTAGTAAGAGAACCGACAATAATCAGCCAGCAAACCACGACCAACCGATAATATCCAATCCAGGAAACCAAAAGACCAAGCAACCACAAACACAGATAAAAGTACAAATATTGACACAAGATTTACGTGGGAAAAAACCCTCTCTAACCAGATGATCAAAAAAACCCACCTTCCGCCCACCAGAGCAATCAATCCACTAATCAATAAACCATTACAAGTGTTTAACAATCCAGTCTCAACCCGAGACAAATAAACATGGAGATCTCAAACACCAATCTAAATACAACCCGGTCTAGAATGGATTCCTCTCCAAAACCTAGCTAAACACTTGTAATCAGATTAGATTTCCAAGGAGGAGAAAATACATATCAACAAACTCCCGTTGTTGACTTGCCGAAGGATGAAGACGGATCACCAGATCAAGAGACGAAACACCCGCTCGAATCTCTTACCTTTCCTTTCCAATCTCCCTCCTCTCTTTTCTCTTTCTCTCTCCTTTTCTTTGGTTGCTAATGCGGCACACACCTGAAGCAAAAACCCTTTGCTTCTCCTCTTGGAGCCCTTAACTCTCTCGTGCTAAACAAGCCAAAAGGCGTAATTGCCTTACTTTAATTCTTCCAACAGAAGCCAAGAAATGACATTCACTTGGGCTGGACCAAATGGGCCCTAGGCCCAACAAAAAGATCGGCTCGTGCTCGCTCATTTCCTAAACGAGCCGAGTACGAGCACATTTTTAAGCTCGAGTCAAAATTTAGGCTCGGCTCGAGCTCGTTCATATTCTAAATGAACTGAATATGAACAAGCAATACTCGGCTCGTTCGACTCGAATAACAGCCCTAATAGCCATACAGAGTTTTTAATTCAATGTTTTAATTTAATGGAGTATATTAATTATTAAGTGTTTTATTTTTCCTGAAATCAGTATTTTCATATTTTGACACCTGTTTTTCGTGTCGATAAATACCGATAAATAGTTTATCAATATGAAAAGTCGGTATCGACAAGTTATTTTCTAGTTAAAAAGGTTTATTTTCGAATCCACCAACATTGAATAGATGTAGCTAAGACTGTTATATGAACTGAACAGTTCAAGCTGGGCTCATGATCGACTCGGAAAAAACTCAATTCAAGCTCGTTCACTTACCTAAACAAGCCGAGTCTGAACAGAATTTTAAGCTCAGTTGAAAGCTCGGGTCGTTCGATTTAAACTCGAATTTTATTGAATTTCTAAATTTCCTATAAGTTAATATGTTATGACCAATTAATTAGAACTACTTAAAACTCGAAAAAAGCTCGACTCGAACTTGTTCATTTCCTAAACAAGTCAAACTTGATAAAAAAAAAACTCGTTTAAAATTGGGCTCGGATCGGCTCGAACTCGCTTAACAAACGAACCAAACTTGAGCATGTCAAACTTGGCTCGAATAACACCAATAAATATTTTTTTGATACCAATAACACCCACAAATAGATGTAAGAGCATCCGCATCCATGGAACCCGATTCGGTTCCTTAACTCTCATTTTTATTTTTCTCTCTCCTTAAGAAACCCAACATAATTTTTAACTCACATCCCTACAACCCATTTTATTATAAACAAATAATATAAAATTAAAAATAGCCCTACCACTTACCCTAAACCCCTCTCTTTCTCTTTCATCCTCTCTCACTCATGTCTTTTTTCTTGAGTTTTTAAGGGTTCTTTAGTAGTGAACCCATCCCATCATTCCTTACCAAAATATATCTCTCATCTATTATTTAATTATTAAGTTCCTTATTTTTCTCTTTAAAACACCCCATTATGGGTGCTCTAATACTACTAATAAAATGGCATATTAAATATGAAATGTTTAAACCGGATTCACATTAAGTCATTAACGCGCACACAGTTACACACAACAATAAAAATTGACAACTGATTATCCTCTTACATGTAAGAGCTAACCAATTCTTTATTTTCGATGAGCAAACGAACCAAAAAAAAAAAAAAAACTCATTGTTTTAGATTTTGGTCACCTAGTTGGGAAATTGATCAAAGGGATGTTTTGAAGGTTAAGCCGGTGCCATGAAACTTCTTTTCGATAACTTTCTCAAGACGCTCGTACAAGACAGGGTTGATGTGGTTCTTCCAATCACCCACCTCGCCTTTCCTAAAAAATGCCTTCTTTTCCATGTTTCGAGGAGTCCTTCCGCTTCGATTCACCTCCAACTCTTTCAAATTCCGTAAGCTACAAAGCTTCGAGATCTCTTCTATCACCCCACCCTCCTCCTCTTCTGAGGTGAAAGGAGCCCTAAGAAACTCGGCCAACCTCTTCAACTCAGATATCTCATCCCTTTTAATATCCTCATAATTCATGAACAACACCTTATCAGGCTTCTCCAAACTCGTATTCCAGTACCCTAACATATGATCCCAACAAGGCCCGTACCATTCAACTCCCCTACAAACCGAATCAACTATCTTCTCCAACTCCATGGACGTCGTGTCTTCTTCCTTTCCATCGATGACTTTGCTGAATTCTACAAGCGACACAATGGAGTCGTACGGATTCCTACATAGGTAGACAATCCGGCAACCAGAGCTCCTAATAGACTCTGGGAGACCCTGATAGGGAAGGTGTGTAGCAAGAAGCCTTGGAGGATCGAGTTTAGACACATCAAGAGGGTGAGTGCCAGGGCGTGGGTACTCCAAGTGTGGCAAGAGTTGATGAGGGTTTGTGGAGAGGAGTGGATGGGTGCCGGCCTGGTGGTGGTTTCGGCGGTGGAGGATGGAGAAAGCAAGGGCTTTGAGCCAAGTGGTGCCGGATTTGGGCTTGGTGGCGAGCAAGAGATCGGAGTCATGAGCTCGAAAGTGAGCTTGTAGGGCGATGACATTGTGGAGAGCGTCGGAAGGGCACCAGAAATTTTTGTACCAATAAAGGTAAGGGCTTATTGTATTTACACACCATTTCTCCCTTGGAAGAGAAAGTTCAAGCTGTTGGGCTTCAATGGAGGTTTTGGCATCTTCATCTTCTGTAATTGAGGGGTTGTTTTGGTGGTGGTACTGGTTGGAAATGGCAGCCATTAGTGGGGCGATTTGATCGATAGCCAATACCAAGGAGTTCAATAATTGTGGGTATTTGTTGCACATATTACATATCTACTAGTTATATAGATTTTCATTTTCCTTTAATCTAGAAAACCGATGTCATTTTCATTTTTTAATTAGCATGTGTCAATTAGATAAAATACAATAATAATACAATTTCAAGCTATCATAACCCAAAATTTAAAACAAGTCATTAAAAAAAAGGTTTAGTAAGTAGCTGCATGATTAATTTTGATTTGTATTCAACAACAAATCCACTATTTGTGTTACGTCAAGCAATACGATAAGTCACTCCTATCAGACTCATTTTGATTCTATCTTCCCTTTCCGGAGTTCCTTCTCTGGATGACAATATAGGGTTATACTATATCGAAAATTCATGAGATTAAAAAACAAGTATAGATCCAATGTCACAAGTATTGATCATATACCCTAGAGGTATGAAGTTTTTGCGGAGTATATAAAAGTTTTACATTTTTTACTTCGTACCCTTGACTTTTAATAATATTTCACCTCGCACCTTGAAGTTTTAAATTTGATAGTTTTTCATTCTCCTTTAGTTTTGAATTTTTTTAAAGAAAGAAATAGCAATTGAAACTTGAAGATAGGAGAGGTGACAGAATGATTACGTACACTCGCTACTATCTGGTGGTGTATTTTATATTTTAGAAACTAAATCCTTTTTAGACAGGAGACTAACAATATTAGATATTAGAAAGTATACCGAATATGCAGAAGCTCAAATCTCTAATTGAAAAAAAAAAAAGGCCATGGTTACAAACGTTTTACATCGGACAAAAAAATCTTATCAATAAATCAAATTATTTTTAACTTTGGTGGCTCCCTCCTCCTAAGCATCATTTCGATATATATTATCAAAGATCACCCTGCTACAATGTGGTGAGGATGAATATCGGCCGATGCATCGTGTCCTCAACCTAAACACCAGAAGTATATGCTCTTAAGAATGGATTAAGAGAGGCATTGGATCTTACCATTCAGCATATTGAAATTGAAAAAGACAATTTGTGTGTTATTAATACACTAAGGGACGATTAGAAATGTGATAGCATCCATTTAAATATGTATAATATATAATAGATTGCATTCAGTTTAGTTAGGATAATATAAGTAGAATTTGCATATTTACTCGCTATGTTGGTGGAGTTGAAATCTACAAGTTTTTATTGATTATTTCATGTAAATGTGAATCTAAGGAGGAGACATGTGTTGGAATCTATACATATATAAATATGTGGCATATATATAGGTGTATATATATGGACACCTTCTTTGTGGCCTCTAATCCAAGCAAGCCGACCCACTAGGCCAGCACATCAACCCAGCAAAACAGTGGACGGGAGAGATCGATTGTTTTTTTTAACAGAAATCTATCTTTAACTAAACAATAACTATAATTTTTTAGCCACATTTATCAACCTAAAATCTCTATCTTCCGGAGATCTGATTAGTTCAAATTGAAGAGGACGTTGCAGGGTTTCAGTTCCCCTATCTTGTTCATCATAGTTCCCTCTACATTATCCTCTACAAACACCCGAACACCCACCGAAAATCACAACCCACTACTAGCTCCGATCACCCCTGACCGGAATTCCGGCAATACCAGGGCCGACGGCCGCCACCACAGCCACAGGGCTCCATAAACACACAGGAGACCACCGTCCAAGCCCCGACACAGTAGCTCGCCGGTAGACGTCTGAAACAACATCGGAAGTTTCTGCAAAAAGAGATCGACATGCCAACTTCCAAGCTTCGCCACCACCACCACCGTGATCTGACGTCGTCGACTCCGACTCCAACGTAAACCCTGCAGCACCCATTGTCAAACATGACCTTTTTCATAATTCCTGAAAAGTTACTAACATCATTTTTAAATTCTGTAAAATCCCAGGTTCCATATCAACTTATTCTTCTCAACCACATTGAACCATCTCATCGAGTTAAGGCAAGTGGTTTTGGTTCAATCAGTGCATTTCTGCAGTTTCGTGTCTTTCATAATTATTGTCTTTCGTGTCTTTTATAAATTTCATGCTATGCATTTGTGATAAATATGCAAGTTAGATTTGTTTTTTGCTATTTATCGGCCCCTTGATCTCACATAGCATGAAAAGTCGAGTAATTATAACTTGATCTCATGAATTTAGAGAAATTACATTAAATGCCCGAACTTTCTAAAAAGCATGATTTGTTCTTTTTATTCCCTTCCTGCTAGTCAAGTATGGTATGCTATTTTTCTTGGGTATCCATGTTGGTCATTTATTTTATTTCGTGCACTTTCTAGTTTATTATAAAGTGTACAATATGCCTAATGTGGTCATCTAGGATGGAATCCTGAACTAATAATCATAAAGTGTGATATTGAATATTATTGTTACCATTATGATTGTTATTTATGATTTGTGTCTTAAAGAATGGAAAATGGTTAAGTCAGGTTAATGTTGAATTATATCTTGCTCTATAAACGTTTCATGAGATGCCCCTTCGAATTTGCAAATCTCTGGAATGGGTACATATACCTACGACTCCTACGAGAAGTAGGTCATCTGTCTATCCTATCTATGTGGTCGAGGCCGGTATTACTTGTCATTTAAGTAAATAATAAAGATATTTATATTTATATTATTATTGTAGTGTAAATTAATTTACTAATAGGTGACCCATATTCAGTAACGCTAATATCATATTCCTTCTGTACTCGGAATATGATTCATAGGGTCTTCGGATCCACATCCCATTCAAAGACTCGGTTCTTATGGATCATCTGGTTATTTTATTACAGTCACATGAGTCTTTTATCCACATAAATAAATCTTTATTTTTTATTTTAGTCTACAATCACCAATACCTTTTTATGGTCAATGGGTGGTAGACGGAATCTTGAACACTTTATTTTCTGCTACTTGCTAGTTGTAAAAAGACTAATTGTTCTAATTTTCCCTTTGAACGGTTGGTGTCCCTGATTTGCATAATATACCTCAACCCCTAATCCGTAGGTTTAGATAAATGGTCTTGAGGCACTGAAGAATAAAGAAGTCTATTATTTTTGTTCATTTCTACTGTTTTGTTTTAAGGTACTAATTCCTAAAATTTATTGTATCAAAGTGTATTTATTTTCGTTGCAACTATTTAAACTTTTCTTTTTTATTTCTAATTGTGTGCTGACATGGTCTCTCTTTTTGTGCAATTCAAGTTGATGTATATGTTTTTTTTTGTTAGAATGTATAAGTTCTTTTTTTTATTTCTAATTGTGTGTTGACATTGTCTCTTTTTGTGCAATTCAAGTAGATTTATAGGTTATTTTTTTATTTTTAATTGTGTGTTGACATGATCTCTTGTGCAAATATAGCTTATGCTTTTATCAGTCTCTATAAGTGCAGGAACCCTCTTGTCATTCTGAAATTATTTCTTTTTCCCCTTTGAAATTTTGAGTTTATGGTTCTAGGTCGTAGAGAGTTTAGGGTTTTAGGGTTCTGCTGTTGTATCATCTTGTGGCTGTTGTAGCTTCTGATTTTCACTTGCATCTTGCTTTCGCTGATTTCGGGTCTATTTTCGGGGATGTTGTAGCTTCTGAATTTCGCTTGCATCTTGCTTTTGCTGATTTTGGGTCTCTTTTAGGGGCTGCTGTAGCTTCTGAATTTCATCTTCTGTTGTTGTATCTGTTGTAACTTCAATGTTGACATTTAGCTTCAATGTTGACATTTAGCTTCAATGTTGACATTTAGCCTAAATGTTGACATTTAGGCTAAATCTTGTGTGCAATTCAAGTTGATGTATATGTTTTTTTGTGCAATTCAAGTTGATTTATATGCTAACATGATCTCTTGTGCATATATAACATGCTCAATTCCAATGTGTAATTAACTTGATTTGGCATTTGTGTAAAATTCATTTAGTACTTTAAAGTGTGCTTTCTTTATTTTTCCTTGTCATTTTTCGTAATATTCTTGATTGATAAGCCATCTTTTGAGATTTACGCTTGCATACCTCTTTACTAGACTTATTGCTGGGAGGAATATGATTTTTCACATTATTTGCTTAAAATTAAGAGGGAATAACAATCTTGCTGACATCCGGTGTCAGCAGTTTTATTTTGTATAACAGATTGTTATATTTGCATAACAGATTGTTATATGTGCATATCATAAAGTTATATTTGCATAACAGTAACTTATATTTGCACAATATAAACTTCTTATTTTTCACTTTTTTTTAATTAACTTCCTTTTTTTTCCTTTTTCTTTTTTTTGGTTATGTGAGAACATAGCAGGGTTTTGTGATCTGTTTTGCTAGTTATGCTATATTTATCCCATTCTCCCTATGAAGTATGAATTCTCTTGCTAGTTATGCTATGTTTTATATTGATTTGACATTTATTGTTCACATGTTATTGCTCTTGCTAAAAGCTACTCATATACTGTAGAATTTGTTAACTATGCTGATTTGAAAATAGATAAACAGAAAGAAAATATACATGTGTTGCCATGATCTCTTTTTGTGCAATTCAAGTTGATGTGCAATTCAAGTTGATGTATATGTTTTTTTCCGTTAGAATGTATACGTTCTTTTTTTATTTCTAATTGTGTGTTGACATTGTCTCTTTTTGTGCAATTCAAGTAGATTTATAGGTTCTTTTTTTATTTCTAATTATGTGCTGACTTGATCTCTTGTGCAAATATAGCTTATGCTTTTATCAGTTTCTATAAGTGTAGGATCCCTCTTGTCATTCTGAAATTATTTATTTTTCCCCTTTGGGATTTTGAGTTTATGGTTTTAGGTCGTAGAGAGTTTAGGGTTTTAGGGTTCTGCTGTTGTATCATCTTGTGGCTGCTGTAGCTTCTGATTTTCGCTTGCATCTTGCTTCCGCTGATTTCGGGTCTCTTTTTGGGGCTGTTGTAGCTTCTGAATTTCGCTTGCATCTTGCTTCTGCTGATTTTGGGTCTCTTTTAGGGGCTGCTGTAGCTTCTGAATTTCATCTTCTGTTGTTGTATCTGCTGTAACTTAAATGTTGACATTTAGCTTCAATGTTGACATTTAGCTTCAATGCTGACATTTAGCTTAAATGTTGACAATTAGCCTAAATGTTTGATATTTAGCCGTTGATGGGAAAAAACTTTATCTTTTACTATTTCTTTTCACATTATTTGCTAAAAATTAAGAGGGAATATCAATCTTGCTGACATCCGGTGTCAGCAGTTTCAATTTGCATAACAGATTGTTATATTTGCATAACAGATAGTTATATGTGCATATCATGAAGTTATATTTGCATAACAGTAACTTATATTTGCACAACATAAACTTCTTATTTGCCACTTTTTTTTTAATTAACTTCATCTTTTTTTTTCTTTTTTTGGTTATGTGAGAACATAACAAAGGTTTTGTGATCTGTTTTGCTAGTTATGCTATATTTATCCCATTCTCCCTATGAAGTATGAATTCTCTTGCTACCTAGTTATGCTATGTTTTATATTGATTTGACATTTATTGTTCACATGTTATTGCTCTTGCTAAAAGTTACTCATATATTGTAGAATTTGTTAACTATGCTGATTTGAAAATAGATAAACAGAAAGAAGAGATACATGTGCTGACATGATCTCTTTTTGTGCAATTCAAGTTGATGTGTATTTTTTTTCTCTATATTTCTAATTGTGTGCTTACATGGTCTCTTTTTATGCAATTCAAGTTGATGTATAAGTTCATTTTTATTTCTTATTGTGTGCTAACATGACCTCTTTTTGTGCAAATGTGTATACAAATGTGTACTGTTTATTAGGAGTTCCTACTTTTTTTTCCATCCTTTTTTTGTTGTGGCGTGAACATAACTCTTATTTGTTTATTTGAATGTTATGTTATAATATAATTAAAAGCCTTTTAGCTCAATGGTAGAGTGATGTGCTTATGCGCAAATACGTGGGTTCGAATCCCGCATAGGCTAAAATTTATAATAATTCTAGTAATTTACAAAATTTTCTAACAATTATTCAATAATAAGATATATTAGTGCAATTTTCTAGTTGCATATTATACTTTTACATTTGCATATTATACTTTTACATTTGCATATCATCAATATATATTTGCATATTTTAATCTTATATTTGCATATCATTATATCAAATGTCAGCAGTGTAACAGATTTTTAGTAAAATATGTTGAATTACTGTAAAAATATAACTTCAGCAGTGTAACAGATTTTTACAGTAATTCAATTCATTCTGAAATCAAAATCAGATTTTGGTTGTGCATAATCATTACAAGCTACTAACACACCATCTCACTGCATTTTACATTAGAAGCCATTCAACCAACACCTTATATTGAGCTCAACTAATACTTGTCAGCAGCATCTGAGGTTTGCATAGGTACTACATAATAGTAGCACAACTGGTATTTCTTTTATACTGATCACTATTAATTTCTTTTTAGTTTCAATACAAAGAGTAGTAACTTCATAAATTTCAATCTAAATTTGTGCCGAAGGCACAAATTTTACTTCATTATATCAAACGTCAGCAGTGTAACAGATTTTTACAGTAATTCAATTCATTCTGAAATCAAAATCAGATTTTGGTTGTGCATAATCATTACAAGCTACTAACACAACATCTCACTGCATTTTACATTAGAAGTCATTCAACCAAAACCTTATATTGAGCTCAACTAATACTTGTCATCAGCATCCGAGGTTTGCATAGGTACTGCATAATAGTAGCACAACTGATATTTCTTTTATATTGATCACTATTAATTTCTTTTTAGTTTTAATACAAAGAGTAGTAACTTCATAAATTTCAATCTAAATTTGTGCCGAATGCACAAATTTTACTTAATTACATAAAATGTCAGCACTATAACAGATTTTTACATTAATTCAATTCATTCTAAAATCAAAAACCAGATTTTTGTTGTGCATAATCATTACAAGCTAGTAACACAATATCTCACTGTATTTTAGCATTAGAAGCCATTCAACCAACACATTAGACCGAGCTCAACTATCACTTGTTAACAGCACCAGATTTTTGCGTAAGTATTAATTAGTAGTAGCACAACTATTCTTTCTTTTAGACTTATCACTACTAATTTATTTTTAGTTTCAATACAAAGAGTAGTAACTTCATAAGTTTCAATCTAAATTTGTGCCGGAGGCACAAATTTTACTTTATTATATCAAACGTCAGCAGTGTAACAGATTTTTACAGTAATTCAATTCATTCTGAAATCAAAATCAGATTTTGGCTGTGCATAATCATTACAAGCTACTAACACAACATCTCACTGCATTTTACATTAGAAGCCATTCAACCAACACCTTATATTGAGCTCAACTAATACTTGTCATCAGCATTCGAGGTTTGCATAGGTACTACATAATAGTAGCACAACTGGTATTTCTTTTATACTGATAACTATTAATTTCTTTTTAGTTTCAATACAAATAGTAGTAACTTCATAAATTTCAATCTAAATTTGTGCCGAAGGCATAAATTTTACTTCATTATATCAAACGTCAGCAGTGTAACAGATTTTTTACAGTAATGTCAAACCCGATGCTGACGCTGATGTCGACGTTAGTCGACATCATCGTCATCCAACATGAGCGTCAGCATCTCTGATGTTAGCGTCAGCCGACATTAACGTCAACGCAGATACCAAAAATGTTAGTGGTGTTCGCAATGTTAGTGGTGACAGTGTCAGCAGTGCCAGCAATGTCAGTGTCAACGGTGTTAGGAATGTCGGTGTCAGCAACATCGGGTTTGACATCACTACAAAAAAAAATTAAATTAGCCACGCTAGCTAGCATCGGCAAGGGTATTGGCGTGGCAATTGGTACCTTTTGCCACTGATGTAGCTTCGGCAAGGGACTTGGCGTGGCAATTGATACCTTTTGCCACCGATGGTAGCTATGGCAAGGGTTGTCGTAGCAATTGCCACCCTTTTGCTACCATCTAGCTTCGGCACTGAAGTACCGTCGCAAACTAAAGCCGCGATTGTTAACCTATATACTCACCGCCTCTCAATGCGATGACAAAAGATAAGAGAATGCATGCCATTTCAAAACCCGACCCCGAAACCCTAAAATCACATCTGAGCAGCCACAAATTTCAACAAGAAGATCAAGGCACCTACACAAGCAGAAATCGAAGAGTACTACAACAAAGGAGATAATCGAAGGAGGAGTAAAAAGTGAAATAAAAAAGGAGCATTGGCTGGGAAAGGAGAAGAGAAGAAAGAGGGTAGAAGGGACGCATGAAGTACAGATCTGCCAAAATCGAAATAAAAAGAAGCAAAAAACAAGGCAGAATCGGAAGGAATGGAAGGCAAAAAGGAAGAAAGAAGAAGGTAGGTTCTGAAATCGAGTAAGGAGAGAGGAAGAAAGGAGGACGAGGCGCAGAAAGGGCTTTTCGACTACACAAAGGTGTCGGGTTCGGAAAGCTGTCAGGAGGGAGAGGAAGGGGTCGGAGACATCGTCTTTGGTATGATTTCTTTCCTTTTTCCCTCTTTGATTCTGTGTTGCGTTGGTTCTTGATCTCTCTCAAACGATTTACCGACTTCCCTCTATTGCATGTTTGTGATTGTTTTCCTTGCCAGCGTTAAACCAACAGGATGCAATATTAGATTTGAGAGGTTGCAACCAATTTTCCCTCTTTGATCTAGGGTTTTTTTCATGGATGAAGAGTTAATCTAATTGACTTCTGTTTGATTATCTAATTCAGAAGGAAGAAAAAAAAAAGCAGTTATTAGCATTCAACAGGGCATGAATTTCGGAAAATAGGTTAGGAAATTGATCAATTTATTAGCATCTCTATAGAAATTAGGTTAGGAAAAAGTTAATAGGTCATTCAGATTAGTTGCAAAATTTGTGAATCTAGTTCATTTTGAACTCAAAATCGATTAAGAAGCCAAAATTTAGATCTTGGGTTTTAAAATCTACATTCTTGTTTGAAATCTAACATCCAATGTTTGTTTTAATTTAAAGCCTAAACCGTCACTTCCTTTTTTCTACACTGCTCATTGATTCCAGTAGGGCATAGCTTTATGGATTGTTCTTGCTTTGTTTTGAATTACAGATTATGTTCAAGAGCAGGAGAGGGAAATTGAGGCCTTGGAAGCATTCCTCCTTTCCCTTAGCTTTGTTGCTCTTCTTTTTGTTGAAAATGACTGAACTATGAAGTATATAGCATTGTGCACATCAATTTCTTATAATTACTTAAACTTTAAGTCTAGATTATATATCATTAATCGATTATATTTTCTTGCAATGTAAAAAATGTGTGGTTTTCTTATTAGCAAGAGTCTTCCTTTTCTTAATGATAATAAACGCTTTGGTTCATCTTGATTGTTGCTTCTCTGTTTTGAAGTTTCTGGTATTTTTTTGGCTGATCTCACATTTAATTAAATTAACAATGTAGATCTTGTATTTAGTTTTTGGCTGATCTCATATTTGAGCACGTAAGTATTTTATTTTTTTTAAGATGTAAGCATTATATTCCATTAAGTGAGTTATTATACTCGTTTTGACAATGTCTTAATAATGATATTAGTACCTCATTATGACCTCATTATAAGATGTATTAATTTTGACTTGGTTTTCCTTTTTGTTTGAGGTTTTGAATGAATCTCTTTAGCTATATAGATGAATCACTCTGCTATATCCATTAATGCCCATCCTTTGAGTTCTTTCTAAAGTGGTGCTTGATCATTCTTTTTCATTAGTTGCATGTCGTGTCATTTGTTCAAACTGGAATTGAAATTTTGTATTTGTTACTGATATCTGTTAGGATTTTTGAAGCATGGACACTAATTTCTGAAGAAGACTGATTATGCAAATAGAGGGAGTTTTTATACTAGTGTGAAAAATTATGTTTGCTAATGCTTTATTTGTTTTAAGGAATGGCTTATAAAAGATCTGCAAAGTTAAAGATCCCAGTAGACAAAGCAAGCAACTTGAAAAGCTTACTGAGAAGGTGAAGGAATGCAAGAGGTGTTAATGTTTTTGATATTTCGCATCATATACTCTGAAATTTATTCCTTGATCCATATCTATAAGGTATTAATCATGTATAAATTATCGGGAAGGTTTGTACAACGATTTTATGGTCTGATGTTGGTATTGTGTCTGTTGTGCCTTTTACCTCCCAGATTGATCAAGGAGTTTGATCGAGAAATTAAGGATGAGGAATTCAAAAATCCACCTGAAGTCCATAAGCAACTCAATGATGAAAAGAAGTCAATGGTTAGATATCTGGAGCTTATTTTCTCTGACTTTCTTGTAGTTTAGAAGTTTATAGACATTGATTACATCTTTATTCGAAGTTGTTTAAGATTTTAGAATACTTTTTTGATTTCTATACACAAACTTTGTTCAATCAGCTTTTATTTTTGACAACCTTTTGTGGATCACTTTTTGCAGACTAAGGAGCTAAATTCATATGTGGCCTCAAGGAAGACGTAAGTTCATGTATTTTCTTTGATCTTGTAAGTTTTCATCTACTTGACCTAGGATTATAGGAGCTTTGGTTGGTTAATGACGGCTAATGCCTATTTTATGCACTCTGTTTTCTGCTAATGGTCAAGATATATGCAAAACTCTTTTACTCAAGTATAGAAGTTTAATTTAGAGGCCAAATCTAAGCCAAGTGGTAGCATTATTTTACACCTTCAAGAGAACAAACTCTCCATAATGAAGTCTATTTATAGAAGCTTCCTGTGTCAATCTAGTAACTTCTTTTCTAGGATTCCTATTCACTTCTATTCTAGTTACTTAAGCTACATCTATTATTTTAGTGCTGGAAAGGAACTATAGAATACTTTGTTATGAAAGACATTTGGAATCGATAGATTTCCCAATAGTTAAGACGTAGTGTTTTTGTTAATGAATTTCACAAACTGACCTTTTGTCGTTTCCTAATTTTTCCAGACCATTGAAAGTATAGGCAGCATGAAAATACAAGATGTGTGTAGTCTTTCATAGCAAGCTTGGTATTTCTCTTATGCTCTTCTGTAATCTTTGTACCCTTTGGAATTCCTGTGCAAAGTAGAGTATAATTGGAGCTTAAAATTTTCAGAATCTTGTAGATCTTGTGGGGAGCGAACGTGCAGCTCAAACCAAATCAGAATCTTGAAGATCTTGTTGGGAGCTTTGAATTTTCAGAATCTCTGTACCCTTTGAAAACTGAGGTACACACGCCTGGATGGCTTGAACTGTTAGTTGTTGTACTTGTTAGTCTGTCCTTTCTTTCATATTCTATTCATTTTTACAAGTGATCTAGAAAATAGCCATTTATTTCCCCTTTTCATGATCTTCTGCTGTATAATCAATCTCAATCAGCCCGTGAAGTTCTGAGAGGTGATAAGCTGCCAAAAAATTCTCACTAGTAGATTATGAAAATTAGAAAATTAGGTTGTTCATAGGTTCCTGTCAGATCAAATATTTTTTTTGAAGGTCATTCTGGTACTATATTGAGAGGATAAAATATTTTCTATAGATGACTCTAGTCACTCTACATTCCTTGGATTGTCTAAATGAAATTGCTGATCTATGCAGAGTAGATCCAGCTGCTGTTTATTATGAGATTTCTTTCTTTCTTTTTTTATTAGCTTGTCCAATTTGATGTAAATTATGTAGTTTTAGACAATTTTTTGGGTTAAAATATAGTTTTGGACATATTTTATTGTATATGTAAATTTTATAATTATGTATATAAAGTTTGTATAATTAATGAAAATTTATTATATGTAAATTGTGTATTTTTTTTATTAAAAATATTGGACTTTTTAGCCCGGGTATGAAGAAACCGGGCTAAAAAGCATTAGCTACGGCAAGTTGTCGTAGCAAATATTTAGTGTCTTTCATAGGGTCACTTAGCCGTTGCTAATTTTTTTTGCTACGGCTATTTGCCGAAGCTACCAAATTTTGCCACCCCAAAATTCGCCACCCCCCTATTTACCGTAGCTAAGCCGAAGCTAAACCCCTTTTGCCACCCCTTGAACCCCTTTTGCCACAGCTTTTTGCCGAAGCTAATTTCTTTTTTTTTTTGTAGTGCATTAATGCAATTTTAAAGCCTCTTAGGTCAAGAAATGGTAGAGCGAGGTGCTTATGTGCAAATAAGATATATTAATGCAATTTTAAAATACAAATGCATTTGCATATTCTTCCCATAAGGTTTTTTAAGCTTGCATAACATAATATTATATTTGCATAACATCGGGTTATAGTTGCATATCTGAAAGTGCTGACATGTAAATTTTTTAAAAAAAATAAAAAAAAAATAAAAAAAAATCTGGGCACGTGAGGGGGGGCCTGGGGGGCACCGAGGGGGGGGGGGGGGCAGGGGGCAAGGGGGATGGACACTTTTGCAAAATTTTCAAATATATGGATACTCCTCTAATTTAGCCCATTTTTATGGATATTTCACTAAAGGTCCCTTCCCTTTTATCTATTCCGCAAATTAGTACTGTGTGAATTATTATCAACAAAAAGTAAGTCAGATATAAAAATGAAAAAAAACCCAAGGAAATGTGGAAAGAATAAGAGGGGGAAAAAAACAAAAGATGGGGTATCTATATATAACCTTAATTCAGAACACTTTGCTTACGTGTCAATCTTAGAGGAGTTTTAGGAATATTGACCAATTATGTTTTTTTCCTTGATTTTTTTATTTCTCCTTTTCTCTTTTTTTCCATTAATTTTTTTTAATCCTCCATTCTCTTTTATTCTTAACATATTTACTAACAATTTGGCTTAATTCAAAACATTGAATTCAATCTAATATAACCATTAGGCTTAACTCACATTTATGTACTAACTATCTATATATAAACTTAATTCAGAACACTTTGCTTACGTGTCAATCTTAGAGGAGTTTTAAGAATATTGACCAATTATGTTTTTTTCCTTGATTTTTTTATTTCTCCTTTTCTCTTTTTTTCCATTAATTTTTTTTAATCCTCCATTCTCTTTTATTCTTAACATATTTACTAACAATTTGGCTTAATTCAAAACATTGAATTCAATCTAATATAACCATTAGGCTTAACTCACATTTATGTACTAACTATTGAGCTTAATTCAAAACATTGAATATAATTATTGGTTGTGACACATCACATTTAAATGAATGATTCAGATATCAAAATTTCTAACAAAATTACAATGATATTGATATTATTGTTACTGGGTGATTTAAAATATCTACATTTATGTATTATACTTTAGACGAGATATAAAAAAAATTATTTGAAAATTATAAGATACATTTATGGGAAAGTTTTTTTATCTTAACTTTTATTAGTATTTTATAATATATTTATATATATTATTAATATTTTAGTTTTAAAAAACCGCGATTGTACTAGTTTATTATAAATTAGTACTGTGTGAATTATTATCAATCGAGCATTTTTTTTTGGAATCAACTCAACCGATGCTATTTGCAAATTAAAGATGAAACAATTCAACCACCTTAGATAACAAAAAAAAAAAAAAAAAAAGTGGGTGTGGAATGTGGATAGCTTGCAAAGCAAATAGAAGTAGAGATTACTTACTTCTCCAAGTAGTATTAGCAAAAGTAGGACAATTTAAACATGTCTTTTTTCAACATTTAATTGTAATTAACCACTTTCATTGGTCCTTGGAGAATAACTTAATCACTTTGTATTTATCATCCCCACAAGAAAGGTTGAAAGATTGCGAATAATGTAAATATGCAATCACTTCTATATGCAAGTAATAATAAAGATGGGTGATTTGGCACAAACAATCTTCACTATCATCCTATCTTTCTTCCATACCTAAAACCTTTGTGGCATAAGATTCATTGCTTCTTTTTCCTCCTTTTCTTTGAAATTAATAATTGGGAATTCTTAGCACCCAAAAAAATAATAATTGGGAATTCTCCTAACCCCTTGGGCCTCGTTTGGTTAAACGTAGAAATTAGACTTCCTAAGAAATTACTTCCTGGAAAATGTAATTCCTATAAATTCTACTTCATGGGAAGTGTAAAAATATGTTTGGTTGAAAATCATTCCCCTTATGCCTTCTTTGCCCTTTGTTTTTAAAATTAATCCTATTTAAAATTGGAGATTTTTTGATAAAAAAAAAATTAAAATAACAGGAGATTTTGAATAATAGAAAGGAGGAAATAATACTAGGGGTGGACGCGGGACAGGACGGGACGGGACGGGATGGAGGTCGTCCCGCGTAATTTTTGCGGGACAGGACCGGGACGGGACGGGACGGGCCTTGTTCCTCAAATAAAAAAATTATTAAAAAAACTCAAATTTTTTATAAATATATTGCGATTCTCAAAGGCGTAATACATATATATGTATAATTTTTTATATTTTGCAGGTTCCCATATATGCGTACGCATATATACGTGTGTACATGTATATAAACACCGATGCAGTATATATATATATGGTCTTACATTGGAGGATGTAGCGTATATCTATATATGATTAAATTACAGTATGTAGTATATATATACACCTTATATAGTATTACAGTGTGTATGAAATATACTCCATCTGTTAATTAAAACTTGTCGTTTACTATTCATGTACGCTTTTTAGAAGAATAAAAACTATATGAAATATTAACTTTTTTTTAAATTTGTTTTTATAAATTCATACTTAATAGTAACAACTATGATATTATTTAAAAAATATATTAAAAAAGTTAATATTTTATATAGTTTTTAACACCTCAAAAACGTGCGTGAATAGTAAAACGTCATGTTTTAATTAACGGAGGGAGTATATTATAGTGTGTACGTATGTAATATATATACAAACTATATATATAATACATACTCTATATCCTAATATTATATATATAGTATTACATTATTGTGATTATTATTATTATTATTATTATTATTATTATTATTATTATTATTATTATTATTATTATTATTGCACCGACAAGCGTATTCCTTTCGAATTGCTTGTGAAATTCTGAATTAGATATCCTTTCGAGTCTAATTAATGATCGGTGTAACAATTAATTTCTTATTGTGGTCAAATTGGTGCAATTTTTCATTCGTTCCAATTTTCATTCATTCATTCGTTCCATTTCAATTTGCTTGAAGTCACTGTGCAAGTGGATTGATTTTTCTTTGATTTTATTTTATTCAAGTTGTCGTGATTAATCAAATGCCCGATCTTGTTCGGTACCATTGTCCTTTTGTGGGTTTTTGTGGGTGCCTTGATGGTGGTGGTAGAGGGCTTGTTAAAACCTCCATGCTCAGACACCTTCGTGATCGACATTGCAGTGGTGGTGCTCAGGTACTTACTCGGCAAACTCTTTCTGATAGTTTGGCTATTTATTCTGATGCTGAGATAACTTTAAAGCGTATGGGAGTTTGGTTATGTGGGGTATGTCTTAAAACCCATACCTTTCGTGCTCGGTGTCGGCATAGTCAGGATGATTCTGTGGCGCCTCCGGACTGTGGTGACGGCCTTGTCCGTTTTATTATTTATGATATTCCCAGACCTTCAGCTCCGTCTCCGTCGGTTCCCTTGGCTGATGTTGGGGAT
This sequence comes from Persicaria maculosa, assembly GCA_963922045.1. Classification (NCBI taxonomy): domain Eukaryota; kingdom Viridiplantae; phylum Streptophyta; class Magnoliopsida; order Caryophyllales; family Polygonaceae; genus Persicaria; species Persicaria maculosa. Next base: position 81,261,957 of record OY998253.1, read on the forward strand.
GTGCCTGTTGGTTTGTCTATATCTTCACTTGATCGTTTGTTTTCTATGGGGTTACGCACCGTGAGATCTATCCCTCCTAAGTGTCGCCTAGGTTTTTCTCGGGTTTTAAAAGGGGCTTTAGATGGTGTGGCTGACTCTCCGGGGGACATTTTCTGCTGGATTCGCTTGCTTGTGATGCCTCTTTGTATACTTAAGACCTTTTCCCCACGAAGTAATCTTGAGTGTAGGACTGTTGTCAAGCGTCAGCGTCAGGAGGAGTGTATTGCTAGTGCTATCCGTGCTTGGGGTGTGCCTGGCGGCAGTTTGCTGCTTCTACATGAGACCTTGGCTGAGGTTCCCCCTTCTTTTGATGTCGAGGAGGACCTTGATTTGTGTGAGCTTAACCTCCGACAATGTCGGAGGAAGATTTGTGATGGTCACTACATTGCCGCTGTTCGTGTGCTTTCTTCATCAGGTATTGCTCCTTATTCTGATGCCACTCTAGCGGCTTTGCGGGACAAGCACCCAACTGCCCCATCTCCCAACCTGCCGCCTTTGCCTGTTGATCATCATCCTCTTCTTGCATCTTCGGTCGTTGTTTTGGATATGATTCGGAGTTTTCCGCGTGGCACATCATGTGGGAGGGATGGGTTCCGTGCTCAGCATTTGTTGGATTGTTTGGGCGGAGCTGCTGTTGCTATTTCAAATGATTTGATCGCCTCTATTGCTCGGGTGGTTAATCTTTTCCTTGAGGGTCGTTGTCCGCAGGATCTGAGTGAGTACATTGCTAGTGCTCCTCTCACGCCGCTTGTTAAACCGGGTGGTGGTATACGTCCTATTGCTGTTGGCACTATTTGGAGACGCCTTGTCTCTAAGGTTGGTGCTTGTTTGGCCGGTCCTTCTTTGTCTGGTTATTTTGCAGGACTTCAGTTTGGGGTTGGGGTATCCGGTGGAGGAGAGGCGATTCTGCATGCTTTGAATCGGTTTGTTGAGGCTCGTGGTGGTGAGGAGGGTCTTTCCATGTTGATGGTCGACTTTCAGAATGCTTTCAACTTAGTTGATCGTGTGACCATGTTACAGGAAGTTCGCCGTCATTGCCCGGTTCTATCCCGATGGGTAGAGTTTTGTTACTCTAGTCCTGCCCGGCTATATTATGGGGAGCATAGTTTGTGGTCTTGTCGAGGGGTTCAGCAAGGAGATCCTCTAGGCCCTCTGCTTTTTGCCTTAGTGTTACATCCTTTGGTATGCAAGATCAGAGACTCCTTTGACCTGAGTCTACAGGCTTGGTACTTGGATGATGGCACTATTGTTGGGGACACTTTGGTTGTGGGGAAGGTCTTAGATCTGATTATGGAGGATGGTCCCCGCTTTGGCCTTCATCTTAATGTGGATAAGACCGAGGTTTTTTGGCCTACAGAAGACCCTAGGAGTCGGCTCCCTGGTGTTTTCCCCTCCTCTATTGCTCGGCCATCGCGCGGTGTCAAAGTTCTGGGTGGGCCTGTCAGCGTATGCCCTGTTTTCAGCAGCGAGCTTGTGGCAAAGAGAGTGACTAGGACCATAGAACTTATGGATTCTGTCACGAGGATTGATGACCCCCAGTGCGAGTTGCTTCTGCTTCGGGCTTGTACGGGTATTTCTAAACTCTACTTTGCCTTGCGTACTTGTTCTCCGCATGTCTTTCGGCCGGCCCAGCTATCCTTTGATGCGGCACTCCGTTCTAGCTTGGAGCGTATTGTCACTGTGTCTGGGCCTGGGTTTGGGGATTGGCAGTGGCGCCTCGCCACCTTCCCTTTTCAGTTTGGTGGGCTCGGAGTGTATGCTGCTGGGGATGTCCTACATTATGCTTTTGTGGCGTCCCGTTTGCAGTCTGCTGAGTTGCAGGCTAAGCTCTTACTTCCTTCTGGTATCATTGATGTTGGGCCTACTTTTGATGATGCTTGTCGTTCTTTTAATGAGGTCACGGGTTCTGATCTTCTACGCGATCCTAGTGAAATCGCTGCCCCCAAACTTATGAAGAAATTGGCAGATATATATTTCGCGAAGGTTGCTGCTACATCGGACTCTGTTTTCTCATTGACTCCACGACAGGTGGCATTATGGATGTCTCAGCAGGGTGCTCACTCATCTGACTGGTTGCGTGCAGTTCCTATTTCTGGGTTGGGGCAGACTATGAATGGAAGGACCTATCGTAGTGTGCTTAGCTATCGATTGGGAGTTCCGTTGTTCACGGTGTCTAGACCCTGTCCCGCTTGTTCTCGGGTCTTTGATGGTGATGTCTATGGTGACCATGCCGTGTCTTGCGCTGGTTCCGTGGGCATTAAACATCGACATAACCTCGTTCGCGACACCTTATTAGATATCTGCTATAGGTCTGGGATTTCTGCCGGTAAGGAGGTTGATATCGGTTTGGTTGATGGGCATGACAAGCCTCTTCGTCCGGCGGATTTGCTACTTTATTCTTGGGACAGAGGGAGGGATGTTTGTGTCGATCTGACGGGATCCTCCCCTTTGACTCAGTCTGGGATGTCTGACTTTGTGCCTGGTCGTGTTATTGCTGATGCTGCTCGGCGTAAGTGTGCCAAGTATCGAGATTTGTGCACGACAGCTGGTTATGGTTTCCTACCCTTCTCCTTCTCTTCGTTGGGAGAGTTAGATACGGATGCGGTTGCCTTGCTGAAGCGGATTCAGAAATTCTCCGTATCTCAGGATGTTGGGGCTCGTGCTGCTGCTTATATTTTTACTAGACTAAATTTTATTATCGCTGAGGGAGTGGGTGCCCAGATAGTATCTCGGCTACCCACTAATTTCTTGTAAATAGTAATTGGTTAATAATAATAATAATAATAATAATAATTATTATTATTATTATTATTATTATTATTATTATATGTGTATGCGGGACGGGATTTGCGGGATCCCACCGGGTCGTCCCGCGGCCCGTCCCGCATCATTTTTGCGGGACGGGATCGGGACGGGACCGAGATTTGCGGGATTTGTGCCCACCCCTAGGAAATACACCTTACCCACCCCTCAAGGTAAGTTCAATTCCACCCTTTCATATAAATTAAAATTCCCAGGAACTTTAATTCATCAGTTTTTTTTATTTACAAAATGAAAACCAATTAAACACATATATTGAAACCTAATTCCTGAAATCTTGTACTCCCCGAGAAGTAGAAAGGTAACCAAACGAGGCGTTATAAAAGGAAATTTGCACAAACCACCCTTAAATTTTTTTCCTCCACAAACCACCCTTGAAATTGTGCACAAATTGCTTCACACAAGGTTATTTTGGTCATTAACAATAAATGACTTGTAAACGAATTTTCAATTAAATGAAAAGAAAATAAGAGTGATTTTGTAAAAATGACCCAAGAATATAGTTTGAAAAGGACAAAACAACAAACCAAAAACAATAAACCATCAATGGTGTGAATCTCTCCCTAGCTATAGTTTCACACTTCACAACAAGACCCCATTCCCAACTCTTCATCACCATCACTCGTCCATCTCCAATCTCAAGCACACAACCCTTTTTCCATACTAAAGTTTGAGTTTCATTCAATCGACTTCATGAAGTTGTATATAGCTTCGAAGTCGATCATTGAACACGAAGAAGAAGCTAGATCAAGCAGATCATCGGATTGCATCTTCTCGACGACCAACTCGACTATTTGCAAACCAAAGGTACAACAACACAACCACCAATCGAGTTACAAGCATACTTTAAATTCCAATATGGCCTTTCATATTTCTTACTTTGTTCCAATTTTCAATCCATCTTCCTTTACCTTGTGAAGTATGAAAATTGAAACTGATGTCCATATTGATTCCTCTGGTTTGATACCCACTTAGCCGAAACCCCACCAAACAAAGATTCTTCATCAGAGTGGAGAAATTTGATACCCATATATATCCTCAATTTGTGTTTAACTCCGTTTCTTGGCGGAAAGATTGATACCCAATTTACCAAACATCGGGAATGGAAACCCTCCACCGCCACCGAAGGCTACTCCTGGGGGCGGCGGTGGCGCCGGCGCCTCCGTCTCCTTCCAACTTCGACATGAACATGGTGATCATCCTGGCGGCGCTGCTCTGCGCACTAATATGCGCCTTGGGGCTGAACTCTATCGTGCGCTGCGCCCTCCGCTGCAGCCGCCGTCTAGCATCGACCGGCGCTTCGGACGAAGTGGCAGCGCCCGCTGCAGCACGGGTCGTGTCGGTGACGAGGAGGGGGCTGAGGAGGAGCGCTCTCCAGCAGATACCGGTGGTGGTGTACGGAGACGGCGGCGATGGGGACGTCAAGGTGATGGCGACGGAGTGCACGATTTGCTTAGGGGAGTTGGCCGACGGTGAGAAGGTTAGGGTTCTTCCGAGGTGCAATCATGGGTTTCACGTCCGGTGCATCGACCCGTGGCTCGCCTCGCACTCCTCCTGCCCTACTTGCCGGAGGTCGATCGCAGAGGCCGGAGGTGCTGTGGCGGTTGCTGCAGCTGCGGCGGCAGTTGTTGCTGGAGGTGTGGGCCATGGTGACATGGCGGTCGGCTTCGGTGATGTGGATGGGAGTTGAACACTTTGGCTAGTGAAATGGATATATCCTTTCCATTCGTCGCAAACGAATATGAGATGACTCGTTGAGACGGATTCTAACCTAGTTGATGGTGAATTGAGTCTTGTGAGACTATACCTCATAAGACAATTTGTTTAGTGACAATGTTGATATGGCTTGAGTGCCCATGTTAGTTGTTAGGCAACCTTGTAACAATGTAAAAACAAAGAGATCAAGTTTTTGAAATTATTACCAAAATTATTTTCTATCAAAATGTTGTATATTCGATTTTCACCTTTGTTAATAGATATATAAATGTACGGTTTGTCTATTGTGTGTCCTAAGGCACATGATAAAGATACTCTATTGGGAAAGAAAACCCTAAAAGAAAATGGGTAAATCTCATAATCTAATTTAAAAATGATTTGAATTCTTATCTTATACCCCAAGGGTATAGGATAGAAAAATCGATAAACGTATAAGCGTTCTTAGTTCTGATAGTAACTTAAAGTTATATCCAATAGAACTTCTTATAAAGAGTGATAACTTGTAATTTTATTTGGCTTTGCTCATGTAGCACCAAGAGTTGTCCAATTATTTCTTCTTGTCTTTAATTATAAGAACATATATGCACCTTCATTTAGAATGGTTGAATTGGTTTCATTGGAGTAGAAACAACAAGAAAGATTATGGGAGAGTAGAAATAAATGATTAAGAATATTGAAACTAAAGTAAAGTCCACATTGTGGACAAAGTAAAACTACCTTCATTCGTCCAACATAGTATTAGTGGGTTTGGGTATTGATTCATAGTTGAGCAATATCTTTACTCTTACTAAATGGTCCTACCATTCCAAATGGTGTCTTATCTTGTATTCTTACCTTCTAGTAAAATTAAAATAGATTTTAATTTCCATAGTGTGGATAAAATATTTGATTTAAAAATAATGGCTTTAATAATGAGTTTATAAAATAATTGGTTAGAGCGATGGAAAAAAACCATCTGGGGTAGAAGAACACCGGCACCGCCAAACACTGCTTGTCTCCCGCCGACCACCTCTTCGGAGAACATCAACCACCTCTTCGGAGGCCTAAATCCTCTTCGGAGACCCAAATCCTCTTCGGAGGCCTAAAATCCCCTCTTCGGAGGCCAACAACCACCTCGTCAGAGGTCGATGATCTAACCCGTCGGATCTAGGTCTCGGCCTGCACAACCCCTCCGCCTCCTTCCTTCCTCCTGGATTCAGGCGAAGAGCTCCGCCCGGGGCTGTCAGTTTCGTGCTTAATCTATCCTCTCGGCTCCGACCTCCCGTTGGATCCCTTCGTCGGCTTCGGTCACCTGTTTCTACATCCTGGGGGTCGGATTCGTCTTCTTCGCAACCATCGTAAGCGATCAGTTTCTTCAATTTTTTGGGGGCTTTGATGAATCCTTGGATGTAGAGCTTGGATCTTCTTTCGCTCTCGTCCAAATCGAACAATTAAGCCTCGATTTCTGGCTTCCTCTTCCTCGATCGTGCGCTTCTTTGTGGTTGGAAGTCGTCGCCGAAGTTGGCGCCTGGTTTGCCGCCGGTTTGTCCGGCTTGCCGCCGAAATTGGTATCCCATGGTGGGGCGTCGCCTCTAGTGTGGCGTGGAGTCAGGTAATCACCACTGCTCCTCCTGGCTCTGCCTCCCTCTTTCCTCGCCGGCGTTCGTTGCCCCGCGTGCCTTGCAAGGACTGAATTCGCAACCCTTCATGCGGGCCTCGGGCGGGTCTCCTTTGGGCCCAAGGTTGGGCCTCCTTGGGGGCCAAGGTCAAAAACTTCGGGCTCAAGTGGCCCGACCAAAAAATAAAATAAAATAAAATAAAATAAAAATATACATATACATATTTTTATATTATTAAATCCAGAATCCTCTTGCGCTCTTTGCCCTCTCGCGGTCGTGCTTCATTTTCTCGGGCTGGTTGAAGTTCTGTTTTTTGGTTTGGTGGACGGTTTTTAGTCGCGTAAACCGTATCAAAATAAAACTCAAACCTACAAACTAGTATAGCAAGTAAGTAAGAGGTCGATCCCACAGAGAATCAAGTATTTCTCAGCAATGTGTATTTATCAATTAGTAGAAAGGGGGGTTTTTGGTTGATTGAGATTGAAAAGAAAACAAAATAAAATAAAAACAAATAATGCAAAACAATTTAGAGAAGATCGTTATACCTACAACTATCCACTTTATTTGGTTGAATTGATATTGTAACTTCCTCTTGTCCTTTTAGGGTTCCTATGAATGCCCTTGTCCCGACCTAATATAGTTACTAGTCCAATCAGTCCTAGAAACCCTTATCAATCGAACAACCCCTAAAGAAGGATTTAACCCAATTGATAGCTTTAAGACCAGAGATTAACCAAGGTATTTGCAGTCCCTAAAGAGGGATTTAACAACACATCCAACTTCCTACCTATCCAATTAGTTCAATCAGCCCTAAAGGGATAAGTTTGCCACTTGGGTTAAGGTTCGCAATCAGGAATCTACAAAACCCTAGCAATTGAATTGATCTAACTAGTTGGCCAGACAAGATAGAACAAAACAATAAACAATCAAGCACAAAGAAGTTGAAGCATTCAATATGGGAAATAAGGAACAAGATTCAGAAACTCACAATCAATCCAAATAAAGCTTCAAATTGCGAGTAGAACGAAGAGAGTTTAGCCGCCCATGGCGAACATCGCTCTCTCTCTCCTGTTGTTTTATGAATGAAAGAGTAGAATAGAAGCTTTGGAAAAATAACTAAAAGTGGCCTTAAGTATTATCCAAGGTCGGCCATAAATTAAAACAAAAAGAATCTAGGGTTTTTAAGTATTCAAAACGATGCGTGCGCGCTGACGGCAGATGCGGCGGCCGCCGCATGTATGCTGCGGCCGCAGCATCAACATTCTTCTTGCATCGGCCCTGGCGGCGGCCGCTGCATTGGTCTTTCACGGAAAATCCGTCTTGAATCAGCTCTCGACGTCAACATGAAAGTTGTAGCTCTCTGAAAGAGCTTTCCAACGCATGGTCATAATAGTCGATCGGACAACCGATGCCTCCAGAAAGTGCAAAACAAGTTCAGCATGTCTGGCGACAACTTCTGCAGACTTGTTCTTCGTTTAGCCTCGCTTCTTCTTCTCAGGACCTCTTGAGATCTTCATGTAAGCTTCTTCGATCAACTAGACGTTCTCATCGAATGCGTTATCAACCCATGTCTCCTCCTCGGATCTACCATTACCTGAAATAATCAATAAAAGCATGTAGATTCCGACTCCACCAACATAGAGAGCAAATATGCAAATTCTACTTAAATCATGCATGATATGCATCTTAACTAAGCTAAATGCAACCTATTATGCCTACCTAAATGCATGCTATCAAACTCCCCCACACTTAAGCTTTTGCTTGTCCTCAAGCAATGAAAAACAAATATAGAATTAATCATCCCACAAATAAGATATTCATGCTATAGTTTTAGAAAAGCAACATCAAGCAATAGGAGCCATGAATAAGAGAACAAATATCCTAGCAAATATATGAGCGATCCAATAGTAAAAGCAATTTTAATCCAACCTCACCGGGATAATGTGTTTCACTCAAGCTCTCAAGTGTTTAGGCTTTAAAGTCCAACTCTCAACTCAATCCAAAATGCTCTGTACACCGTGAAAGTTATCACTTGCAAACAACATCATGAGGACTTTTATAAGGTTGTAATGGGGCTTTGGTAGGAACATAAGGCATGAGAAATATTTAGGCTTGTGGTGCTAAAAATCCGGGAAAAGGGAACAACAACCAACCAGAACAACACCAAAACTTCCATACTTCGCAAACCATTCCAATAACATAAACTCCATTACATAACAATAAATTTTTCGATTTCAATAGCCATACAACTCATGCATTTTAATTTTTCATTATGATGACTTCGTTTCTTTTCTTTTATGCTTACTTTTGCCCCTAGGTGAATTTTATCCTCCCTAGGTCCAAGCTTACTAGACTTTTACTCCTAAGTGAATTTTATCCTCCTTAGGCCCCTAGTAATAAGTCATCTCTATTATGCAAGAAGGGTTACCTTATTTTGGCTATGCCTCTCGCAATGCACAACCATACATATATCATCTCCACTCAAAGCAACTCCAACATAAAGATTTTTCCCCAATTCTCCTCCTAATTCCCGGATAGGATCAGGCTAATCATTGGCTATGATATATTTTTGTGGAGCTGTCAAAAAGAATAGGCTTTAAGGCTCAGATGGGCTTCAAGCAAAGGATAATATCTAAGGTAGACAGGTATAATATGGCTAAAGAAAACATGCCTCAATCATTTGAAATTCACAAGCAACAAACATGTGCAATACTGTATTGAAATAAGAAGCATATGGAGAGTATAATAACACAGTAAAAGCAATGGGGAATAATATGTAAAGTCCCTATAAAGCCAAAACAAACTCACAAAGGTTATGTTTTTTTTTTAGATTTCAATTAAACCTCAACTATGAATCATACTTGCTCAATTATATTCTCAAATCATGCTCCAAAATCATTTTCAAGCAATTCAATCAAATCATGGGATTTATGCAATAAGATCATAAAAATAAATTAGAGGACAAACTAAACCAAGATGGGTATCTTTAATAACACCTAAATGCAATGCATGATATTTTTGTGATTTTTTTTAATGTGATATATGAGTAAAAATAAATATGAAAACATAAATAAACATGATAACATAAGTAAACATGATATGCAAATTCTATCTATATGCAATGCAATCCCTCCCCCACACTTAAACCTTTCATTGTCCTCAATGAAACATAAAAGATAACAAAAATTAAAAACATAGAGAAAGAGATGAATGAAATACTCACAATGTGGTGGATGGGTCTCTATAGGTCGGATCTGAGGATTTCGGTGGCCTTTCCTGAAAGCTTAGTCTATCCCAAACCAAAAACAACTATCTAATGCCTAATGGGAAACCCAATTTATTGAAAAGAAAACTAGCTAACCAGGAATTGAAATAACTAAATTATAAAACTTACCTCGGGTTGCCTCCCGAGAAGCGCCTTTTTTTTTAATGTCATTGGCTTGACTTGATCTCAATCTCAAGAGCTTATCTCTCAGACATCGTCAAGGCCCTCAGTAGCCTATCATATTCCTGTGCACACATCTTACAAGGCACATCATAGAACAATAAATTGAAAGCATAAAATGTGGAACTCAAGAACCCTTTCAATCTATCAAAGAGTCTAGCATGACTCTCTGCACAAGGAATATGATACCACCAGCACAGTTCCGCTGGTGGCTTTTCAAAATAGCAATCAAAAGGATCAACATAATCACCATTACCTTCAAAATTGCAAAAGGTTACATTTCTTACCTCTTGAGCCTCAGCTGATGGCTCTAAACCTGGTTCATCAATGGGCAAGCTCAGAATGGATGTTGCAGATGGAATAGGAGACACATCACATGTAACCTCATGCGTCGACTCATGAGATTCCAAGTCAGAAAGCACTATACCCTCTCCTCCATCGTCGAAGACACTATCGTTGTCTGCAACCAATTCCTCCTCTTCTTCTTTGAAGCTCCTTTCTTTCTCACCTTTTGCACTTAAAATTTGAATGAGTTGGCTCATCTGATTCTCCAATTTTCCAAGTCGACTCATTTTTTCTTCTTCCAACTGATGCAACACTTGTGTGAGAGTTTGGATTGATACTTCCCGCTCAACCTGTCGACTCATGTTGCAGAAAACATCCCAAATCTCAAAGAGTCCCATATCCAATAGGCCTTCATTACTCATGGACTCAACAAGACTCCGTGTTTCAGCATTCATCCCATCAAATATGCAAAAACACATCTCCCGCACACCATATTGATAACCCCATGAACCAAGGTCGTTAACATACTCATGCAATCTAGTGAAATATTGGTGAAAGTTCTCACCTTCAAACTGCAACAATCTCAACATCTTAAAAAGTTAGTAGCAAGGGTGTTATGAACCGTAAGATAGGTTCACAACAAAGTTAGATATATAAACAAAAATTAATAAATACACACAACAAAGAAATAAACTTGATTCCCCGGCAACGGCGCCAATTTGATGGACGGTTTTTAGTCGCGTAAACCGTATCAAAATAAAACTCAAACCTACAAACTAGTATAGCAAGTAAGTAAGAGGTCGATCCCACAGAGAATCAAGTATTTCTCAGCAATGTGTATTTATCAATTAGTAGAAAGGGGGGTTTTGGTTGATTGAGATTGAAAAGAAAACAAAATAAAATAAAAACAAATAATGCAAAACAATTTAGAGAAGATCGTTATACCTACAACTATCCACTTTATTTGGTTGAATTGATATTGTAACTTCCTCTTGTCCTTTTAGGGTTCCTATGAATGCCCTTGTCCCGACCTAATATAGTTACTAGTCCAATCAGTCCTAGAAACCCTTATCAATCGAACAGCCCCTAAAGAAGGATTTAACCCAATTGATAGCTTTAAGACCAGAGATTAACCAAGGTATTTGCAGTCCCTAAAGAGGGATTTAACAACACATTCAACTTCCTACCTATCTAATTAGTTCAATCAGCCCTAAAGGGATAAGTTTGCCAGTTGGGTTAAGGTTCGCAATCAGGCATCTACAAAACCCTAGCAATTGAATTGATCTAACTAGTTGGCCAGAGAAGATAGAACAAAACAATAAGCAATCAAGCACAAAGAAGTTGAAGCATTCAATATGGGAAATAAGGAACAAGATTCAGAAACTCACAATCAATCCAAATAAAGCTTCAAATTGCGAGTAGAACGAAGAGAGTTTAGCCGCCCATGGCGAACATCGCTCTCTCTCTCCTGTTGTTTTATGAATGAAAGAGTAGAATAGAAGTTTTGGAAAAATAACTAAAAGTGGCCTTAAGTATTATCCAAGGTCGGCCATAAATTAAAACAAAAAGAATCTAGGGTTTTTAAGTATTCAAAATGACGCGTGCGCGCTGACGGCAGATGCGGCGGCCGCAGCATCAACATTCTTCTTGCATCGGCCCTGGCGGCGACCGCTGCACACCATGCGGCGGCCGCTGCATTGGTCTTTCACGGAAAATCCGTCTTGAATCAGCTCTCGACGTCAACATGAAAGTTGTAGCTCTCTGAAAGAGCTTTCCAACGCATGGTCATAATAGTCGATCGGACAACCGAGGCCTCCAGAAAGTGCAAAACAAGTTCAGCATGTCTGGCGACAACTTCTGCAGACTTGTTCTTCGTTTAGGCTCGCTTCTTCTTCTCAGGACCTCTTGAGATCTTCATGTAAGCTTCTTCGATCAACTAGACGTTCTCATCCAATGCGTTATCAACCCATGTCTCCTCCTCGGATCTACCATTACCTGAAATAATCAATAAAAGCATGTAGATTCCGACTCCGCCAACATAGAGAGGAAATATGCAAATTCTAATTAAATCATGCATGATATGCATCTTAACTAAGCTAAATGCAACCTATTATGCCTACCTAAATGCATGCTATGATGGTTCATGGTTAGTTTCGGTTGAGGAGCAGTTTTGCAGCCCTGGTTGATCGAAGTGATCGTGTTGGTGGTGTTCGTGGTCTCCGAAGATCCTTCATCTAGGTGGAGGGAACGTCGTGTGATCCACACTTCCCCAGGTGTCGTCTTTGCCCTACGTGGATTTCTGCTTTCCGTCTTTCCGGCGGCGAGACATCGTGTCAGCTGTGTTGTCCCATGCGCTCGCTATCCACTTCACCACGTCGGGTCTCCATCTTCTCGTTGATGTGTCGTTCGCTTGTTCGCTTAGGGTTTGGGGTTTTCCGGGTTTGTTTTGTGTAGTTCTTTTGTTGTATTAGGTGTTTGTTTTCTACTGTATTTCTTTTGCTATGTTGTATGTTTAGACGGTTTGCCGTCTGCCGACTTTGTCGGCCTCTCGAGGTCCGGGTCTGTCCGGCCTCGAATTATTTCCTTATCAAAAAAAATAAATAAATAATCTAGGTTTTAGCTTGAGTATAAAAACTATTTGATTCTCTTTAATAAGCTTCAATAAATTAGTTTTATAAAAATAATTGATTTTCCTTAATTAAAAGATATTTGATTTGATTCTCTTTAATAGTTAACTTCAATAAATTTGTTTAGAAAAATATTTGTTTTTTTTTATTTTATGAACAAGTTTATAAATATGTTTTCAATTATTACAATATTTTATTTTATTGATTTTCTTTTTAAACACTAGATGGGCAAGTAATGTTTTTTTTTTATGATACAAGGCAAGGATTCAGGGGAAAGCTACGTACGTCTAACTCCCCGTCCGATGGTGTCCCCACGAACGAGCTCGAAGATCTCAACGGGAACGCAGTTCGCTACAAAGTGAGATGAGAGGCCAAGATGCGCAAGACGATCGGCCACCTGGTTGCCCTCCCTGAAGATATGACCGAAAGTGACACGCTGAAAGGCGCGACAGAGACTCAGGGCATCCGAAATCGACATCTTGATCTCCCACGGACAGTGCCAAACACCCTTAAGGGCGTTTATGATCGTAAGGCAATCACCTTTGATCTCAAGATGGGCAAAGCCCCGCTTGGAGGCTTCAAGAAGACCCGAGATAAGACCGAAGCACTATGTCTGTACGGCCGAAATCGAACCATGTCCACGAGCGCCATAGGCCAGCACCCTACCCTGACAATCACGGATAACAAACCCAGACGCCGCTCTGTTCGAATCCGTGCGAGCACCATCGAAGTTTAGTTTGACAAAATCCGCAACCGTTTTTTTCCATCTGACAATTTTTGCTTTTGGCGTTGTCTTTTTGGGGTTGGAGGTTTTTTGTTCGGTAGTTTGATCAGGTTGATCGTCTGTTTCTTCTTTTTTTCACGTTTTTCAAAATTGCTTTATATTTTGTATCCAATCTGTCATAGAATTGATGTTGCTGTTGTCAAAAGTTATTTTGTTCCTCATCGACCATATACCCCATAATCCAAAGGCGAGGATTGATTTTTGTTCGAAGGTTAGTTTTTGGAACACTTCCATTATAATATCCTTGTATGGTTTGTTCTCTTTGTCCGTATGTCGAATGGTTTGTTCAATCCTCTTGTCGAGGCCTCCTATAAGCGATAATGAGATCTGACAGTCAATGAAGAGGTGGATGTTGTCTTCCTCTGGGTGAGAACATAGGGGGAACTGTAGTGGCACATGGATTCCTATACTCCGTAGTCTAACCTTTGTTGGTTAGTAGATTTTTCCATAGGAAGTTTTTTACTTTTGGGGGGCAATCAATTTTCCATATCCAATCCATTTGGTCTGCATTGACTCTTCTAGTCCTAGTCACATAATCTAATGCACTTGCCGTAGAAAACCATCCATTTTTGCTTGTTTTCCAGTATAATCTGTCTACAATTTCGTTGGAAGGTATGTATACCTGTAGAATTTTGTCAACAATTTCCGGCGGGAGATAGATATTCAGTTTGTCTCTGTCCCAGGTCTTATCTAGTCTTATGAAGTTATCAACCGATTCGTTTTCATCTATTTGGTCAATAAGGCTCTTTTGTTTCAGGCTTCCTTCATTTTGGATCCACGGATCCTTCCAAAATCTAATGGTCTTGCCGTTTCCCACTTGCCATATTAGCCCTTCACAGAATTCGTCTTTAATTTCCATTAGCTTTGTCCATTGCCAGGAGGAATTTCTTTTCCTTTTATAATTCCATATTTTCTCACTGTTGAGGTACTTATGTTGGATTGTTTTGACCCATTCATTTTCTGGTTCTGCTAATATTTTCCACAGCAGCTTCATTTGTAAAGCTTTGTTCATGTCTTTTGTCTTGTGGATTCCAATTCCACCATCTTTATTCGGTCTACACACTTTATCCCATCCTATCATTGGCTTATGTTGTGGTCCTTTGTTCCAAAAGAAATTTCTGTTAATTCGGTCCAAGTCATTTTGGATGCTCGTGGGAAGCATAAAATTTTGCATTATGTAACTTGGTTTGGCCGCTAGGTTTGCTTGTACTAATATCGCTCGCCCTTGCTGGGTGAGTTCATTTGCTCTCCATTTTGACAGTTGGTTCTCTGTTTTTCCTATGACTTCCTGGAATGTATCTTTGTTTACTCTGCCATTGATTATGGGGCATCCCAGATATTTTTCTAATACGGTTTGGTTTGTTATTTATAGACGGGTCTGTAGTCGTTGTATTTTGTCGTTTGTAATTCCCCTTGTGGCTTGGAATGCTGATTTTTGGAAATTAACTTTTTGGCCTGATATGCCGCAATATTCGTCTATGATGGTTTTTACCGTTCTGCAGGCTTCTGTTGTTGCTTTAGAAAATATCATTATGTCGTCAGCAAAGGAGAGGAAAGGAATCGTAGGCCCACTTTGCGATGTTTTGAAACCGATATCATTGTTTTGGAGATAGCTTTGTCGTTGTAGTCGTCGTGCCAGGATTTCTGCCCCTAGGATAAAGATGTAGGGGGAAAGTGGGTCTCCTTGTCTTAGTCCCCTTTTTGGTTGAAAGGTGTCAGTAGGTTCGTCGTTTACCAAAACGGAAAAAGATACGGTCTAAATACATTCTTTAATCCAGTTCCTGAATTTCTGACAGAATCCAAATTTAGTCATTACATCAAATAAGAATTCCCAATTTACTCTGTCGTATGCTATTTCCATGTCAAGTTTGATCGCTATCCATCCATCACGACCCTTCTTGGTACGGAAAGAATGAAAGATTTCGTGTGCAATTAGCACATTGTCTTGGATTGCTCTGTCTCTGATAAAAGCTCCTTGCAGCGGATGGATCAGTTTCTGTAATACCATTTTCAGTCTCCCCGCGAGAATTTTTGCGATTGCCTTATATAGCGTTGTACAGAGGCTAATAGGCCTATAGTTGTTTGTTGTCTTCGGATTATCACATTTGGGGATTAGGGATATAAATGTTTGGTTTATTTGTCTTAGGATTTTCCCCGAGTGAAAGAAGCCTTTGATTGCTTTTGTAATTGACGGTCCAACGATATCCCAGTATTGTTGGTAGAATTCTGCCGTCATTCCGTCAGGTCCGGGAGACTTGTCTTTCCCCATGGAAAAGAAAGCTTTTTTAATTTCTTGATTTGTTATTGGTTTTGTGAGGAGATCATTGTCTTGTTGCGATATGTCTATGTTTATTAGTTCTAAATATTCATTTAAGAGATTTTTGTTAATCCTTTTTCTTTGAATCGTTTTTCAAAATCATTCTAAGTCTCTCTTCTGGTATTTTCATCGCCTATAATAGTCGTTCCTTCCGTTGATACAATTTCTCGGATAATTTTTCTATCTGCGACTTTATGATGATATCTTGAGTTCGTATCGGAAAGCTTTAGATGTTTTGTTTTCGCCCTCTGTCGCCAATATTGACTATGAAATTGGAGGATTTTGCTTTTTTTGTTTAATAGGCGCATTTGTCTACTATTGTTGTTACCTTGTTGTGATGAACTGTTTGTACTTTGTAGATTTGTCAATTTTTCTTCTGTCCTTAAGTTGTCGGAAGATGTTCCCAAAAGTTGTTTTATTCCACTCTTTTGAAAGTTTTTTTAAGTATTGAGTTTTCTTTGTTACTTGGAACATATGAGAACCCGAGCAGGGAAGGTTCCAAAAGTGCTAAGACTTGTATATTTTCGATTTTGCAGAATGTCTCAACTTCAGTCCAAAGGTTTCATTTTCCTAGACCGCAACAATTCCATGTACAGATCTTCATTCTGGATACTTGCTTAAATTAATTGTCATATTACGGGGTTCGTTGCCCGATGTTCTCTCACTTGCTTTAGTTATCAATTTACTTGTTCTTTTTTCCATATTTATGTTTGTAGTAATGTTTCTTCTTAGGGTGCTTGCCTCTGTTTCTCTATAGTCTCTTGTTCTATTCTTTGAGTTTATGTTATCATCATTTATTTTTCGCTTGCGATCCTGCTTTGTGATTTCTATTTGCTTCATCCATTTGTCGATATTTAGGTCATAGACCTTTTTCCTCCCTCCTAGTTTCTTATTCTTATGATCCATTGGTTTCTTATGATGTTTTCTTAGCGAGCAGAGAGTATGTTTTATTGAGTTCTTTTTTTTCTCCAAACGGAGAGAAAGATTGTAGAGTGCAAAGTAGGAAGGGTTCAAAGAGTTTCTATGTTTGGTCATGTGCTCAATAGCACAGTTTGGTTCGGTCATGTACTCAAAAGCACAGTTTGGTTCTTTTATCAAGTTCACAATGCATATAAGCAACCAAGGAAAGATCGGCAGCCAGGACAAGGAACTAGAGACGAAAACAAGAAAGAATAAGGCACACCTGGGGTCAAGGGGAACGTTATGCCAGCCATCTATCTTCCCTTTCATCTTTCCAATTGCTCTTTTTATCTCTGACGTGGTTTCATCCATCCCTTTTCTATCAATCAAGATTTGATCCATGTGGTAGGAAAGTTGTTCAAGTTTCCTGGACTTCAGACAGCTCAAGACTTGTTCAGGGTTTCTTTCTCTATTGTTGATCATCCAGATCAATACTTTAATCAGATTCACCATAGGCATATAGATCACACAGAAACATCTGTTCCTATCGATAGAAATTAGTTTGACAAAGAGAAATGAAGGGTACATAGGGTTCAGACTCGGATCCCTCATAGTATCTAGAACATAGTTTCCATGGACATTAACCCTTTCAAGGGGGCTACTAATTTTCACAGAAAGGGATATCAAGCAGTGATCGTAACTAAGAGGGAACACAGCAATAAAATCGAGATCCACAACTGCATAAATATGGAAAAATAGCTCAATGGAGGGGTACAACCAAATCTCAATAATAGTGAGTTTGTCAACTTTACATTGATCCCTCGGATCTACAATTACTAGGATATTCTCCAGACAAGGTTTAGAGAAGCTATGAAACCAAATTGCAACCAGAATGAGAGTTCCATTCATCAATTGACAGTAGACCAATGATCGATACTCTAGCGTACCTATGCCTTTGTCAGAATCTTTGTTCGCATTTTCATTATTCCCTTTTGAATGGGGCGAGGTTGTTCTTGTGTTTTTGGGTTGTGCACCCAAGATGGGCAAGTGATGTGATTCCCACATGAAGCAAAGTCACTCAAGACTTGGGTGTTCCTTAAGGCGATGTCCAAATTCCTACAATAAATATTAAAGTCACTTCCTCCACTCACCCGGTCTCGTGCTCGATCGTCTCCTAGGGCAACTGAAGCTAATTATGTCACTTTCATTTGCTCCAATTTCGATCCATTGTCATTTTCATTTGTTAAGCCACCAAGACTCACAAATTAAGGCTGAGCACCCACTAATTACACCAATTGTGTAAGGAGCGGGATTTAAATCATTGACCTCTTACAAGGGTCACCTCTCCTTTATCACAAGATTTAGGGGTTATTGATTATTTGTGTTCTAGCTTAATTTAAGCTATAAACCTTCACATAAGATATTTTGAGTGATAAAGGATTGCAACTCCAAAGTGTGATTCTAAGGAGGAACGATCAAGGCTAGGAGCTTCGAAGTGAGATTATGAGAAGCTTGTTATTCTACCCATCACATGGAACTCCATTGACGGTCCTCACTCCTCACCCTCGATCATTTATTCGCAAGCCCTTGCGCATGTTGTTGGAATATAGGGTTGTCCCACATTGAAAAGATTGAGATATAAATAATATAATGCACAACATATAAGTTTGACGGGCTACTCCCTCTCATTTCCAATTGGTTTTGAGATGAAACCCCGTTGGGTTTATGTGTTGATCTCACCAACACGACCTCCCTCTAGCTTGTCTTGATCTCACCGACACGACCTTTAACAAATTTGGTTTGTTTTTTTTTTCATTTTATAAACAAGTTTATAAAAATAAGGTTTTATCTTTTTGGTATATCACATTAGAATTCTACATTATCAATAAATTTCTATCCTTTTGAAAATGGCAAAAGATGTAATATTATATCTATAACAAATTTCTATCATCTATCAAAACAACAATTAAATTATTAACGCGGTGTCCTAGTTAAACGCTCTCTTTTTGGGAACGTTTTGTTGCCGCCTACCTCACCAACCTTCATCTTCTGGGCCACCACCATTTCCACTGCTCGCCATCCACCACCCACCTTCCTAGGCCACCGTCCCCCTGGCCACCATAGACACCACATCGTCTCGCCCACTAGCCTTCAACCTCTTCGGCGTCCGCCTCCCATGGTTCTGTCCACCAAGGTGGTTCTCGCAGCTCCGCTCTTGCCTCCTACCTCGGCTCCGCCCTGATTTCCGGCCACCGCGGTGGATCTCTCAGCTCCGCCATCCCGTCGCCCTCACCGGTCTTCCGCCGCCTTCCGTTGCCACAATCGGATTCGCTCTTTTGGCTCCTCCTTCGGATTCGCTCTCCGACTTTTGTCTGGGGCTTGAATCTATTTTGAATGCTTTAAATAATCTTGTTCGAGATTCTAAGGTCAAATAATAACTATTTGTTGTTTCAACGCTAGTTGTTGGTTTGACCTTAGTTCCAATCTCCCTCCATTCTTCATACCAATCTCAATACGTTCTTCCGTCTCTTTGTCTTTTTTATTGTTGTTCATTCTCTCTTCTTCGACCCGTTTCATCCGCCTCTATTTTGACTACTTAGTAGTCGCTCACGATCTTGTTATTGTCTTTGAGGGTTTGGGATGGGTCTCGGGGTTTTAATGGATAATGATTTGGCCTGGTGTCGGGTTTTCGGATTGGTGTGCAGTGTTGTTCTTGTTCTGTTACAGGCTTCTTTTGGCGGTGTTTGATTTGTCATATTCGATGACGTCGTGGATGTGCGTTGACATCTGATGGCTTCTTTGAGTCCACAATATGAGGTGTCCGCTGGTGTTCCCCAGAGTTCTCTATGTGCGTTGTCCCTTTGACCGATTGTTTCGTTTGCCTCTAGCTTGTGATTTCGGTGTAGGATGGTTTGTACGTTTATTTTGTTATTTTATTTAGAGAAAATTTGTGCCGAAGGCACAAATTTTCGCTCTAATTGCAGTTCGGCACAAATTTTCGCTCTAATTGCAGGAGTATCCTAGGTTTTGTAAAAATAGCAGGAATGTCCACTTTTTAAATTTCGGATTATTAATGGACGATATTACCCTTCCTTCTATTATACCGTTGTTCAACCCAAATCCCTAATCTGTGAATCTCTCGAATTAGCTTAGATCCTCTCCTTCCCTCTCCTCCCAAATCCACCGCCCTCTCCTTCAGATCCACCGGCCTCACCTCCGAAATCCATCGGTCGTCTTCCCTCCCTGACCTCGCGAGCATTAAAGCGGAAGGAGCAAACGGCGTCGACGGAGAACCTTACGGCAGTCCGATGGCGGCTCAGGCGATTTCAGCGCCACCGCAATCAGCGCCGGTGACAGCTTCCCGACGAGTATCAGGCCGCTCTCAGTCGCCTTAGTCGCTCTCTGTCGCCTCACCTCTTTGCTCTTCAGGTCTCCTCGTCCTCCCTCTCTCTCTCTCTCTCTCTCTCTTTCTCTTGAACCAAATTAGGTTTTTGCCTGCCCTTGAAATCGTTTAACTTTTACTGTATTTGTTTCCAAATACATCGGGTTTGTTTGGATTTTGTGAACCTTTCCACTGAATTGTTGCATAATTTTGCTTCTGGTGGATGTTTTTCAACTTGAGGTCAAGGGTTCTGTTACACCGCCCCTTTGAAATTATGATTAAATGTGTAGTACCCCTAAACTGTTGTATTGGCAGTGGGTAAATGGGCAGTAGTGGCGACGGTTTGGGGCTTTTTCAATTGCGACTCAAATGTGCAGTTCATTCTTTATCCTTGCAATTGATGTTCTCCGATTTCAATTTCTCTTATACTGCTTTGTTGATGCTTCTTCTGACCGACTTGCAAACCTAGTCTATATAGATGATACAATTTCTCTTATACTGCTTTGTTGATGCTTCTTCTGACCGACTTGCAAACCTAGTCTATATAGATGATAAGATTATTGAGTGCTTCAGAATTCTGTATAGATGCTTCTCCTGTAATTGCAAACCTAGTCTGTATTGCATTTGATGCTCCTTGCATTTGATGATAAGATTACTTGCAAACCTAGTCTTTGCTCCTTGCAGTTGATGATAAGATTACTTGCAAACCTAGTATGTAATTGTAGTTGTTCTCCAATCTGTCAAATTGTCTACAGATCTCCATCATCTCCTAAAGTCACCTTAAACCTCTTGTTCTTAATTTTGTCTTGTGGCTGCATTTATGTCAGCAGCCTCCCATATCTTGTTCTTAATTTCGTTGAATCATTGGTGTCAGCACTAATAAAGAGAGGGATAAACGTACAGATCAGTAAATGATGTTTGTTGCATGTTTTGTTTTCAGATTAATTATTTTGCTACTCTCAAACCTGTGAATTCATTTATGTCAGCAGCCTCCCAATGCACGTGAATTCTGTAGTAAGGAACAGATTGGAATGTTCAAATATTTTGAACTTTGTTTCTGATCTAGTGTCAGTTATAGAATTGGTACTTATTTGGTTACGAAAGGCTTTATTTGATTATGATTTATGATTTTTCTTTTGAACTTAGGGACATGGTGTATGGGCTAGTTCATTTGCACGAATTGGGCATAATCCATCGAGATGTTAAACCTCAAAATGTTCTGATAGCCAATGGAATGACCTTATGTGCAGAACTTTCTGATATGGGCATTAGCAAATGCCTTCTTCCAGATATGTCTTCCTTGAGTCAGAATGCTACTAGTAAGCTCCTAATATTTTCTTCTATTTTTTTTTTTACCTTATACTTCCAAAGGACGTTAGATTTGAAAATTTGGTGATTTCTTCTTCTTTTATATATTAGCCATGGCATTTTTTATATATTTAGATCTGAACTTGCATTATTTAGATCTGAACTTGCATTATTTGGACTTGAGTTATTTTTTTGGTACTTCAGCAAGCAACTGTATTCTTAATCTTAGTTTTTCCTTCTCTGAAAATGTCACTTTTGTTGATTATTGATCTTGATTTTTGGACTTGCAATTTGCTCGAATATGAATTTAGGGATCTGAATTTAGGCCTTTGCTCGAATTTAAAGTCTGCATATTTAGATCTGAATTTGGTTTTTAATTAAAAAGATGTAAAAGAAGCTGCTGACATCTTCAATGCTGACATATTTAGATCTGAATTTGGTTTGTAAAAGAAGCTGCATATTTAGATCTGAACTTGCATTATTTAGATCTTCAGCAAGGAATTGCAAATCCAAACTCTAGGTTCTTCGAAAATCTCTTGTGCTCAAATTGACAGATTATTTGATTGCAAGTTGTGCTTGATGATGTGCGTCTTTTGCATCTGATTTGATCATTTCTACATATGCATTTATCTGTCAATATGTGCGTCTTTTGCATCTGTCAATATGTGTATTTATCTGTCAATATATGCATTTATCATTATCAATCTCTCGGCCTCCATTTCAGCAGATTTAACATTGCCGAGTTTCTTCTGCCCTGGTAATTGAATTTCTACAATAAGTTGAATTTATACATATATAGTATTTTTGCTAGATTCATTCGAACTTCATGTGCTAATTGCTAGTCACACATGTGCACTAGGTTCTAATCTACAGGTTTTACCAGAATAATTAAGTTACATTGTTCTGCTCATAATGTCCAACCTCTTTTTTATGCCTTGTACCTTTACCACATCGGTTTTAGGATGAGAGGGAACTTAAGAGGCAGAGACGTAAGCAGTCAAATAGGGAATCTGCTCGGCGTTCAAGATTGCGCAAGCAGGTGGGGAGGGGACATTTCTCTTTTGTTGTTACATCTATTTGTCTGATTTTCTTCCAGGTCTGATTCTTATTGTTCTGCGCTGTGCATTATTGAACTAGGCTGAGTGTGATGAGCTGGTACAGCGAGCTGATGTTTTGAAAGAGGAAAATGCAAGTCTTAGAGCAGAACTCAGTCGCGTCAGGAATGATTATGAACAGCTTCTAGCTGAGAATAAAATGCTTAAGGTAACCCTTCGTCATCGCTCATCATCCTTTTAGTTAATGATCTGTCAGGTAGGTGAAAAAAAGGCAAGCATCTTTGTTCTGGACTTCAGGTGATCAAGAGTTTTAAGCATTTTCATCTCTTGTTCAATATGTTTTCATTCGGTGCTGAATGTTAGAACTGAAAAGCGATCTTCCTTAGGGTCTGGTTGGATTCCAAAAGAAGGCATTTTGGCCACTTATCAGTATAAGGGATCTTATAATGCATCTCAAGCAGAAAAATGTCTTATAAGAGTGATATTTACATAGATTCTCAGTATGTCAGCAATACTACCAGCAAAAAGAGTTTTTTTTTAATGACTTGAAGCAAACCTCGTAGACAACTGCAGAATATAACAACTCAAAATACTTCGGTTTAGGATTTTCTAATTTCTATTACCTCCTCCCATGATTTACAAAGCCTTGTGATTGCAGGATAAGCTTGGGGAAAACTCTGACGATGCGGAATTGGTTCCTGTTCCAGTAAGTAGTATGTAGTTCTTTATGTACAGTCACAATCTTGATTGCTGCTGCACTTTTCCCTTTTCCTGTTTCAACTTATGAGCCAAGTGTTCACTTGCTTTAGCTGGTTTGCATTCTGATATCCATCTATGTTTCTCACAAGCGGATATGAAAATGGGCAGTGTCAGTTTCAATTTAGTTATCATAGTTTTACACAAGGATACGTGTGTGGCCACAATAATGTCTGTTGGGGTTTCTGGGCAACGTAGATGTCCATAGCATAACCCAATGGTTAAATTTCACAGCGCGTGGGCAGTGGAATGGTCAGCTCTTTCTTGTATTATGCAATTTATGGATTGGATATGCACCCAATCATGAAAAACTTGAAAAGTTAGATTCTGGGATTCTTGCAGGAGAGGAAGGGTAAGGTAAAACTAGGGATAACTGTTCAATTAATCTCTTTGGAGGTAGAGCATATTTCATCAAATCCTTACATCAGGATGTGTTAATTAGTGAACTACTCTTTATCAATTATTAATGAAGCATGAATTGGTTGGCATGTAGATATATTGAAACTTTCATTTTTTTAAAAAATTGTCTGGCAAGCAGATATACTGAAACTGTCATTTTCTGTTTATAGCATGTACCAAGGATAAATAGTCAGATACCAACAATTGATGATGCAGAGTCAGATCATGAACGTCTGCTAGACAGGTTTATCTATTTCTTTTAACTTACTCAGTAATTGCAAAGTTTTTAGCGCACTCTTGTAGGTTTGAGTTTTATGCCTGTATGGTACTACTCATGCTCCTTTGTTTCTTCTCTTGAAAGAGACATCCAAGCAAGAGAGGAGTTTGTTTTTTCGCTTTTATATATATTGTCTTTCAGCAATAGCCCCCATCTTTATATTCTACTGCTAAACTTGTAATCTGCAGAAGACATATTCTGGAACTTGTAACGTGGTAGCTTAACTTTTCAGTGGACATGTCCTTGCATTACATTCATTTGGAAATTTATTATAGCAAAGGGTTTGAGGAGTAAATGAGGGCAAAAAATGGATGCATTCTGGTTCTTATTGTGATGACAAAAAGAAAGAAAAACACAGTTTCTTAATCATTATTATATTGTACTACACTGGATTTTGATGTTTTAACGTGCTGCTAATTTTCATTTGAAGCAAACAAAATACTGTATTTTTTTTTATCAATTCATTTTCAAAATGATAATTTTATAGATAATAGTAATAGGCCAGGGGAAGGTCAATTGTTCCACTCAATTCGAATGATTCCTTAATAACATCTCTGATAAACAAGGTTTTATAGAAATGGATGGGACATTCATTAAGATGTGGCTTTTCATAATGTGACCCTTTTACATAATGTGACCCTTTTACACAGTCAAGCGCACTGAGAAAGGTAACCATTCTTGATGAAATGGAATATGCCTTTCTTGTTTGATATAAGTGGTGACTAGTTAGTTATGAAGCTGAGAATAAATTTTTTAATAAATATGATATGATGTACTCTTCCGCTCTGCCGACAGCTTATTTAAAGATTAACCAACTGAAGTCCAGTTGCTTTTAGAAAGTTCAAATGCACATCTTAATTAATCAACATTTCTCTATTATTCACTTCTCTTTGTTTTTACCCTATTCGAATTTGTAATCAGTTCGTCCGCAGTTGTCGGTTGTAGTTCGAATCTGTTCGGAGTGGTTTGCACGCAGCTGGTGCTCTGCATTTTTTTTTGTTTTTGTGCATTTTCTGCCTGTTTTTCGATGTAATAAAATGAGTACAGTTTACAAATAATGTATATACTGTGGCTGAAAACGATTTTGAGTTTTGCTCAGTCACTTTGTTGTCTACAAATATTGTACAGTATACAAATATGTTGTTGAATACAGTATGTTATATACATACTGTTGTTGCATGCTTTTTTGATTTGTCTTGTGTCTTCTTCTTAGATTTCTTGTGAAATGCATTTTTTATTTGTCTTGTGGTTGCATTCATGTCAGCATCCTAATTGTAGCTGTCATATTCCCTTTGCAGGTTGCTTTGGCACATGGATTTTGTAATGCGAGCTTGGTGACATGAAGAATGAATTGAAGAACTAGAAGAATACTTCTGCTGACGAATAAGCCAATGTGATGACACAGAGTGAATATGTGCTGACACGGGTACCAAATCCATCTTTTCTTTATTGTGTTATGTTCTTTTGTGTTCTTATGCCTCTCTTTGTTCTCGCTGATGTGTTCTTGTGCTCTTCGAATTTTTGTGGCATGTATGCACCTGTTTGAGTTATCTTATTTGCGGAATTCAAGTGTGAATATAAATGTCAGCAGTATGGATGTACTGAATATGTATGTCAGCAGGGTTACTTTAAGTAAATCATCTCAAGTAACTTTAAAATTATGCTTATACCTTGTTCTGTGTAACTTTAAAATTAAGAGGGAATAACAATATTGCTGACATCCGGTGTCAACAGTTTAAATTTGCATAACAGATTGTTATACTTGCATAACAGATTGTTATATGTATATATCATAAAGTTATATTTGCATAACAGTAACTTATATTTGCACAACATAAACTTCTTATTTTTCAACTATTTTTTTAATTAACTTTCTCTTTTTTCATAACACGTTTCAATCTTGTTGCATATACAAATGACACCATGAATTTGAATGTTCATAACACGTTGCAATCTTGCACTGAATAGGTTTGTGGCTGCTTAGACAAGAAACTAAAGTTGTATCCACTACACTAACATATTTACTTAAGTGAATTGACAGAGAACCTGAAATCTGAAAGTCCAAGTAGTTCGGAATTTTGATTTTTGTAAATGAATTATGAAATCAGTAAGTCCAAGCAATTATAATTCTATAATCTATATAATATATAAAAAAGAGAATTTGAAAAACTATAAATCAGTAATTTTGTACCTCTATAATTCTATAAATCTGTAATCTGTAAATCTGTACATCTGTAAATCTGTAAATCTGTAAATCTGAAATCTGAAATCTGAAATCTGAAATCTGAAATCTGTAATCTGAAATCTGTAATCTGTAATATGCAATCTGTAATCTGTATTCAGTAATCTGTAATTCTATAAATCTGCAATATGTAAATCTGTAATTCTATAAATCTGTAATCTGTAAATTGTAAATCTGTTTGGTAAATCTGAAATCTGTAAATTGTAAATCTGTTTGGTAAATCTGAAATCTGTAAGTTCAACAACATGAATAATTTATAGTCCAAGAAGTTCAACAACTTAGGTAAACTGAATTCTGCAGTTTGTAAACTAAAATCTGTAAATTTGTAGATCTGAAATCTGTGATTGCAACAACATCGATAATGTACAATCCAAGAAGTTGAACAACTTAGGTCATCTTTATTTTTCCTTCTCATTTTTCGTAATATTCTTGCATAACATGTTGTTATATGTGCATATCATAAAGTTATATTTGCATAACAGTAACTTATATTTGCACAACATAAACTTCTTATTTTTCAACTTTTTTTTTAATTCAAATTGCTTGTTTTTTAATTGGATTTGCGACTCTAGGTTGATTTGCGACTCTCACCATGTTCTCATCCATTGTCTCTCCTTTGTTTATCTATTTATTTGGTCGAAGACTCGAAATTGATTTACTAAATGTTGATTTGAAAATAGATAAACAGAAAGAAAAGATAAATGTTCTGACATGATCTCTTTTTGTGCAATTCAAGTTCATGTGTATATTTTTTTTTTACATTTCTATTTGTGTGCTGACATGGTCTCTTTTTAGGGCTTTTTTGTTAAGTGGTCATTTTGGAAACAAATATTAAGTCATAGGACATAAGGGTTACAATATTAGGTAAATGTCCACATTTTCCAATTATACCCCTGCCTATTAAAATTAGATCTGCGCTTCTCTTTTCCGTCCTTCTCCCCAACTAATCGAGATCCACCACAAAATCTCTTCCTCGTGAATGGAATTCGGCCAATTTCTTGACGGAATTCAGCTTGGGATCGGGTGCAAGGGTTCAGAAGGATCGACAAGCCAAGGAGAGGCGGGCGGTGGCGGCAGTTTTCGGCGGCGGAGACGGGGTCAAATCTCCGATGGAAACCGAGAGCGAGAGGGAGATTTGAAACAGTCTCGAGGTGCCCAGATCTGGAGCGAGAGGGCGATTTGGGAGTGGCGCTCGCAGAGGAGAACGAGAGGACGCGGATGGAGGACAGGGGAGGCGGCAACCATTGAAGGGAGATTTGAGAGCTTGAGGGACTGCGCGTTTCGGATCTGGTGGAAGGAGGAAGGAGGAGTGGAGCTCAGATCGGGAGGGAGGGAGGAGATGCGAGGAGGAATAAGGTAGTTTGAAGAAGAGGCCATGGGCGACGGAGTTGAGAGCTCGCTGATTCGGTCGGATTTGGAGGAGCGATGGTCGAAGTTCTGGAAGAGAGAGGTGGTCGGCTTGGGGGCGGTATAGTCGCCGACGGGATTTGGAGGCGGTGGAGGGCCAATTTGGAATTGAATGCTGAAGGTTGGTGGTGACATTCGTTGTGCTTGTGGGAAATGTTGCAAGAGGAACGTGATGGATGCTTGCGTCAGTTGCGTGTAGATGTGGTGCCCTCCCTTGTTAAAAGTTCCCTCTTTGCTTTGTTAAAAGCTGCAGAAGTCCCCTTTTTGTTTCTTTTAATTTGTCTTGGGAGGTGTTTGACTTTGAGGGTGTATGTGTGTCCTTTTGTGGTGATCAGTCTTTGGAGGAGAATGTTAGGCATACCAGGGTGTGGACTACCACCCCGCCACATCATTTAAAAAAAAAATTATTTTAAATGAGTCAATAATTAGAAAAAGTAAAATAAGTACTTTAGTCAAGTTGAATCATTACTTTTCACTTTTACGTTGAATAGGCCGCCCTAATTAATTCTATCCGAGTCCCCATGTTGTGGTTAACAATACAGTAAAAAATACGGAGCACAACCCCTTCACGTCGTTTGGTTAACAGTAAAAAACAAGCAATGATAATTTGGGTAGAAAATTTTGGGTTCAATTTAGATATAGTTTTACTTATTTGAATATGGTTTATAAAACACGTTTGGGAGCCCACAAATAAAACATTACGGAGTACGGAGTATTAAAAATTCCTATCTATCAACATGAAGTCATGAACCTATCTTTCTCTTTTGTTGTTGCTGATCCACCATAGGCAAAATCTCAATTTCCATCAATCAACCAAACACTGCCACCACCACGTAGCCACACGGGCCATCCCTCCACCGGAAACCATCACCACAACGATTTTTGCAGCGGGTTCTTAGGGTTGATGTCATCTTCAATGGAGGAAGGAGGAAAGAAAAGATTTTTCACCAAAAAATAAAAGTGGGAACTGGGAAGGAAAGGCTGAATGGAAGAGGAGTATCTTGAATTAAGTTCAAGTTGACAGATTCCTTTAGAACTTCATAATTGAAGGAGCAATTTCCTTTGAAATCACCAGATTCACCACCAAAACCAGATTCATCACCAAAGCCACTGATAAATCGCCGCCGGTACTGTCAGGGCTCGAGAGAGAAGATGCAATTTCCTTTGAAATCTTTACGCTTCAAAAAAAAATTTTGTGGATGTGCAGATGTGTTTGTTGAAAACAATCTACAGCCGTTGGATTAAAATGATCAATGGGTGAGAGAGGAGTAGTATTGTAATTATTTTTATTGGCTGAAAGAAGAACACATGGATTAGCTATTTCAACCGTTGGTTGAGTTATCACAATATTTGTATCTTATCGCAACAATTTTTTTTCAAAAAAAATCATGAAAACAACTTATCAAAACCATTTGAAATTAATATTGTTATATGTATTGCGAACCAGCAAAATAATTTGTTGTGTGATATACGGAGTAATAAATAAATAAAACCATAAAATATTTACCAAAAAAATATAATAGATAAAAATAATATATACTCTCAAATATTCAATTGAGTAACCATAAAATTAAATGTATCTTATTTAATAAAACATAAATATATATCCAGTAAATAAAATATAACTATCAAAATAGATAAATAGTTGAGATCCTCTTTTAAAATCTAACAAGATTATTTGATATTTTTTAATAATTTAAAGTTGTTTCAAAAAATTAAATATAAAATCAAATAAAACGAATAAGACAAATAAGCAATTATAAAAGTTAATTAAATCAAATAAAACGCATAAGACAAATAAGCAATTATAAAAATAAATTCTCTTATTAAAGGTTTATTGGAATTTTATATACTTAAAAATTTGACCCAAAATAAGAATAGTAAATGATTGTTTATATTTTACTATACCTGTATCAATTCATTCATACTGAGAATCGAAATAAGAATTTTTAGATATTATGTATTGTCCTATTGAATACGATAAATGTTAGGAATAATAAACCAATTTGAAAGTTATTTTTGGCTAAACTATGGAAATAATTAATTTTATAAAGATTTAACAATAACTGAACCAATCTGAAAGTTAAATTACTTAAATTTTATAAATGAGGTTTCTCAGTACCAATCTGAAAGTTATTTTTGACTAAACTATAGAGATAACTAATTTTAAATATAGTACATCAAATATTTATGGGCTAAAAGTAGAGCACAAAAAGTTGGATATAGAGGGTCTAGGAAACAAAACATATAGTCAATGTAAGAATAAAACAAAACTTTAACATAAGCATGATATACCTATGGAGTATATATGTGTGTGTAATTGTATATAGATACACACATATACATACTAATAATAATAAAAATAAAAAATGTATCAAATAGAAAAATAAATAAATGTAGGTAAGGAAACAAAACATAACATCACTTTATATGATAAACTATATAAATACGAAAAATAAGTTATATCGAATTTGAGTTGATTTGAAAAGTTTAGAATATAACTATCACTAATAAGTTTATATAGGAGGGTGTCAACAAATTGAGGTTGGCTTGATAATATAAGTTCATTTATATGAGTTTTTATTTGATTAACATTTATTGAATTGAATGAGGTTTGATCGTAGGAATTTGATTTTATGAGATATAGATTATACGAGTAAGACTTGGGAATCGATAACATCAAAATTTATGATTATGAGTTCATATAATATTAAATTTGGTTCAGTTATATATATTTTATAAATTATTTTTTTATATTGAACATATAGGGTGCCAATTTCATCAAAACATAAAAAATTTGGGTGCTTTTAGTCATGTAGGGGGATGATTCATAAACAATGGATAAATGTTGGGAGCTTAAAGCTAATATTGTGAAACTATTTCGTTGGGCCAAACATTCTATTTGGGCCCAGATATGGTTTAAGTGAAGAAAGACCGGTTCCATCGAAGGAAACCCTACTCATCTTCTTCTCTGCTCTCCCATCACCGTCTTTCTCATTCTCTGTATGTTCATCCTCCATATTTTTTTTAATGATATCCATAGAAGACTAACCGACATTCAACCTTACACTTTCACCAAACCCTCCGTCGACCGTCACACATGCGGTGTCATTGTTGACCACCGATCCGGCTCCACTTTGCCTCCTCCACCGCCAGCATCCAAGTGGTCTCAGAAGGGAACTTCCAGCACGAATAGGCCTTCAAGGGGCGCCGATGATCGCTGTTATCCCATCACCGAATTCAGATACGGAAACGGAACCATCAGAGCAGAAGGTTGATATGTGTAACGACCCAGAATTATGATTTCCGGGTTACGTTTCAAGGGATAAAACCCCTTGTTCGGATCTTGCAATCCAGGTACGGGTCGAGGTTTCAAATTCATTTAAGATTATTAGAATGAGGGATTTCAAACCCTAAAAACCTCGAAGGGCCATTAGGTACCCTTTACCGGTCCTAAGACTATGTCGCAAAATCCAATTCAACCGAAAGTAAAGCGGAAGCAAAACTAGGATACAAATGCCACGACAAAGCCGGGTCAAACCAAATCATAAGCAAGTGATTACCATTTTACCAAGTTAGAATATTAGCTAGGTTCTTCGATTCGCCAAAGGGTTTCCCGTCACAGAAGCAAGGAGCAAACAAGATCTGCAGAAAATACCTTAAAAAAAAGAACGGGGAAATGAGTCAGATCGAGCCACTCATGCGGGATCGGCAGTCCTCGCTGAGGCCACATAGTATGTGCTATACCTAATAAAGATGCTCTAATGCAGTACGAAAGTCAAACACACTAGCATGCTCCTGGTTATAATAATGTGTAAAAATACTGTAAAGGGCCCAAGACAATGCCAAGTGGCATATCCCTCTCCTACCTCCACCCCCTTCCGATAGGGCGGAGACTGGCCAGCTCGTGAATGCATTCCATCATAATCGGGCGGCACGCATGCCTAACCCGCTCCACAATAAAGCCCGCATGCATATCATAATATAAGGAAGTTCATGACTCGATTGACTCAGGGTACCCGATGAGGCTGGGCTACCCTATGACCCTAGCAAAGACTCTAGGACTATCACAGATAACGGCCGTTCTGTTTCAAACGCATAAAGCAAGCAGATGCTCATTCAATTAGTGCAACCTAAACAGGATACTACATGGCATGCTTTTATGCATATGCAACACCTAACATAAAATGCAACAACAGGCATGAATGTCCAACCTGAGTAAGCCCCCTAGGGAACTTACCTGAAGTCTTCACATCCAATTAACCAGCAAACAAGCCACTCAGAGAACCATCCATCAGCAAGTAGGCCACTTAGATAATCATCCAATCACACTAGCAAGTAATAAGCAAGGGACAACTCATCAATACACATTTACTCAACACACAAGCATGCTTTCAGGTCAACACTAGACCAAATAATATTTTATTCAATTAACCTCGCATTCTCATCATTCCCAATTAACCTTACTCTTATCAGTATGAAGCTTAGCTCAAGCATTACCAAGATCATTACTCTAAGCATCTCACTTCAGTTCAAGCTTAGATTTTCCTTAAACATTTGCTCAAGTCATTCGTCAATCATTAATCCTCAAATACTCAATAAACCATAAGTTCTCAAAGCCAAGGATTAACAAGTCTTATTTATCACGACTCATATAATAAATCAAGGTAAGTTGATATTTCAAGAAATCATTTATAGAATCAATTATAAGAACTACTCAACAACAACCACTACAATCGAATTTTGAAGCGCATGAGTATTATAATTTATAGAACATCTTTTATATAGTCTTACTAACCAAATTCATTAACTCAATAAACACAGCAACAAGCTTACAAGTATAACACGTTCTCAAGCCAAGATATACATTATCTCTTCACAAATTCAATATATAGTACAAGGTTTCCTTGCCACTTCTCAAAGTAGTAATTCTTTAACCACTTAATTATATTGAGCTCACTAATCAATTCGGTTATAAACAATTCAATCTTCAAACACGATAAATACACTATTTCGCTTACTCCTTAAGCACTTAGCCATCAATAATCACATTTCCAATGAAAGTCAAGTAATTACCACACCTTTAACTCTTATCATTTGTCGATCAACTAAATCCTACTAGTCCACTTAATGTATAACCAAAGCCCCTAAAGGAAGCATCACTCTGGTTCTCTAATACATATATAAGCATGTATGTGCCGAGAAGTTATTGTTTCAAATAAATGAAGTCCATGAGCCCAACTGCTAATTAACATAATTTGTTTTCCATTTAGCAAGGTGATTTCACAATAACGAGAATAATACAATTCCATTTGGCAATGCAAATCAGCCAAGCCAATCAATCTGATTAAATTCAAGACTAAATCCAATGTAGAAGATAGCTCATCACCCGAATGAAAACAATCGAATCGAAGAAAGGGAGGATCCCAGAAGGTATACCCAGAATCCCAAGGAAACGAAGGGGTCGAGGCTCGGAAGGACGGTTCGAAGCTGGGTTAACTCCGGTCCCAAGCTCCAGCTACCATGCCCCACGCTCGCAGGACCTCGACAGTGTCAGGGCTGTAGAAGATGGCTTAGAGTCGGGGCTGCCGGTTCCTAGCCTCGCATCTGCAGCAAGAGAGCTCGTCGGTGGGGGAAGGCGGAGGCTCGCAGGAGAGAGAGAGGAGGCATCGTTCCTCATCGGCGACGGCAGGTATGTTTAGCTTGAATTCACTGGGATCGACGCCGGGGACGAGATGCGCAGCGGGAGCGAGAGGGCAAGAGGAAGGAAGAGAGGCGATTGCAATGGAGCCAATGAAAGAGGGAGTAGGTCCGGGGTCGCTTCGGCTTCAGATTCAGCGGCGACGATTCCAACGACAATTCGGCGGTCGCGAGGTGGATCCGAGGAAGGTATGGGAAGAGGGAGAGGCCATGGGAGGTGTGACCAACCCAGATCCGAAAGGAAGGGCAAGGAGGTGGAATAGGAGGGCAGGATATGCGGAGGAGGAGAGCTGTTTCTCAGATCTGAAAACGAAGGGGAAAATGAATGGTAAGTGACGGCTAAGGTTAGGTTACTAGGTATATATACTCGGTCAATTAGGGTTAGCTTTAAGATATATAGATTTATCCCGCTATTCTTAGATTTGCTCCGATAGAATAAAATAAAATCATTTTGATCGAGGACGAAGGTTTTCAAAATTGTCGAAATCCCCTACATTTAATATCGAAATTAAATCATAATTTATAAAATAATATTTTAAAATATCGAGCCTTTACATCATCCACCTCTAAAAATAAGTCTCGTCCTCGAGACTAAAATCGTTCTTTAAAAGCAATGAAACATTTCAAAAGCTCGAGTCGGCTCTTTCTATGTCGGTCAACCAGTCAACCAGATTCTCAAGGATTCAAGAAGCAATTTATCCACCTCTAAGGACTAATCCCAAATTCCACTTCCTAATTCCATTTCTCATTATCAGTTCCAACATCAAACTCAAATATTAACATATCCAAAATATCATAATAGCAAAAGTCATCATTAACAAATCATATGATCATATAATCTGCATTCTGCTGTCAATCCGAAAAGAACACAATCATCATACTCACACATCATCACCCACCAACCCAAGAGGGCATATTCAGCATCATGAAGAGCATATGACCAGACAACGAAAGACACAACTCACGGACCAAAAGACGTATATGACTATCAAGCTCACGAGTTATCTTGCACAATATCAAGGTGCGGAAAACAAATATCATCATAAATAACATATGCACTCCTAAGGGAAAACACAGTTCAATATGTTAAAATGTCAGCATGCGGGCACACCATGCTTCCGCTACACCACTCTCATCAACCTAGACGACCCACTCTTGATCACACTATAGGCAATTACACAAGGATGACACAAGACCTAAGTTGTAACCGAAGGAAAGAGACACTAAGAGACAATTCAACTAACTCTTGACACGAAGATAGACTCGGATAGTACGTATCTGGTAAGGCTGAGCACGAGAATTTTGCCGATGCTCATGGAAACCCTTAAGGTTACGATCGTATTACTCAAATCATCATATAACACATCAAGTCATAAAACACACAACGTGATAGCACACTAACATGAACCTATCTCAAAAGGCAATGGAAATATGATTATAATGTCAGTGTCGTAACATGTGGTAAGGTTCAATGTAAATAATATAACATTACGGGAGCAACCTCAATATACACACTACTATCAAATCAAAGCCGCACTGGCAAGGAATATCACATATAATGGTCAGGAAATGCTATTAAGGTAAAACGTTCGTATATACCTAAGATAGTCCTAACAATTTGCCATCCGAATACAACCAAATATACCTAGTACATGCCTAAGGGAATCCTATATGTCGCTATGGTGTAAGGGAACTTAACAAAACATGTAAGAAATAGTATCAACATGTCTTAAATCTCACGAAAGACATATCATATAGTTCACTAGAGAAAGGCAAGTGCAAGTGTGTGCTTTATGCAATTGTGTCACCAAGGCACACATCAACACATTTTTCATACCACTATAACCTCAACATGGTATATATTACAATAGCAACAAATCTTAAGCAAAAGGGTTGTGCGTAGACATGTAAGTGCAATTTAAACTATAAGGATGGACATGCGAGCATAGGAGCTTAAAACTATTAGTGCATAACAAGTATATAAAGGCATCATATGACAAGTAAGAGTGAGCATGGACAATATTATGGCCTACGCATGGTCCTATTCATATAAAATAGAGTATGATGGTGTCAAAAGGCAACAAGATAGCTCTAATGATAGCATTCAAGTGTGTAAGCAATCATCATTTCATAAGATCATATAACAAGGCAACGTACAACATATGTATACTACCAAAACCCTATTAAATGAGTGATCAAACAGATAATGTAATTAGTGCAAATAATCACATACCATATCATTGATGCAAATTTTTTTTTTTTTTTTTTTTTTACATACTATCGATAACACATGACCATAGGTAAGTACATAAAAATATACCTTAACAACAAACGAGACGACATATAATAAGTCAAACCATCCATATCATAAGAGTGATCATACAAATAATATAGGGAGTGCAATAAATCACATAATCATTTTCTCAACTACTTAATTTCCAAATAGTATTAATGATATATGGTAAGTCGTAAGCATGTGAAGTTATGGTCTACTATCTAACATGACGATACACAAAAAGTCAAAACAACTATATAACCACACAACATTAAAATACATGAAGTATAATCGAAAACGATGAGAACAAAATGGTGAGGACTAAACATGCATACATATATATAGAGTATAACGATATGGATATGCATACCAACTAAGGTAGATATAGAAATGACATGACCGAGCTACCATGAGTCATGCAGTACTAGTAATCAATCACGGCTATAATTAGGGCATAAAACCCAGTAATCATTTCCGCGAAAGTAGAGACTATATAAGGGATACTATTAGGATACAACACTATAGGAGTGCAAATAAGTAGCATGTAACAATACACATGACAACAACTCATACTAAGCCCAAAATAATCATGTGAAATATAGCAGGAGCATGAGAGATGGGAAAAAGGGAATAATATGACCATGAAGCAATATTGACTATCTATAGTTATACCGATGTCATGATATGCATATACGTATCAACATGAGCATGAATATTACATGTAACTAAATGTACTGTCATATCAAGTCGTGGATTGCTCAAGTGTGGTTACCATCAAAATCCGATAACAGTTTTCAGGAGTGACATACTACAAGAGAATAACACGTATATATCATAGGATCATCACATAAATTTATATGGCTATCATGGTAGGTGAAAATGCAATGTGTAAGGTCCTTAAAGCATGATAACCATAGAGTTATAGAACAAGTTAAGAAGAGGCAACGATGAGAGATACACATCTAAGCAAGACGTTAACCACATATATAAGGCATAAAATCATAACATAGCTAACTCAATAACATTTAACAAGTATAAGCAGACACGGATCAAAGGAGCATGTGACGAGAAGACGCAATAAGTATGACAAGTCCACCACGAAACCGCAATAGAATTAGTAAAGGCATGATGTAGACGGGACATACAAGCACAACATAACTAATTCAATTATACCTATCATTCTTAAGCATTCCAAAGGAAAATCGGTAGCAAAAGGGAGAATGAAGAGACTATCATGAATCTATGATTCAGAGTAATAACAATAACATAGATGGCGGTAGTTCACAAGTCATGGACCATATATGACACTAGTAACATCAAATAGGCCTATGAGCACATAAACATATGATTATACATATCAACGTATATCTAGATAAAACAAGTATATAACGCAATCGCACATCAAAACATGAAACATAACGAGACTACAATTATAACCAAATAGGACTTTCTTAGGGCAACAGCGACTCATCCCCACTGACTCCATAACCCATTCCGAAAAGAATCTTAGTTGTTTCTTAGGAAGACAATATATTTTTGGGCTGACACCGACCATAGACCTTCAAACGAAATTCTTCGAGTGAGCAAGGACGTCAACGGGCTCTCGATACAAAGGACGTCAAAAGGCTCTTGATAGAAAGGATGACATCCAACTATTTCTAAGAATCACTCATAAAGACCCCCCTTTTTGTGTTGTATTTCGTCAAGATAATTAACTCTCTAACTTATATTACCCGTCCGCAGCAGGCTAGGTCCATATGGTTTAGAACGTAGATAAGGCAACATGAAAGAAGGAGATGAATGAGGGAGAATCAAAGCGACAATAAAATAAAGTAAGAGCATTGAATCCATGAAATGGATAGGGCAACCTTCATAATTCAAGACTCTTATTAACAACCTAAGAATGGAATACCTGGAAATGAGACATATTGTCATTCCAAAACCCTAACTATTAGGGGCAACACGAGTAAAGGGCAATCAAGTTGAAATCGATGAATAAGATGGTGAGAAAACATACTCTAGAACAAACGGAAAGATGATAGCAATCAGGCACAACAACAAATACGACAAGGTAAGAGGACTCATCAAGTGAGAGGACAACATTTACAGATTAAAGATCAAACTAACGAATTAGATAACCAAGATGAAATTGATAGAAAGAGAGACAAAGAGTTGCATGACATTTCATCGAGTTTCTCAAAGATCGCAAAGAAAACTTCACCAAGAATCCATGGAGGTTAATCAACAAATTGAGCTTACTATCTCATCGAGTCTCACAATTAACAAGTTAGCTCGAGTATACATCTATTCATTATTTCAACCTATACTAGTCAAGTTGTATAAGTCTCTTTCCCTAAAAACGTAGACAAGTAAGAATAACATCGTCTTATTGGAATAAGGGACATGTAAGACAACAATAATACAAGTCAGACAATTATAGGATATTGAGTAGTCACATAAGCAAAACATCATAGATAGTTATCCACATCCATACGAGCGAGATAGAGGGGTATGACACATCTTCACAAAATCTCATAGAGTCGCAACATATAAACGATAACACGTCCAGAGTAGGAGACACAACGTCATATTAATCACATAGGTCTTATTTTATGAATAAGCGAATTATGTCTATTCATTGATTCACAAACCTTTTAGTCGAGTTGTATACACATGAAAAGCATGTACATCATCAGCTAAATAGATCATGGGATAATATCATATCAAAACATCTCAAATAAGCACATAAGCGATGCATTTTGTGATCCCTACAAGTATTTCATAGGCGTCCCCATGAAATACTTGTATAAGTATCACAAAATCATCACAATGTTTTCACTAGATCCGATCAAGTACTTCACAAGCGTCCCTGTAAAATACTTGTGTCGACTCTATGAAAACATTATCATGTAAGCATAAATCAACAATTTATATCAAGAATTGGAATTTCATAAATATTTCTTATCAACTCAACCATAGAGTCTCATATTCAGAATATCACGACTCTCAAATCAACAAACATAATTTCTCAATCCTCAAACCCATAAATCTTTCCATCAACTATAGTAAGGCTCTCAAGTCCGAGCTCATAAGCTTAGCTTTCCACTAACCAGCATAAAACTTCAACCACAACCATGTAAATTCTCATAATATCATCTCACGTCCTCATCAAACCAAGTGCCAGAATTGCCAACAATTGCCAGAAGGCACCCAACAATTGCCATCAAAAGTGATATAAGTAACAAAACAAGTGTGCATAAGCCAAACACATCAAGAATGGTATTAATTGTACCACACAAGTCATCAGGTACCACAAATTATAAGCCCACAACAAGACCTAAACATCTTATAATAATCACGTCCTAAACATCTTATAATAATCACGTCAGATATTATAATGAGAGAAACACATGTAAACAGATATCATACCAACTCATTAAGAGTAACATACATGAATCATCAAACTTCTCCCCCGAATTCATTTATCTCTATAATCAAGTTTACGAATTACCCAAACAAGATTTTACATTTGCACGTTATGCCCATAAAGTATAATACGCATCTAAAAGACATATTAGACAAGTAGCTAAATCAAGAAGAACAACACATAGACAATTACACAATCTCTCCCCAAAACTCCATCCGTCGCGGTGCATCTCCTTGGGGTCTTTCATTCCCATCTGTAAAGAACAAGCTGATATTTTGCCTACCGTTCCCAACTACACCCAATAGGGGTGGTCTAGCGCCTTTGCTACCCACTCGCGTACCCGTTTGGTCGGTTTTCCTCTTTTATTACAAGTCAAGTTCATTACTTAGTCCAATTTCGGTTAGGCATCTTAAGTTCATTTTGCCCTTTTTAAAATCCTTTCAAATCCTTTGAAATTCATGGGCGGTTTTCCAAAACATACACTCGACCCTTTTGTACCCGAATTGCACAACCTCAGCTCTGATACCATCTTTGTAACGGCCCAGAATTATGATTTCCGGGTTACGTTTCAAGGGATAAAACCCCTTGTTCGGATCTTGCAATCCAGGTACGGGTCGAGGTTTCAAACTCATTTAAGATTATTAGAAGGAGGGATTTCAAACCCTAAAAACCTCGAAGGGCCATTAGGTACCCTTTACCGGTCCTAAGACTATGTCGCAAAATCCAATTCAACCGAAAGTAAAGCGGAAGCAAAACTAGGATACAAATGCCACGACAAAGCCGGGTCAAACCAAATCATAAGCAAGTGATTACCATTTTACCAAGTTAGAATATTAGCTAGGTTCTTCGATTCGCCAAAGGGTTTCCCGTCACAGAAGCAAGGAGCAAACAAGATCTGCAGAAAATACCTTAAAAAAAAGAACGGGGAAAGGAGTCAGATCGAGCCACTCATGCGGGACCGGCAGTCCTCGCTGAGGCCACATAGTATGTGCTATACCTAATAAAGATGCTCTAATGCAGTACGAAAGTCAAACACACTAGCATGCTCCTGGTTATAATAATGTGTAAAAATACTGTAAAGGGCCCAAGACAATGCCAAGTGGCATATCCCTCTCCTACCTCCACCCCCTTCCGATAGGGCGGAGACTGGCCAGCTCGTGAATGCATTCCATCATAATCGGGCGGCACGCATGCCTAACCCGCTCCACAATAAAGCCCGCATGCATATCATAATATAAGGAAGTTCATGACTCGATTGACTCAGGGTACCCGATGAGGCTGGGCTACCCTATGACCCTAGCAAAGACTCTAGGACTATCACAGATAACGGCCGTTCTGTTTCAAACGCATAAAGCAAGCAGATGCTCATTCAATTAGTGCAACCTAAACAGGATACTACATGGCATGCTTTTATGCATATGCAACACCTAACATAAAATGCAACAACAGGCATGAATGTCCAACCTGAGTAAGCCCCCTAGGGAACTTACCTGAAGTCTTCACATCCAATTAACCAGCAAACAAGCCACTCAGAGAACTATCCATCAGCAAGTAGGCCACTTAGATAATCATCCAATCACACTAGCAAGTAATAAGCAAGGGACAACTCATCAATACACATTTACTCAACACACAAGCATGCTTTCAGGTCAACACTAGACCAAATAATATTTTATTCAATTAACCTCGCATTCTCATCATTCCCAATTAACCTTACTCTTATCAGTATGAAGCTTAGCTCAAGCATTACCAAGATCATTACTCTAAGCATCTCACTTCAGTTCAAGCTTAGATTTTCCTTAAACATTTGCTCAAGTCATTCGTCAATCATTAATCCTCAAATACTCAATAAACCATAAGTTCTCAAAGCCAAGGATTAACAAGTCTTATTTATCACGACTCATATAATAAACCAAGGTAAGTTGATATTTCAAGAAATCATTTATAGAATCAATTATAAGAACTACTCAACAACAACCACTACAATCGAATTTTGAAGCGCATGAGTATTATAATTTATAGAACATCTTTTATATAGTCTTACTAACCAAATTCATTAACTCAATAAGCACAGCAACAAGCTTACAAGTATAACACGTTCTCAAGCCAAGATATACATTATCTCTTCACAAATTCAATATATAGTACAAGGTTTCCTTGCCACTTCTCAAAGTAGTAATTCTTTAACCACTTAATTATATTGAGCTCACTAATCAATTCGGTTATAAACAATTCAATCTTCAAACACGATAAATACACTATTTCGCTTACTCCTTAAGCACTTAGCCATCAATAATCACATTTCCAATGAAAGTCAAGTAATTACCACACCTTTAACTCTTATCATTTGTCGATCAACTAAATCCTACTAGTCCACTTAATTTATAACCAAAGCCCCTAAAGGAAGCATCACTCTGGTTCTCTAATACATATATAAGCATGTATGTGCCGAGAAGTTATTGTTTCAAATAAATGAAGTCCATGAGCCCAACTGCTAATTAACATAATTTGTTTTCCATTTAGCAAGGTGATTTCACAATAACGAGAATAATACAATTCCATTTGGCAATGCAAATCAGCCAAGCCAATCAATCTGATTAAATTCAAGACTAAATCCAATGTAGAAGATAGCTCATCACTCGAATGAAAACAATCGAATCGAAGAAAGGGAGGATCCCAGAAGGTATACCCAGAATCCCAAGGAAACGAAGGGGTCGAGGCTCGGAAGGACGGTTCGAAGCTGGGTTAGCTCCGGTCCCAAGCTCCAGCTACCATGCCCCACGCTCGCAGGACCTCGACAGTGTCAGGGCTGTAGAAGATGGCTTAGAGTCGGGGCTGCCGGTTCCTAGCCTCGCATCTGCAGCAAGAGAGCTCGGTGGTGGGGGAAGGCGGAGGCTCGCAGGAGAGAGAGAGGAGGCATCGTTCCTCATCGGCGACGGCAGGTATGTTTAGCTTGAATTCACTGGGATCGACGCCGGGGACGAGATGCGCAGCGGGAGCGAGAGGGCAAGAGGAAGGAAGAGAGGCGATTGCAATGGAGCCAATGAAAGAGGGAGTAGGTCCGGGGTCGCTTCGGCTTCAGATTCAGCGGCGACGATTCCAACGACAATTCGGCGGTCGCGAGGTGGATCCGAGGAAGGTATGGGAAGAGGGAGCGGCCATGGGAGGTGTGACCAACCCAGATCCGAAAGGAAGGGCAAGGAGGTGGAATAGGAGGGCAGGATATGCGGAGGAGGAGAGCTGTTTCTCAGATCTGAAAACGAAGGGGAAGATGAATGGTAAGTGACGGCTAAGGTTAGGTTACTAGGTATATATACTCGGTC
The DNA here is from genome assembly GCA_963922045.1 of Persicaria maculosa. Lineage (NCBI taxonomy): Eukaryota > Viridiplantae > Streptophyta > Magnoliopsida > Caryophyllales > Polygonaceae > Persicaria > Persicaria maculosa. Next base: position 81,304,039 of record OY998253.1, read on the forward strand.
AATTAGGGTTAGCTTTAAGATATATAGATTTATCCCGCTATTCTTAGATTTGCTCCGATAGAATAAAATAAAATCATTTTGATCGAGGACGAAGGTTTTCAAAATTGTCGAAATCCCCTACATTTAATATCGAAATTAAATCATAATTTATAAAATAATATTTTAAAATATCGAGCCTTTACAATATGCAACGCACCCCAGGTCCCCAACCATTTGATGTTGCAAAAACATCTAAAGTAAAAGCAGAAGAATCAAAATAACATACATTTATAATAGAATTATAAATATAAATCAAAATAAAATACAGTAGTACTCCGTATATTGCTTCTCCCTTCTAATCTAAAGTTTTGAAATCATTGAACTTTCTGGAAAACTTATTTGATGAGTCCTAGTTTTGTTTTTTTTTTTTCCGGTGAGAATGGGTCCTAATTTAATGTGATATAGATTACTCTGTATTTGTTTAAAATCTTCATTTTCATATTGCATTCCAAACATGACCTAACCACATATATTAAAAAATAAAATAGTATATTAATAAAATAATTTTGAAATTGGTGTTATTGGAACTCACACATGAGTAATAATTAAAATGATTATTATTATTTTTCTTTCTGAAAATGAGTTATTATTTTGTGGCCCACCTAATTGCCAACTAGGATGCCACGTCAGGATGGTAGACCACCGGGGTGGTAGGCTAAACATTCTCCGTCTTTGGAGGTTTAATTCAATTGTGATTTTTGTAATTTCAAGGGATTGTAACTTGTAAGTGGGTAAAATTAGCAATTTACAATTTCAAGGGGTGCAGTACGTGTGTCACTTTGATTTTGCCAATTTCAAGTGAGTGCATATACTCCGTATTATTGAAGGTGCACTTTTAGTTTAGAGGCCTTCTAGGTGTGTGCAATTTTATGGAAGATATGAATGGGTAAGAAATATTAGTGGTGTCACCACTATAAAAACAAATTTATAGACACTGTCATCACTATAAAAAGGGTATATGTTATCAAATTTTATAGACACTGTAATCAAAAGAAAATCTTATAGAGGCTAATGAGAAACCAAAATGCATGTGGTGACAGTTCTCTTATAACATATGAATGGTTAAGAGGGTCATAGATGCTGTAAGCAAAATAAAAATAGGATCATAGACACTGTAACCCCTATAAAAACACGGTCAAATACACTGTAATCAAAAGGAAAACCCTATAGACGATGTAACCAAAATAATAACAGCTTTATAGACATTATCTCCACTATGAAAAAAGGTTTATAGACACTGTAATCAAAAGAAAATCCTAGGAAAAGGGAAGCACAAACCCTATAGGGGCTAATGAGAAGCCAAAATACACGTGGTGACAGTTTTTCTCTAATTTCTAATTTCTAGTTTTTTAGATTTTTTTAAATTAGTGTCACCACAATAAAAAAAATTAAAAATGTAACTACTATTGTAACCACTATAAAAAAAAATAAAGTCATAGATACTGTCACCACTATAAAAACATGGTCATAGACACTGTAATCAAAGGGAAATCATATCATAAAGGAAGAACAAGCCCTATAGGGACTAATGAGAAGCCAAAATAAATGTGATGACAATTCTCCTCTAATACATGAATGGGTAAGAGGGTCATTGACACTGTAATCAAAATAAAAACAGTGTCATAGCCACTGTCACCACTATAAAAACAAAGTCATAGACACTGTAATCAAAAGGAAAACCCTATAGACGTTGTAACCAAAATAAAAACAACTTTATAGACACTGTCACCACTATGAAAAAAGGTTCATAGACACTGTAATCAAAGGAAAACCCTAGGAAAAGAGAAGCATAAACCCTAAAGGGGCTAATGAGAAGCCAAAAGAACATGTGATGTACAGTATGGTTTAGGGTTTAGGGTTAAGTCTTTAGGGTTTAGGGCTAGTACGTCGTTAAGAGATGATTGTTGTCACCAATTGGAAAACCCTAGGACAAGGTAACCACAAAACCTAAAAAGGCTAATGAGAAGACAAAAGACATTAGGTGGGCAGTTCTCCTTCAATATATGAATGGGTAAGAGAGCCATAGACACTGTCACCACTATAAAAACCGGGTCATAGACACTGTAATCAAAGGTCATAAACACTTTCACTCAAAATACATGTGGTTACAAGGTCATAGACACTATCAACACTATGAAACAAGGGGCGTAGGCACTGTCACCACTATGAAAAAAAGATCATAGACACTGTAATCAAAGGAAACCCTATAGACGTTGTAACCAAAATAAAAACAGAATTATAGACACTGTCACCACTATGAAAAAAGGGTCAAAGACACTGTAATCAAAAGAAAAACCCTATAGACGTTGTAACCAAAATAAAAACAACTTTATAGACACTGTCACCACTATGAAAAAAGGTTCATAGACACTGTAATCAAAGGAAAACCCTAGGAAAAGAGAAGCACAAACCCTATATGGGCTAATGAGAAGCCAAAATACATGTGGTGACAGTTCTTTTCTAATTTCTAATTTATAGTTTTCTAGATTTTTTTAAAGTATTGTCACCACAATTAAAAAAAATAAAAATGTAACTACTTTTGTCACCATAATAAGAATAAAGTCATAGATACTATCACCACTATAAAAACATGATCATAGACACTGTAATCAAAGATAAATCATATGATAAGGGAAGCACAACCCCTATAGGGCCTAATGAGAAGCCAAAATAAATGTGGTGACAATTCTCCTCTAATATATGAATGGGTAAGAGGGTCGTAGACACTGTAATCAAAATAAAAACAGTGTCATAGCCACTGTCACCATTATAAAAACAAAGCCATAGACACTGTAATCAAAAGGAAAACCTTATAGACGCTATAACAAAAATAAAAACAGCTTTATAGACAATGTCATCACTATGAAAAAAGGTTCATAGACACTGTAATCAAAGGAAAACCCTAGGAAAAGGGAAGCACAAACCCTAAAGGGGCTAATGAGAAGCCAAAAGAACATGTGATGTACAGTATGGTTTAGGGTTTAGGGTTAAGTCTTTAGGGTTTAGGGCCAAGGCCCTAAACCCTAAATCCTAAACCCTAAAATGTTTAGTACAGTACGTCGTTAAGAGATGATTGCTGTCACCAAATGGAAAACCCTAGGACAAGGTAAGCACAAACCCTAAAGAGGCTAATGAGAAGCCAAAAGACATTAGGTGGACAGTTCTCCTTCAATATATGAATAGGTAAGAGAGTCATAGACATTGTCACCACTATGAAAACAGGATAATAGACACTGTCACCACTATAAAAACCGGGTCATAGCCACTGTCACCACTATAAAAACAAGGTCATAGACAATGTAACTAAAGGAAAACCATAGGACAAGGGAAGCACCAACCCTATAGGGGCTAATGAGAAGCCAAAATACATGTGGTGACAGTTTTCTAATATATGAATGAGTAAGAGGGTCATAGGCGCTGTAACCAAAATAAAAACAAGGTCATATACACTGTAATCAAAATAAAAACCCTGTCATATACACTGTCACCGCTATAAAACTGGGTCATAGACACTGTAACCAAAGGAAAACCATATGACAAAGGAAGCACAAACCCTAAAGGGGCTAATGAGAAGCCAAAATACATGTGGTGACAGTCTTCTCTAAATTCTAATGTCTAGTTTTCTAGATTTTTTTAAAGTAGTGTCACCATAATAAAAATAAAATAAAAATGTAACTATTGTTGCCACCACTATAAAAATAAAGTCATAGATACTGTCATCACTATAAAAACATGGTCATAAACACTGTAATCAAAGGGAAATCATATGACAAGGGAAGCACAAACCCTATAGGGACTAATGAGAAGTCAAAATAATTGGGGTGACCGTTCTCCTCTAATATATGAATTGGTAAGAGGGTCAAAGACGTTGTAAGAAAAATAAAAATAGGGTCATAGACACTGTCACCACTATAAAAACAGGGTCATAGACACTGTAATTAAAAGGAAAAACTTATAGACGCTGTAACCAAAATAAAAACAGTTTTATAGACATTGTCACCACTATGAAGAAGGGTCATAGACACTATAATCAAAGGAAAACCCTAGGAAAAGGGATAGCTTCGTTTTTTGGTGACAACTTCGTTTTTTTTATCGGGTGGTTGTCATCACGCTTATTAGTGGTGACATGAAATTTTTTTAGTGACAACTTCGTTTTTAGTTTTTTTTTACGGGGTCACTGTCTCTTATCGTTGTCACCACATTTATCACTGTCACCACCGAATAAATTGTGTCACCGATAAATAACGAATATAACAAGCGTCGTCAAACTAGATTAGATTGAAATAGTGCTTATAATGTTTGACATAGCAGAGTTGACGGAAAACAGTCTTGTAGCCTGCTACCTTCACAAGTGGAACAACAACTATGCCTTTCTCCTCGTCATAATCTTCTACTACTTCCACCATTTCATATTTGTGAATCAATTCATCAGGGGTATGCTCATTCCAATTGGTGGACCAATTTCTATAGAGAGCCCACACATCTCCTTTCTTGGGGTATATTTGAACAGCTCCTCTCGTGCCTTTAGACCAACTAACTTGATGAGAGAATGAGTTGATTGACTTGTTGATTTCATACTTGCCTACCCGAAAATCCCCACAGGTTTTGTAGACCGACAACAAATCCAATTCATTGAGCCGAATTCAGCATTGCTTTTTGAATTGAGCCAACTGATACGCATCTTAAATGGCTTCCTTGACAGAACATTATGAACCAAAGCATAGTAACGTGGCATCCCATCATCATCATCATAGGCAGCCCACACCTGATTAAGTGATTATCATCAAAGGAATCTTCAGTGTGATCATTATCAAAATCCCATTCGGCATATACTCATAAACCAGAAGCTTGCAATCCCTAGCAATGCAGCAACACCACAACTTGACAATGTTCTTATGTCTGATCTTCCCTAGTGTCTCCACCTCCGCTTCAAACCCATCGTCCTTAATGAAACCGTCCTTCTCTACATCACACCCGTCGTCGCCTGCACCTGCCCTATTTCCAGTCTCCGAGAGCTTCTTAACAGCCACTGCCTCTCCACTGTTTAAAACAGCCTTGTAAACCTATCGCATTGCACAATATGAGTTCCAGATCTACTCAACACAGAGCAACTACCAATGAGCAAGATTGAAATCGAGACCAAAAAAAAAAGAAAAAATAGGAGAAGAGAGACGAGATCAGATAGGGAGATCGAGCGACGAGGACGCCGGATGAAGAGTCCAGATTCGAAGACAGATCCGAATATGAGAGTGATTCGAAGCAAGGGAGCCTCTCGAATCTCGATGGACGAGGACCAGATGAAGAGCGCGAGAGGCGGAGAAGACGAAGCAAAAGAGGGCGAGAGGCGGAGAAGACGAAGCAACGGGGAATAGGTGTGGGAAAAATTAAAACGAGGGCAGTTTAGGGATTATGAAAAAATTTTGGCCATTTACTAGCAAAGAAAAGCCTTTAGGACATTTAGTAATTGGTCCAAAGGCCTCTTTTTGTGCAAATGTGTATACAAATGTGTACTGTTTATTAAGAGTTCCTACTCTTTTTTTTTCTCCTTTTTTGGTTGTGGCGTGAACATAGCTCTTACTTGTTTGTTTGAATGTTATCTTATAATATAATTAAAAGCCTTTTAGCTCAATGGTAGAGTGATGTGCTTATGCGCAAATATGTGGGTTCGAATCCCGCATAGGCTAAAATTTACTGTATAATAATTCTAGTAATTTACAAAATTTTCTAATAATTGTTCAATAATAAGATATATTAGTGTAATTTTCTAGTTGCATATTATACTTTTACATTTGCATATTATACTTTTACACTTGCATATCATCACTTTATATTTGCATATTTTAATCTTATATTTGCATATCATCAATTTATAATTGCATATCATACTTTTACATTTGCATACTTTTACATTTGCTTTATATGATTAGTTCATTCTTTTATATAATTTGTCACATTATTTGCTTCAAATTAAGAGGTACAAAGAATGTTGCTGACATCTGGTGTCAGCAGTAACAATTTGCACAACAGATTGTTATTTGTGCATATCATAAAGTTAAATTTGCATAACAGTAATTTATATGTTGACATTTAAGCTTAAATGTTGACATTTAGCTTAAATGTTGACATTTAGCTTAAATGTTGATATTTTAGCTTAAATGTTGACATATAGCCGTTGATGTGCAAAAGCTTTATCTTTTACCATTTCTTTTATTAGATGATTATAAAAGTTTGATATTCTCATCTCATTTAATATGATATCAATTTTGGGAATTATCTTATTTGTAAACTTTATCTTTTATTAAATGTTGACATTTAGCTTAAATGTTGACATTTAGGCGTTGATATGCAAAAGTTTTATCTTTTACCATTTCTTTTATTAGATAATTATAGAAGTTTGATATTCTTATCTCATGTAATATGATATCAATTTTGGGAATAATCTTTTTTGTAAACATTATCTTTTATTATATGTTGACATTTAGCCATTGATGTGCAAAAGCTTTATCTTTTGCCATTTCTTTTATTAGATGATTATAGAAGTTTGATATATTCATCTCATATTATATGATATTAATTTTGGGAATAACCTTATTTGCAAACTTTATCTTTTATTATATGTTGACATTTAGCTTAAACGTTGACATTTAGCCATTGATGTGCAAAAGCTTTATCTTTTACCATTTCTTTTATTAGAGGATTGTAGAAGTTTGAGCTTATCATCTCATGTAATATGATATCAATTTTAAGAATGATCTTATTTGTAAACTTTATCTTTTATTATATGTTGACATTTAGCTTAAATGTTGACATTTGGCTTAAATGTTGACATTAGGCTTAAATGTTGACATTTGGCTTAAATGTGCAAATGTTTTATCCTTTACCATTTCTATTATTAGAGGATTGTAGAAGTTTGATATTCTTATCTCATGTAATATGATATCAATTTTAAGAATGATCTTATTTGTAAACTTTAACTTTTATTAAATGTTGACATTTAGCTTAAATGTTGACATTTACCCGTTGATATGCAAAAGCTTTATCTTTTACCATTTCTTTTATTAGATAATTATAGAAGTTTGATATTCTCATCTCATGTAATGTGATATCAATGTTGGGAATAATCTTTTTTGTAAACTTTATCTTTTATTATATGTTGACATTTAGCTTAAATGTTGACATTTATCCATTGATGTGCAAAAGCTATATCTTTTACCATTTTTTTTATTAAATGATTATAGAAGTTTGATATTCTAATCTCATCTAATATGATATCAATTTTGGGGAATAATTTTATTTATAAACTTTATCTTTTATTATATGTTGACATTTAGCTTAAATGTTGACATTTACCCGTTGATATGCAAAACCTTTATCTTTTACCATTTCTTTTATTAGATGATTATAGAAGTTTGATATTCTCACCTCATGTAACGTGATATCAATGTTGGGAATAATCTTTTTTGTAAACTTTATCTGTTATTATATGTTGACATTTAGCTTAAATGTTGACATTTACCCGTTGATGTGCAAAAGCTTTATCTTTTACCAATTTTTTTATTATATGATTATAGAAGTTTGATATTCTCATCTCATCTAATATGATATCAATTTTGGGAATAATCTTATTTGTAAACTTTATCTTTTATTATATGTTGACATTTAACTTAAATGTTGACATTTACCCGTTGATATGCAAAAGCTTTATCTTTTACCATTTCTTTTATTAGATAATTATAGAAGTTTGATATTCTCATCTCATGTAATGTGATATCAATGTTGGGAATAATCTTTTTTGTAAACTTTATCTTTTATTATATGTTGACATTTAGCTTAAATGTTGACATTTACCCGTTGATGTGCAAAAACTTTATCTTTTACCATTTTTTTTATTAGATGATTATAGAAGTTTGATATTCTCATCTCATCTAATATGATATCAATTTTGAGAATAATCTTATTTGTAAGCTTTATCTTTTATTAAATGTTGACATTTAGTCGTTAATGTGCAAAAGCTTTATCTTTTACTATTTCTTTTATTACAGGATTGTAGAAGTTTGAGCTTCTCATCTCATGTAATATGATATCAAATTTGAGAATTATTAATTTCTTTTATACTGATCACTATTAATTTCTTTTTAGTTTAAATACAAAGAGTAGTAACTTCATAAATTTCAATCTAAATTTGTGCCGAAGGCACAAATTTTACTTCATTACATCAATGTGAGCACTATAACAAATTTTTACATTAATTCAATTCATTCTAAAATCAAAAATCAGATTTTGGTTGTGCATAATCATTACGAGCTAGTAACACAATATCTCACTGCATTTTAGCATTAGAAGCGATTCAACCAACACATTAGACCGAGCTCAACTATCACTTGTCAACAACACCAGATTTTTGCATAAGTATTAATTAGTAGTAGCACAACTATTCTTTCTTTCAGACTTATCACTTCTAATTTATTTTTAGTTTCAATAAAAAAAGTAGTAACTTCATAAATTTCAATCTAAATTTGTGCCGAAGGCACAAATTTTACTTCATTATATCAAACGTCAGCGGAGTAACAAATTTTTACAGTAATTCAATTAATTCTAAAATCAAAATCAGATTTTGGTTGTGCATAATCATTACAAGCTACTAACACAACATCTCACTGCATTTTACATTAGAAGTCATTCAACCAACACCTTATATTGAGCTCAACTAATACTTGTCAGCAGCATCCGAGGTTTGCATATGTACTACATAATAGTAGCACAACTGGTATTTCTTTTATTCTGATCAATATTAATTTCTTTTTAGTTTCAATACAAAGAGTAGTAATTTCATAAACTTCAATCTAAATTTGTGCCGAAGGCACAAATTTTACTTCATTATATCAAATGTCAACAGTGTAACAGATTTTTATAGTAATTCAATTTATCCTGAAATCAAAATCAGATTTTGGTTGTGCATAATCATTACAAGCTACTAACACAACATCTCACTGCATTTTACATTAGAAGCCATTCAACCAACACCTTATATTGAACTCAACTAATACTTGTCAGCAGCATCCGAGGTTTGCATATGTACTACATAATAGTAGCACAACTGATATTTCTTTTATACTGATCACTATTAATTTATTTTTAGTTTCAATACAAAGAGTAGTAACTTCATAAATTTCAATCTAAATTTGTGCCGAATGCACAAATTTTACTTCATTATATCAAACGTCAGCAGTGTAACAGATTTTTACAGTAATTCAATTCATTCTGAAATCAAAATCAGATTTTGGTTGTGCATAATCATTACAAGCTACTAACACAACAGCTCACTACATTTTACATTAGAAGCCATTCAACCAACACATTAGACCGAGCTCAACTATTACTTGTCAACAGCACCAGATTTATGCATAGGTACTACGTAATAGTAGCACAACTGGTATTTCTTTTATACTGATCACTATTAATTTCTTTTTAGTTTCAATACAAAGAGTATTAACTTCATAAATTTCAATTTAAATTTGTGCCGAAGGCACAAATTTTACTTAATTACATCAGATGTCAGCACTATAACAGATTTTTACATTAATTAAATTGATTCTAAAATCAAAAATCAGATTTTGGTTGTGCATAATCATTACAACCTAGTAATATAATATGTCACTGCATGTTACCATTAGAAGCCATTCAACCAACACATTAGACCGAGCTCAACTATCACTTGTCAACAGCACCAGATTTTTGCATAAGTATTAATTAGTAGTAGCACAACTATTCTTTCTTTTAGACTTATCACTACTAATTTATTTTTAGTTTCAATACAAAGAGTAGTAACTTCATAAATTTCAATCTAAATTTGTGCTGAAGGCACAAATTTTACTTAATTACATCAAATGTCAGCACTATAACAGATTTTTACATTAATTCAATTCATTCCAAAATAAAAAATCAGATTTTGGTTGTGCATAATCATTACAAGCTAGTAACACAATATCTCACTGCATTTTAGCATTAGAAGTCATTCAACCAACACATTAGACCAAGCTCAACTATCACTTGTCAACAACACCAGATTTTTGCATAAGTATTAATTAGTAGTAGCACAACTGGTATTTCTTTTAGACTTATCACTACTAATTTAATTTTAGTTTCAATACAAAGAGTAGTAACTTTATAAATTTCAATCTAAATTTGTGCCTTCGGCACAAATTTTACTTCATTATATCAAACGTCAGCAGTGTAACAGATTTTTACAGTAATTCAATTCATTCTGAAAACAAAATCAGATTTTGGTTGTGCATAATCATTACAAGTTACTAACACAACATCTCACTGCATTTTACATTAGAAGACATTCAACCAACACCTTATATTGAGATCAACTAATACTTGTCAGCAGCATCCAAGGTTTGCATATGTACTACATATTAGTAGCACAACTGGTATTTCTGTTATACTGATCACTATTAATTTCTTTTTAGTTTCAATACAAAGAGTAGTAACTTCATAAATTTCAATCTAAATTTGTGCCGAAGGCACAAATTTTACTTCATTACATCAAATGTCAGCACTATAATAGATTTTTACATTAATTCAATTCATTCTAAAATCAAAAATCAGATTTTGGTTGTGCATAATCATTACAAGCTAGTAACACAATATCTCACTGCATTTTATCATTAGAAGCGATTCAACCAACATATTAGACCGAGCTCAACTATCACTTGTCAACAACACCAGATTTTTGCATAACACAATATCTCACTGCATTTTATCATTAGAAGCGATTCAACCAACACCTTAGATTGACCTTAACTAATACTTGTCAGCAGAATCCGAGGTTTGCATAGGTACTACATAATAGTAGCACAACTGTTCTTTCTTTTATGCTGATCAGTATTAATGTCAACAGCGTCAGCATCTCCGATGTCGGCGTCAGCCGACATCAGCGTCAGCGCTGACACGGAAAATGTTAGTGGTGTTCGCAATGTTAATGGTGACAGTGTCAGCAGTGTCAACAATATTAGTGCTTACACGAAAAAAAGAAGCGTTGGAACAAAAAAAAAAGCATCTTCGACGTCGGCGTCAACAGTGTTCGCAACATCGATGTCGGCGTCAGCCGATATCTTCGATGTCAGCGTCAGCAACGTCAACATCTCCGATGTCAGCGTCAGCCGACATTAACGTCAACGCTAATACGGAAAATGTTGGTGGTGTTCGCAATGTTAGTGGTGACAGTGTCAGAAGTGCCAGCAATGTCAACAATGTCAGTGTCAACGGTGTCAGGAATGTTGGTGTCAGCAACATCGGATTTGACATTAATGCAATTTTAAAGCCTCTTATGTCAATAAATGGTAGAGCGATGTGCTTATGTGCAAATAAGATATATTAATGCAATTTTAAAATACATATGGATTTGCATATTCTTCTCATAAGGTTTTTTAAGCTTGCATAACATAATATTATATTTGCATATCATAATATTCTATTTGCATATCATCGGGCTATAGTTGCATATCTGAAAGTGCTGACATGTATTTTTTTATTTTTTTTTTTAAAAAAAATAAAAATAAAAATAAAAAATAAAAATAAAAAATCTGAAGGAGTTGGTCAACGTTGACCGGTCAACGGTCAACGTTGACCAGTGTCAACGGTGACCGGTCAACGGTCAACGTTGACCAGTGTCAACGGTGTCAGGAATGTTGGTGTCAGCAACATCGGGTTTGACATTAATGCAATTTTAAAGCCTCTTATTTTAATAAATGGTAGAACGATGTGCTTATGTACAAATAAAATATATTAATGCAATTTTAAAATACATATGGATTTGCATATTCTTCTCATAAGGTTTTTTAAGCTTGCATAACATAATATTATATTTGCATATCATAGTATTCTATTTGCATAACATCTGGTTATAGTTGCATATCTGAAAGTGCTGACAAGTAAATTTTTTTTTTTAAAAAAAAAAAACAAAAAAAAAAAACAAAAAAAAACTGAAGGAGTTGGTCAACGTTGACCGGTCAACGGTCAACGTTGACCAGTCAATGGTCTAGCGAGGGGGGGCGGGGGGGGGGGGGGGGCAAGGGGATGGACACTTTTGCAAAATTTTCAAATATATTGATACTCCTCTAATTTAGCCAATTTTTATGGATAATTTTGTAAAGGCCCCTTTTATTTATGTCATTTGCTTCTATAATTTCATTTTTGTCATTTGCTTCTGTAATTTTCTTTCAGTTGTTCATGATGGTTAGTCCATCTACCGGCTTGTCTGGTCTCTCGGTTTCTCTAGGCTTGTCTAGTGAACCGGATTCTTATCTTGCTTCAAAAAAAAACTATCAAAACAACATCAAAATCTTATGATAAATAGGACATTATAACACCAGATTTATTATATTGCTATTTAGGTAGTCTTTGATTTTCACTTTGTATTGATACCTTTTGCTAATTCACAAATATATCGATTATAATCCCTTCGATTATAATCCCTTTTTCTGTTGCTAATTATTGGGTTTATAGTTTGTGCTTGAACTATTTGAATTGACATATAAATCTCTTCTTGCAGGCGGTTGCACTCTTTCACGATCAAAATTATTGCTTTCATTACAATCAGATCACTATGAATTTGTTATGTACTTGTGTACAGGTTAGTATAAATACCCTTGTAGTGTAATATGAAGAATCAATTAATAATCAAATTAGAACTACTCAATTACCCATTTTCTCTGTAACCTTACTCAATCCCTGTACTCGTATCTCTCTGCACCTTTCTCCCTTTTTCTGTCTTTCCATACAATTTGTTGTCCTGATGAGATTGAAAGGAAAGCGTTAGGCAAGAAGGGCGATAAGGAAGAATAAGCTCATGATTAAGCTAATTCTCTTTTAGTCTTTCTCCCTTTTTGTCTAGGTGTTACATACACAACTCCAAGTAGAACTACCATTAATTAACAACATTTTGTGGCATATGATTGGTTGGTTGAAGGTTGAAGGGCTACTTCTTTCATTGTCAATTGGTTTTGAGATGGAACCTCGTTGGATTTATATGTTGTTCGAGTCTTCTGTATGTGGGTCCGCACACACGACCTCCCTCCAACTTGTCTTAGCCCCCACCAGGCCTAACCGACTTTAACATGGTATGGTATCAGAGCCGGATTCGGCTAGTTGGAATGTAGTTGTCTCACATCGGTAATATAGAGAATGCTTGAACAATATATCAGGTTGAAGGGCTACTCCTCTCATTGTCAATTGATTTTGAGATAGAATCTCGTTGGGTTTATGTGTTGTTCGAATCTCCTGTATGTGGCCCCGCACACACGACCTCCCTCCAGCTTATCTTAGACTCACCGAGCCCATCCGACTTTAACAAAAATCAATTGTCAACCAAGCCACAAAATGATAAAGTATTTTAAGTGACTTCAATAAAATATAATAGTTATCAACGTTGAGTTTGGAACCGGTATATAGTTGATTCCCAGGTATAATAAGATAAAATAACCCAACCCATTTCAACCTGTATATAGTTAATTCCAAAGTATTTTAATATTCTCACGTAGCAATTATAATACATGTAACTAACATAAACTTGCATAGAATTTGGTATGATGACTATAATTAGTGATTAAACAATACATACTAGGATCTCAAGGTGGTTCTAAGTGCTATCTCCTCTTGGCTTTTTCTCATTGTCTATTTTGTAATCATTCTATTTTGTTTGTACTTCATTTTACCGAGATTGACTTAGTAAGTGAGTAGAAGGCACTTTGATGCTCATTGGATTGGGTACTTTAGGGACATTGTTGTCTATGCATGAGGGATGTTCTGTACTTTGGGAAATATTATTTTCCTAAGCCTATGCAACAATCCCTTCAATTAGAGTGGAAGTTGTCGGAGGCGAGTTTGTTTCCTTCGCTGGGATGGAATGGAAGATGGAGTTTATTTGATTCAGGGGGCCTATATGATCCATTCTGATCTTTCTTTTTGCAAGTTTCCATCCAGGCAGTTCAACACCTTGCTTTTATATGAAAACACCATATTCTGTAGTATAGACATGATGCTTTCGCTTTAAATACAACAATTATCTACAAAGGCCCTTAAGAGTTACTCTTTTTCACATGAAGCTTGAAAATGAACCCCATAAGTTTCTAATTCATTAACAATGTCATCAACATCAGAGATGTCGTCAACCAACCTTGTCTTGCACTTACCTAGATAAACATTGCTAATAGATTTTGGTCGGTAAAATCACACCATAAGCTCATTGCCAAATGCTCTGTCTATAGAGCTGACAAAAGAATAATAGCAAATCATAAAAGCAAATACAAAATCAAAGACGAGGTTGATACTAATATCAGACATACTCATACACATACCTTTGTGTTGTGATTTTAGAAGTAGCTTGACCAATGCAAATGGAGATGTTAAGTCGATTCATGTGCAAAGCTCATTGTCAAAGCTTGGGTGATCGAATATGGAGTTGTGCCTAACCTCCGTGAATCTAAGGGTGATTACCCGTTTAATGGAAAAACTATCTTTTTGTGAAGGTTACATATATGGGCTAAAAGCCTAAAACAATGGGAGATTGAAAATGATACTTCTCTTTTTTTTTAATCGAAATAGGGCTCAATATGAGGGAGAGAGGAGTAATGCTCGATTAATTTTCCAACAATATGATGACGTGACAATTGAAGCTTTGAAAATTTAAACGATATGACATTTATCTTATAATACAAACTATCAATTATGAGTCAAAAATAATTCAAACTATTAACGATGAATAAAAATACAAAATTCTGATACGATTTGATTCTCCACTCAGCTTTTCGACAAATTTACGATTGATAGTTCGTATTATAAGACGGTGAATCCCATTCAAAACACACCTATTGGATTAATACACGAATTTACGATTTCTAAACTTTGTTAGGTTGATAATCCGTATAGTTTAAGGTCATTTTTTCCCATTTAAATAGCCATTTCGGGGAAAAAATCCTTTATTTTTGCTCCTTAAATTTTCGCCTCTGAGTTGCCACGAAATTACAGGATTCATTCCTTTTCCGCGTTTGCCATTTCTTCCGATACCTCCTCTCTATCGATTACTGATCTGCGTCTTCGTCTTCTTCTTCTTCGTTCATTGGATTCATCCTCACCTTCAACAACTCCGGCCACCTTCAATTCATCGCCGCCGACAATAAATCTGGCCATAGACCAGGTCAGTTTTTGTTTCTTCGCCTCTTTGATTTCGTTCCCACGAGTTTAAGATGGTCAACCCTAATTTCTGCCGATGATGGATAAAAATTAGTTGGACATTGCTTCATTTTGTGGCTTGTTTTGATTGATTTGGGCGCGATTTCGACTTCAATCTTGTTGCATGTGAATTTATGCTTCCGAATTGTTGGAAGATTTATTATGTAGATTGCAATTGGTTGCGCATCGGTTGGGTTTATGGTGTGGCTCCATACCGCAAGAAAAGATCAGCAATTCCCATACAATGTCGAGTACCATCCTCAACCTACGCTTCTCGTCCATTTGAAAATTAGGGCGATGGATAATTTTGCACAGACTTCCTCTGCAGAAAGAACAAATTTTACATGTTATGTGTCTTGCGTCAACAAAAGAAGACAAATTTGATTAGCTCTAATTTTAACAAACAGCAATAAGCATAGTACACTTGAACAATCCCATATATTGATGCCCATTTTCAATTGCTGGTTTTCAAACCAACTTACAGCTAGTTTTATTATATAAAAGATACAGAAAATGAAACTAAGATGTAAAGAATACACTGGGTTTCGGGGAAAAAGACAGAAGTACACATTCAGCCATCCATGCTTTTAATATGTGATACAAAGGTTAAAAACAATGCAGTTACGATGTATTGATTCAGCCATCCACACTACCAATATACCGAGACATACTTAATATATTAGCAAGAAGAAATGTTCATTTTGAATGAAAATTTTCCTAAAACAAAAATTTGTCCTGCTGAAAAAACTAGATACCCATATGAGCAATATGCCATTGCTGTAGCAAAAGAAAACATCAGTAACCTTCCAAACAAACCAGCCACTCAGCCAGTAGAAAAGACAGTGCAGGAACTGGAAAAGGCACATCTGTTGGGACTAAGTGAGAAGCAATTAAGTAATTACAGCTGAGTAAGATCCAACTACAAGTTTATACATAAAAACAAACTGAGTTCAAGACACCTTTACATGAAGGTTGAAGGGTGGGAGATCCGTTCACAGATCAGATGGTGTTCACGGGAGAGAGGTCGTTCATCGGGAGAGAAGCGTTGTAGAGGATCAGTTTATTTTCTTGTAGTAAATTACACAAACCACCCTTAAATCGAAAAAGGGGGAAAATGGTGATTACCTCTCTTACACATTTTATGATCAATTTTATATGCCTAGCACAGTAGCACCCCTCCCTAATTTTTGGTTTCCTTCATAGTTTAACATAATTTCATCAGTCATGAATCTAAAAAATGATCCACAATTTTCAAATTATAGTTGAACCAGGAAGAGAAACGAGAAAAAAAAAAAACTTTTTGTCTAGTGTTCATCCTGCTCTTGTTTGTTCCTTCAGGCCATTATCATGCATAGCCATATCTTTTTTATTTTGCAATCCTTTCAATTTGCTGGTTACATATCTCCTTTTACCTTAAATCTTTCTTATATATATATCCTTTTCCTTTCTACTTCCTTTATCCTGATTATCTACATTGGGATGTTCCAGAGTTTTGAGCAGGAATAAGATCGTTAAAGCATGAACAAGCCAAGTTGATGAACAATTGTTAGGAGGATTGGTTTCAGGACAAGCATGGAGTCAAAGCTCAAACATGTCCTCTTGCTATGTTTTCTCTTTTTAGCACTAATTGCAACAGTGGGAGCAGAGTCCCAAAAAGTTGTTAGGCACAAGTTAAGGGCTCCGACCCTGAAGAACTTGAAGAATGAGTTCACTGATGGAACTGAATCTAATGATCTACTTAGCTTTGAAGCCACTTCTATAGAGTTCGATGGTAGGAAGGATGAAAATGGAAAAGTTTCAGTTCTGACCGTAGCATTATGTACACTAGCAATGGCTGTTGCCACTGGTTTGGGTTCTGTGCCATTCTTCTTTGTAGACCTTGATCCTCAGTGGGCTGGTGTGTGTAATGGAATGGCTGGTGGGGTGATGCTGGCTGCAAGTTTTGACCTTATTCAAGAAGGGCAAGATCATGGTCATGGAAACTGGGTTGTAATTGGTATATTATTTGGTGGACTGTTCATTTGGCTTTGCAAAAAGGTGACGACTTTTTATCATGCTTTGCTCTTCTATACAGCTATTAAACTGTTTCATGTCTAATTTTGTAGTTTTTATGATTCTTATACCTATTAAATTGTTTCCTGTCTAATTTTATAGTCGTGCTAAATCCGTTTCCATTCATCTATATATTCTTAGAGAATGGGATACTTTTTTGTCACTGATTCATTGGCTTGTGCTATTTTCTTTCTTCATTACTCAAAAGGACAAGAGATAGTGTTGGAAACTCTATTTGTTTTCTCTCCTCCATAGTCACTTGCTCCTTTTTCTCTCTTCTTTTGGTATTTTCAGCGCTGTCTTGTATTGTGTTACTATTGTGGTTAGCAGACTCAAATTGGCCTGGAGCCAAACCGGTGAACAAATTAAGTGGTTCAGCTGAAGTCATAGAAAAAAAATTGGTATGTAGTTGAACTGACAGAACCTTTATGAAGCAGCCTGTTCAGACCAGAAATCCGTGACGGTATCTGAAGTAGTTGAATTTTTTATTATAAAAAAGCAGCGTTTAATTCCTAACCCAAAATTGAAAAGACATGCACCAGTTTGAACTCCACTTTTTAGTATGCAAACTCACTTGGATCTAAGGGATGTCTACATATCTTGGAAAAATTGATCCCTGTGTTGGAGATATTGGAGTTTATTTGGCTCAGTAGAAATCAGTGTGGCTTTCCTGTTAACTGCCATCTCTTTTTGAATGGGGCGGTTCATAGTTCATACAGCTTCTCTAGTGAGGATGTTGGATGTTTAGATTCTATCGATGCTTGGAAGTTTATTTTCTCCATGCTGCTTTGTCCTGAGAGCAGTAATTTATATGATATCTGTCGTCTGATCTTGATGTTTTCAGTGTTTCTTTACTTTATTTAATAATAAGAGGAAAAATATATTTCCTCCACTTATTACACTTTGCATTTATACTGCTGGAAAATATACTACTGAGATGTATCATTGTTTGCTGGTACTGTAATACTTGACTATACTTCCAACTTTCTAGTATTTGTCATGATTGCCTTGCAGATTCTAGAACAATATGGTGAAGTAAGTATGCTGGACATAAAAGGTGCTGATGCAACTAAAGTTGTTCTAGTGATTGGCATAATGACTCTGCATTCATTTGGAGAAGGGTCTGGCGTTGGAGTCTCTTTTGCCGGCTCAAAGGGCTTATCACAGGGACTCTTGGTTACTTTGGCTATTGCTGTACACAACATACCAGAAGGATTGGCTGTAAGTATGGTACTGGCCTCTAGGGGGGTTTCTCCTCAGAACGCAATGATCTGGAGTATAATCACATCATTGCCACAGGTACTCTCTTGAAGATTTGGCTTTGTGCCATCTCTGTTCATCTTTATTACATCTAATGGCTAAGGGCTTGCGATGATAGCTTTGCTATTCCTGATATAATTGTATTTTCTCAAATTAGGAAATCAGAAGCCTCTTTATTACACAATCTAAAATGCGCAATGTTATCTGCTAGGCTCCATTTTCTTCTGATATTTTATCTGTTAGAAACAGGCACACATATTTTGGATCTTCACACGTTTGAGAAGTGTAATTATTTACATAATATCTACATTTGTGATTTAGCATTGCATTATGCACAGTTACACTTTATCCCTCCTAAACTGAAGCACTTGGAGTACCTAAAAGGATTTTCTTGTTCATCTCAAACGCAGCCCATTGTAGCAGTTCCGTCGTTCATATGTGCCGATGCCTTTAACAAATTCTTGCCCTTTTGTACGGGCTTTGCAGCTGGGTGTATGATTTGGATGGTTATTGCGGAGGTCCTTCCCGATGCATTCAAGGTAAGTTGTTGAGCTAATTTACATAGTCAAAGGTTGAGAGAACATCTCGAGATATAAGCATCTCAAGTTCTCAACTGTTTGCTGATATCAGGAGGCATCACCATCTCATGTTGCTTCAGCAGCTACAATTTCAGTGGCATTTATGGAAGCTTTTGGCAGCTTATTTCAAAGTTACAGTACTAACTACAAGTAAGTGGTTTCGGTTCTGAACCTTGACTATTAGGGATGAGCTTACATTGTTTTAAATGAATTTCCCTATCTGAAGTTGCTTGTTGACAGCCTTGAACTATATCTTTCAGTTATTGTCATTCACTGGAAATATCATTTATTGCAAATGTGTAGTGCCATTTACATTCTAACATGAGAAAGAGACTTCTCTGCATAAAGTAAATTTATATTGATGTAACCATCTGCATAGAATAAAACTGCTTTTTGACTGAAAAAATGTCCTGTGTTCAGCTGTGTAGTCATGATGTGGTATTATGACCATCATATGTTATGATTTGGACACTTGAAGTTCATCTGAATATATCAATATATATTATCTTATGTTTTTTACTTGTAGATCTGAGGACATTTCGGGCTTCCTCGTATCTCTTCTGTTTGGTCTGGGTCCGCTGCTTGGTGGCTTTTCTCTGGTTGCATTTGCGGTTGCTCTCAATCTTCAGCATGCTCTTCTTACCGGTATAGCTTGTGGCATAGCTTTCATTCTTGGCTCATGGCGGCCTCTGCAACTACTACTTGCTTCAAAAATGGGGTTTCTCCCCATCATGCTGCTGCTCGCACTTGGATCCGGTTTCATGCATCTGCTTACATCCAGCATCTTGAACCTATCCAAACAAAAACGGAGCTCAGCAGATAGCCTAAGTGCAGTTCCAGGCTTGTCAGTAAGCGCGCTCACCCTGCAGTCATTCTTGTCATGCATGGTTGTCGGTTTTCATGCTTTGGCTGAAGGACTCGCTCTGGGAGTTGCAGCACCAAAAGCTTATGGGTTTGGCCAGCATATTCTCCTCCCTGTCTCCTTGCATGGCCTTACTCGGGGGGCCGCTGTTGCCAGCTGCATCTTTGGTGCAACGGACAGCTGGCACGGGTCCCTTGCAGCAGCTACACTGATTGGCTTTGTGGGGCCTTTATCTGCAATAAGTGCAATACTGGCTGGAATAGACTACAATGGTCTAGATCATTTAATGGTCATCGCGTGCGGGGGGTTGCTTCTGGTTTTCGGCAGCATGGTCAAAAGAGCCATGAGGCTGGATAGCAAGAAGAGCACCGTTGGGGTCATGACAGGCTTAGCCTTCGCTACCCTATGTCTTATGTCAACCAAACTGGTTTGTCTGCACACCCCGTATTGTAATTCTGCACCCGAAGCTGTGAGATGATGCTCGCATCCTGAAAGTTGTTGTATATCAGTGTTGAATCTCTGAGATCGGCTGAGAAGACGATATCCTAGGACACACATGAAGGATCATTTCACAAGTGTTTATTATACTGATGGGAAACACTGAAACAGAGTTGGGCTATCAATTGTTCGAAACTGCTGGTAGATTTTTCTTTGTTGTACAGCTGCCTATTCAAGGCGAGAGTTTGAAACTCTCGTTCGAAAGCGACTACCCGTAAAACTCGTGTTTCTGGACTCCTTGCATACTTAGAGAACTGTTGGTGGTTTGTATGATAGAAGGCCATTTTATTATGTCATTTTTCTTGAATGCATTGAAAGACTTAAGAACAAATAGAACACATTTAACACTGCTTGATTAACTGATTCATAAATGGATACAGCAGATTCAGATAAACAAATTAACTAGCTAGGTGTGATTTCTATTAAATTAATCACAGTGGGTAATGTTTTGTAGTGTAATAAAGTTTAAATTTAAAACCCTAATTTTTATCAATTGCTTCAATTAAACTGAACACCTAATTCATCAATGGCGATGGTGGAACTCCCGCCTTCACCCAACGCTTTCATGGCTGCTTCCTTCAACTCCATGGCCCTCTCCCTTATCCTCTCCCCTTGTTCTCCACCCTCCATCACTCTCCGGACCACCCTCCAAACCTCATCGCGGTCCACCAGTCCACTGCCTTCCTCTGGCCGCAGCGCCACCCCCAAGCCCTCAGTCACTACCACGGCGTTGGTCCTCTGCTCCGCGTACAACGGCCATGCCACCATCGGTACTCCGTGCATCAGGCTCTCCAGGATCGAGTTCCACCCGCAGTGCGTCAAGAACCCTCCTGTCGACCCGTGGCTCAGCACCGCCACCTGCGGTGCCCAGTTCGGCACCATCATCCCCCGCTCACTCGTCCTTCCTAGAAAGCCCTCTGGCAGGAACCCTAGAGGGTCGTCGTTGACGCCTTCGACATCTCCGCCTCCGACGTACGAACGGCAGGAGTTGGCATCGTTGGGGCACCTGATCACCCACAAGAACCTCTGCCCGCTCTCCTCCAAACCCAATGCCAACTCTCTCGTTTGCTCGAACGAGAGAGTCCCACCGCTACCGAACGATACGTACATTACCGACCTGGCAGGCTGCTCGTCGAGCCACTTCACCACGGGCTCGGTCTCCGGCCCCGGTTGCTCGCCAAACCCGACGATCGGGCCGATGGCGAATACCCTGGGCCTCTCCGGGTCCTCCTTCAAGGCAGTTATGGCGCCAGATTCCAAATCGGTGAAGCTATTTACCAAAATGCCATCCACCGAGGCGGTTATTTTGGACTGGTGGAGGAATCGGGTGTACGTCTCGCTCTTGCGGCACCTAAACGGGTCGCCGAAGTCGCGCCCGTGGAGCGGGACGCACCCGGGGAGGAGAAACGGTTCGGCAGCGTCGCTGAACTCCTCGTCGTCGGCCATCATTGTGTCGAATCTTGGCAAATGGAATGTGAAGAGGAGGTTCATGGCGGCGGTTCCGAAATACAAGAACGTGGGGACGTGGAGTTCTTTTGCGGTTTCGAGGAGGTCGAGGCCGAAAGGGTCCACCACGAGAGCCGCTAGCGCGGATGGGGGCGGGGAGAGAGACGCGAGGGCCTCGCGGGCGGAGGAGAGGGAGAGGGAGATGGTGCGGAAGATCTCCGACTCCGGGGATCGGTTGTGATTGTTGTTGTCAAGGGTGGGGATGGGTGGGAGGTGGTGGAGGCGGATGCCCTCCGGGAGGGATCGGAGGAGGGAGTGGTGGGAGGGAGTGGTGGAGGGGAGGATGAGGGTGGCGGAGGAGACGTGGCGGCGGTCAAGGAGGAGGCGGGCGAGGTGGACGAAAGGGATGAGGTGGCCCATCCCGGGGCTTGGGAACATGGCGATGTGTACATTGTTGGTCGACATTTGTTTCCTTTTTTGTGGTGTGAAGAGAGATATGATTGGTGCAATGTTGGATTGGATTCTATTTATAAACAGTTTTTGTAACAGAAGTCGTTAAGGTACGGCATCATTTCCCGCCAACTGCTGTGGCTGTTAGTTATAACTGCCATTCAAATTTTTTTTTTCCTTTTTTTTTTTGTTAGGAAAAAATTCACACGGCTCTCATGTTACAGTTTCCCACTTCAATGGCGGATGTCTTCTGTTCTGAGAGAAGTTCCAGTGAGAGAGAAAGCTCGAGGGCGAGCGTCGAGCGATCTCAGGGAGCAAGAGTTTGAGGGAGATGAAGCCTAAAGAAGAGTCCTTTGTGTTCAAATAATTCAAGATCAATAGGACATAGGAGGTTTCCAATCGATCAATTTTTGAAGAGTAAAATCCAAACCCGAGGAGGTCTGCTCATCAGTCCATAAACAAGACAAAGACAGTGCCAAGCAAGATGTCGAAGCCTAATGGGATTGGGCTGATCTCCGACTTTGTTATTAGGGGGTTATTTGTTGCAATCTTGCATTGCTATTCATGGCTTCGTTCAATCTCAGTTTGTATCTCGATTTCTTCGTTGATTAGTTGCCCTCATAGGATTCATTGTACTCAGTTTTTTTTTTCTTGCCTTGATGTCAAAGAGTCGGGGGACGTAGGGAATAGCCTAAACCCTGTTAACATATGGTGGTGTCCATTTACTGATTCAAGCGCTTGTGTGTACAATCTGAAATCGGACCAAGAACTCACTTAGACCTAACTCGGATCAGCAATCTGGATCGATTATCATACCAAAGTGGTATTAGAGCAATTTGCTTGATTCTTGAGACTTCCACTGTGGACTTTGCTGTTTCTGAAATTCTGGTTCAATTTCTTGAATTTCTTATATGCCTTGATGCTTAAAATACAGTTTTGTATATGCCTTGATATTTTCTTTTGAGTGGAAATATGAATTTCTTGAATTGTTCTAGGATATATCCTTTATCTCTGGTTAATTTCTTACTGAATTTTATGGTTGTTTATTACTCCTGATCCAAGCAATATTGATGCCTTAGTTCTTGCTGATGTTGAGTAGTTGTTGAATTTGAGTTTGTAGTGTGCAATAGCTTCGATTAACCAGGGATATTGTCAACAAACTTTGCTTCACACTCACCCTTGAAGACATTCGGATATTCGATACACGTTGCTTGCAACATCTTGGCAAAAAACTCGAGCCTTGATTGTGAATCCCTCAGTCGAAGATGGATTATGCTTCGTTGTTTGCTCGAGTTAGATTTCTCTCGTCAAGATATTTACCTACATCTCTACATGGACAATCCTTCCATTAAATATTAAACGTTCGTTGTTTGAATCGATGTGTAGAACTAACAAGATGATCATAACCTAAAAATCCAATCCAACCCATATTACTTAAGTTCAGGTTATTCTGGGTTTTGTTTATAGCGGATTTGAGTCTTACTGGATTTCGGATGATTCAGATTTGATTCATTAGGGTTTGATCAGTTTGGGTTATCGGTTTATTTATATGTCAGTTAAAATGGGGTGTATCGGTTCAGTTTTTGGGTAGATCTGTAACAGCTCGATCAAGCAATCGAAATCAAGAGAGATTAATCAACACAGGCTGTGAACTGTGGCGTGATAAAGAATCCATGAAAATGATGTTACTACTAATTCGTTATCACCTATGATGGCCTTTGTATAGGAGACAAGATCAACTACACGAGTTAGTTACACTCAGCTAGGTGCCAGAACACACTTGTGGTGGTCTTCATTCCTTGAGCTAGACCTCTGTTACTTGCCTTCATGGGAGAGTTAAGTATAAAAGTAGATCCAGAGAATGGGAGAGTCAGAAACGGCATGGCGGCATCCATAACCAACTTGAGCGCAGTCTCAAAGTGTCATTCTCTAAACTGAAGAAGAAGAAGAAGAAGAAGAAGAAGAAGAAGAATAAATTGTGGCTATCAAGCAGCTTATAACTATAGGGACTTGCAGAAGCAGCTTATCAACCAAACACATATAAGCTATGTGTAATCTAGGTTAGAGATTCTATTAAGCTGATTATACGACATTACAGTCTTAACCGGTTAATATAGCCTTACGATGCATACATGATAGAGCTATGATTCAAATATCTACCTTCAAATTAAGATTCAGAATCCAAATTTGCTAGTTCTTTCATGAGTGTAGTACTTCAAATCCTAAATATTTACAGATTGCAAATTTTCCAATAGCAATTAGGATTTATGAAGGAAAAAATTATCTTCCATAAATCATGTTACTTGTAACTTTAATTGGTGCCAATCAAGGGGGAAATTAGTCCCATACCTTCTACACCAAAAAGGGGATCATTTGCTGTCTTCACGAACCCTTGGAATCCTCAACCTGGTCCGAGATAAGTTCTGAGCTACTAGCTGCATCTTCAGACTCAGAATTATCTTCTCTTACAACACTCACGAATCTTTTGTTGCGTTTAACTTCAACTGGCCTGCCCAATAGCTCCTACAAGGCAAAACAAACAAGGATGATTCCGAAAGACATAGTACAAACGATAAAAAAGAGAAAAGGTTTCGTTTCCAGAACAACATGAAACAGTTTTGCAACAAAAACGTGTTCAATTTCCAGAAGCCAACTACAGTATGAAAGTTTAAATGAGTTCCTAACAGGGTCTTTCAACAGGAGACATAAGCAACTATTGTTACCTTTCCTTGGTAATACGACAAGGCGGCATCAGCCTCCCTCTTGGTAGGAAAGGAGATGTACCCATACCCAGCCGACCTTCTAGGGCTACCCTGAAACACAACTTCTGCTGAAATAACTCTGTATCCTGCGGAGCTAAAGAAATCTTTAAGATCCTCCGAAGTTGCTGCAAAAGATATATTTTGCACAATGAGATTATATGACAAAGGTCTGTGCAGATGAATAGTCGGAGAAGGCTTCTGTGCTCTAGGCTTTGCATAGTTCATCTTCAAAGCTCGGCCCTCAAACTCCTGCAAAACACCTCCATTTTCATGACATGCTCTCTATGTGTTATAAGAATCTCTTTGTTAATGCAATCAAATGTTCAAACATGGCCAAAACACTGAAACTTGAATATGTAAATTCTTCAAACCAAATCGAAATTCAGATAACGAATGCAATCACCAGATGAGCTGAGCAGCTTATAGTCACCAAATTCTTAGCCTTTCATTTACAGAAGCAATTTTTCAACATGGTTTAACACTTTAATTCAATTCAAGGGATATTCATCAACACATATGTTGGGAAAATCTCATTCATAGCACATTTTGGATTGCAAGGAGCTAAAATGAAAGCAGTGAAACATGGACACAGTGTGACAGTGATGGAAGCATAGCTTACATAGGCTTCCAGGTGAGTAAGAGCTTCAATGGCCTCCTCCGGGGATCCCATTTCCACAAAAGCAAGTCCTCTATTCTTCATCTTATTGTGCATTGAAAGCTGACCGCACCCACACAGATACATCACAGGCTCAATCAAACAATCATAGCACACCAATTGAACAACAATTGAAAGGAAAATGAACTCATAACTCCAATGAAGCACGAAATTGAAGCAAATAAACCTCGACGTCGACAACGGAGCCGTGCTTCTGAAACAGCGAGCGGATGTCATCGGCGGTGGAGGTCCAAGGAACGTTCTGCGCAACGAGCCTGGTCCGAGAAAGCTCTCCCGATTCCGATTCAACGGATTCGCTGTAGACGGGAACGGCGGAGCAGCGAGGGCGGCGGGGGAGGAGAGAGAGGCATGGGGAATTAGAAGAGAGAGAAAGAGAAAGGGAAGGGTTTGGGGAAGGAAGAGTAGAAGAGTGAGTGAGAAGGAGAGAAGTACTGGTTTTGGAGAAGGAGAGGATAGAAGGCGAAGGAGAGCAGAGCAGGAGTTGAAGCTGCGCCATTAGAGGGGGGTTGGGACGAAATGGGATGACTGAACTTCTCCATCGGATAAGAGTAGAGGTCGACGGAGACGGAGGTACAGGGGGGAACTTTACAAGAACCACCCTTTATTTTACCCATTTTGCACAAATCCGCCCTTTACTTTCAAAACCAAATTGGCCTAAATACCCCATTGGCCCTTTAACTTTCATGACTAGGACATTTAACCCCCTAAACATTAACTCGATTCAACTCAACCCTTAAACTTTTAGATTCGGCTTAACCCCTAAGTGTAATTTCATTTAATTAATTCAATCATCAAAATTAATCATAATATTATTATATTAATTACTTAAACGAAATTAAAATGATAAAAAATTTGGAAATATTGAAGACTATTTTTCTTTTATTATTTTAAATATATATAATTGACGCATGAATTATATTTAATGTTATTTTCTCGGGAAATTTACAGAAAATCACCCTTTAAATATGAGTAGTTTCACTTAACCACCACTTAAATTCAAAATTACAAAAAAAACACTCTTTAAATGATATTTGTTTACAACTCACCCCCTCTTCATCTATTTTCATTAATTTATCATTCAATATATTATATTTTAATATTTTTAAACTCAAATTCGACTATTAAAGCTTGATTATATTTTAGGAATTATTTTATTTATTATAAATAATAATAATAATAATAAATATACCTACAATTATTATCTTAACTTATGTTTGAAAATGTTTATAAATTTGTAAAATATTGTTTAAATTACTCTTATTTATTTATATTGTAAATATTTTTAAAATATTATTATTTTTCTATAGTTTAAATATTTTTGTTCAATAATTATCTTTGATAAAATTTGAAAAAGGTCTATAATTATATTTAAGTTATACAACTAACCAATAAAGTTTTTTAAAAATTTGTGGTAAAAGGCATGTGATTTTCCCCATGTATATATAAAAAGAAAGTTATCTATTAAAAAAAGTTAATATTTTTCAACTTAAAATATGTGTTTGATCCATTTTATTTGTAAAATTTATAAATATTTTCAAATTTGTGTATATATATACAAAGTGATTAATAGGGTCGAATAAAGTTTTATACATATACCAATGCAGAAAAAATATTTATTGATAAAATATAAACAAGACTAACAATATATTTTGAAAATATCAATGAATCTTCTCTTTATTTATAATTATTTAATGTAAAATTATTATGTTATAATTTATAAACTTACTTTTGCATGGATTAAACAACTTTATTGAACCCCTGTTAATCACTCCATATAAATTTTAAATATAATATTTTTTTATAAAATTCATTATGAAACCGAAACAATTTGGTTTTTATTGAGAAAATAACATTAAATATAATCAATGCATCAATTATATATATTTAAAATAATAAAAGTTTAGAAAAATAGTCCTCACTATTTCCAAAATTTTTACCAATTTATTTTCATTTAAGTAATAAATAAAATAATATTATGATTAATTTTGATTATTACATTAAATAAAATTACACTTAGAGGTTTAAGTGTCCTAATTCTAAAAGTTTAAGGGCGTGTTTGGCTGGGGATGGGAGTGGGTGGAAGGGGGAAGGGGATGGAGGTGGGCTTTGGAAACCATGCCCGCGTGTTTGGCAACGGGATGGATGGAGATGGAAGGGGATGGAGATGGAAATTCCACACCGAAAAATGAGATGGAAAAGGTATCCCCTAAAAGGAGGATTTAGGGGATGGGGATGAAAATCTCCCAAATTTGCCCCCATCTTCAACCTTCTTCCTCCCTCTCTCCTACCCCTACCGCCACCGCCCACCGCCGACACCGCCGCCCATCACCGACGCCGCCGCCGCCCACCACCGCCGACGCCGCCACCCACCACCGTCGCATATAAATCCCCTTTCCTCCTCCGATCAATCTCCCTCGCCGGCAATTCCTTCTCCGGCGCCCTCCTGCCGTCGACCACGTAGAAGTGGAGGAGCTTGAATTCGCCGGTAATGGCAGAGTATCCGAGCGCGACGCTCGAGATCGACTTGAAATTGGGAGCCACGTAGAAGTTGAGGAGCTTGAAGTCGTGGTTATCAATCAATACAGAGCTCCATCTGGAGCAGACGCACCGGAGCCGGCATAGGGATTTCGCGGGAAAGCGAGAGAAGATGTCGAAGAGGAGCTCGTTGGGGAGGCGGTGGAAGATCGGGGGATCTTCGCCTTCCTCGTCCGCCATTGGAGGGGTGGAGCGGCGCGCCGGTGGCCGTCGAAGGCGGCCAAAGTCGTCGAGAGGGGTTGCTGGCTGTTGGGCTTCAACTGAGAGATGATGGAAGAAGAAGTTGAGCTTTTAGGGTATTTGGGAGGGTATTTTCGTCATCTCATGTGGTTAGTGGGGGTAATTTGGACTTTTTTCGTTTCTCCATCTTCCCAACCATCAAAATACAACCAAACCCGAACGGGATTAAACTGGCTTCAAAATTCCACCCGGTCCCACCCGGGTTTCCATCCCCATCCCGTCCACCCCACAAAATCCATCCCATTCCACCTACCCCATCCCGTTGTCAAACACGCCCTAAGAGCTGAGTTAAATCGAGTTAGGGTTCGTATGGGACGGAGTTAATAAACTGACTAAAATTATAAATAGAGTAAAATTTATAAACTGTTGGTAAAAACAGTTAAAAATTTAAACAACAAGATAATCTCCGTATGGGGCGAAAAACAGTTTATTTGTAAAAAGTGGAGTTTATTTGGTTGTTATTAGGGGTATTGTGGTACTTTCAAACCAAATAAGATAAAAGAAAAGGGTAAAACAGTACTTTTGTAAAATAAACCACAAAATAAGCTTCATTTTGTAGCTTATTTTTAAACTCCTTTTTTTAACTCCTTTTAGTTTATTTTTAGCATCCATACAACAATAAACCTTGTTTATTTTATAAACAACCCCAAATGTTAAAATTTTAACAGGTTATAATTCTTACCATACACACCCTTAATATTTAGGAGATTAAATGTCCTAATCATGAAAGTTAAAGGGGTCATTAGGGTAATTAGGCCAATCAAATTCAATCTTACTTTTTTTTGACCGAAAACTGAAAACCCCCTAAATTACAACCCTCTCTCGCCAGTCGCCACTTCGCTGAGTTCGCTTGACAGTCGACGCTCGCCTCTCGCCCAGTCGCCCGACCTCAACTGAAGAACAGCGGAAGATCACCCACCGCCGGCGCCGACCGGAGACGGTCACCGCACACCTGAGCCGAGGTTGGTCTGTTTCTTGTTTCATTCTCTCCCTTCGAGTTCGCCCTCGCCACTTCACCAGTCACCGGAGGGGAGTCCACACTCCACAGCTTCCCTCCCCTCACCGGATCGGTCGACGGTCACCACTGAGCCTAGGTTCGTCTCTCCTCAATCCGAGTCACATACTCACTCCTGCGTTTAATTTCAAATTGGTTCCGATTGCATTTATAGGTCTGTTCAAATGTGATTTTGTGTTCGGCATATGAATTATTTCTCTTAGATCTGAAATTGACGATTTCCCCTTCGATCGCCCCTTCAGATCACTTTCTCGCTGGTTACTTTGTTAATCCCGATTCAATCGCCTCTCGCCAAAACAAAACAAAAAACACCTTTATGATTCTAGGGTTTCTGGATTCTTATCACTTGTGGTAGAAACATGTTTTTCATGGTCTAGGTATGTGAAACCCCCTTTGAAAAACACTATACCCGTGAAAGATTGGCCCTTTCCCTCATTTTTAATGGTTGCCTACCTGGATGTTTTGGGGTGTGAGAACAGAGTATCGACAACGACAAAGCTCTTCCACATGTTTCGATGGGAATGACAATAAGGAAGGAGATGTTGAATTTTTATTCATTGTATTTTTTTCAATGGCAGATATCATTTAGGATTCGTTATTCAGGTTCAAGGAAATGATGGGTTGCTCAGTCAAGCAGAATTCCGCCATCGGTGTTAATGGCAGTCTTATAGGCTCTCCCGGGGATGTGTTGGTGATGATGATCACATCCTGTTAACATTGATAATTGGTGTTTATTCCTCTGAACTAAAATGCCTTGCTCAGGATCCAAATCTCTTGATGATCCCCAAATGGCATTAATTAAATCAGGCCAAACACTTGAGAATTGCATCATGATCCCACGTCCATTTGTGCTGCCAATCCACAAAAATATCCAATTGTACATGGATCAATGCATGCAACCTTTTTACTCTTTTGAGTTATACATATTACCCTTTCAAATCTACATATACATATATATACCCTCATTATTATATAATCCACTTGTGCAGTATCCTGAAAAGCCTCTTCTTTACACAATTACACATAATTTGATTCCCTTTGCACTCATATAGATCATTCCAATTCCCATGATGCCCCGACAAAAAAATGTTGCCTTATCTGCACCTTTTATGGTTGTTATGCAACCATTCCATGATTTGGATTTGTTTACTTTCGACATTCAATGACAAGACTTGCTGCATGAAGCAGTCATGACAGAGGGCCCTGAGGTTGATGACCGTGTTGATTTTGAAGATGACAATTATATGGAAGATGAAGAAGATGTTGATCCCATTGAGGATGAGGCAGATGATGGAACGGGTGATGAAAAGGGTCAAGAACAAGATGATGAATTGAGAGAAAGTAGTGGAAAAGAACAATCATCAGAAGAAGCAGACCAAAGCCCCAATGCTAACAAACATGTGGAGGATGAAGACAAGCATGCAACTTCAATTGATGAAGCCGAGAGAGAGAAGTATGAAGAACTTCTATCCCTTCCTCCCCATGGTTCTGAAGTGTTCATTGGTGGGTTTCCAAAGGATGCCTCAGAAGAGGACCTTAGAGATCTTTGTGAACCATTTGGCGAAATTTGTGAGGTTAGATCTTGAAAATCTTACCTTCTCTATGATTAAATGATTACCCTGGCTTTCCCATTTCAGCCTTAAAAAACGTTTGCAGGTTAGGCTAATGAAAAATAAAGATACTGGTGAAAGCAGAGGCTATGCTTTTGTGTTATTTCAAACCGAGGAGATTGCTCAGAAAGCTATAGAAGAGCTGAAGAACAAAGAATTTAAGGTATTTCATTGAATCTCCTTTTACATGCTTCTGTTCTTATATCAGTGCCTCCTGATGTTCAAGGGTTATTTGCATGAGTCTAAAATTTCCCCCCCTCTTTTATTTTTAAAAAATTACAGGGCAAGTCTTTGCGGTGTTCCCTCTCTGAATCAAAACACAGGTTATTTGTTGGTAATATACCAAAGGCTTGGTCTGAGGAACAATTTAAACAAATTATACATGATGTTGGTCCAGGGGCTGAGATTATAGACCTCAAACAGGTTTCTCTCTTTTTTGGATGAACCATTTATGATGTGAGCACACTGTTTTAGATCTGCATTTTAATTAGTTTCCCACACCTGCTGCAGGATGCGTTAAACCCTGGTCGTAATCGCGGTTTTGCTTTCATTGAGTATTACAATAACGCATGTGCTGACTATGCAAGGCAGAAAATGAGTAATGGGGCTTTTAAACTTGAGGGCAATACACCGACTGTCTCCTGGGCTGATCCAAAGACTGCTCCTGAGAACTCTGCTGCTGCCTCTCAGGTAATAAATCCAACAAAGGGTGTTTTCTGTGATGTTTTAGCCTTGTTTTGGAGCCTGTTTAATCCATACAAGGATTTAACTAGCTTACATACTCACTTCTCGCTCCCTGGTGTGATGAAGCCTTCTGGTTGTTGTTCCATAAAAACTTCTTCATCTAATTCCCCATTTAAAAATGCAGTTGTTCTAGGGCTTTGTTGTCTGATTGTTCTAGGGCTTTGTTGTATCCTTAGGAGTGAATTTTTCTATAACCCAAGACATCTCCAGTTTTTCTGTTTGATATGTGTTGGAAATCTGAACCTAAACTTCATATTAACTGAATGCCTTTGTGTCCCATGTTTCTGTTGGATTGATTAAGTTCCTCTTTTATGGCCATGCAATGTTTTGTTTGCTTCACGTGGCATTTTCATGGTGGTAGTTTGTGATATGTTTTCTGTTATCTCTCTTTCTTTTTTTACAATTCTGGATGTCAAAAATCCTATAATTGCTCCCAGGTTAAAGCTCTTTATGTGAAGAACATACCGGATAATACTACCCCTGAGCAGCTGAAAGAGATGTTCCAGCGCCATGGTGAGGTTATGAAAGTTGTCCTCCCACCGGCTAAAGATGGACAAGGCAAAGGGAATTTCGGATTTATTCATTTTTCTGAAAGGTCTAGTGCTTTGAAGGCTGTTAAAGACATGGAAAAGTATGAGATTGAAGGTACTACTCTTCTAGATCTTTGCCATCAACACATCAAGTAGCTTAGGGTTTATACTTTATAGTTATTCTAATGGTTCCTTTTTGCCATATTAATGACCCTTGTTTATGCATATGGTAATGGTACTACATCCTTTTTATTCTGAGCATATCCTTCTGCTTTCCTCCGATATCTTGTAATCTTTTTAGTTGCATAAATTATTACGACAAGCCTTATTTTTTATGCGATAGTATGCCCAATCATCTTTTTACAAACATGTCATGAGCTGGAAAAATACTTATTTAATATCCCTCAATTTTGCTGCTGCAGGTCAAGTATTGGAAGTCACCATGGCCAAGCCTCAATCTGATAAAAAGTCTGTAGCAGCTGCTTTTAGTGCTGCAGCGAACTACGCCCCACCTGCTCCGTATGGCTTTGGCGGAAATCCATATGGTGCAATGGGAGCTGGATACGGTGTTGCTGCTGGGTACCAGCAGGTGCGTGCGAACTTGGTTTAAAACCCATTTCATATTCTGTCTTATCATAAGTTGATCGACCCATTTTTTTACTTATCTGATTTTTTTGATAACAGCCCGTAATATATGGCCGGGGGCCAATGCCATCAGGCATGCAA
Source organism: Persicaria maculosa (assembly GCA_963922045.1). NCBI lineage: Eukaryota > Viridiplantae > Streptophyta > Magnoliopsida > Caryophyllales > Polygonaceae > Persicaria > Persicaria maculosa. The sequence continues at coordinate 81,337,299 of OY998253.1, forward strand.
ATGGTTCCCATGGTCCTACCAGATGGTCGAATAGGCTATGTTTTGTAAGTTTGTCTCCCCTTCTAGTTTCTCTTTGGAAAGTTCCTCATGCTCGTTATGGGACCTTAGATTGTCACCTTGCTCGAATTCTGCAGACAGCAGCCTGGAATGCAGCAAATGCCACCGGCTCAACCCCGAAGAAATGACAGATCAAATGGATCAGGTGGATCTCGAGATAGGGGAGGTGGTGATGACGGAGGCCGGAACCGTAGGTATCGACCCTATTAAGCACCCGTCGGCCCTTCAAAGGAAAAGACTGGAGGCTTTGAGAATTGAGAAGAGCACAATTATAAAGGCTTCTGCATCACCTAATTTCCTCCATAGCTAGTGTCTATGGCCGCCATAAGTGAAGTCGCGTCACGACAGTTTGGGACTGATACATGTACCGGTGGTAGCTTAGAATGTTTACTCGTCGAAATCGATGTTTTGGTTTGTTGATCGCCTACTTATGCCTACCTTTTTCGTGTTAGATTTTTCAAATCAACTGTCATTTTCTATCTTGTTTTTTATGGTTTGAAACCAAAGTTTTCATTTTGATGCTTTGATGAGTTTGATTTCCTCAATTTCAAGACAAGATAGAACCCAGCAATGAAACAAACCCGGTGACTTGGAGTCTTGAACTGGTTCCGGTCGAGTCATTTTAAACAATGTAACAAACCCGGTTAGCTTGGATTGGTTCCGGTCGAGTCATTTTAAACAATGTAAAAAACCCGGTTAGCTTGGATTGGTTCCGGTCTATACTTGTGTTTGCCTGTTTGATAAGGTGGAAAGTTTAAACAACGTAACAAACACCCTCTCTATCATCCCCGAGTAATGGTGCATAAATCTTGACTTTCTTCGGATCCTGTTTTATTGTGGGATATATTGAGTTGATGTAACAAATCTTAAGTATCCTTTTGGGAGTCAGGTCAAGTGTAAATGGGGGATGTTATGTACACGATGAAATTTTTGTCATCCGCACAACCACGCCACCACCACCGACTCTCGTAGTCGGCAGCCCATGCCACCATACCAGCAGCCAGCGAAGCCAAACAATCCACAACCAGCAACACACCACCGCCAGCGACTCCCTATATCAGCAACACCCCTTATGCACCACGCAGCAACTGCAACCCCTGCACAGCACCACGCCGCCGCCATCGACTCTCCAGGTCACCACCTTCGGCTGTGCATTTAGCGAAAAACGACAGTGCAGATAACATACATGGTGAAAATCTACCAGAAGTTGCCAAGTTTTCGAGTTAAATCAATTTGAAAAAACATTAATTAGACCGGTTAGCTCATCTTTGTATTTATCCATTGATTCTTTACCTTTGGAGTTGGTGTTATCTTGGCTAACAATTTCAATTAAGATGAACAAGTTTTTTATTTAAATAAAAAAATCAACGCACTCAACATGTCTCGTAGATTGAGACACCGAATAAATTGATAATGGACTAAATGAAATGAACAAAAAAAAAATTGCCCATTCATTCAAAAGAAAATGATATTCAATATACAAATAAACTCGGCCCATTGCAAAAATGACACCCCCGACCCAATTTGCGAATTTTTTTAGAAAAAATCGAAATGAAATAAAAAATATTTAATTTAATATAAATAGATACAAGATATACTACAAGGTTTATTCGAAATTCCAACTAATAAAAAAGGAATAAATATAGTGATAATTTGATTATTCGTCGACGTAGTAAATAGGATAGAAATTTGAATTAGTTTCTTCGTCTCAAAAAGGTCCAATTTTTTGCAAATGTAACCGGTGTCCTCAACCCGTTGTTGCGGGTTAACTATACTCATTATAGTTGAAAAGGGAACATCACATCACCGATAAAACCCTGTCCGAATTCAGTTGAAATTCAAAAGACTTTGAGGGGGAAAACCACCATTGAAGAGAGAAGGAGACCATCATTGACAAAGCTTCGAGGGAGGAGAAGGTGAGCGTCACGCACATGAGAGAAGGTGAGCGTCGCGGGAACCAAGAGAGAGGGGGTACTAGCACATAATTCTCATCCTCCCATCTCCACATTATACATAACATTTTAAACACATGTTTACATGAGGTGTCCTATTCTAAAAGTATCCACCTTAGGCCTCACTTCACCATTAGAGATTGTGACAAGTGTCACTAGATCCTTGCATCTATTTCTATATATAAACCCTTGTACAGTGGAGAAATTATTTAAGAAATGATAATGAGAATTATCTTCAATTTCATACTCTAGCATAGTATCTAGAGCCACAAAGGCCTGCTCCTATCCTATCCTTCTTCTTCATTGATTTTTTTTCCTGATGGAGTCACCCTCTAATTCTTCATCTTCTTCAACATTATCCTCTCCCTCCATTCCCAATTTCAACAGTTTAAACACAATCAAACTAAACTCCTCCAATTTTCTTCTTTGGCAAAAGCAACCCACATCCTATCTCAAGGCTAATCAACTATTCTCCCTTCTTGATGGCTCCTCTCCCTACCCAGCTCCGTCTGATGCTGCTGCCTACCAGGATTGGCAGACAAGGGACAACCTTGCCCTCGTCATTCTCCAGGCTTCTCTCACAGAGCCGATCATGTCCCATATCCTTGACTATCCAGGTGGTGCAGAACCGTCTTCAACTCCATTCCCTCAAAAAGGGATCCGATTCTGTCACATACTATTTCAACAAAGCGAAGACCTTGGTTTCCGCCATCCAAGCCGTCGGGTAATCTGTTTCCGACTCCGAGCTCGTTGTCTATGTGCTCGCTGGTCTCGGAAATGAATATGACTCCCTCGTCACATCGATTTCGACGCAATTCATCACCCCCACTCCAGATTAGGTACTCTTTCAACTTTTAAACTTTGAGGCTCGATTGAATGGGTAGACAACTTCCATCCATGGTGCTCCTCCTGTCACCGTTAACACCACCTCCACTCAGTCCTCCTTTGCCCCTCTTGAGGCCAACTACACATCCAGCAACAGAGGTCGTGGTCGAGGAGACCATGGTGGTCGAGTCCGAGGCCGCAATGATGGTGGACGTGGTGTTTCACAGGGCCGTGGTCGTGGGTTTACCTTCCCTGGAGAGTCTGACAACAGACCGATATGTCGGATTTGCAACAAACAGGGCCACACTGCATTGAACTATTGGAGTCGATTTGATCAAGCTTACTAGGCTCCCCCTCCTCGCTCATTCTAGGCAAACACCATCAGCGTCTCCAATTGGTACCCTGACACGGCTACTACGCATCATTTTACCCCAGACTTATCAAACCTGCGTCTCTAGAATCACTCATATGCAGGCACATATTTTGTGTCCCTCTGCGATGGTTCTCAAATTCCAGTCAGACGTCACGTTTCCTCTTCAATCTCCACTCCTTCTCGCTCTCTTTTCCTTTCTAATCTATTACATACTCCTTCTATCACAAAGAATTTACTGTCTGTTCATCGATTGTGTCAAGATAACAATGTTATCTTTGAATTCCATAAAACTGGTTTTTTTGTGCTTGATGAACAGAGTCGGACACCTCTTCTCACGGGTCCCGTTGAAGGCGGTTTGTACATCCTCCCTGTCGCTCCACCATCTCCTGCTGCATCATTGTCACCATCAACCCATTACACTACTCGTTCAGTTTTGTCGTTTGCTAATTGACATCGTCGGTTAGGCCACCCCTCCTCAAGAGTTGTCTTTCATGTTCTCCGTCTTTTGCAAGTTCCTTGCCTTAAAGAAGTGGGCCACCCACAATTTGAAAGTTGTAGTTGGGCCAAGGCCACGCCCTCCCATATCCCCTAAACCCAACCCGGTCCACCTTTCATTTTCAATTTCTTTTTATAGATGTTTGGGGCCCTTCTCATAAACAATCTTTCAATGGATATCGTGGGTGTGTATGGCACCGATATAAACCGGCTAAAAAGTGTGAAATTATTAGCTGTTAAAAAAATAAATCGGTTTAAAGGGTGTATGGGAACAACAAATAAGTTATAATTAGTTAAAAAAAGGGTTTAAAAATAAGCTGCAGATTGAATCTTATTTTGGGGTTTATATTCCATAATTACTATTTTACTCATTCTCTTTTATCTTATTTGGTTTGAAAGTACCACAATACCCCTAATAAAAACCAAATAAACTCCACTTTTTACAAATAAACTGATTTTCGCCCCATACGGAGATTATCTTGTTGTTTAAATTTTTAACTATTTTTACCAACAGTTTATAAATTTTTCCCTATTTATAATCTATATCTATATAAACTCTTAATTTAGAAGAGTTTAGGATGTTGTGTCAATGTTAGAGGCAATGTAGGAGTCTTAACCAATCATATTTTCTTTGACATTTTTTTTTATTTTCTTTAATTCTCTTTTCTTCTTCTTTTTCTTTTAATTCTCTTTTTTCTTTAATTTTACTAACCATCTATATAAACTCTTTATTTAGAAGAGTTTAGGATGACGTGTCAATGTTAGAGGCAATGTAGGAGTCTTAACCAATCATATTTTCTTTGCCATTTTTTTTATTTTCTTTAATTCTCTTTTTTTCTTCTTTTTCTTTTAATTCTTTTTTTTCTTTAATTTTACCAACCATTTGGCTTAATTCAAAACATTGAATCTATATAAACTCTTAATTTAGAAGAGTTTAGGATGATGTGTCAATGTTAGAGGCAATGTAAGAGTCTTTAACCAATCATATTTTCTTTGCCATTTTTTTTTATGTTCTTTAATTCTCTTTTTTTCTTCTTTTTCTTTTAATTCTCTTTTTTCTTTAATTTTACTAACCATCTCTCTATATATAAACTCTTAATTTAGAAGAGTTTAGGATGATGTGTCAATGTTAGATGCAATGTAGGAGTCTTAACCAATCATATTTTCTTTGCCATTTTTTTTATTTTTTTAATTCTCTTTTTTTTTTCTTTTAATTCTCTTTTTTCTTTAATTTTACTAACAATTGGGCTTAATTCAAAACATCTATATCTATATAAACTCTTAATTTAGAAGAGTTTAGAATGATGTGTCAATGTTAGAGGCAATGTAGGAGTCTTAACCAATCATATTTTCTTTGCCATTTTTTTTATGTTCTTTAATTCTCTTTTTTTCTTCTTTTTCTTTTAATTCTCTTTTTTCTTTAATTTTACTAACCATCTCTCTATATATCTATATCTATATAAACTCTTAATTTAGAAGAGTTTAAGATGACGTGTCAATCTTAGAGGCATTTTAGGAGTCTTAACCAATATTCTTTTTTTTAGCCATTTTCCTTTGATTTTCTTTAATTCTCTTTTTTTTTAAATTCTTTTTCCTTTAATTTTATTTTTTCTTTAATTTTACTAACTATCTATATAAACTCTTAATTTAGAAGAGTTTAAGATGACGTGTCAATTTTAGAGGCATTTTAGGAGTCTTAACCAATATTCTTCTTTTTTTTGCCATTTTTCTTTGATTTTATTTAATTCTCTTTTTTTTTATTCTTTTTCCTTTAATTTTCTTTTTTCTTTAATTTTAATAACTTCTATATAAACTCTTAATTTAGAAGAGTTTAAGATGACGTGTCAATCTTAGAGGCATTTTAGGAGTCTTAACCAATATTCTTTTTTTTTTGCCATTTTTCTTTGATTTTCTTTAATTTTCTTTTTTTTTTAATTCTTTTTCCTTTAATTTTCTTTAATTTTAATAACTATCTATATAAACTCTTAATTTAGAAGAGTTTAAGATGACGTGTCAATCTTAGAGGCATTTTAGGAGTCTTAACCAATATTCTTTTTTTTAGCCATTTTCCTTTGATTTTCTTTAATTCTCTTTTTTTTTAAATTCTTTTTCCTTTAATTTTATTTTTTCTTTAATTTTACTAACTATCTATATAAACTCTTAATTTAGAAGAGTTTAAGATGACGTGTCAATTTTAGAGGCATTTTAGGAGTCTTAACCAATATTCTTCTTTTTTTTGCCATTTTTCTTTGATTTTATTTAATTCTCTTTTTTTTTATTCTTTTTCCTTTAATTTTCTTTTTTCTTTAATTTTAATAACTTCTATATAAACTCTTAATTTAGAAGAGTTTAAGATGACGTGTCAATCTTAGAGGCATTTTAGGAGTCTTAACCAATATTCTTTTTTTTTTGCCATTTTTCTTTGATTTTCTTTAATTTTCTTTTTTTTTTAATTCTTTTTCCTTTAATTTTCTTTAATTTTAATAACTATTGGGCTTAATTCAAAACATTGAATTCAATCTAATATAACTATTGGGCTTAAATCTAATATAACTCAAATTTATTTGCTAACTATTGAGCTTAATTCAAAACATTGAATATAACTATTGATTATGACACATCACATTTAAACAATGTTATAATTATATTGATATTATTATTACTGAGTATTTTAAAATATATATATTTATGAGATAATTATAAGATACATTTATTGTAAAGTTTTTTTTATGATTTTTATCTTAACATTTATTAATATTTTATAATATTTTTATATATAATATTTTAGTTTTAAAAAAACGCGCCATGGCGCGGGAGTCGTACTAGTAAACTTTTAATTTAGAAGAGTTTAGGATGATGTGTCAATGTTAGATGCAATGTAGGAGTCTTAACCAATCATATTTTCTTTGCCATTTTTTTTTATTCTTTTTTAATTCTCTTTTTTTTCTTCTTTTTTTTTTATTCTCTTTTTTCTTTAATTTTACTAACCATTGGGCTTAATTCAAAGCATTGAATTCAATCTAATATAACTATTGGGCTTAACTCAAATTTATTTACTAACTATTGGGCTTAATTCAAAACATTGAATATAACTATTGATTATGACACATCACATTTAAACAATGTTATAATGATAATGATATTATTATTACTGGGTAATTTAAAATATCTATATTTTTGTATTATACTTTACATATCTATATAAACTCTTAATTTAGAAGAGTTTAGGATGATGTGTCAATGTTCCGATCGGTGATGGTGGCTTCTCCGGCTCAGCCCGGCACCCGGCGTTATCGTTTCGAGGGCTCCCATCTTCTGGTCATCGTCCTTCTTGGCATCTGAGGTTGATCCATGGGCTGTCGCCGCAGGTTCGTTGCCCTTCTCATTCTTCATCTTTTTCTGATCGTTCTTCGGTGATCGGGGCGGTTGCTGTTCATCCGGTTCGGCTCTGTGGGTTGGCTCAGTCGGATTGGTTGCTGGTCAATCCGTTCAGTCGGTTTCGGTTCCGTGGGTCTGGTGTTGTTTGCTATTCAGTTTGTTGGTCATACGGTTCCGTGGATCTGATCTTCTCCGGTTGCTGCTTGGTTGTGGAGCCACTTCGGTATATGCTATTGGTCTTCTCCGATTGATATTGCATTATTGATTTTGGAGTGCCATTAAAGGTGCATGTGGTGTGTGGCTGATCGGAGGTGTGGTCAACTCCATTTGATCTTGTTTGCAGTGGGTTAATTGTTGAAGTTATAAGTTTTATTATTATTTTTATTATTTAGTTTTGAGTGATTTGTTGGAGATTTTGATCGTGTGTGGGATGCCCGATCTTGTTCGGTACCATTGTCCTTTTGTGGGTCTTTGTGGGTGTCTTGATGGTGGTGGTAGAGGCCTTGTAAAAACCTCCATGCTCAAGCACCTCCGTGATCGACATTGCAGTGGTGATGCTCAGGTCCTTACTCGTCAAACTCTCTCTAATAGTTTGGCTATTTATTCTGATGCTGAGATAACTTTCAAGCGTATGGGGGTTTGGTTATGTGGAGTTTGTCTTAAAACTCATACATTTCGTTCTCGGTGTCGGCATAATCAAGATTGTTCTGTGGCGCCTCCGGACTGTGGTGATGGTCTTGTTCGTTTTATTATTTATGATATTCCCAGACCTCCAGCTCCGTCTCCGTCGGTTCCCTTGGCTGATGTTGGTGATGTGCCTGTTGGTTTGTCTATAGCTTCGCTTGACCGTTTGTTTTCTATGGGGTTTCGCACTGTGAAATCTATCCCTCCTAAGTGTCGCCTAGGTTTTTCTCGGGTTTTAAAAGGGGCTTTAGATGGTGTGGCTGACTCTCCGAGTGACCTCTCCTGCTGGATTCGCTTGCTTGTGATGCCTCTTTGTATACTTAAGACCTTTTCCCCACGAAGTAATCTTGAGTGTAGGACTGCTGTCAAGCGGCAGCGTCAAGAGGAGAGTATTGCTAGTGCTATCCGTACTTGGGGTGTGCATGGTGGCAGTTTGCAGCTTGTACAGGAGACTCTAGCAGAGGTTCCTCCTTCTTTCAGTGGGGAGGAGGACCTTGATTTGAGCGAGCTTAACCTCCGACAGTGTCGAAGGAAGATTTGTGATGGTCATTTTACTGCCGCTGTTCGGGTGCTCTCTTCATCGGGTATTGCTCCTTATTCCGATGCCACTCTAGCGGCTTTGCGGGAGAAGCACCCCACTGCCCCGTCTCCTAACTTGCCGCTTTTGCATGTTGATCACCACCCTCTTCTTGCATCTTCGACCGTTGTTTTGGATATGATTCGGAGTTTTCCTCGTGGCACGTCATGTGGGAGAAATGGGTTCCGTGCTCAGCATCTGTTGGATTGTTTGGGCGGAGCGGCTGTTGCTATTTCAGATGATTTGATCACCTCTATTACTCGGGTGATTAATCTTTTCCTCGAGGGTCGTTGTCCGCAGGCTCTGGGTGAGTACATTGCTAGTGCTCCGCTCACACCGCTTGTTAAAACAGGTGGAGGTATACGTCCCATTGCTGTTGGCACCATTTGGAGACGCCTTGTCTCTAAGGTTGGGGCTTGTTTGGTCGGTCCTTCTTTGTCTGGTTATTTTGCAGGCCTTCAGTTTGGGGTCGGGGTATCCGGTGGAGGAGAGGCTATTCTGCATGCTTTGAATCGATTTGTTGAGGCTCGTGGTGGTGAGGAGGGTCTTTCCATGTTGTTGGTCGACTTTCAGAATGCTTTCAACATGGTTGATCGTGTGACCATGTTACAGGAAGTCCGTCGTCACTGTCCGGTTCTATCTCGATGGGTGGAGTTTTGCTACTCTAGTCCTGCCCGACTATATTATGGGGAGCATAGCTTATGGTCTTGTCGGGGAGTTCAACAAGGAGATCATTTAGGTCCTCTGCTTTTTGCCTTGGTGTTGCATCCTTTGGTGTGCAAGATTAGAGACTCTTTTGACTTGAGTATGCAGGCTTGGTACTTAGATGATGGCACTGTTATTGGGGACACTTTGGTTGTGGGGAAGGTATTGGATCTGATTATGGAGGATGGTCCCCGCTTTGGCCTTCATCTTAATGTGGATAAGACCGAGGTTTTTTGGCCGACAGAAGACCCCAGGAGTCGGATGCCTGGGGTTTTCCCCCCTTCTATTGCTCGGCCTTCGCGCGGTGTCAAAGTGCTGGGTGGGCCTGTTAGCGCGTGCCCTGTTTTCGGCAGTGACCTTGTGGCGAAGAGAGTCGCTAAGACCATAGAGCTTATGGATTCTGTCGCAAGGATTGATGATCCACAGTGTGAGCTGCTTCTGCTTCGGGCCTGTACGGGTATTTCTAAGCTTTACTTTGCTTTGCGTACTTGTTCCCCGCATGTCTTTGGGTCGGCCCAACTCTCCTTTGATGTGGCACTCCGTGCTAGTTTAGAGCGTATTGTCACTGCATCTGGTCCTGGGTTTGGAGATTGGCAGTGGCGGCTTGCCACCTTCCCTTTTCATTTTGGTGGGCTCGGAGTGTATGCTGCTGGAGATGTCCTACATTATGCTTTTTTGGCGTCCCGTTTGCAGTCTGCTGAGTTGCAAGCTAAGCTTTTACGTCCTTCTGGTATCATTGCTACCGGTCCCACTTTTGATGATGCATGCCGTGCTTTTAGTGAGACTACGGGTTCTGATGTTCTACGCGATCCTAGTGAAATCGCTGCCCCTAAACTTATGAAGAAATTGGCAGATATATATTTCGCGAAGGTTGCTGCTACATCGGACTCTGCTTTCTCGTTGACTCCGCGACAGATAGCATTATGGAAGTCTCAGCAGGGTGCTCACTCCTCCGATTGGTTGCGTGCCGTTCCTATTTCTGGGCTGGGCCAGACTATGAATGGAAGGACCTACCGTAGTGTGCTTAGTTATCGACTGGGTGTTCCGTTGTTCACGGTGTCTAGGCCTTGTCCCGCTTGTTCTCGGACTTTTGATGGTGATGTATATGGTGATCATGCTGTGTCCTGTGCTGGTACAGTGGGCATTAAACATCGTCATAACCTCGTTCGCGACACCTTATTGGATATCTGCTACAGGTCAGGGATTTCTGCCGGTAAGGAGGTTGATATCGGTTTGGTTGATGGGCATGATAGGCCCATTCGTCCGGCGGATTTGCTCCTTTATTCCTGGGATAGGGGGAGGGATGTGTGTGTCGATCTGACGGGATCCTCCCCATTGACTCAGTCTGGGATTTTTGACTTTACGCCTGGTCGTGCTGTTGTTGATGCTGCTCGATGTAAGTGTGTCAAGTATCGAGATTTATGCACGACGGCTGGTTATGGTTTCCTACCCTTCTTCTTCTCTTCATTGGGGGAGTTGGATACAGATGCGATTACCTTGCTGAAGCGTATTCAGAAATTCTCGGTATCTCAGGATGTTGGGGCTCGTGCTGCACCTTATATTTTTACTAGACTTAGCTTTGTTATCGCTAAAGGAGTGGGTGCCCAGATAGTATCTCGGTTGCCCACTAATTTCTTGTAATCTGTTTTTTTTTTTTTTTAAAAAATAAAAATAAAAATAATAATAATAATAATAATAATAATAATAATAATAATAATAATAATAATAATAATAATAATCTATATCAATATAATATCTTAAATTAAAAACTTTTTTGATAAAGCCTAACTTTATGATAAACATTTTTACCATTTTCTTAAAGATTTCAAGTCTACTTTCATTATGTTATCATAACTTTTATTAATATTTTATAATATTAATTTGTTATGTTATTAAAATTTTATTTATTAAAAATCGCCGCTATGGCGCGGGGATTGTACTAGTTTTAGTCAATTTATTAACTCCGTCCCATACGAACCCCGTTACTTTATTTCTATAGTTGATGATTTCTCCAAATTTGTGTGGTTGATTCCCTTTACATCTAAGTCGGGTGTCTCAAAGTTAATTCAAACCTTTATAAATCTTGTCACAAACTTCTTATCCACACAAATTAAATCCATCCAAACCGACAATGGCACCGAATTTAAACCTCTTATACCACTTTTTCAAACCTTGGGTATCACCCATAGACTCACTTGTCCGTACTCACATAAACAAAACGAGAGTGTTGAGAGTCGTCATCGTCGTCTTGTTGACATGGATCTCACCCTCCTCAAACAAGCATCCATGCCATTACATATGTCTAGCCAATATATACATATGTCTAGCCAGTCAAAATAATGTTTCTACCAAACCATATAACATTAAACAAATGACAACACTACACAAATGTCACGAATATAAACGTGAAAGCAGACATCATAGAATAATGAAGCCTCATATGCATTAATGGGTGAAAGATGATTGCTTTAAGAAATAACATGGTCTCAAGTTCTTTTTTTTTAATTAAAAAAAAGCTAAGGCCTACTCAAATTAATTGTTTTCATTAGACAACCTAGTCAATGTACAAAAATCATCAACTACTCAAGAGTTCAAAGTTTAGGGTAACATTTCTTTTTTCTTAAATGTCTAATCTTTCTACTTCTCATGTAGAAAATAATCCCAGAAAGGAACAATAAACTTCATTAGAGAAGTTTGTTATTACAACCACTTGGAGGACTGAGGTTATTGTGTCATAGAATATTACTTTTGGGACGATATCAACTATATATGAAATTTTCATTTAGCCATTTTCATTTTTGTTCAAATAATGAACTATGTTTCTTCTAGTCAAAGTTGATCAGAAAATAAGCATTTTTTACTTTACCCATAAAGCTTTTCAACATGTCTATAACAATATCCGGAATGGTATCCCCCTGGAAACCATGCCGATCCCCACCCAAATCATTGCCGCGCCTACCCCTGATCAAACTGGCGAGCCCACTCTCTCATTAGCCCTTGACAACCATGGCCTGGTCTCCCATGCTTCTGATCAACACCCTCTTCATGCCACCCCTCTGAACTCCGCTCCCCCCATGGAAGCCAATCACCAGATCTCAGCCCACATCACTGACCCTTACACCGTTCCTGGTGTCAAGGATCTGCATAGCAAACTTTCTGAGTTTAGCTTGGTTGGCCGCTTCGTCCAGAACTCGGTGGATCTCAAACAAGTCTCGGGCAAGATGAAGATCGAGTGGAAGGCCCTCAAAGGCAGCTGGGGAGTGGACACAATCGGAAACGATTGGTTCATTTTCCGGTTTGCTAACAGGGAGGACAGGGTTGTGGTATGGAGTAACAGACCATACCACGTCCAAGGCTCCCTGATGGCCATCTACCCATGGTCTGATTCGTTCAATCCCATGGAAGAGGATACAACTCATGCTGATGTTTGGATTCGGATCCCAGGTCTCCCCCACCAATTTTACACCGCTGAGGCCATCGCTTTCATCCTTGCTTCGGGGGGTGTGGGTGCTCTGATCAGGCTTGATCAGGTTTCAAACATCCGCAACAAACTCCGTTTTGCTCGAGCCTGCGTCAACGTCTCTTTACTGTCAAAGCTGGTCACTTGTGTCCACATTCGAAAGAATGAGCATGAATCCACCAGACTCCGGATCTGGTACGAAGACTTTTCAGATGGCTGTGGCTGCTGCGGTGGCTTTGATCATACTTTTGATGATTGCCCACTCAATGCTCCACGCCCCCGCAAGTTCAATCTGGTCTTGGAAGAAAACCCCAATGTCGATCTCTTGGCTCTCCCCCCTTCTCTTAATCCCAGCAGGCACGATCCCAAACTCTTCAACATGCCTAACACCTTCACCCCTTTCACTGAAGTGGACCTGGCCTGGATCCCATTGTCTCTCAGACTATGCTCCCTCGCTCAGGTGATTACGGACTCCTCCCTGTCACCACTCAGACCCCCCCATTACCCAGAAGCAGTTCCCATCCTATTCCCTCCACTGCCCTTCCAAATGACTTGATTAACCACCTCATAGCCCTCAATAATGCCCATGTTGCTAAACTTTCTGGCGAGTCTTCCACTCCTCCTTTTGTGATTGCACCTTCCATTCTTCACACCCTTATGGCCTCGGTTCCCCCTAGTGTCGCCAACCCTGCCAATTACCTTTCCGAAGCTGATTATGAAACCTTCCTGAAAATTCAAGCTAAGGGCAAGATGGTGGATGTTGGTGTGGAATCGGAAGGCTCGCACCTGTCCCTCGGATCCGACAACTCGGTTGTCAAGAGAATGGGAGGTATTGTTATAAGATCCTCAGAAGAAGTGGACATGATCACGGCAATGGAACAGAGCAAGCGCAAGGAGGAAGAAGACCAAGATGAAGCATCCTCTCCGGCTAACAAAAAGCCTAAGAAAAAGAAGAACTGATGATGATGAACACCGGGACTCAGGGCTTGGCTGTCGCTCGGATTATAGGATAGCCTTCTTTAAATAACACTGGGTGTGCTTACACCTTTCACCCCCTGATTAATAGTCCTAGGAAGTACCTCTCAAAATGTTTTCCCATCTATGCTGCTATCCGTTATAATGATGCTTGTATTTCAACAGTTTGGAGCCCCCATTTTCAATCTAGAGTTGGGCTACAGGCTGTTCCTTTAATCAAAATTATCAGCTTCATTACCTGCTTATTTTATCACATCTTTTATCTTATGGCTATCTTGGATAGATTCAAGTATATTATATCTCAAAAATATATTTTTCCCATCGCTAACCAATGTGCTAACTGGAGTTGCAAGCCCTCTGTCCACTTGCTGCTTCCCCATAATCTAGATATCAACTTCGAAACAGAAAAACGCTACCACAATGTCACCATCATGGACATGTTTGAGTGGGCATGTGGCAACAAGAACTCTGCCCTGCTGAAGGTGATGGTTGTTATTGACAGATGCTCTTTCATAGGTATGAATCCTCTTACCCTTCAAAACAAAACAATACTGCTATCCTCCATCCACTTGCTTCAAAGCTCTGGTGTGGAGGGATGCAACCAAAAACCCTTTACCAACAACATCATAAACAAACCTTTATTTAACACAAGCATCAATGCCATGAAGTGCATTTCGTTTTTGACATCAAGAGATAACAAAGATCGAAGAAGGCAAAGCTGTATATGCATCTCTCCTCCTTGGCTTCCCCACAGCAGATTCAACAGAGGTAATTCCTTTATGCATTCTTATTGGAGCAAAACACCTTATGAGAACTTGGTAATCTGGCATGGTGTTAATATCACTTTAATCGACCAGTTGCTTAATGACTGTTGTAGAAGAAACAATTCTTACAACCATGAGTCTGAGAGTGCTACCTTTTTTGTTCTCTTTGAGTCATGTAGCATGACTACCTATTTTGTTTCATGATAAGAGTAGGTTACTGGAACATCAGGGGCTCTAAGCGCCTCCTTCTGTGGCAAGAAATCAAACAATTTAGAACTGATAATAAGCTGGATATTCTTGCTCTCTCGGAAACAAAATCTAACACACCCCCTTCAGATAAGTGTGTCACTTCTGCAGGTTTCCACAAAACTACCTTCATAAGCTCGATTGGAACTAAAGGTGGAATCTGGATCCTCATGAGGAACTCTACTATGACAACAAACACCAGCACCCTTCATCAAGGCACCAGACACTGTCTTATCAAGGTAACAATTGACCAATTTAACATGGCCATACTTTTTGTCTATGTCCCTTCTGTAGAACATGAGAAAACTGGTTTCTGGCATGAGATCCTCTGTGTTCTTAATTCTCAAATGTTACCATTTATTATTATGGGCGACTTGAATGATATTGAAGATTTTTCTGAAAAATTAGGAGGGATTACCCCATCCCCTAATAGATTCAGAAGACTAAAAGCTATTAAAAATGATCTCAATCTTCATACCATTCCTTTCACTGGCTGCCCTTTTACCTGGAGAAAAAGCTCTAACCCATTTAACAACACTTATGAGCGACTTGATAGAGCCTTAGCTCACCAGAACATCATCACCAGGTTTACCAGTATCAGTGTCCAACACCACCCTTTCTCTTCTTCCGATCACTGCCCAATCACCCTCCAGATTGGTAACAAGGAACAAAACAAAGGTACCCCTTTTAGATTTGAGATGGCCTGGACCTCTAATCCGAATTTTGAAAAGCTTGTGAAACAGGTTTGGCAAAATAAATTAGTTGGCTCCTATGCTTTCAAACTAATGCAGAAGCAAAAATTGTTGAAGAAAAACACCAAGAACTGGTGCAAATCTCATCAGAACAATGTCTCCAAACAACTCAGCATGATCAACACCAGAATCCAAAATCTCCAAGCTAAGCTACCCTGGGGCTTGTTGTCTCCAACCGAAAATAACAGGTTGGTAAGGCTGGAAAAGAAGCGATGGGCCTTACTAAATTTCAATTTTACCTACTGGAAGCAGAAGGCAAAAATTAAACACCTCCAACTAGGTGATAAAAATACCAGGTATTATCAAACGGTTGCCAAAATCAAAAAATTTAAAAACCACACCACCTCTTTTGTTACCAAAGATGGCTCTACCATTACGGATAGCCACGAAATCTCCTCTCATATTACCAATGAGATGATGGAAAGATTTAGTTTGCCTGCTTCCCCTAGGGTTACTGAGAACTTATTGAATTTCATTAGCCCCCAAGTAACGACAGAAGACAATGCTAATCTTCTCAAATCTCCCTCGATCAGTGAAATCAAGACTACGGTTGCCAGCATGGCGGAAGATAAAACTCCTGGCCCTGATGGATACCCGCCTGAATTCTACTGTAAGTACTAGCATATTGTTGGTCAATCGTTATGTAGATCCGTCCAAGCTTTCTTCCACTCCGGTGCTTTACTTGGTGATATTAATCAAACTTTCATTGCCTTAATCCCTAAAACAGACAACCCCACCACTATCAATCATTTCAGACCAATTAGTCTGTGCAACACCGTCTATAAAGTCATCACTAAAATTATTGCCAATAGACTTAAATCTGTTCTCCCTAAACTCATTAGCCCCTTTCAAGGTGCCTTTGTAGAAGGCCGCTCCATCCAAGATAATACCTTAATTGCTCATGAAATCTTCCATACCTTCCACAAACAAAAGGGTAAACGGGGCATGATGGCCCTCAAACTGGATATGGAGAAAGTCTATGACAAAATTAAATGGGACTACATAAGAGCTACGCTTTCTAAATTCGGCTTCGACTCAAGATGGATCTCTTGGGTTATGACTTGTATGACCTCTACAACTTTCTCAGTGCTGGTTAACAATCGACCGGGCGAACAATTCAAACCACAACGGGGCATTCGACAAGGTGACCCTCTAGCTCCTTACATTTTTATTTTGGTTATGGAGAATTTAGCAAGAGAACTACAGGTTGAATCAATGTTAGAAGATGGATTGGTGGGAATCAAGATCACAAAAAACGGAACTCCAATCCCCTTCTTAACCTTTGCAGATGATACAATTGTCTTTGCACCAGCAGCCCACAAGAGCATCCACACTATTAGAAACATGCTCAACAACTTCTCCAA
This sequence comes from Persicaria maculosa, assembly GCA_963922045.1. NCBI lineage: Eukaryota > Viridiplantae > Streptophyta > Magnoliopsida > Caryophyllales > Polygonaceae > Persicaria > Persicaria maculosa. The sequence continues at coordinate 81,353,906 of OY998253.1, forward strand.
TTTATCAGGACTCGCGATCAATTACAACAAAAGCTCCCTCCAGGTCTCGGAAAATGTTAGTTCGGCCCTTGCCAGCTCTCTCGCTCGGGAAATAAACATCCCCATTGCTAAGAATTTAGAAAAATACTTGGGTATTCCCCTTCTTCGGGGAAGAGTTAAAAATTCCATGTTTGAAGAAGCTACCCAAAGCCTCAAAAAACAACTTGCTAAATGGAAATCCTCCTCTTTAACCCAGGCTGGTCGTGTTACTCTTATACAAGCAAATCTTTGTTCCAAAACGAACTATTTAATGCAAAACTTCCTCCTCCCGAAAGGGGTTCTTCACTAAATAGACAAAATCAATAAACATTTCTTTTGAAACAAAATAGAATCTGACCGTTATACCCCACTTATTAGCTGGGACAGGATCTGTCAACCTAAGGAGCGTGGAGGCCTTGGTATCCGGCTGGCCGAAGACATCAATTCCAACCTCCAAATGAAGCTCCTATGGAAACTTATGAACTCCCCGGATAATATTTGGGTGAAAGTCATTAAAGAAAAATATCTACAGAATGACAACATCTTTGAGGTTAATCCAACACATCCCTCTTGGCAGTTTGGAAGACTGTTACAACTCAGATCACAATTCAAGGAAGGCCTTTTATGGATTGTGGGAAATGGTGAGATGATAAATGTATGGAAAGATTCTTGGATACCAAATGTAGACCTACGACCCTTTCAGAATATGCATAACCCCGACCTCTGGGTGCAACAACTAATGACCCAGGAGAAACAATGGAATGAGAGCCTCCTGGCATGCTTATTTCCGGATTATATCGTCAGACAGATTACCAGGATCGTCATTCCCCAATGGAACTCTAGTGATCAGCTTATTTGGAAGCTAAATCCGGACGGTCGGTTCTCTTCTAACTCGTGTAAATAACTACAACAAAGACACAATGACAACCTCATGGGTCATGACTGGGTTTGGAAACTCAACATCCCTCCACGAGTCAAGAACTTAGTTTGGAAAATCATTCAGGATGCTTTAGCCACCAAGGAGAGACTTAACCGTTACTATTGTAGAGTCCCTATGGACTGTATTTTCTGTAATGAAAACATTGAGGATGATAAACACCTATTCTTGAAATGTCCTCTTACCAGACGAACTATGGCAGACTATGAGCAGCTAACTGGGAAGGCTCTCTTTCTACCTGAAACTAATCAAATCACTATGCAACAATTCATTGCATCAAAACCAAACCGGGACACTTTTGAACATCTTTGCTTTGTATGGCAAAATATTTGGGAGACCAGAAATGACATGATCTTTAGGAACAAGACTGCGGATTCGTCATCCCAAATAGCCTATAGATCTTTTATTAATTACAGGGACTGGCAGCTCTCGACGAAGCAGGAATCTAACCCCCTCCCCAACCGAAGGCTACAAAGACGAGACATTGGCTGGCAGAAGCCGCCTAGAGCCACCTACAAAATCAATGTAGATGGCTCGACCAAGTCCACTGGTGCCTGCCAGGTGGGAGTGATCCTTAGGGATAGTGCAGGACGTGTTCTGGATATTATGCAACAGCAGATTGCTACTGGTTCAGCCATTCAAACAGAAGCTGCTGCTTTCCGTGCAGGTGTGGAATTAGCTTTAGCCAAAGGTTTAAGAATAATTGTAATTGAAGGAGATTGCTTAGAAGTCATCAGAAGTCTCAACGATAGCTCAAAGCCTAGATGGGAAATTCTACGGATTGTGGAATCCATCACTAGAATGAAGTCCGAGTTTGAATCAATCGAGTTCAGACATTGTTTTCGAGAAGCAAATGTAGCTGCAGATTATTTAGCTAAGTCTACTGACATTTGTACGATGTATAATCTCCCTTTCAATAGGGATTTCTGTAACATCATCCGCAAAGATGATTAGGGTGGCGTCCCCTTTGGGACTTCTGCCCCCTTTTTGCCTAATAAAAAAAAAACATGTCTATAACAATACACAAGAGTAAAAAAAACTCAAAGAACTTCATAGCATAAGAATCATAGATATGAAGTAATATGATCATTACATTAATTTAACAACTGAAAAAACACTTTCCAGGATATCTAAATAACTTGGAATGCTAGCAAGGCACATGCTCAACGACCAGTCCAATTGAACAAATTTATCAATGAATAGTAAAACATGTTCCATTCATAGATAAAAGTAAAAAATGAGCTAGAGCACAATAGAGGATGCCAGCCCAAGTCGTATTTGTTGTCCCCTACTTCCCCAAATCGAAGCCAACACAGAAATTACTAAATCTAGCCATTCAATTATTTCCCCAATCCAGAAGAACGACTCCGCTCGCCCTTGACAAGTTATCGAAATCCAATTTTCATTATTCTATGAGGGTTTTCATTCCGTTTCTACCCTATTTGGACCTTCAATTTCATCATCAACTAAGCATCAATGACAAATCCCCACCCCTATCCCCAAACCGCTCACGACACATACGGTTAGGGTTTTACATTCAAAAAATTTCAACCTCATTCACCCAATTCTTCCCACCGACCCCAAATCGAAATTACATGCATTCGAACCCCAAATTGCCATAAAAGGAGAAAACTTAGAGATAGAGAATGGGAGATAACCTCTCTTCAATGGCGGTTTGGGCACCAACTATCGTCTCTCTTCAATGGTGGTTCGTCCCTCCCTTCAATGGTGGTTTCCCCCCCTCTCTCTCGGTTCCTGCGACGCTCACCTTCTCCTCCCTCGAAGCTTTGTCAATGACGGTCTCCTTCTCCCTTCAATTGTGGTTTTTCCCCTCGAAGCCTTTTGAATTCCAACTGAATTTGGACGGGGTTTTATTGGTGATGTGATGTTCCATTTTCAACTGTAATGAGCCTAGTTAACCTGCAACAACGGGTTGAAGACACCGGTTACATTTGCAAAAAATTGGACCTTTTTGACATTTTTACAAATTGAGCCGGGGTGTGAACTTTACAATGAGGCGGGTTTATTGGTATATCAAATAATTTTCTTACTCCGTATTTGGAAAAGCGCTAAAGATTCACTTATAATCCCTACATTAATGACTGTATCAAAAATTAGATTAGGGATGGTTTAACACAGATAAAATTCACACTCACTCTTGTAGAGGGAACTCTCAAAACCTACACCTTTGAAATTCAAAACCCCCAAATTTCCCACCCTTCCGGATCCCCTCGCTGCCTATTTCGCTCCAGTTTCTTCAATTTCTTCCTCCTCTTCGTCTTGTTGGGTTCTCTACGTTTCGAATTTGGGATCTCCGGGGTTCAGAAATCTGTGTCGATGGAGGGGGTCTGTTCTTCGGAGGATTCAATTCAGTCCCAGCAGTTCAGTTCTAAGGTCAAGATTGTTGCTTTCTCTCCGATTTCATTCATATCCTCCGTTTTTGTTGTTGTTGTTTTGTATGCTTTCTGTTCTGATTGATGTGTTTTCGGTGCGTGAAGGCGGTGGAGAAGAGGAGCTGCGGCGGCGGCGGCGGCTTGGAGGATGATTCCGTTTCCTCTCGCAAACGTCTCAAGTTGAGAGATCTTCAGTCTGTGATTCGCTCTCATGGTATCATTTGCTCGCTTGCTCATTCATTTCTTGTTGATCTTCAATCTGTGAAATGGTAGATTGTAAGTCCTAATTTTCAGTGTTTCTAATTCATTTATAGGGATTTAAAAAATAACCCTCACCGCTTCGATGAAAGTAAAGGTCCAACTCCAACCCCTTTAATTTTAGCTCCAAACTGAACAGGTGTTGAACTCGACAATACTTGAAACCCTAGAAGGTGCACCATAGCAGCTCAGCTATGAATTGACAGTGAAATGGTAGATTCAAATCTATCATTTTTAGTGTTGCGTATTAATTTATATCGATTTGAAAAATAGTCCTTAAGCTTTGATGAAAGTAAAGGTCCAACCCTTTTAATTTTAGCTCCAAACTGAAGAGGTGTCAAAATCGAAATTACTTGAAACCCTAGAAGGTGCTCGATAACAATTCAACCAGAACTAACCAGCCTTTCATTTCTTGTTGATCGTCAGTTTGAAGTATGAATTGACTGTGAAATAGTAGATTCAAAATCCTCCCAATTTTTAGTGCTGCTTATTCATTTCTTGGGATTTAAAAAATAATCCTTGCCTCTTCGATGAAAGTAAAGGTTCAGCACTTCTAATTTTAGCTCCAAACCGAAGAGGGGTTGAAATCAAAATTACTTATAACCTTAGAAGGTGCTTAATATCAGCATAACCAGAACTAATCAACAATTCCATTCCACATTAGTATCCACTATCCATCATGGGCATGCTTTCTCATTCTTGGTGTTTTTGTAATCATTGACAGTCATTCCTTTCAATGCTAGGTGTACCTCAATGTAAGCATGCCAAATCTTATATTCTGATTCATGACTGCTTAATGATTTGAATAGAAACATCCAAACACTGCCATAGAAAACTGATGTTATTGAGTTGTTTTTTTGCACATTTAATTACACAAGCCTATATTCTAGGAGGTTTGATAGATTAGTCAAATGGGATCGTGGTCATGTTTTTGTTTGCACATGAATACTGAACGGTGGGATTCATATAATTGCTTTAGGCCCGTGGATACTTACAAACTTAAGTTTTTTACACAGGAATAGTTGACAGTTGTCCGGGATCTTTGAAAACCAATGCTGAAGGTCAGATGGAGAGGTGTTTGAATTCAAATCCAGGTTTGTTGGAGGATGAAAGATTTTCCAAGAAATTATCAACCCTTGAAGGTGGCGATACAGCTCTTGTATCACTAGATCTTAATAGTGAAGTTTGCATTGATGAGACTTCATCTTGTAAAGAAACTGTAGCCGAGACTAATGATTCTGGCCAGAATATGTCCAATGCCAAATGTGAAGCGGCTAATGACACGAATAACATCAAAGCTGCAGGTTGCAGAGGTTTGGACCTCAACGAAGATGCTTCTAGCACTATAAGTTTGGTTTGCTTTAATCAGTCCCTTAAAGCTTACAACAGTTTAAAGCCCAGAGATGCTTGGGAGTGTGGGAGTTCTGCTGGTCCACGGGATAACATGTCTATGAAAAAGTGGGCAGAGATGAAGCAAAATGGCTTTCTGACACCCAATTATGGGAGCGCACAATCAGCACCTAAACAGCGTGGTAGAAAGAGTAAAGCTGAAGTGCTCAAGAGAAAGATGGAGCAAGCTAAGAAAGAACAAGTAGACAGGTTTGCAAAGATTGCAGCTCCTAGTGGACTTCTCAATGGATTGAACCCTGGAATTATAAACCATGTCAGAAACAGTAAACATGTTCACTCCATAATACAGGCACTAGTGAATGAAAGAGGAGAACAGGGCAGCGATCAGGAAAATGCCAATTTGTGGGTACGTCAATCTAGTATTCCTCATTGCAATGCCTCTCCCGATATAGTATCAGTGAGCAAATATCCACTTGATCATCAAATGCCTAGACATGCAAATGTCCTTCCCCATGAAGAATATAAAGTTGGATGTCGAGATTTTTGCAATATGGAGGGAACTCAGGGAAGAATGTATGGATATTCTAGTGATGATCCACTTGCACTGAAGTTATCATCTGCAATGATGGGCTCAGAAAATGCTGGCTCATTGACCACAGAGGAGTGTGTAGATGCACAGAATGTTGATTCCCTTTCTGTTAAAGGTCAGTTATTAGTTTGGGGGTGTTTGCAAAACTAACTCATTTAATATGCTGATTTACAAAACCTAACCTTGGTATATGTGGCATGCCATTTTTGAAGGTTTTACCTGCTATATTTCACATGTAACATCCTCATTTAGTTGTTTCGGGGTTATTTTTGCAAATGGTCGAGTTAAATGGGTTATTTGTTACCATTCCTACATAATTATTTTATATAAGCTTCTATTGCTGCAAATGCTGTTTCGTCTGCCATCTAAACATCTTGAAATGAAATATGATCATTTAAGTTAGTTGGTTAGTTGTTTCACTTTTCTACTAGTGGATTTAAGAAAATCCTTTTTGTTTTCAGCTGCCAATATAGCATCTCAATGGTTGCAGCTGCTTTGTCAGGACATAGAAGGACGTCTTTTTGGTAAACTCTCTCCTGATTTTTTAAGTTCGTTTTTTTCGGTTGGAGTGAGTATGCATTTACTGAAATGATATGTGATGAGCATACCTTCTCTGCAACAGCACTGAAATGTAGTAAGAGAAGAGTTCAAGATGTGATCACAATAGAATTGCCCTCTCTCCTATCAAAAGAACTATTGTCCAAACAAGGGAATGATTTTACGAAAAAAACAACTGCTGAGTTACATCGAACACGTTGGATGATGCTGTTTACTAAAATGGAACAAGGACTTTCTGAAGAAGAGCAATTGTTGGTAAGTTCCATTGTTCAGACTTTAGATTGCTTTAGTTAATAGTTTGTTTTCTTGATAAAGAACAACCATGGTTCAACATGCTTACATATGGAATCTATTCTTTTCGTTGTAATTTTAGGAAAGCCAACTGCATCAAGTAATCAAAATGTTGACGCACTGTGATAAGGGCTTGGAATACCTGCAGCATATCAAGAACATTGGTCTACCATTACCAGGAACTGTAGAGAAAAGCTGCAGGTGGAGTTATTATTCTTTTTCCATTTCCTTATGAAATGTCAGTTGATCCATCTTATTGAATGTGTTTACGCTGGCTGTAAAGTTTAAGTTGCAAGTAGAAGGTCTAAAATACAAAGCTAACCCATCTGATAGTTCATAATCACTTCTGGGTGAGTACAGATCAGGTACTGAAGATGCAGATGCAGAATTGGCCGTAAAAGCAGCTGCAGCTTCAGTTTACTCTACCTGCTCTTTTGCATTGTCGATGATCAATGTCAATTGTCGCTGATACGTCTTCCCCCCATTGTGATACTAAGGATACCAAGCCTCTAAATGCCAAGTTCTGTTTGATATCTTGTTGTTCCTGTTTCTTTTTCCAGGTTTCAGTTGTCTTCTGGAACAATAAGGTTAAGGTAGCTGGGCAGCTAGTTAACAGGACAGTAGTTTTGGGGGGTTTTGCCCATCTTTTTGCATCATTGTAGCAACAACATCGTTATACTTTCTTGAGGTTCAAGATCTGCTTGCTCTTATGCAGGGAGATAGATGGGTAGGTCAGATGACAATTAATTACCAGTCAAAAGTATCTCCAAGCCCTTGCTGTATCTCTTCATTCAATGAATAAATTGGTGTTTGATATTTTGGAGTAGCTACATGTTCTTTCCTGATTAATGGACCATAAGCCTAAAAAAGGAAAAATATGCAGATGGCTAGTGAAAATACTTGAGGAATAAATTTTACTTCCTAAAACGAAAACATACAAAACCCAGGGAAAAGAAATACCTGTTCTTCCGAATGAGGCCTAGCAAAAGTAGTTTGATTAACAAATGTGCTATAAGTTTTGATTTTAAGAATTGTAATTAAGGAACAACTATTAGTTTCCAGACCTTTAGTGGGATAATATCTGATGTGTTACAGTATCAGCTCCAATGGCATCCAACAGAAGAAGATGATGAAATGAGGGAGAAAGCAAGCACTTGTTTGTGTTGAGATGGAGCAAGTATAAGGTTCCTGTGCCAAACGATCAATGGGGATGAAGTTCTGTATAGGACACAGTTGAATTGCGAAGTGATGATGCACCATTTGAAGGTTGATTGGGTGCAATATTACAGAGATGAAAGCACATGATTAGGTGAACTCCCATTAATCAAGCAAAATAACAACCTTATGTACATGACCTCATTCAAAAAGGGCCAGCTTCAGTCTGTACAAATAGGTAATCAATTTAATAAACCTCTTTTACTACAACAATGTTAGACCAACACCCCGGAATACATGGCCATACGGGTACGTTACAGAGCTGAGGGCTTCAAATGACGCAAACTTATCTATAGCCAGTTGGGTCTCATCCTGTCCGAAAATGACTTCAAGGTAGAGTTATCTGGGGTCTTGGCAAGCGAGCGATACTGCAATTTCACGCTCTCAGCATTGTCCAGTGTCTTGACGACGTACCTGCATAGTGATTTTACATACGATAGCAACTGAATCCAAAGCACTGTTACCAAGGGGTGAAATTGTAACACTCCCATGATGTGGGAAGATGATACAGATACATCCCAAATCAGATGCAAAGGAGTAATTTTCATCAGTGTAACTTTCCGACTTCAATCTACCCATATATTCCATGTGGGACAAATGTAGCTCCTAAAACCTTGGAATGTATATAACATACATTGCACCACTCCTCGAATCTTGGGGTGTTGGAGAAATTCTACTACACCATAATACAGAGGTGACTAGGCCATAGGAATCTCATTCAAGTTCACAAAAGTCTTAGGCAATTACAATTTCCAACCCATAATGCAATATTGAGTTCAGATCCACTGAGATCATGGCTCCCTCACTAGTAATAGAAAGAACATAATATATACGATAGCACCATGGCTTAAGTGGGAAGGACAATGGCAATTTCATTATCGAGAGTATTATGATTATCTCCTAAACTGTGAAGGATTGGGTTAAGTTATTTTCTCGTTGTCAATATCCAGCTAAAGCATCCTATATGACTAATAGTTTCAGATAAAAAAAATTGAGGGAAAATATAGAGGGTAAGATTTAACTCACCATCCGTTCAAGCATTGTTTCGTCACAATAGCCTCCCTTCCAACAAAGCGTTCAGGTGTCCTCTTGTTTCCCTGTTTTAATTTCAATATGAACAATTTAGCCTTTTTAACTCCATCAAAAGAGCCTCCATAAAACAAATACAGATATGCTAACCTTTATAATGACCCGATCCGTGACAACAAATGGAAATTGAACGCCTCTCATTCTTTGAAAGTCCATAAAAGCAGAATCACTGCAGTTCGGCTTCCCCTGCATGATACGTGCTTGAGTATCAAATATACGGGAAGTTTATATATGTATTTTTGCACTGCACCATTCAGAACTATAAATACAAGAAAATAATGAACAAACAAGAAAGTATTATAGGATGCATTACATTAAGTAACTTGGGCAAGCCCAGGGGATAAGAACAACCTGATCATATCGCTCTCTTCTCCTTTTGGATGCACGATACATCTGCTCTTCTTCACGTCGAAAAGCTTGAACAGCAGCACGAAGAGCTACGAAGTTATATAAGAACATGGGGTAAACACATTAAAGATTAGGAAAGGAACTTCGTTAAAAATAAGAGAAATTACATACAGTATTAGGGAAGGAACACATTCATTTTTACCTCTTCCATATACAATATCTAGTAAACTTTCAGGTCTACATGAAACTACAAGAATTTTCACTTACACAAATTTGGGGACACCAAATCTTGAGTCACAGGATGTGAACATGTATAGCAAGCTTTCTGCAAATATTTAAAAACATACCAAAGCAAGCAGAATAACATCAGAAAAATGCTTATTCTTTGCATGAGCACATTATATTAGAAAAACAAAGAACGTTTCGTCTGAATATTCTCATAAACAATAGGTTAATAATGCCTCCAGCAAAAGGACAGTATATAACTAGCCTAGCTAGGCATGCCCCTGATTAAAATCCAGATGACCTCAATATTAGCAATAGACTTGCTAATACTAAGAGTAACCCACATATCACCCCGCTGTAACTAATAGTCTTTCCACAGTAACAGAAATATTCAAGTGCTAATGGTTCTGGCCCAACACTTCTTTCTAGTGTATAGGATTCCATGTGCTATATCAACTCCAGGGAACAGGATTTGATGCCACTAATGATGAAGTGTATAGGATTCCATGTGCTATATCTCCTGTTGGACTTAAAAGGTCCATCTACATTCAAACTACCCATGTCCTGTAAACCAGAATTCTAATGAGAATGATGGAAAATACTATTACCTCGGTCTCAAAATACTTATGTTTTGATTTCGGTAGGCGTTTTAATCAAGATAAAAAGCCTATAAAATATCAACTATTTTTTTATATATATAATTTCATACTTGAAACTATCATCTATGAAGTTATAAAAAAACAATTATTAAAAAAGTTGATGTTTTACATAGTTTATAGCTCTTTAAAAAAAGGGAAAACTAATTAAAATACCCCCACCTTTGGGGGTATGGTAAAAATATATCCTCACCTTTCAAATGTAATAAAAATATCCTGACCTTTGAGGGTGGTGGTAATATATTACCCTGTGTTTTCTCACGGGTAAAAAATGCTAACAAGACACCGTACGCGGATTTTTTACAAGGGTTTTCTTGAACAATGTACTTAGGAAAAAAATAAAGAGTTGGAGCGGGTTCATACCCAACGCCTTTTCCTCCCTCATATCTTTTTCCGTGGACCGTGGTCGCCTCTTGAATTGTCTTCCAGGTCTTCTAGGTAACTCATGGTTCCGGCCTCTTCAATGTTAGTCTTCCTCCCTCGTTGTCGACTATCTTGAGCTGTCTCTCTCATATCTTCTTCCCCTTTGATTCATTCACGGATTTGGGTGGCTAAGTTTTTTTTCCCCTCTTCGTTGTTGTTGTTGGTTTAGTTTTGTTGTCGGTTTGGTGTTAGGAATAGTCGTGTTGTGTTAATTTGAGGCAATTTTGACCAGATTAGTTGCTTGGTTGAATCAATTTCGTTTTTCGGGTTTAATTGGTTATTGTTTTATTTTTTTTCCTAAGAAAACCGATCAATAAAACCCAATTTTAGTGCTAATTTGTAAAAAAAGGCTTCATGTATGTTGTCTTGTCAAAAAAAAATTCACATAGGCTGTCTTGTCAGCATTTTTGACCCGTGAGAAAACACAGGGTAATATATTACCACCACCCTCAAAGATCGGGATATTTTTATTACATTTGAAAGTTGAGGATATATTTTTACCATACCCCCAAAGGTGAGGGTATTTTAATTAGTTTTTCCTTAAAAAAAACGTGCTGAAAAATCAAACATCAAGTTTTTTGATACGGAGGGAGTATTAAGGGTTTAGGAATTGTGAAAAAATTAACAAAAAGTGGTCTCTTACACTATCTAGTTATTTTAACAAGGGCATAGATATGCACCTTGCTTCTTGCAAACAAATAAGTATGCAGTCATTTAAAGTGGGATGAGAGAGAAAATATCCGAAATACTCTTGAGTTGTATTTTTAAGCACCTATGAGAGAATTGAATAAATGCACAAAAGCCTTCCACCAAAAAAAAATAAATGCACAAAAGCCTGATAGTGGAGCACCCTTAGGTTTCTTCACCTTTATCCACAACACCACAAACTTTTATTGAGGACATTTTGTGGTGAATGCCTAAGTGATTGGTAATATCTACGAGCATAACTTTGTATTTTCCCCCTTACATAAAAATAGAAGATATCACAAATCATCTATGTTCTAACTTAGTTGGCTCATCCATTGGCATTTCCCAAGTGGTTTGCCAACACAAGCAGAGGACAAACTCAAGTACAAGACACTTCGAATTAGTAATCAATATTTCAGTCGAACAACAAAAGATCCTTCGTAAAAACAAAAGGATATTCTAGAAAATATAGTGTTTTCTCTTCATGCAAGGCAGATGGAAAGTTTCCCATAGTCAACTTTGTCCACATGTTCATTACTTGCAGCAAAATTTATTCCCTTTAAGAAAATCTAGTTCTCAAGGTCCTTGGCAATCAAGAGCACATATAACATGCCAGTATGCTACCACGATAAGGATAAAACACATGACCAGTATAAAATATAAATTCAATAATCTGAATATTCCAAAAAATTATTTTGCTTATTCAATTTTGTCATACTCACCATTCTAATAACCTGCTGAACACCACCACCTCCAAAGGAGTGCCCACAAGGTAATATCATTGCATCATCCATGAGAGATCCTCTGTGAATCAAAGATGCACATTCGGAAATCTCAGAACATAAAAACTGGAGCATTAAGCAAAATTGCATCATTTAGTACTACAAGACTTCACCAACCCATGCCAATGTCATAAGATGAAATATGAATCATAAAAATTGTGCATCCAACCTAAATTTAAGCCTAAGCATAAGGATCATTCACAAATGAGAATGCAATATCCTTTATTATATTGAATCTCATTATGACATCTTAAATAATACAAAAAATTCTCTCCAATCTGCTCCCTGGAAAGCCCAAAAGATGACAACAATGTACAACTGAATATGCAAATGCCAACAATTTTGGCTGATCTATTTTGGCAACATTAAGCAGGTAAAGAAAAGACCAAATTACTCATGGGAGACTTAGTGTACGTTAATTGTTAAGAAATTAGAAATCCATAGTGCTGTGGCATACCAAGAGGTAAAATTCAGCACTAAATGTATAACAAGGATCAGATGCCATCAACTTTTTGTAATCACTTCTGATCGCCCGTATCAACAAGTGCTGGTGATGTTCTTAACTTTGTATGCTCAAAACTATAACCAGAAAATCATGCAATCAACCTATTAGGTTTTACCTAATCTCAGAAACAAATATGCATCTACATGTTTGGGCTCATTTGGTTCAACGTGGAAATTGAAACTACGAGGGAGTTATTTCATGGGAATAATCCAGTTCATTAGAATTGTGAAATTGTGTTTGGTTGATTTTTCAGTTTAGATGATTAAATGGGAGAATTAAAATTTTCCAAATACAAAAAAGTGGAAATTGAACTTACTTTAAGTGACTATGTAAGTGAACTTCCTTCAAATTGTAGGAATGTAAATTCTCGCGAAGTTGAATTCTTGGGTTTTTATGTTACAAAAATGTTAACCAAGCACATACGTTTCTTCTATATCCTCTGATTTTCTACTTCCTAGGTTTTTGGATTGCTGACCACGAGCCCTAATAGTACAAAGACATTGTTGAAGCCAAATAGTTGGTAGTGTTTATACTTTTGAGTAGACAGAAGAAAACATAAAACTCATATACACCATTTCCCTAAAGGAACTGTTATATACACTTACGTTATAGGATCGGAAAAGATTGCCCTTAGCGTATCTCCGGGATCACTGGAAGTTGAACTATCCTTTCTTCCACTAAACCCACATCCATTATCACCTGCTACATCCTTCTGCCCATCTGAGCCCTGTATGAACTGTGAATAACACATATCTCCATCGGGGTCTGCAACAGTAACTTCACCCGGAAAGTGTCCAATTCTTCTTTGCTGATGGTTATCACTCGTGTTTGCTCGATTCAAACTGGTCCCTGGTTGCCCTAGTATACCACAGTTCGGTAAAAGTCATTTGCAATTAACATACAACAAGTATATTGGCAATGTGAAACATACACTAGGATCCTATACTGAGAAACTTATGAAGTACGCATATCTCCCACCGGTTCCCCCACCCAGACCCATCCGAAACATCAGAAAGATATTAAGGGGGAACTTATAAGTGCATCATTGTAACATCTACGGTGCATAAAAGGTTTCCAAAATACCAGCATACAATAAAAATCAAATCTTTTTTCCTAATTAGAGCTCAAAATGCCCAATTTCAGCACTAGCGATTCAGCAAAAGCATGAAAGCATTGCCACCAAGAACAGGAATTTCAGATTCTTACCAAAAGAAGGACGGTCCTTTGGATGGCAACTTAATATCTTATCACCTTCGTCACCCTCCATTTCATCATCATCGTCTTCATCCTCCTCCCCATCCGACTCATCCCCTTCACTGTCCGTCGATGTCGCCCCATGTCCATCCCAATTCCGGCTAACCATAGCCCCGCTTCTCTCCGGAACCTCTCCCGCGTACATACTAGGGCGAAACTCCCCAGCAGTCGCAACAGCTGCCGCTCCCTGAGAAGCCAAGTACTGTTCCCTGTTGACGGAAGTTAAGAGCTTCCCGTCCATGAATCCGCTTAGCTCCCTGGTTTTAGGGCCACCGGGCTCGGCATCGATGGCGCGGTGTTGCGGCGCGGCGCCGGAGCAGCTGAACCGGAGAGGCTGGGCGTTGCTGGGGTCGTCTTGGAAGAGTAGCTGGGCGGCGGTTACGCCGCTGTCTAGCCTTTGGGTAGGGACCAAACTCAAATTCTCGGAAGCCATTTTCGGAAGAATCGGAGCTGTTTGAGGCATCAATTTGAAACGAGTTTGTGGGGTGAGGGAGGAAACTATTAGGGTTTTAGGACATCGGAAGAATCAGGGAAGAGAAACCTAATCAAGCCCATTTGGTAATTTTTGGTTAGGAGGAGGAATTTACGGTATTTCGAATTATGAGGGTGAAGGGGCGAAGAAATTAGGGCAGGGACTATGGAGGGATTGAAATTTGGTTGGAATTGGCAATTGGGGCAATGGTGGGAGATGAGATGACGTTGAGTTGACGAAGATGTTTTCGAGTTTCTCAACTTCCCGACCTCTTCATCAGGACAACAGAAGTTATGGCTTTACGACGTCGTACTGACTCGTATGGGACCTCCTTGAATAGGGCTCCTTCAAAGGATTTCCCTTTTTTTTTTTTTTTTTCGGACCATGATACATTTACACTGGCTTTACGACGTCGTACTGACTCGTATGGGACCTCCTTGAATAGGGCTCCTTCAAAGGATTTCCCTTTTTTTTTTTTCGGACCATGATACATTTACACTGGGTGTAAAATTTTAATTTTACACTACAAATACTAATATGACATGTGGCAAAAAAGTTATGTAAAAAGTAACCAAGCCTACAAGTCTAGCTCTTCATTCTTTTATTGCTCATGATAACCTATGTTCCCCTCTCATCACCCACCCATTTGGGTCTCATCCCATACAAGTTTTTATTTCATTTAAAAAAACTACAATATATAATATGATTAAATTGAATAAGGGTGGGCCCAAATCCCGCAAATCTTGTCCCATCCCGCATCCCGTCTCGATCAAGTTCCGATCCCGGTGGGATTTTGATAAATATATATATATAATCCCATCCCAATTTCGCCTCGCAAAAAATACGAGGGACGGGACGCGAGACAGAAAGTTCTCGTCCCGCAAATCTTGTCTTGTTCCGCATATACATAAACTATATATATATATATATATATATATATATATATATATATATATATATATATATATATTATTTAAAAATATTTAAAATAAATATTCATAATATCAGTGTTAATTTGTTTCACCACTTGTGTATATATATGTTGTATTTATGATTATAAAACCCACACAATTTGAAAACCTACTGAATTTAAAAAGCTACTGAATTTGTCAATTTGATACTCTGTATATTTATTATTATACGTAGTATTATCGGCTGAGTGTATATATATAAATTATATAATACTCAATTAATAACCTTATAAAAAAATATATTCAATTAATAAATTTAATTTCTATCAAAAGATAAAAGCCATTTTTATTGGATTATTTTGAATTTTTTTTACGAGGGATCAGTCTGATCCCGTCCTGCCCCGCAAGAGATAAGACCTGGTGGGATTAAAAAAAATATTTCAATCACGTCCCGTAAAAAATACGCGGGATTACCCCAATCCCGTCCCGTCCCATGCCCACCCCTATAATTATATACTACCTCCGTTCAGAAATAAGTGACGTTTGACTTTTTGACACGTTTTTTAAGGAGTTAAAAACTATATAAAATATAAATTTTTTAATTGATTTTTTTAATAATTTTATACATATTAGTTATAAGTTTAAAATTATTTTTAAAAAGTTAATATTTTATATAGTTTTTAGCTCCTTAAAAAACGTGTTGAAAAGTCAAACGATACTTATTAATGAACGGAGGGTGAATAATACATTGAATAATATTGCGGGCAAAACAATACTCCGTATAATGTAACGTTTCTTTTACTACGTCTTTTTTTTAACAAGTATTCTTTTACAATTTTTTTTTGCTTAATACGAGTGATTGCCGTCTTTGTTAGAATTACACGTAATGATTGGCATCTTTTTTTTTTCTTAATGTATGATTTTATATTATTGTACTTCCGATTTATTTTAAAAAAAAATAAAAAGAAAATATTCCTATATATCATCTAGTTTTTTTTTTGAATAACATATACTCCGTATCATCTAGTTTATTATTGTCTTTAAAATAATAACTAAGTAATAATAGTAATTGTGAAATTACTTTTACTTTTTGAATCACTTTTACTTTTAGATATGTGGGTGGGAATCTTGCTATTTGATTGGTGGTGTAAAATGTTTACATTTTACACTAGGGGTAAATGTAGACTTTTCCTTTTTTTTCCCTTCAAATTCGAACTACTAAAGAAATACTATTGGTTGGTAGGTAGTAAAGCGTGACTCTGCGAGTTTAGTGGTCTCTGCTGGCAGATCTGTTTGTACAAATATCTCAGTGATTTATGCCGAAAATCTCGAACTCAGAATGGGTTTGTTACGTGCAAAGGAGTTGAAACTATCTACACTTCAGATCGAAGGAGACAACCTACTGGTGATAAAATCTCTACTGAGGGATTGGAAATGCCCCTGGACAATAGAGATGCTACAAGCTGATATACTGTCTGATATCTCGTCCTTTACTTATGTTGCTATTCGTCATATTTTCAGGGAATCGAATGTTGTGGCTGACTACCTTGCTCGTAGTGCCCACCCACATTTCCCCTGCCGACGTCTGCTGCGAGGATGATCCAGAACTACTAGTTCTCGTCCGGAAGGATGCGCTAGGAAGGGCCTCTGCTGCAGTCGGCCTGACCTAATTCTTATCTTGCGTCAAAAAAAAAATGTAGTAAAGCGTGACAAGCCTTAAGCTCAAGAAGCCAATGAGTCGGCAGATGACAGACTTTAAATAAAAATGTGTCTTTGGGTGTGTTTGGATTCTCTTGCATTTTAATTATAATGTAATTATTCTACCTCGTTTTATATGCTTGTTTGGTTCTAAAAATAAAAATATTGTTAAAATCGAGATAAAATCATAATTTAACCAAATAATCACATAAATTAAGATAAAATAATTGCATTATAATTAATACACTGTGGAATCCAAAAACATCATAATTTAAACACCTTAAAAATTGGGTCAATCAAACACCACCTTATCATTTTGCATTATAAACCTAATGCATTTGGAATTCAAACACACCCTTTATAGTCCTTAATAGACTTGTTTTAATTAGTTTGAATCGATATTCCATTGGAAGCAGAGGCGGATCCTCTTTAGGTCCGGGGGTGGCAGTCGTCCCCCCAATCGAAAATAAAATTTAACATACATATTCGTCTCGTCCATAGCTTCGATTTGATATATTATAGGCTCAATTCCGATATCTGATCAAAAAATTATAAGCGTTTCAATTTTCAGGGCTGCACATATATAAATTAATTATTTCCAACATCATTTACCAAACTGATATACTTTTATCATAATTATCATTTATTAAATTTCATATCTTAATAATTGTAAAACCTAGATTCGACTAGAAATCGGTTTTGGATAGCGGAAGCGAAATAGATCTAAAGCGATAATCGACAGATCAAACAAAGAATCGCATGCAATAGAACACTCAAGCAATTTTACGTGGTTCGGTATAATACCTACATCCACGGGGCCTCAAGAGTTGGCCGAATCCACTATAAGAGAGTTCATACAAGGGATGATACAAGCAATGAAAGCAAGCAACCCTAATCTAACATGCATGTGAATCAGAGGTACAAGGAAGAAGAAGGAATCCCCCTGTATGGGATAAAACCAGAAGATCGATAGAGAAATCGATCTCTAGAACCCAAGATCTCAGAAGACGAGGAGAGCGGCCACCCAGGAAGACGCCGAAGCTCGATCCACCTTCCAGAGAAGCCACCAGCAACCTTTTTTCTCCGAGCGCTCAAGAACCGACGGCAAGAGAAGGGGAGAAAGCTCCAAACCCTAGAAACCCTAATCGGAGAAAGAGAGCGTTTGTGAGGAGAGAGAAAGACAGAAGCTGAAGTGTCTCAACCCGAAGCCAGGAAGCGAAGCTTTATAGCTAGGTCAAGCGCCCATCACCAAAACGCCGCGTTCCAACTAAGAGAGGTAGGTCAGGCTTCTAGCGTCGCTGGACTGGGCTACCACTCAATCCGGGCTTCGAGATCTCTGGGCCAGTAATGGGCCAAAAGCCCAATACCAGGTTATGTCATGTTCTTCCCATCATACCTTATACAAGATATATATATAGTATAGTTTTATATATATATATATATATATATATATATATATGTTAACTCCGCTATAGTATGGTCTCGTTAGAGGATCAAGCCTAAATATACTCAATACGACTCAGTCAAGACGCATACCTATAGTGCAACATATATATAATATATACTATAATATACCTGTATAATCATCATACACACATGAAATACCCCAAATTAATTTTGGGATATTTCCTTAAATAATATTATACTATACTATGTGAAATTGGGAAACCAATAAATTCACATAAGATATATAATATAAATTAGAATAGTTATATTATTCTAATTTTTTTCGTCTAAACATTCTTGCTATTTAATTTATAAAGTTAAATTAAATAATATTGTCATTCCGCTAATAAATATGATATATATATATATAGATCCGTATATATATGTATAATATATAGTCGAAACCATACCTATTTTATTTTCTACAAGAGCAAACCCAATAGAAAAGACCTATTATTTCTAGCCCAAATTAAGGCCCGCTTATTTTTTTTTTACTAAGGTAAAAATAAAAAGAGGGGATCCTTTTACCTTTTTCTTCCTCCCTAAGCACGTATCTTCTATCAGATAATTCCAAAGGGAATTATCTCCACTCTCAACCCTCAGCCGAGATCTCAGGGATTGGAACAGATCAACCCTTTTCTCCTTATCTGATTTCAATCCCAGGCCTATATATATATAGAGGGGGAGGTTTCGTTGTTTTCATCAATTCAAAGCAAGCACCTCCTCTTCTCTTGAATCCACTGCGAGAGCAGCCCCGTTGTCGACTTCCCTGAGCACCGCCAGCGTCCTGGGCCACCGGAACCGCAGCCACTGCCCCGCCTCGCCGGACGCACGCCCAGGAGCAGAGGTCCGAGCCCACTGCAGTGCACCATCGCCGAGACGCCGACGACCCGAGTCGCGAGCCGCCTCCACAGCCTTCACCACCAAGTACCCCTGCAGTGCAGCCTTGCCGGAGACGCGCCTCCCGTGATAGCCGGCCATCACCGCCGCTGCCAATCGACGCCGGAGGAAAGCAGTGCCAGCCCGTGTGCCTGCGTCTCGAATTTCCTTGTTCGAGTGCTGTTGCTGCCCATCGTCGAGCCACTGCAGCCGATTGCCGCCGCCAAGCCTTGCCCGATCCGCCGCCGATTGGGGCCCTCGACTTCGCCGCTTCCAATCGCCGCCTGCAATCATCGCCGAAGAAGTCGTCATTGTCCTCGCCTCTGTACGTGATTCGAAGAAGAAACTGATTTGGGTTTTCAATCCCTTTTGTTCTAATTACAAGAATCTCCCCTGTTTTTATTCCGATTTTCGTTTTTGGCCCTTAATTAATTATTTATTAAGTAAAGTGGCCAATATTTCTAATTTATTCAATTCTTGCCCATTTCAGCGACACCAAGAAATCTCGAAGCACTCACGCCGGATTCCGCTCCCAAGGAATTCATATTGGTATATAATATTTAACTTTATAGAATTAATTCAATTTTAAATTGGGTTAAGTAAAGTTAATTTTCTAAAATATCAATATTAAATTTCCTTTTTCCGTTGGAGTCGATAGGTGCTAAAATCTCGTCTGGTTGTCATCAGCTGATCATCGGAAATCAAGGCAAGTGATTTCGTTCAACGCCCTCTGCGTGTTTCGTGATTCTTTTGATGCGCCTTTTTACTTCTTCCGTGTCGAATGCGGCCCTGTGGCCAATTTCCTTGCCAGTTTTGATAAATTGCATATTCGTCTGCTTGATGTAATTTATCTCCTTATTCATAAATTGGCACGAGTATAAATTAATGGGCAATTATTAGATTGATATGTGTATTAAATGTGTTATTTGTTATAACTCGACATAAGTGAAAATTGTCCATTTTCCTCTTCCTAATTGCATGAAATTCTGCTTGTTTCTTTCATGCAAATTAATAGCATGCGATATTAAGATCCTTTGAAATATCCGTGCTTGTACGTCCTTGTTGGTTTGATGTCGTTATTATGATCACCTAGTATAAATTGTTTATATATAATAAGATAGGCACCATGTGATGCTTAGTTGTGATATGTTAAAATGCGCACCACGTGATGCGAGTGGCTTTATGCCTTTGGCAAGTTATGCAGTAGACTGACTTGCAGGTTGTGGTTCGTTAAGCCACCGCCTTACAAGGTTTCATGAAACACCATCCCGGAATGCATTCTCCGCGGGATGATAAAACAACGATCTGATGTAGGTCGTGGTCCTTGTTAAAGGCCCGACTGGTACCACATAGTATTATTATTATTATTATTATTATCGTTATCTTTATTATTATCGACTGTTAAGTAGGTGATCATTTTAGTTATTTTACTTATCTGCCTCGAGTATAATTCCATTTCTTATCTTATAATCGATCGATATGATCATCCGAGTCATGTCGTGAATTTTTATCATTTTCTTTCAGTTTCTACTATATATATATATATATATTCGTGTCATTCCCTTAACCTGAGACATACCGTTTTATGGTTACTGTAAGGTTAAAGTCTGAACATTTTTCCTATCATTTGCTAGTCTTTATTGTACTAACCATCCTATTTATTGGATGGCTGGTGTCCTTCGTTCTCACGAAACACCAGACCATATTCCACAGGTCTAGTGCAAGCAGCGGAGCAGGAGAGAGTTAAAGAGCAGACTATCATTTATTAAATATTTTTACTACAAGTTTGAACCTCTAAAAGTTTCCGCATCACTACTTTCATTTCAGTTATTTTGGGAAGTTACTCATGCCTTATGTTTTTGGTACTCTTATTATTATTATTATCAGATATTTAAACTAAAGAATTTTATTCACTTCCGCATATTCTATTGTATTTAAATTATCATCTTGTTTATGGGAGCATGGTTGCATGTCCCTATAAGCCTCAGGTGAATTCAAAGACATTAAAGTCTGCGGATTCACTGGCGCTGTAACATCCCCTTGGGATTTAAAAGGGGGTGTTACAGAAGGTGGTATCAGAGCTGTAGGTTTTAAAACGTTTTCATTCGGATTTCAAAATAATTTCTAAGGTGTATTTCAAAGGTTTTTATCAAAACTAGGTTCTGTTTACAAAAAGTAAGCAGTTTTGAAAATAATTTTAAAATAATGGTCCGATAGTCCTGCTCACGCTCCTGCTCCTGCCATAGACTAAGCTTATATTCTTTATTCTTGTTCTAAATCTCTCTTTCCGGATTATCTCGTCGATTTGATTAATATAGTATCTCCTACCTTCAGATCATGAATACTAGAAGACGTACCAAAGCCGCTACTGAGCCCATCATGCCACCACCTAACTCCAATCGGGTGGAGAATCATATTCCAAACCCACACATGGAGCGGGTGGATGAGTCCGGGGACCAATCACAGAATGGCAGCCAGAGGCAGAATGGCGGCCAAAGTCAGGCTAGGGCTTCTCACGCCAGCCAGAGGCAGAATGGCGGTCAAAGTCAGGCTAGGGCTTCTTATGCCAGCCAGAGGCAGCACATCTCAGCTGGCAACATGCTGAACGAGGAGCTGATGCAAGCCCTGAAAGGAATGGTGAGAGAAGCTGTGGCTGAGGTAGTGGGAGAGAATAGGCGTCCCCCTCCTAACGGGCGTGCAACAAATGGAGATCGGGGGGCACCTAACCCTCCGCCTAACCACCCAACTGGACCGATGGACACCTACAACAATATCCTGAAATCGGTCAATGCCAGCAAGGTGGATAGCTATGATGGAACTGGTGAGCCGTTCAAAGTGGTCCAGTGGTTCACGCATATTGAGAAAGTCTTCCGAGGTATCCACTGCATCGACGACACTAAGGTACATATTGCTGCTTTGTACCTGAAGGGCGCAGCTGGACAGTGGTGGGAGACTGCCTACCACACTTGGGCCAATGATCCTTCTTGGGAGGTCTTCAAGAAGCTTGTCACCGACCATTACTTCTCTTCGTCGCTGAGGTTAGAAAAGAAGAGAGAGTTCCTCTATCCCAACACTCAGGGGATGAAACTAGCTCAACTGGTGGAGAAATTTTATGAGCTGTTGCCTTATGCTGATGAACTGGTGCAAACTGAGAAGCACAAGGTTGACTATTTTCATGAGTGGATGTACCCGAGACTGAAGCTACAGATGTTGGCTTATAAGAATGAGACTCTGGAAGTTTATATTGATGCAGCCTATAGAGTTGAGGCTACTCTTGAAGAAAGCAGGAGGACTCATGAGATGTACGATCAAAGGAGAGATCGTCAGCAATATTCTGGCTCGAAGAGGCCAGCTCCTTCTGCATCTGTTGAGGGGTCGGCAGCTGGCCGCACCCGGCCAGGTCAGGATACTATCTCTGTGAGAGGTGGCCAACCAATAGTTTGCCACAACTGTGGTAAGCTAGGCCATAAGAGACCTGCATGTGAGGAGAACGCTCGAGTTTGTAGAGGATGTGGGAGGTATGGACATATGGTGAAGTTTTGTAGGAACTCGGGTGATGGTCAAGCTCGGTCACAACAAGCTTCAACAGTTGCACCACGAGCTCCAAACTCAACAACAAACCCACCTCAACCATGGGGTCATAAGATGCAAGCTGCACCGGAACCTATAATGCAGAATAAGAATAAGGCCCCAATGGAAGGAACGTCTATCAAGGTCCTAAGCTTTACACTTTAGATGCCATTAACGAGGCTGATGAACTGGAGTAAGCTACACTGGAAAGGAGAAATTGTGCGACGTCAAGCTGTTAAGTAATTTCTTTATGTTAATCTGTTCTAGCATTTCAATAAAGTGAGTCATTGTGCGAGTGTTCCAATGAACTCCATATCTAGGAATCAACTTTTCGGTATTATTATAACCAGTCAATTTTGGATTCATCTTTACAACCTTATAGGTTGGAGTCAAAGTGAGAAATTGGTGTGCGAATTGACAATATTCTAACGTTGAATACCATATAAGCTTCGCACACTTCCTTACTAATACTCCTCTCAAGTTATACAGTCAGCTCTAGTATGTTGATACTTTTGATTCCATATTAAGTTGGTCAGCTCGTGTTTATTTATGGATATCGAAAAAGAGTCGGGAAGTGCTCCCTATAGACTCTAGAAGGGCTCCTCTGTTTTACTTCTGTATAAGCAGGACTAATACCTGCACGTGAAATTAGTGATTAACGATCGATATGTCATATAAGGTCCTTCAGTGGGATAATTAGTAACTCTTTATGCAGGTAGGTTCGTCTTTTCTAAATCTTGATAGTATTAAACGATCATGGGTTATATATCTCATCTCTTCATGCCATGATCGAGCAACCGAACTCTCATTGGTAAAATTTTGAGAATATTAATTTTAAATATAAATATTCACGATTTATGAAGACAAGGACGCAAGGACGCATGTGCTGAAGAACCGGACAACGTTCATATCGATAAACCAGGAGACGAAGACCTATAACTCAACTCATATGAATAAGGCTGACTAGTTTTGTCACAATGGTTGCCTTCAAAGCCACTCGGCCGGGCCATTTGGCAACCTGGAAAAGGAAGCCAGATGGGGCTGAGACGAAAGCCAATGACAAGCTAGTTAACCCCGTTTCTTATGAGATGCGAGTTCACTTATCCCGAGCAACGAGTGTGATTATTAAAGAATGTCTTTCGAAATTTTATCATTATTTTAGATATTTATAGTTATTGAGATACACTGTTTTCATAGGGTTAAAGTTTCAAACTTTGTCATTGAGGAGTTCGGAAATCAATGAGTTACTTTAGATGTAATTCTCATCGCTCACATATTCGATAAGTACATTAAGCGAAGCATGCTTAAATTCTACCAATTAGGGAACTATTGTTAAATACACCTAGCTCTGCTTTGATTAATCTGGTTTCTCTCATCTATTTCGAGGTTACTATCTTATCTTCAACTCATTTCTCTTTTCTTTTTCTAAGTTTCGGGACGAAACTTATTTTAAGGAGGGAGGTATGAAATACCCCAAATTAATTTTGGGATATTTCCTTAAATAATATTATACTATACTATGTGAAATTGGGAAACCAATAAATTCACATAAGATATATAATATAAATTAGAATAGTTATATTATTCTAATTTTTTTCGTCTAAACATTCTTGCTATTTAATTTATAAAGTTAAATTAAATAATATTGTCATTCCGCTAATAAATATGATATATATATATATAGATCCGTATATATATGTATAATATATAGTCGAAACCATACCTATTTTATTTTCTACAAGAGCAAACCCAATAGAAAAGACCTATTATTTCTAGCCCAAATTAAGGCCCGCTTATTTTTTTTTTACTAAGGTAAAAATAAAAAGAGGGGATCCTTTTACCTTTTTCTTCCTCCCTAAGCACGTATCTTCTATCAGATAATTCCAAAGGGAATTATCTCCACTCTCAACCCTCAGCCGAGATCTCAGGAATTGGAACAGATCAACCCTTTTCTCCTTATCTGATTTCAATCCCAGGCCTATATATATATAGAGGGGGAGGTTTCGTTGTTTTCATCAATTCAAAGCAAGCACCTCCTCTTCTCTTGAATCCACTGCGAGAGCAGCCCCGTTGTCGACTTCCCTGAGCACCGCCAGCGTCCTGGGCCACCGGAACCGCAGCCACTGCCCCGCCTCGCCGGACGCACGCCCAGGAGCAGAGGTCCGAGCCCACTGCAGTGCACCATCGCCGAGACACCGACGACCCGAGTCGCGAGCCGCCTCCACAGCCTTCACCACCAAGAACCCCTGCAGTGCAGCCTTGCCGGAGACGCGCCTCCCGTGATAGCCGGCCATCACCGCCGCTGCCAATCGACGCCGGAGGAAAGCAGTGCCAGCCCGTGTGCCTGCGTCTCGAATTTCCTTGTTCGAGTGCTGTTGCTGCCCATCGTCGAGCCACTGCAGCCGATTGCCGCCGCCAAGCCTTGCCCGATCCGCCGCCGATTGGGGCCCTCGACTTCGCCGCTTCCAATCGCCGCCTGCAATCATCGCCGAAGAAGTCGTCATTGTCCTCGCCTCTGTACGTGATTCGAAGAAGAAACTGATTTGGGTTTTCAATCCCTTTTGTTCTAATTACAAGAATCTCCCCTGTTTTTATTCCGATTTTCGTTTTTGGCCCTTAATTAATTATTTATTAAGTAAAGTGGCCAATATTTCTAATTTATTCAATTCTTGCCCATTTCAGCAACACCAAGAAATCTCGAAGCACTCACGCCGGATTCCGCTCCCAAGGAATTCATATTGGTATATAATATTTAACTTTATAGAATTAATTCAATTTTAAATTGGGTTAAGTAAAGTTAATTTTCTAAAATATCAATATTAAATTTCCTTTTTCCGTTGGAGTCGATAGGTGCTAAAATCTCGTCTGGTTGTCATCAGCTGATCATCGGAAATCAAGGCAAGTGATTTCGTTCAACGCCCTCTGCGTGTTTCGTGATTCTTTTGACGTGCCTTTTTACTTCTTCCGTGTCGAATGCGGCCCTGTGGCCAATTTCCTTGCCAGTTTTGATAAATTGCATATTCGTCTGCTTGATGTAATTTATCTCCTTATTCATAAATTGGCACGAGTATAAATTAATGGGCAATTATTAGATTGATATGTGTATTAAATGTGTTATTTGTTATAACTCGACATAAGTGAAAATTGTCCATTTTCCTCTTCCTAATTGCATGAAATTCTGCTTGTTTCTTTCATGCAAATTAATAGCATGCGATATTAAGATCCTTTGAAATATCCGTGCTTGTACGTCCTTGTTGGTTTGATGTCGTTATTATGATCACCTAGTATAAATTGTTTATATATAATAAGATAGGCACCATGTGATGCTTAGTTGTGATATGTTAAAATGCGCACCACGTGATGCGAGTGGCTTTATGCCTTTGGCAAGTTATGCAGTAGACTGACTTGCAGGTTGTGGTTCGTTAAGCCACCGCCTTACAAGGTTTCATGAAACACCATCCCGGAATGCATTCTCCGCGGGATGATAAAACAACGATCTGATGTAGGTCGTGGTCCTTGTTAAAGGCCCGACTGGTACCACATAGTATTATTATTATTATTATTATCGTTATCTTTATTATTATCGACTGTTAAGTAGGTGATCATTTTAGTTATTTTACTTATCTGCCTCGAGTATAATTCCATTTCTTATCTTATAATCGATCGATATGATCATCCGAGTCATGTCGTGAATTTTTATCATTTTCTTTCAGTTTCTACTATATATATATATATTCGTGTCATTCCCTTAACCTGAGACATACCGTTTTATGGTTACTGTAAGGTTAAAGTCTGAACATTTTCCCTATCATTTGCTAGTCTTTATTGTACTAACCATCCTATTTATTGGATGGCTGGTGTCCTTCGTTCTCACGAAACACCAGACCATATTCCACAGGTCTAGTGCAAGCAGCGGAGCAGGAGAGAGTTAAAGAGCAGACTATCATTTATTAAATATTTTTACTACAAGTTTGAACCTCTAAAAGTTTCCGCATCACTACTTTCATTTCAGTTATTTTGGGAAGTTACTCATGCCTTATGTTTTTGGTACTCTTATTATTATTATTATCAGATATTTAAACTAAAGAATTTTATTCACTTCCGCATATTCTATTGTATTTAAATTATCATCTTGTTTATGGGAGCATGGTTGCATGTCCCTATAAGCCTCAGGTGAATTCAAAGACATTAAAGTCTGCGGATTCACTGGCGCTGTAACATCCCCTTGGGATTTAAAAGGGGGTGTTACAACACATACATGTCCAATCATACATATAAAACAATATTACATGCCAAAGGAAAAGCTTAGGAAAGTAAACACATAACATTACAATAATATAATTATATGTGATAACTTCAAATTAGGAGGTTATATTGAAACATTTAAAAACCATGAAATAAAGTATGCAAGATTTTTTTTTTATTCTAGTTACACATGCATAATATTGATGATATTTCAGAAAAGAAAAATTATGGTTTAATTTTACAGACAATTTTTTTATCGTAATTCTCCACCCCCTCAATCAACCATTTTAGGATCCGTCACTGATTGGAAGTTTTATCCGATTTAAAATAGTGTTATTTTTATTTGAAATATCTTCGACTCGGATAAAAATTGTATCCATATTCCACTAGCGACGTTACGGTTTTTTTTTAACTTCCTGTATTTGATAGGAATTTTCACCATCAAAATTTCTAAAAACTAACTATTTTTTCCTCTTTTTAACCCAATATATTTTCTAAATATTTCATAGTATATCTCATCAACACTAGCTAGCCTAATGGTCTTCTTTGGTTCATGTCTCAAACCCCTTTATCGGGTAGAGTCTTCTCACCTGAATTCTTACCGAATCAAAAAATAAAATCTCAAACCCCTCTCTCTCATCTTCACACGAAAGCCATATCTCTATCTCCTAAGTACGTCCTCTCTTCTTGTGGCTTCCGCTTCCGACACCTTTATCCAAAGTCGTCGCCTTTGATTCAACGACGTCTTTTTTGGAAGAGTAAAGTCCTCCTTAGCAATGTTGTCGTCAACGACCGAGGTCGTCTTCATTATGGATCTGAATGTGGTTGTTGTTCGACCAAAGCACGATCTACTCCACTCTTATAGATCGAGAATATATACACTCATATATAGAATATAACGTATGTACCCTACATACTTATGATACGATAATATAGGAATTTTTTTTGTTAATTTCATAAAATTCGACCTCAAGACGAGTCGAGCCTCAATTTAAATCGGGGCTAAAAATATTTTCATAACTCATTTAGAAAATACTGTAAATTAGTACAAATTGAACTTTTCTTGGATCGATGTCTAGACTGTCTAGTTAGTGTTAGATCATAGATAATTAGATTCAAGCTACTTAACTTTATAATAATTTCACGTATAAACTATAATTGCTTATTGATAAATAATCATGTACTTGTTATAATATATTTATATATGGATGTACAAGATATATGTATATTTACTTAGATAGAATTTTACCTTTTAGATAAGATCTTATTCTTGGAGACCAAGGAGATTACTTCTATATATATTGTATTTGGTAGAATCCTCAGAAAATACAGTTGAATACAATCACATATTCTCCTCTTCTTGATCCTTATGTTTTACAATACGTTATCAGCACGAATTGCTCAGACAATAAGAGATACGGAAGAAGTTGGTTTGTAATTTTCCGACTCTAAACTCTCACCCAACCAAAGATGAGTCTCCTGTTCCTTTTATTTGAAGTTTTCAATACATATATTATGCTTTGATTTTCTCTGTTGATTAATTAGTTGAGTTTAGTTTGGTCAAGGTTAATCAATCTATCTCTATGTATATCGGAAAGCAGGCATCAGATCCAAATCTGTGAAAACCCCTACGTTCCCTTTTCTCCTTATGTTTATCTTTCTTGCTTTTGAAAGCATCGATTTCAATTGCCGATTTGCCGGATTTGATTTGATTTGATTGAATTAGCAATTTCAGATTCATCGGCGCGGTGAATTTTCAGGGGCAATTTTCGATCTTTAATCAAAAGGCAAAGACGACAAGAGATTAGCGCCAAGCTTGTCCTCGTCCCGGATCTGTGAAGGCGTCGTTGTTGTCCTTAGTCGGAGCCGCCATCTGAAGGAAAGAGCACGCAGGTAACAACGGGGCGAACGCCGCCTAGAAATCCCGACGCCGCTCCCTGCAAATCAAACGAAGAAGAAAGCTCTGAAATTAAATCAATCTGATCGAGCGCTTTGAGTCTGTCTTACGTACCGCCGGTGATCTCTGGTCCGATCCCGCCGGTGAGGGAAACTGGGCAAGAATAAATCTGCCGCCGATATCCCGCCATTGACATACGAGGAAGAAGGAAGAAAGGTTTGGGTTTTTTTTTTATTAATTACGAAATCAACCCGGAATTTCTTAAAAATCGCAGATTGACTAATATATTTTATATAGTTACATAAAACGGCCTAAACATTTTCAAGATTGCATATTTTGTCCTTGTTGAGGGAAGTGAACACATTGAATTCCCGAAGATGATGTGTAGACATAAGTTTTATGAACCCCTAGAATCTATCCCTTGAAGCGGATAAAGAGGTATATATCCTTGAAGCGAATAAATTAATCCCATGTATTCCCCGAAGTGGATAAAAGTAAAGAAATTGATATTATAAATCACTCGATATCATCCCTGTAGCGATGAATAATGATTATTCTTTATTTTGTTTTTTTTATTTGCATATTATATTTTTATTATTCATCTCCCAAAATAGATGATTATGTATTTCTTGGTTACATAAGAGGTACGACAACTTTCCTTGCCTGATTAATTAAATTGATTAATTAGAATTTCAAAAGGTTTAAGGTCTTATACATAAGGATGGATAGAATTATGTTATATGATATGTGTTTTAAATAAACCATGATTATCATTTATTAATTAATATATTGTTTTGGTGATGGATGGTGTCATGTGAGTGGTTTGTGCACCGGATCCACACTAGGATATCATGGTAAAAGGAGGCGAATCCTAGAAGATTGAAGTCTACTTGGTAGTGAGTCTATATGGGTTAGGCTCGACTTTAAGGCTCGTGATGAAGTTTGACTGATTTTTCAATATTGATATATGCGATCGAGTTTGCGGTCAGGTAAGCCTAAACATCATATATTTGAATTATGATTTTTGTGCCTCTTGATCATGAGTGATTATATATATATGTGTGTTATGAGTTCATCTCGTACATTAAAAATGGTTTACCATTTAGTTGCTAATTGCAATATGACGTTATTGATTGCACATATAGATTTTATATCATAAATCATGCAATAGTGCTAATATACTTTGATATATAAGAATTTAGAGCATTGGTAAATCATGTACGAATGAGGGGTTGACGATGCATAGATATGGCTATTGGGTAAATTGACCATATATTGAACGGATACATGATAAATGATATCTAAATGAATTGATACATTGATAAGTTGATGAATAAATAACGTCATCATGCATCGATAAAATATTAGCCTCATCTTTGTAGTAATTAATGAGCTAAGATGATATTGTTGATTCCATCTTGTACTTGTAAATTATTTCATATATGATTTGTTTCATAGAAGGTGAAATATAAACTCCTGAAGTGGTTAAACTTGTTTGTTTCCTGGTCACCAGAAGTTGACATTATTTATGTATCATGAAGTTGATCCCGATAGTAATTGCATGAAAATAAGAAAAGACATTTTCTCTCATAGATGACAATGAAATTATTGAAATTGAAATTTGAGATAGTTATTGAACCTACAGTATTTGTGAATGATAGTGTTTATTAAAACAAGTGATAAATATCTGAATTGATATCCACCCGAAGTGGCCGAATAAATTTTAATTATGCGTAGTACATTTATTTTAATTTACTGAGATCACTTTTATTATTTACTTGTGAGGTGTATATGTTTGAATTTACTTTTGCACAAAACTCAAAGTGTTTCCAGAAAAACAACTTGTTAAGAGTTGGTATGTCATAAACATATGTGGTTTTATATTATATATATTGTTTGTGTTAATAAAAGTTATCTCTTTAAGTAGATAAACTTATCTCTACATATGAAAGATTATCAACGAAAGAGCCTAGATGATCCAGCACATTTGGTTCTGCAAACTTGGTCGTATTTGGTTTGTTATTAGTATAATTTGGCTATTTGAAGCTACATGGAATCTATGTTTTATTTATCTATTTGATTTGCATTTGCATTTTATGTATATGTATATGCATTGGAAATGTTTCTTGAAGAAACCATTATGGGTAGATGATGCCAATGTTATTCAACTAATGATGATTTGGGAGAAGAGTTTGAAGCAAATCCTTGTTAAATTGTGTGAAATCGATAAATTTATCCTTGAGAGCCCGAAGACTCTTTATTTTGGGATCTTGTTCTTAATCTACTTGGGTATGGTAGAACTCAAATAAATAGCTAGCTAAATGACCTATGGTTCATAACAATCTCTTTTATTGCCAGATGCAATATATATTGTTACCTCTAGTAGAGGACATAAAGAGGATACGGTGCGCGCAACCGTTGTTAGGATACTGGTCATAATTTTGAAAATGATTATAGATAATCATGTATGAGTCGACTCCTACATCAAGGAGAATGTGGAATAACAAGTCAAAGATAATGGTTTGCCTATTGGATTTGTAATCTCCCAAACTGTGAATGAATCATCGCATGAAAATGTTAGAATGGTTTAGAGCTTTGTACTTGATGATATGGAAAACCTGGAGCATAATTAAACCTTATACATGGCTCCAGAAGAGCATCAAAATTAGTCCTCAAAGGCATGTTGATATAATCAAGCAGTAAACTCATATGAGAAAATGACTCTAGAAGAGCGTCAAAACACGTACTCAAGGGAATGAGTGATGACAAATAAATTGGGATCGTGAAAGCCGATAATTGCCAGAAGCAGTGATTTTCTTCTAATTGAGGATGTCAAAAGAAGATCTGACATACGATAAATAGATTACCCATGTTGACAATATGGATGTAATATGGAAATGCTATCAATGAAATTGATATGTTGGATAAATGAGCATTGAAAAGCTGACGATTAAATCGATCAAGTGAAGTCGTTGCTTATGAGATTATCATTTAGGATAATGCTAACGCATGGAATGACCCAGTAGAGTCGTCAATAATGGCTAACAAGCAGGCATAAATATCAAGAGATTGATTCAATTTCGATCAACAATAGAATAAATTCTCCTTTGTAATTTATCTCCAGGAGAGAGTTTTATATTTATAAGTTTTTAAATGTTCGGTTTAGGCACCGAAATCTCCCCAAGATTACACTTAGTTGTTGTAAATCAAGAAAGATGATGTATATGGAGGATTGGGTCCTCATAGATGATCAAATACCTAGAGTTTATCACGGATGATAAAATACTCGGTATTTAGGGGGAGAGGAGAAGGGAACCAGAAGTTCAATAAACTATATAGCAAACAAGCTAGTAAAGGCATTAATAAATGCAAAAGATGGTGACAAAAGTCACATTTACAACAAATAATGCACTAGCATGATTTAGATCTAGGTTATAGTAGTAACTTCAAACAATGGTGATATGTCCACTGGTATAAAACTCCTGAAGAGATTTCATGAATGTTGACAGTGTTAGAATTGATTATGAGTTGTCTTGAAATGACCAGATCCTTGATTATCGTTGATGGCACATATCTAAGTTTGCACTTGAAGTGCTTGATAAGAATAATTAAAGCTTCTTAAAATATCTCGACCTGTAGTTCGAGTGTACAAAGAGAGATATATTACGATATGAAGACAAATGATCTTTTCATCTTTGATTAGATTGTGAAAGGATATTAAGGGTCCAGAAGTACCATGTCTTTAGAAAATTGATGATTTATATGCTAAATTGAGGGGGAGAAAAGTTGTACTCTTTCTCTTAACTTTGGTTTTTGTCCCATTTGGGTTTTTCCAAAGCAAGGTTTTTAACGAGGCAACTCCCCTCATAAGGATACATGGTATATCCCAAATTCTAGAAAGAAATAATTCATGCAAAGATGGATTATTTAACATGAAGTTTTTGGACCTGTAGCTCCAACATTGAAAAGTGTAGCATTAATTGATTGCACACAAGCCTATTAAAGGTTACATGAAAATGCATTCACCAGGAGTGAATATAATTTTGGCTCCAAATGTAAATGACGGACGTTGTAGGTGCATATCAATATAAATGGAAAGAGTCGATCGAAAATGTCTGAAGCATTATTATCAAAGTCCTGCCATATGCAAGTGGTTAAAGATTCTTATTAGATTACCTGAATTACCTATAATTGTGAAAGTGGTGACATTTTATTAGGTCCCGAAGTACCATACAAAGTTGTACTCTTTTCCTTTATCTTGGTTTTTATCCCACTGGGTTTTTCCAAGGTAAGGTTTTTAATGAGGCAACTTAAGCACCATTTACAATACGTCAGATCCCCTAGATCAACAATGAAAAGCACACTAGGACCTGAAGTACCTTATGCTTTTGCATCCAAAAGCAGCTGAACACTAATACATGGAATTCAAGCGCGTCAAAGTCAATCACGAAGAAATTCCAGCTTATACACATCAAAGACAATGTTGAGATTCGACCATAAGCTCATGAAGACGACGACATTAAGAGGAATAAGAAGACTTCGAGGAGGATGTTGAATTCAGGGGGAGTATACACGCACTGCACTCTTTTTCCCTTCGATCAGGTTTTATCCCACTGGGTTTTCCTGACAAGGTTTTTAATGAGGCAGAACAACAAGAGCGTCTATAGAAGGCTGCACTCTTTTTCCC
The DNA here is from genome assembly GCA_963922045.1 of Persicaria maculosa. Classification (NCBI taxonomy): domain Eukaryota; kingdom Viridiplantae; phylum Streptophyta; class Magnoliopsida; order Caryophyllales; family Polygonaceae; genus Persicaria; species Persicaria maculosa. Next base: position 81,387,289 of record OY998253.1, read on the forward strand.
TAAGCTATGGTTTTGTCCCATTGGGTTTTCCTAGCTAGGTTTTTAACGAGGCAGTCAGCGGAATAAAGATTGTACATCCAAGGGGGAGTGTTATAATATATTTATATATGGATGTAAAAGATATATGTATATTTACTTAGATAGAATTTTACCTTTTAGATAAGATCTTATTCTTGGAGACCAAGGAGATTACTTCTATATATATTGTATTTGGTAGAATCCTCAGAACATACAGTTGAATACAATCACATATTCTCCTCTTCTTGATCCTTATGTTTTACAATAATACTCCATCTGTAACGAAATAATTGTCCTTTTAGCTACTTTTTCTTGTAACAAAATATTTGTCCCTTTGAACCTAATTAATGACAAAATTTTCTAATTTTATCAATTTATCTCATTAATTATATTTGATTTCCAAGATATTCTATTAATACATTCTAACAGCACTGGGTTGCTGCCCAATTCACCCTCTCAAGACAAGCCCAAAGAGAAGTCCAATGAAGAGTCCACAACCGAGCCCACACATAACCACTAGGAAACACATTAGAATGTTCCTGATGATGATGAGATGTGAATACATATTCCCCTATATATACCTTGTATTGCCGTTAGAAATTAATCAATGAAATCAGTACAATCCTTTCCACCATCACAATGGTGTCTGCAATCACAATATTTCAGTATGGTATCAAAGCACTCTAGGCTAAACGCCTCTATCCCTTTCCTTTTGAAATTCAAAGTTTGAAGCTTTCATTTTATCCAACAATGGCAGACCCCAATCTATCGATTACTCAAATTCAGTCCTCCCTTTCCCAAATCTCTCTTACTCCTCATTCCTCTTTACCAAATTTCCAAAGCCTAAACACAATCAAACTATCTCCAACAAATTTTCCAACATGGCAACGTCAGATTTCCCCTTACCTTCGGTCCCAGCGTCTCATGGGCTTTGTCGATGGCTCCGTTCCTTGTCCGACGCCTTCAACCGACAATCCTACTGTTGTCGATGACTGGATGGCTAAAGACCAACTTGTGGTTGCCATCCTCTCCGCTTCCTTAACGGAGGCAGTTATGGTGCAAGTCTTGGAATGCGACACCTCCAAGCAAATCTGGGATAGGCTTCCCAGCCTCTTTGCATCTCGATCGAACGCTCAAGCTGTACAACTTCGGCTCCAACTTGCAAGCCCGAAGAAAGGCGATAATCCGCCACAAAATACTTCAACAAAGCCAAATCACTTGCTCATCAGATACAAGCCGCCGGTCAGCCTATTTCCGACCCAGAGTTCGCTTCCTATCTATTGGCCGGACTGGGAAGTGACTATGATGCTCTGGTGACAACACTCTCCACACAACCGATTCTTCCCCCTCCTCATGAGATCATGCATTACCTTCTTCTTCAAGAAGCTCGGATACCCAGGAATCAGGCACTTGCAGCAGGGCCGGACCTGAGATTTTGAATGCTCGAGGCGAGATTTGAAAATTGAGCCCTTTACTATTTTCAACCCTAATAAACAAACATCAAAGTATAAAAGAAAAAGAAAGAAAAAAGAACCAAATAGCTGCAACATAAGATTTAAGGCAAAAATGCAATAGTGCAACTATCAACGTATAAAAGAAAAATAAATAAATAAAAGAAAAGAAAAAAAAGAACCAAATTGCTGCAACATACGGAGTAAGATTTAAGGCAAAAAAAAAAATTTAAGGCAAAAATACGTGGTGCCGTGGTGGCTTCAGGAGATTTAAGGCAAAAATGCAGTTTATGAGATTCGAACCCGCGTTAGAAAAATCCACCGTCCTCTCTCCCGGCTCTTTATCCACCAAGCCAAGCTGCCCATGTGGTGTTAGAGTGTATTCAATTTTTTTTATATATAAATATAGAATATATACATACGAATAATGGGCCCCCTAACGAAAGTGGGCATGAGGCGACGGCCTGTTGGGCCTCGCCTCAGGTCCGGGCCTGACTTGCAGCAACATCCACCCAGGTATCTCTGAACATCCCCACTGCGTACTCCACTTATTTATTTACTAAAATTTTTAACTATTTCACTTTCTAATTTTAGGTTCCTTAAGAAGTGTGAAACCCCCAAAGGGACAATTATTTCGTTATGGAGGGAGTATGTCATAATAATACTACATCCGTTCATAAATAAGTGACGTTTGACTTTTTGGTACGTTTTTTAAAGAGTTAAAAACTATATACTAAAATATAAAGTTTTTTAATTGATTCTTTTTTATAATTTGATACATATTAGTTATTGGGTGTTTTTGCTAAATAGCTTATTTTGAACCTTTAATTAAATAATTAGCACCCAAATTAATTTTATTAGGTAGGCTAGCACCCTTCCCAATTGGTCAACGTTGACCGTTGACTTTTTTGTTTTTTTTTTTTTTTATAAAATTTTTTTTATAACCAATTGATGCCATTTTTCATAGTGCTTTGATGCCAAATTTATAATTATATTTTTTTTCTTTAATGTGATGCCACTTTTTAAAGTAGCGTTTTTGATGTTATGTGATGCCACTTTTTTCAAAATTTGATGACACTTTTTTATGTCAATGTTTTGATGATATGTTTTTTTACCATGATGCCATATTTTTTCAAAGTGGTATTTTGATGACATTTTTTTCTTTTAATGTGATGCAAGTTTTTCAAATTAGTGTTTTGATACCATTTTTCTAATGTAATTATTTTATCTCACTTTTTTTAATCAAATCGTTTGATGCCATTTTTTTTTTCAAGGTACTGATTTCGTGGTGCCATATTTTTTCAAGGTAATGTTTAGATGACATTTTTTTATTTAATGTGATGCAACTTTTTCAAAGCAGTGTTTTGATGCCATTTTTCTAATGTAATTATTTGATGATATTTTTTTAATCAAATCGTTTGATTTTATAATAAAATGGATTGATGACACTTTTTTAATGCCACTTTTTTCAAATCTTGCTGATATTTTTTTGTTTACTGTGATGCCACATTGACTATTGATGCCATTTTTTTTACCGTTGACTACTGATGACACTTTTTTGATATCAATTTTTTGATGATATTTTTTTTTCCGTGATGCCATATTTTTCCAATGTAATGTTTTCGTGATGCCATATTTTTTCAAGGTAACGTTTTGATGACAATTTTTTCTTTAATGTAATGCAACTTTTTCAATGTAATGCAATATTTTTTCTTTGATGTAATGCAATTTTTTCTTTAATGTAATGCAACTTTTTCATATTTATGGGTTAATTTTTGTAATTTTACAAAAATTGCTATTTTGGGTTAATTTTTGTAATTTTGTAAAAACTGCTTCTTCAACCTCTTATTGCTCCTCGACACTTCGACAACTCCTGCGCAGGCCGCCGCTCGTCGATCCTCGCTCCGGCCGCCGCTCCTGGAACCCTTGCTCCGGCCGATCGACCTCGCTCGCTCCGGACGCTCCACCGCTTGTTCCCTCCCTCGCTCCCCCGCTCGCTCGTCGCCGCCTCCTTCCCTCGCTCAGATCTGGACTCGCTCGCACCGCCTCGCTCGTCCTCGGCTCGGATCCGGCGCCTCCACACCAGATCCGACGCTCCCTCACTAGATCCGCCCTCCTTGGCCACCAATTCCGGCCATCCCGAGCCCAAATCCCGCCGATCCGACACCCAGCCCCCACCGACGAAGCCTCGCAAACTCCCTCCCGTCCTTGCACCGGCCCCCGAAGCTTCGCCGAAGACCTCTGACCACCCATTCCGGCCACCTCTCACCAGATCCGAGTCGGATCCACCGCCCTCGCACATCGCCGAGCCGGATTCCTCACCGACCAGTAGTTGGAGGAGAAGTCCAGATTTAGCGTGAGAGAGAGCTAACAATTGGAGTGTTAGGAGGCTAATTTTTGTTAATAAGGTGTTATAAAGGCCAATTTATTTTATTAGGGTGCTAATAACCTAATTGAATTAGCAAAAGGTGATATTCTAGCAAATTTTCTCTTAGTTATATAAGTTTAAAATTACTTTAAAAAATTAATATTTTATATAATTTTTAGCTTCTTAAAAAACGTGTTAAAAAATCAAACGACACTTATTAATAAACGGATGAAGTATTGTATTTGTGTGTATACATACACGCGTGTAGATAATAATTTCAATTAGCTGGTGGGAGATATTCAATTCGATTGACATATGTATACAAATTAAGATGAAGATACGACGTCAATGGTAAAGTTAGGTTATGAATTGTCACACATATATATTGCATTATTGATCAGATAATATAAAACTTAGGACAACTTATTAATTTATACTATTAAAGACTCTATATGGCCTTTGGGTGATGGACCTCGTGGTATAAAAATAAGAATATTCTGATAGATAAATACGTCGTTACAAAAAAGGCCGGTTGAGAAGTCACATGTGACTTCTACTCTTCTTAAATAATCTTTTATATGTCCCTTTTAATTAATCAATAATTAATTTTTTTTTGGTGAAAATCAATAATTAATTAATGTTATATGAACATTGAACACACATCGGTTGATATCTAATGGTAGACGATATTGTTTGCTAAAGAAAGGAAAAGGTTCCGTTGATTAATTTCAACTTTCTCCTTATTTTTTATTTATTTTTTGGTCGGATGATGTTTTTTTTTTTAATTGGAAAAAAATTGGATAGAAGATCTACCCAAGTCGCCAAGCGCATCTAAATGGATGAGATCATATAGATCTGTGTTAGTCGCTAAGCTTATCCCCATAACAGAGTGACCAATGTGTGCAACTAATGGAGCACATATGGCCCAAGACAGCCCAACGACACAAAGCCCAGTCTCAGAGCATCCAAATGATTCAAATAACAAAACCATTTCTAGCTGTCAATAGGAAGCTTCGAGTATTTGCATACAACTGGGATATTTTGTCTTGTTTGCATTCCATCAGTAGTGCATATTGCCTATAAAAAGGCACCTTTGTATTTCGATATAATTAATGGAGATTTGATTTACAAATAGACAAAAACTCTCTCCTTTCAATTATTCAGAATGGTATCAGGGCTAACGGCAAACGCCTGATTTCTATTCCTTCTTCATTCCAAATCTTCATTCCTTTCCAATGGAAAATCAGCCAGCAAATACCCCGCAGAATCTTCAACAAAATTTTCCCTTTTCTAACTCCTTCCCAAATTTCTCTGCTATAAACACAATCAAACTTTCTACCACAAATTTTCCCACATGGAAGGGCCAAATCAAACCCTATCTTGAGGCCATCCGCCTCTATGAGTATGTCACTGGTTCAGCCCCAAAACCAGAAGACGAATCCAGCCAGGGGTACAGAGATTGGTATTCCAAAGACAAATTGGTGGTGGCTATCTTCAACTCCTCTCTCACCGAGCCTGTTCTCGTTCAAGTCCTCGACTACAACACCTCGGCCGAAATCTGGTCGCGCCTTCATGACCTCTTTGCGGCCCAGTCCAGCGCAACCATTGTTCAGAGTCGTCTTCAACTTGCTACTCTCAAAAAGGGTTCGGAATCTGTGACCGAATACCTGAATCGGGCCAAAGCCCTTGTTGCAGCCATTCAAGCCGCCGGCCAGGCTGTTTCCGACAAAGAACTGGTGGTCTATCTTCTCGCCGGTCTTGGCCCTGAGTATGAGTCCCTCGTCACCTCTCTCTCCACTCAACCAAATCTCCCTTCATCCAACCAAGTCCACTTTTATCTCATGAACCACCAAGCCTGTTCAAACCACAACACACAATCCATCTTGGGTGCCCCTCCCTTGTCTGTCAATCAAACCACCACTTCACCGGAGGCCAATTTTACCACCCACCGTGGCGGCGGCCGAGGCAACCCTAGGGGTGGCGGTCGATCAGCCCCGACCCGTGATTACAACTCCTTTTCTCCCGGTGGTGGTCGTGGAAACCCCTCCTCCGGTAGAGCTCCCTTCAATGGAGGACGAGGCCAAGGTGGACGTGGCTCCACCACCTTCTCCGGTGCACCAGATACACGCCCGGTGTGTCAAGTATGTGACAAACCAGGGCACTCCGCTCTGCGATGTTGGCACCGTTTTGACCAGGCCTACCAGGCCCCTCCGCCTCGCTCTCTCCAAGCCAACAACACTACCTCTAATTGGTATCTCGACACAGCGGCTTCTCACCATTTCACACCAGATCTGGCGAACCTCAATCTCAACTCTCTTCCTTATGCTGGCACCGACACAGTTTCTCTCGGAGACGGGTCTACCATTCCCATCCACAACTACGGTTCCACTTCCCTTCTCACTCCTTCTCATATTTTTCATTTAAATCGTTTACTTCATACTCCTTCTCTCAATAAGAATTTGATATCTGTCAATCGATTTTGTGCCGAGAATGGCGTCTACTTTGAATTTCATCATAGTTATTTTGTTGTGAAAAATTCGCAGACCCGGGCACCTCTTCTAATCGGACCCGTTAAGGACGGACTGTATATCCTGCCGGCTGCGACCTCCTCACCTCCGACAGCCAATACAACCACCGTACCCACACCTCCCTCCTCTACTGATCAGTGGCATTACCGATTGGGACACCCGTCTTCCCGTATCACAAAGGTTGTTCTCAGCAGAGTCTTTCCCCTCAACCCTAAAATAAGCCCAATGGGCCTACCTTGTGAGTCTTGTAGTTGGGCTAAGGCTCATGCCTTGCCCCACCCACCTAGTGCGTCTAGATCAACCCGTTTATTTCAGTTGTTATTTCTTGATGTTTGGGGCCCGGCCCATGAATTATCTCTCAATGGAAACAAGTATTTTATATCTATTGTGGATGACTTCTCTAAATTCATTTGGCTATTTTCTTTTCAAGCTAAATCTCAGGTTCCTCTCATTATCAAAAATTTCATCACCCTTGTCACAAATTACTTCTCCACAAACATAGTTTCCGTTCAAACCGACAATGGAACCGAATTCAAACCATTACAACCCCTTTTCACCACCCTCGGCATTGAGCATCGTCTCACGTGTCCCTATTCTCATCAACAAAATGGGAGTGTTGAAAGTCGACACCGTCGAATCATCGACATGGGCCTCACACTTCTTAAACACGCTTCCTTACCCCTTTCTTATTGGGACCTTGCTTTCTCCACCTCGGTTTATCTCCAAAACCGTTTGCCCACTCCCATCTTAAATGACAAGTCTCCATTTGAAGTGGTCTTCAATGCCACTCCGGATTACAAGTTTTTTAAGACTTTCGGGTGCCTTTGTTTCCCGAATCTCCGACCATACAATAGATATAAACTTGCTTTCCGTTCCACACCTACCATCTTCCTTGGCTATGCTCCAAATCATAAGGGCTACATATGTTATAATTGGGTTGACAAGCGCACTTATATATCTCGTGATGTTATTTTTCACGAAACTATTTTTCCCTTTGCCACTACATTCAATAAAAATTATATTGCCCCATCATCAGCCACTGATCAGGCCCAACTTCCTCTACCGGCCCACTTGTTATCCAATTCAGCCTCACCCCCTGATGACCCAAATGTCCATATCATATCTCCTTCACCAATTGTTGACCCTATTCCACCGTCACCAAATCCCTCTCCTCTGCCACAAATTCCACCGCCACCAGCCCCGAGCCATCCCATGGTCACGCGAAGCCAAGACCATGCTTCACGACCCCTCGTTCGAACGGATGGAACCATCCCTTGGCCATCCAGACCCACTTGCCACGCCTCTACCACCATCCCCGAAGAACCATCAAGCTTTACTCAAGCCTGTCAATACCCTGAATGGCAGTCCGCCATGGAGGCTGAAATTCAAGCCCTCACATCCACAAACACTTGGTCTCTTGTTCCCCCATCCACATCCTCCAATGTTCTCGGGGTTAAATGGGTCTTTAAAACCAAACGAAATTCCGATGGCTCGATTAGTCGTTGGAAGGCTCGGCTCGTTGCCAAGGGGTTTAACCAATTACAGGGGATCGATTTTCATGACACCTTCAGCCCCGTAGCCAAACCCTCCACCATTCGCCTACTTCTCTCCCTTGCCGCCACCAACCATTGGTCTGTTCGCCAGCTTGATATACAGAACGCTTTTCTTCACGGTGACATTGAAGAGGATGTCTTTATTCAGCAACCACCAGGATTTCACAACCCTCAGTTTCCCGGCTTTATTTGTAAGCTCCACAAATCTCTCTACGGGCTAAAGCAAGCCCCTCGTGCTTGGTTCTCCAAACTTAGCGATTGCCTTGTCACCATGGGCTTCACTCCTTTGGTTGCTGATTCTTCTCTGTTCATTCACAGAATTGGCCAGCATTGTGTCTTTGTGTTGGTCTATGTTGACGACCTTCTTATAATCTCCTCTCTCCCTGATTTGTCGTCGAAATTTATCACATATCTTTCTCGCCAATTCCCTGTCACTGATTTGGGCAATGCTCATTTTTTTCTCGGCATCGAAATCTCTTGCACAGCCGATGGCTTCCTGCTTTGTCAAAAGAAACACATTACTGACCTTGCTCTTCGAGCGGGTCTCAGTCATTCAAAACCAACTCCCTCACCTCTATCTACATCCTTTGATGCCTCTGCACCCTCTCCTCCTTTCTCTGATCCCCAATTATATCGAAGCCTGGTTGGAAGTCTTCAATACATGTCCTTTACCCGACCCGATGTCTCTTATGTAGTAAACTTTGTGTGCCAGCATATGCACGATCCGTCTGAGATTCATTTTCAAGCTGTAAAAAGGATTATCCGTTATCTCCATGGAACAGCCGACTTACAATTTCACATTTCATCTGCCTCGTCTCACCAGCTCTCTGCCTTTTGTGATGCTGATTGGGGTAGTGACAAAACAGACCGGCGTTCGATCAGTGCTTACTGCATCTTCCATGGGAATAACCTTGTCTCATAGAGCTCGAAAAAGCAGCCAACAGTTTCTCGTTCTTCCACGGAAGCTGAGTACAGGGCCCTTGCCAATGCAACTTGTGAATCTCTCTGGCTTCAATTGGTTCTAGCTGAACTGCAGATTCCCCTCCCTCGACCTCCTACAATTTGGTGTGATAATATTAGTGCCACTTACTTGGCGAGTAATCCGGTGCTGCACCACAAGATTAAACATCTTTCCCTTGATTACCATTTCGTCCGGGAACGTGTTCGTGCACACACTTTACGGGTCGCCTTCATCTCCTCTGATGATCAACTAGCTGATCTTCTCACCAAATCTCTTCCGGTGCATCGCTTTCTTCGACTACGATCCAACCTTTGTCTCCGCCAGATTGGATCGAGGGGGGATAATGGAGCACATATAGCCCAAGACAGCCCAACGACACAAAGCCCAGTCTCAGAGCATCCAAATGATTCAAATAACAAAACCATTTCTAGCTGTTAATAGGAAGCTTCGAGTATTTGCATACAACTGGGATATTTTGTCTTGTTTGCATTCCATCAGTAGTGCATATTGCCTATAAAAAGGCACCTTTGTATTTCGATATAATTAATGGAGATTTGATTTACAAATAGACAAAAACTCTCTCCTTTCAATTATTCAGAAGCAACCCTGTCAGCACTCTATTGCCAGCACGGGGAACATGAGAAAAGACTACCTTTCTCATGCCCTTTATCATGGATTGTATATCTGACATGATTAGGTCTATTTCCCATGGGCATTTTCTTTTGTTCGGTAGGGAGTCAATAATGATTTTTAAGTCCCCTTCCACCGTTACATCTTGTATTTTGAGTTTGTTAATTTCACCAATACCGAGCCTTAGAGCCAAGACTTCAGCCATTAGTGGAGATGTGTTTTCGAGTTTGGCACATACCATATGCCGAGGTATTCCCCTCCAATCCCTAACAACAACGCCAGCACTACTATCCCCAGATAGTAGCGAGGAGCCGTCAAAGTTTAGTTTGAACTTGTTGAACGGAGGTTTGGTCCATTTTTTCCTTACATGTTTCCTTTTTACTTGTTTGTACGGGTCCGTGACTTTGGATTTTTTCTGCCGTTCTTTGTCATATTGTTCCTCAAAACAACAAGCTTTATGCCAATACTCTATTTGTTGGTCAACGAAACTCTCAATATTTTTAGAAGGTGTTGACACATGATTTCTAAAGGTCACCCCATTCCTAAAATACCAAATTGCCCACCAGCCGGTGGCTATTTTTTGTATTTTTTCTTTTGCCTGTTTTTTTATCCAGACCAATACTAATGTCATGTCCCGGCTATGATTAATTATTTGTTGTAAAGAGTGATATTCCGCTCTAGTGAGGAATCTATTGGTTAGATTCGCGTAGCATTCAACAGGGATGTGTATATCATCTTCATTGTGGTCATTACAGATTTGACAAGTCGAAGGCACAGGTACACCTCGGCTAGCCAGCCGTTCCTTTGTTGGGAGGCCAGAATGGGTTATCTTCCACAGAAAAATCTTAATCTTAGGAGGCAAATTCAGGTTTCAGATCCAAGTAAACCCTTCCGTATTGTTCCATGTCTCATTTGTTAAAAACTTATATGCCGACGAGGTAGTGAACCAACCTTTCTTATCGGGCCACCAGTACAGTTTGTCTTCCAAGGGAGAAACTGGCAGAGGAATCGACAATATTTCCTCCACCAGTGAGAGAGGAAGATAGCAGATGAGCTTCTCTTCCCACCATTTTCCCCCAATTATGTAATCACTGACTTTGTCATCCTTGTTGAAAGTGATAGGGCATTCAGACCTTTTACATATATATAGGAGTTTGGGTTAGCCAGTTGTCTGTCCAGAACTTGACAGAACTTCCATTCCCGATTGATTAGATAAGACCCCATTTGAATTGATCAATAAGGCCAGACACCTTTGACCACTGCAACGAGGCCGAACCTGAACGTTTGTAGTTGAGTAAATGTGAGGTTTTTAAATACTTGTATGTGATGACTTGAACCCAAGCATTATCAGGTTTCGCAATGATTTTCCATAGTAACTTCAATTGCAGTGCCTTGTTCATTTGTTTTGTTCTCCGGATACCTAATCCACCATCCTTTTTTTGTTTACAGATTTTATTCCACTCAATGAGAGGTTTATGTTGAGCATCCTTATTCCAAAAGAAAGTTCGGTTTAAAGTATCTAATTCCTTATGCATCGTTGCCGATAGCATAAAGTTTTGCATTGTGTATAGTGGTTTGGCTGAAAGGTTTGCACCTATCAAGATAGCACGACACTGTTGTGATAGGGACTCAACCCGCCATTTGGTTAGATGTTCTTTGGATTTGGTGATAATGTCTTCAAAGGTCTCAACGTTAACTCGACCATTTATAATGGGGCATCCCAAGTATTTTTCGATTGAATTGGTATGACTAATTCCAAGAGCACTTTCTAGCTCCGAGATACTACTTTGAGCAATACCTTTCGTGACCTGAAACGTTGATTTGTGGTAATTAACCTACTGTCTCGAAATTTGACAGTATTCGTTAAGGATGGTTTTTATTTTCTGGCACGCTGAAACACTTCCTTTGGTGAAAATTAGGATATCGTCAGCAAAAGCTAAAAAAGGGATAACAGGGCCGGAGGAACCAAATCTGAAACCGACTAGCTTATCAGCATCTCGCGCTTCCTTAACCAGCCTACGAGCCAAGATCTCAGCCCCAAAGATGAAGAGAAAAAGAGACAAGGGGTCCCCTTGTCGTAAACCCCTCGACGGGGTAAATAGGTCAGCCGGGCCATTGTTCACCAGAACAGAGAATGAGAAAGAGGATATGCATTCTTTGATCCAGCCAACAAAGGTTGGGTGAAAGCCATATTGGCGCAACACGATTTCTGTAAATTCCCAATCAACCTTGTCATATCCATTTTCCATGTCTAGTTTAAGGGCTATCCAACCTTCTTTACCTTTCCTCAATTTGAAGGAATGGAATATTTCATGCGCAATTAGCATGTTATCCTGTATTGCTCTGTCAGATACAAATGCACCTTGTAATGGATTGATGAGTCGTCCCATGATCGACTTTAATCGTTATGTGAGAATTTTAGAAATAACTTTGTATATTGTTGAACATAGGTTGATAGGTCTGTAGTGGGCAGTAGTAGTTGGGCTGTCATTTTTTGGTAACAATGTAATAAAGGTATGATTTATCTGTTTCAAAATGTGTCATGAAAGGAAGAAACTTTTAACTGCTCGGATAACCGAGAACCCAACAATTTTCCAAGAAGCCTTATAGAACTCAACAGTCATACCGTCAGGTCCGGGGGCTTTATTTCTTCCTAGACTGAAAATCGCATTTTTTATTTCTCCATTTGATGGGATGGTCGTAAGCATTTTGTTTTCCTCGTCTGTAATCTTAGCTGGAATAAGCTGGAAAAATTCAGTTAGTTTTGCTTTATCAATTGGTTGCCTCTGAAATCTTTTCTGGAAGTCACTTCTTATCTCATTGTTTATGTTTAACTCACCCATGATTTGTGTTCCTTCTGCTGTCGTGATTTGTCTAATCAGCTTCCTATTCCTCTTTCTCGACACAATTTTATGGAAGTATCCCGTGTTAGAATCTGTCAGTTTTATGTGTCTAGTTTTTGCTCGCTGATTCCAATAGGATTTTTGGAAAAGCAGAAGTCGTTCCTTTTTCTTAATAAGGTTGCGTTCTTTTATCTGTGTGTTCTTATTTCTATCTAGTTGTGTGTCCTGTTGAATTTTTAGTAATTGGTCCTGAACCTCTTTTAATTGTCTAAAGATATTCCCAAATGTATTTTTGTTCCCGCTATTCGCTTTCTGCTTTAATAGCATTGTTTTCCTGGTGAGTTGGAACATTGCAGAACCTTGTAAGCTATGCAGCCATGTCTACTTGACGATGTTCCTAAAGTCTCCACCTTGTAGCCATATATTTTCAAATTTAAAAGGTGGGGGTTTGACTGTCTGGTCAATAGTTATTGGGCAGTGGTCAGAGAAGGAAAATGCGCCATTTTTGGTGGACAATAACGGAAACTGTTGTATAATATTATGTTGGACAAGAACACAGTCCAATTTTTCCTTTATATTTCCTTCTTCCTCCTTTTTTTCCCTCCATGTAAAATGATTTCCCCATGATGTGATTTCCATTAGTGAACATCTATTCTTAAACGTTGTGAGGCAAGTGAATCTCCCAGGCAAAGTGGTTGCCCCTCCTTATTTATCTCAGAAGTTTCCTATCTCATTGAGGTCTCCCATGACGATGCTCGGAATCTGATTACAGTTAATGACATTAGTTATATATTCCCAAAATGCTTCTTTGTTTTGTTCTTGAGGTGGGGCGTACACGAACCATATGAGACATTTTGGTCGAATGATATCGTTCACTCTTTTAGGAAACTTTTTTTTACTGTCCACTTCTCATCTCACCACTAAACAAGCATATACCCCGATTGCGTTGGTCTAGTGGGAAAAAGGGAGGGGATGTTGAGAGGTTTTGGATTCGACCTCAACCTCGATCTCTGTACCTTGGTTCGAGGTTTACCATTAAAAGTGAACTTCTTGTTAGATAGAATATCTGTATAAGCCCATCGACTCATATAATAGGGCTTGATATGCTCAACTTTCCGACGTGGGACACTTTTGGTCTCATTCACACCTCTAACACACCCTTGCAAGTCCAACTAGGAATGACCATCTAGTTGAGACTTGGACAACTGGTAACCCAGACCAGGATCGACACGGACCGTTAAGCTAACCGCTCTGATACCACCTCTAGTAGGAAATTTATTCTATCTAACACTTCTCATCAATAAAAAAAATAACAAACTTGTAATTTACTTTTCTATGTGAATATGTATCATTATATTAATTGTGTGTAGTTGTAAATTTATAACGTGATTAATTGAGAATGTAAATAACGGAAATGGGTTGTTAGCTTGGGTAAGAATTTTTTTTTTGATTAGGTAAAGATTCGAAGGTCAGACAGGCCTGACTCATCGAGAGGATTTACTCAAACCCTTTCGGTATTTTACATAAAGCCCTTTCGGGCCAAATTTTTTATTAATATTTATATTTTACACTTTCGCAACTTGGGCCCGAAGGACCCAAACTTGGGCCCGAAGGACCAAGGGAGAACGATAGGAGAGCAGCCAGAACCGGTCGAAAGACAAGGCCACCGTGGACACAAGTCGGCGAAAGTCGGAAGCCAAACACCCGTAGACGAGGACCGTCAGGGCAAATCAAGCCAAACCAGTCCACAAAAAGGGGAGAAGGAATATGAACGAAATCGGATTTGGACGAAACAGGCGGATGCGAAGGTAAGGAGTGTCGAAAATCGATGGCCAAAGAGACCACACGATGTGTCTGATGAGACTGGGGCGCGACGACAGGCGCAACCACCGCGCCGGAGTGGAAACGAAGGGGAGGGAACAGAGGACAGGAGTTGGTTGCAGTCGACCGAGGAAGAAGAAGAGGTTGTTGCACAGGCCACCATGGAAGTGCAGACCACCGAGATCCCCGACGACGACGATGATTTCACGAACGATTGAAATCGAAGTGGGTAGGGAAACGAGATTGGCCTTCGAGATTTGCAACAAATATGGACTTATCTTGGATTTGGAATAAACAAACTCGAAATCAAGAGATTTCAAGTGATTGATAGGAGAAATTAGGGTTAAAGATGAGGGTTTGAGGGAAGAGAATGGGGGCGCGTGGGGCAAGCCCCGACGCGTTCTTCACTGGTGCTTGGGTAAGAATATGTTTCATCCTTACTATTGGCTACACACGTTTCTTGAAAACATGATAATTCCAATAAAGGAAGATTGATCGGCTTACGATGCTAAAAGACACTAGAAGGTGTTACAAGCTTAATCGGTTAAGTTGCAACTCAGACTGGTGGAAGGTCGAAAGAGAGAGATCCGAAGACTTGTTGTGTGGATGACGATTGTCTCGCAATCGTGAATGCGATCAAGGGAGCATGGTTGACACCATGAGAAATTGAACTGTTTATTTCAGATGCTCTTCTTTTGCTCGGTTCTTTTGAGATGATCTCCGTTTTCCACATCTTCAGGGAGGCCAACAGGGCTGCAAATCGTCTTGCTTACCTGACCTTAGTTTCCATTCCCTCCCCTTGGAATTCTGACCTTGAGTTTCAGACTCTCGTGCAAGAACGCTCTTGGATAGTGGTACATCAGTGGTTGACACACCCCAATATTTTTCGCCTTGTAGCAACAAAAAAAAACATAGAAATAATCATCCCATAATAAACACCTTAAAACCTCGTTTGATATCGATATCTAGATACTCCGTATTAAGTATCAAAGTTGATATCTGGTGTTTGGTATAACTCGATCAATATCACTTGATATCTTAATTTCAAGTATGTAGTATTAGATTTCACAATTTTTTAGCCTATTAAATATATTAATTTAGAGGGAGGTATCATTTGATATGAAGGTATCACCCGAGGGCCTATATCGATATTTAATACTACCCCCGTTAACTAAAAACTTGTCATTTTATAAATTTATACACTTATTAATAAAAAAATACACTTATACCCCTAATTATTATTATTATTATTATTATTTTTAATTTCTCAAAACTACAACTAACAACTATAATTATTACAAGGTGAATATTTTTAATATTTTTAATTTCTCAAAACACATGTTTACATGTTCTAAAGGTGAATATTTTGAATCCCAGCCTTTCATTTTTCATCGACGGCTAAAAAATTTCCAACCATTTAAAAGATAAAAATAAATAAATAAAAACCGCCCCTTTTAATAGCTTCCTCTTCCCCCATTTCCCAAGTTCAGGTATTCTTCTTCCTCCATCTCCCTTTCTCCAGATCTACAATCCTCATTGCTCTTCCAACTGCCCCTGCCGCCGTTCACCCCACCCACCTCCTCCGTCGGTCGCCTGTCCACGCCGCCTCCTCGTCCCTTCCCCTTCAGCCGCCGACTCGTCCCCATTGCCGCCTCGTCGGTCGTCGCCTCTACCGCTCTTCGAGTTTTCGCCAGATCTGTGCACGATTTGAGCTGGTGGCTATACTCTTCTACTTTTTATTTCTGTCATTTATGGATTTGAATTGAATTGAATTGAATGTGTTGATGATGTCTCATGAATTTTATTGCATGTCCTTTGATTTCCTGCTTAGAATGGTTTTGATGTTCAGCAGTTCGTATTAGACATTCAGCTGAATTGAATGTGATGTTGTGTTGATTTTTTTTTAAAAAATGGTTGCTCTAATTTGATTATATGAATCTTTAATGTTCTGAAAATTGCTCTTAATTGTTGTTGTTGAGAAATTTCGATTATCTTGAATTGAATGCGATGTTGAGTTGCATGTTTGCACACCCGCATTTGCCCAGGAATAAATAGCGATATCGCCGCTGATGGCTGCTAATCTGGCTAGGGTTGCTCTCCTGATTTCCTCTTTTCCCTTGTCAACTCCCATTATTTTAATTGATAAAAATTGCTGTATTTTTTTTTTTCAATCAGTGATGATTTTTTAAAAAACCAGATTTATAAATTTATAGTTTATCAACATTTATAGACTATATATACGGAGTATATAAATAAATAATTTATATATAGTTTTTTTTTGAAAAGTGGTCACATGATACGAGTCCAATTTTCATAATTTTTTCAAATTGTATATGGATTAAAAACCTATTTAGTTTTGAAAATATCATCTTCAAGGCTAGCATAACCCTTTTAAAAACAATACTTTATAGTATATTTAAAATACTACTATTATAAATTTATAATATACTACTTGAAATAAGCAGTATACTGCATACATATCTTAAAAAGGAAAAGCCGAATAGTACTTGTTTGGAATTGGTTGTAGTCTTGTAGATGCTTGGTTGTATAAGTGACCCTTGTGGGTCCAATTCATGATATGAAGTTTCCTTTCTAATTTGGGTGGTGAGGAAGGGGTTGGGTAGCTGTAAAGATTCACATCCAAGTGAATGTTTTCAATGGTACTATTTCCCGCCAAGTGGGCAACTAAAAAGATTATTATCACACTGGTGAATAGTGATGGTTGGTGGCGGGAACAAGCCGCCATACAGCATGTTTGTCAAAATATCAAAGGGTATATTTCTTGATTCCTTTGAACATGGTGATATTTCTCTATCTTCAATCTAAATCGCATGTTGAACTATTAAAAGACTGTTTTTAGGGAACAGTTAGAATTGAAGGCATGAATATATCATTTTAATGCCTAGTTTTAGTTCAATATTACTTGTATTATTATTTCCTCGAGGCTTGGGTAATGAATAGATAGTATTGTGAAATATCTTATATTCTCTCGTGGTGAAGAGTGAAGGATGTTAGTCCAGGCAATGATAATGGTTGCCCACAAATACTGAAAGTTGTCGTTTAAATGTTATGTAGAGGTCCAGGTTATTTTTGGTATGGAGATGCCTAATAAAGGGCATAATTTATTTGGGTGGGGACTTGAGCATTTATTGGGAATTTGGGGGTCTTTATGTGGATAGTGGGAGTACAAGCAAAGGGCCAAATTGGTTGCTCAAAAGAGAGTTTGGCCTAGTAAGTGCCAATTATTGTGCTCTGTTTGATTTCCTTGGGACCATTTAGGATACTTGATATTTCAAGCACATAAGGTCTAATAGTGTTGCTTCATCACTTTGTCCTTATTTATGACAGAAATGTGTGGATCTGCCCATCTACATGGTTATTGTAGAGTTATCTAACCTCATTCTTTGTCTTAGTATGGAAACAACTCTGTTGTGTTAGCACTATGCTATTTATTTTATGCGTTCAAAGTTGCTTTGACATATATGTTTATACTTGTGGAAAGTTGAAAATAGGTTAATATAACTTGTTTCAATATGATGGTAATACAACCTATGGATATTTATACGAACCAAACTAACTTGTAAACCTGTTTGAATCATAGTCTCATATTTATGTTTGGCAATGATCATAACTAAGTACTTCCAACCAACTTCTTTCAATATGATTGTTTATCACTTTTTCACTGTGAAAATTTGTTGGTTGGAAGTGTTGTCCAAGATAAGGTTGGAACTATTGTTATAGGATGCATTTTTTTTAATAATAAAGTTGGCATATTGAATATGGTTTGAATGATGTGCTCCAACACCACACATAGTTAACACTGTTCATTTTAAATGAATCCAAGCTTACATTTGAGCAGATTTATTTCACTATGCAAAAACCAAGCTTAAGACAATCTTTTAATGTTTTCTTCCCCTTTTCCATTATCTGCAATACAAATGGTGTCCTTATTTTTTCTTCATATATTTATTGTTTTAAATTAACAGTGTCTACTGTCTTCATGTCTTGTTGATATTGGATGGTGACTCATGATTCTCTTTAATTCGCCCTCTTCAGAAATATCCACATAAAAAGTTGTGGTTATTGGACAGGCATTTTGCATTACAACCTTTGCCTCTTCTTTATTCTCCTCATTATCTTCCTTGTATGAAAATTGCGTTTGTGGTGAAGAGAGATCAATCATCACTGCCAAATTGCCAATAGATGAGCTAAATTTTCTTCTCTTAACCACAATCTTATTTCATCTTCAGGAACCATGGGTGCTGGTGGCAGGTCAGTTCCTGTTGCGACTTCAAAGAAGTCAGAATCTGATGCCATCAAGAGGTCGCCCACTGAAAAACCACTGTTTTCTTTAAGCCAAATCAAGAAGGCAATTCCACCCCATTGCTTCCAGCGCTCTGTGCTCCACTCCTTCTCCTATGTTGTCTATGATCTCACTATTGCCTCCATCCTCTACTATGTGGCAACAAACTACTTTCAGCTCCTCCCTCATGGCCTTGCCTACCTCGCCTGGCCCATCTACATGTTCGTCCAAGGTTGTGTTCTAACTGGTGTGTGGGTCATAGCCCATGAATGCGGCCACCATGCCTTCAGCGATTACCAGTTGCTGGATGACATTGTCGGCCTTGTCCTCCACTCATTCCTCATGGTCCCCTACTTCTCATGGAAGATCAGCCATCGCCGCCACCACTCTAACACGGGGTCCATGGAGAAGGACGAGGTCTTTGTTCCGAAAAAGAAGTCTGGCCTTAGTTGGTTCTCCCCTTACCTTAACAACCCTCCAGGCCGGTTCATCACAATAACGGTGACATTAACTCTCGGCTGGCCCTTGTATCTTTTGTTCAACGTCTCGGGCAGGAAGTACGAGAAATTTGCATGCCACTATGACCCCTACGGGCCCATCTACAATGACCGTGAGAGGATGCAGATTTTCATTTCTGATGTCGGTGTTATGACAATGACCTATGGCCTCTACCGTCTAGCTGTTGCCAAGGGTCTCAGCTGGGTACTCTGTGTCTATGGAGGGCCCCTGTTGGTCGTGAACGCGTTCCTTGTGCTGATCACTTTCCTCCAGCATACCCACCCGGCTCTTCCTCATTACGACTCCTCTGAGTGGGACTGGCTGCGAGGAGCTCTGGCTACCGTTGACAGAGACTACGGGATCTTGAACAAGGTCTTCCACAACATCACAGATACCCATGTCGCACACCACTTGTTCTCAACCATGCCACATTACCATGCCATGGAGGCCACCAAGGCCATCAGACCGGTATTGGGCAAGTACTACCAGCTCGACGATACTCCCTTTTACAAGGCGCTGTGGAGGGAGGCGAAGGAGTGCATCTATGTCGCGCCTGATGAGAGCAGCGAGTCCAATGGCGTGTTCTGGTACAGAAACAAGATCTAGTTTAAAGAAGACGATAGAGAAGGGGCATCGGGTCTAGGGCCTTTTGCTTGCGGAAGATATTTACGAGTTCGAATCACCTTCCTCAGGTAAGGTAAGATTAGATTATCTCTTCTGTTGGTGTTTCATGTTGGATGCCTAGTTATTTAGCCTTTGTCCGTTCCATCGCTCGGTGTTGTTTGTTTCAGTCCCCATTAATGCTGAGTTTTGATTTGGGTTGTCTGTAAGTGAACAATTTTGTCTATGATCCTATTCCTGTGGTTGGTTCTGGACAATGTAGTAATGCATCCATCTCAGCTTCTCCAATTTTTTTATTTTTTTTTCAAGTTTAGATTTTTTTTTTCAAGTTTAGATTTTTTTTAAAAAAATCCAAACTTTTTTATGGAAGAAAAAGAACCCAATAAATTGAGTACAATATGTATTAACTCTGCATATTGGCGCGCATTTTCTTAGTTCTTACAGTATATACAGAGATTAGTTACAATGCAATAACATCTTTCAACTTACTGAAAACTTACTGAAATCCGTTGGGACTCGAGGCCTGGAGTCGTGTACAAGGGCGCAAATGTTCTACTTGTTCTACCTTCAACAATATTAGGTTAAATGGGGAAAAGAAAACCAACAAAAGGTTAAGAAAATCAAGCACTTAAATTTCAACACATTTTGGTAAGTTTCGAATCGTTTACTGAGTTGCTGATCAATTACTCGGAGATGACTTCCAGATACATATTCGAAGCGATAAAGAAAGGTTGATTTGGTGCACTCTTAACTATTACATGCCCGGAATCACCGCTTACGAGCTTCTTAAGAAAATCAAGGTACTTGTGTACGAATCAATGTATGTATATATGCACGCTTTTTTAATTTAACCGCTGAGAGTGATCATACATAACTCCTACCATATTATCCGTGTTTTATCTCTTAACACCGTTAAATCTATATGACCTCCTGAGAATTGCTCGTGTTAGAAGGGACTAGCAACAAGTTTTCGGGTTAGGGTCATTTAAATGATCTAAGAAGGAAAATGACTTGAAACCCCAATTTTTTCAAAGATCAAATCAAACAAATTGTTTTTTTTTTTTTTAAAGAATCAAACCCACAAGTCCACATAACAACAAAATCCTGAAAAGATAACATCTGGTTACATCCAAGATCCACACCATTCCATCCCATACCTATAAAGACAGAAGTGGGAAGAGGATAGAAATGTATGCAACAGCAATTGAAATTAGGGGTACTTTGAATTTGGATGATGTTTGTGTTGTGAGTGTTTTCTTCAAACCTAGCTAGACTTAAAAGAAGTGTTTTTGGTGGTGATTTTGGTGCCTAATTTCATCACAGCCAAAGCAATCCAATACAGGGTAACAAGCAACAAACAAACACCTCCCAACCCTCTTAGACAAGCAAGACACCATCACATGGCAATGGTAGCAAACACAACAAGAAATTGTTGGATCTTGATCACCACCACCACCACCACCATGTGGGCTTCTTATCCTTGTTCTTGGTTTCTTGTTGATCTTCTTTCCCATCTGACTGTTTTCACCATTTTCTTGGTTCTGTTGTTGACCCATTTGATCTCTCCTCCTGCCCATCAAAACCCACAAACCAATCTCAAAATTGAGCAACTGGAAAACAAGAAAACAAAGAAGTTGTTACCTTTGAAGCTTTGATGGTTGGTCTGAAATCTGAATCCACAGCCAAAGATGAATGATGAACCAATCACTCAATGGGACCAAATTAAGGATTTTTCATGTCATAAAAAAATTCTCAATAAATGGATTGCATCCAATGCCCATACATATCTAGGTGGCTGGTGAGGGGATTTGAAGAGGAGATAGACAATAGTACTGCTATGATGAGTGGTAGATGGGAATATGCTTTAATTTAATCAGGAATTATATAATCTTTTGTGTTTTTAAAATAATAAAACAAGGGTTTGCTAAGGAAAGAAGCAAAGAGCAGAAAGTGAGAGAGGATGTGACCAAGTTGGGAACCTTTATGCTGACATTAAAGAGTAGAGAAATGGGTTAATTACAACTTAGCCAAGTTTAAATTTTTTTAAAACATTCATCATACTAATAAAAAATTTAGGGATGATTCTTTTAAAGAAAATCAAGTTTATGAGTGATTTTCATATAACTTTTATTTGAAGAAAAGGTAATTTTATATAATTAAGAGTAAAGAATCCAGATATCGAACGAGTCAATCGATCGAACTGGACTAAGATAAAAAAAATAAAGTAAAGAAAATGATAAATTACGCAGACTCGTCTTTAAAATATCTTGTTGGGTATGGTTCTTAATTAGGATAGTTTTGTGAAGTTTCTCAACTTATAGGTGATTTAGTAAAAGATCCACTAATATAGGGTGGTTTTGTGTAATTTACCAAAAAAGAAAAGACAAACTCGTCGTTGATTCCGTGTATTGAGCAAGGTTTCAACTTTTGTTTTTAGTAAACTGGGTTAGTGGGTAAGCATTTGGGGCGTCCAATGAGGATTAGACACGTGGGAGATGCTTTGGGCCTCAATGGTTGGTTGATGTTGATTATGCAAATGACGAAATTTGCTGGGTTTTAGATTACTCCGTATTTGATTCGGATTAGGAGAATTTTTGTCAAGTACTGTAATAAATTAAAGGTTGTAACTTGTAAGACTTTATGAAATTTGATGCGCATGTAAGAAGATGAAGTTGGAAGTAGGAACAAGTTGAATAGATTCGATGGCGCACCAAATTAGTAATAATCGGTTTATCCAATCTGATAGATGTGTATTCTGATAATATGCGTTTCAATTCCTTGATCACTCAAGATGGGTCTCTTTTCAGGCGTTCGATCTCCTCGCAAAATCTCCATTCAAAACTCAAATCCATGGTTCAACAAGGGCAATTTAGAGAAGCTCTTAAACTCTACTCTAGAGATGGATCGAGTTGTAATCCCACCATTTGTCATCTCGTCTACCCTCCCCTCTTGAAAGCTTGCAGTGCCCTTTCAAACCCTAGTCTTGGGAAAGCTATTCACGCTAAGACCATTGAATTGGGGCTTCAGTTTGATCCATTCATCGCCACTTCCCTTGTCAACATGTATGTTAGAAGTGGGTCACTCGGGTATGCAGCCAAGGTGTTTGTGAAAATGTCTGAGTGGGAGGATGCACCTCCTGATGTTACGCTATGGAATGCTATGATTGATGGGTATTTTAAATTCCGCGAGTTTGATTTGGGTTTGGCTCATCTCTCTCAAATGCAGGCGTTGGGTATAAGACCCGATGTGTTCACACTTACAATACTTCTTGGTTCAATTGGTGGCTCTTCTTCGGTTTCGTATGTGTTGGGCAAGCAGATTCATGGCTTTATTGTTAGGAACTTTTCGCGGAATGACCCTTTTGTGGAGACTGCATTGATCAGTATGTACTCGAGCTGTGGGAATGTCGCTCACGCCTGGCATGTTTTCCGGATGCTGGAAGATAAGAGCAGTGTCGCAGTTTGGAATGCAATGATTGCTGGATTCTGTGGGAATGGAATTTGGCATAGCAGTTTGGATCTGTTCTTACAAGCCAAACGTTCTGATTGTAAACTTTCCTCGGGTTCCTTTGCCGGTGCTCTGACTGCTTGTTCTCAAGGCGGCAATGTGGCTTTCGGTCAGCAGATTCATTTGGATGTGGTGAAGACGGGATTTGAACACGAACCATTTGTTTGCACTTCTCTGTTGAGTATGTATGCTAGATGTGGATTTGTCGAAGATGCCAAACAGGTATTTGATGGTGTGCCTTACAAGCAGATTGAAATATGGAATGCAATGATATCAGGCTATGCTAATAATAGCTGTGAGTATGATGCTATAAATGTATTCACTCAACTGAAAAGGAGTGACATCTTACCAGACACTGTTACGATTTCGAATATTCTATCAGCTTGCTCTGTGAATGATTTATATGATTGTGGCAGAACAGTGCACGCTGAACTGATCAAGAGACCGTTGCAAAACAATGTGGCTGTTCAGAGCGCGTTACTTACTCTCTACTCAAGACACGGCATCACTGAAAACGCCAAAATAGTCTTCAGTATGATTGAAGAAAAAGACATAGTTGCGTGGGGTTCCATGATATCAGGCTTCTACCAAAATGGGAGTCTCGATGAATCCCTCGCCTTGTTTAGAGCGATGCTTGCTGATGCAGTGAAACCCGACTCTGATATAATGTCAAGTCTGATTTGTTCCTGTGCTGGACTTGAGGATGTGCATTCAGGAAGTGCAATCCATGGGTTTTCAGTCAAGAGTGGCTTTGAATCGGATGTTTTCGTGGCAAGTTCACTGATAGACATGTATTCTAAAGGCGGTTTCCTAGAGGAGGCAGAAGAAGTATTCTCTTTAATGCCATACAAGAATCTAGTGGCTTGGAATTCGATGATTTCGTGCTATTGCAAGAACAAGAAGCCGGAGATGTCCATATCTCTATTTCATCAAATTGAGCTACAAGGACTACATCCTGACTCGATTTCGTTCACCAATGTCCTCGTTGCAGTTTCATCATTGGCGGGATTGACCAAAGGGAAGGAGATACACGGTTACCTAACGAGGAATTCCATTCATGATCTTCAGGTGGAAAATGCAGTGATAGATATGTATATCAAGTCTGGAAGCTTATCGTATGCTCGGAGCCTCTTCAATCACATGCCCACAAAAAACTTAGTGACATGGAACTCGATAATTTCTGGCTATGGATCACACGGTGACTGCCATGAGGCAATCAAACTGTTTGACGAGATGAAGACATCAGGAGTGAGGCCTGATGAGGTGACCTTCCTGTCTCTGATCACATCCTGTAGCCATTCGGGTCTGGTTGATGAAGGGCTAGACCTGTTTCACTCCATGAAGCCGCGACACCAAATTGAACCGAAAATGGAGCACTACATCAACGTTGTTGATCTCTTAGGCCGTGCTGGCCGTTTAGAGGAGGCTTATAGGTTCATACAGAGCATTGAGGTAGAGCCTGATCAAAGCATCTGGAGGTGTTTGCTTGCTGCGTGTTGCGCTCATCGCAACCTTGAGCTTGGCGAATTGGCTGCCAGAAATCTGTCTGGGACGGAAGCGGCTAGAAGTAGTGACTTTGTTCAGCTGTTGAATCTCTATGGAGAGTCAGGACAATGGGAGAAGGCAGCGAGTTTGAGGGCGTCAATGAAGGAGATGGGGCTTAAGAAGGTCCCCGGATGCAGCTGGATTGAGGTGAGGAACGAAACGAATGCTTTCGTATCAGGGGATTCGTCTTCCCCACATTCGAAGGAAATCTTTGAGATGTTAAACAGACTTAGGAGTGACATGGGAGGCTATGCTGAAGACGACTATGATATCGATATCGAACTGTCATGACATTGGCTTACATATAACTGCTTTGATGATGTTGAAAATGGAATTCATAGGTCACTTAGAATGAGTGATTCCTATGGAGCAATGTCTAAACAATGTCTAATCAGATATAAAAACTTTAAACATGCATAATTTCGTACATAGTTGCCGAATTGAGTAATATAATATTTCGTTTTGAAGCACCAGAGCTAAATTATGGTATAGAAAGTTGAGTAAAATATAAGAGCATCGTGGTTTATTCATTAAAAGATATTTGAAGTGGTGAATACTGAATGTGTGTTTAATTTTAAAATGTTCATAATTTTTCACTTGGATATTGGATTTATGCTTATAGTATATCAATATCAATGTACAGAGCTATCGACTAATAGAACATTACAGGTGATTCGTAGAATGAAAGGGGAGACGCCTGCTTACCATGCCCCCTAGCTTCGACTATGACGACATCCAATACTTCAGTATAATATGAATTCTAGGTCTCACTCGATTTCGTGAGTGTTTCTTTCATTTAAATCATCTGTCCGATTCGATCAATCAATTAAGGGTTTGACTTCAATTTAGACAAAATGTACTTGTCATTTTCGACATTTATTGAATGTTGAATTGGTTTAAAATTGAATTCAAGATGTTCGACCAACAACGAATTGAGAAGGAAGAACCATCAACAGAAGGTACATAATACATACATACATACTTGACCAAACATTGCAAAAATGTATCATAGACTAAAATGAAAGATTACATATATTTATATATAAATATATATTATATAGTGGGACTATTGGCTCAAACCCAGTCTTACTTGTACTCTATATATATGAACATTACAAAGAATGAAATCGTAAGGAGGATTTTGTATCAATCATACGATTCTACATAAAAAATATATATATATATATATATATATATATATATATATATATATATATATATATATATATATATATATATATATATATATATATATATATATATAAACACAAGAAGGTAAAATGGTAAAAATAAAAAGAAAGGATATAAAATATTAATATAGATGCTCCCTGCCCACAAACAAGGGGCAAAGAAAATTCATCATCTTGGATAATTCTAATTCCCAATTCAATTGGTCAACGGAGACAAGGTCATCCCTTTGACTCCAAACCCAAGCAAGAAGCAATTAAATCTCTATGCTCCCACCAACATTCACAATATTGAACTAGTCTTTTCTATGGATATGGATTAATTAATTAATCAACCGGTGTTACCAATCACAAGTTGGTGTAGTGAGAGGTTCGAAGTTCGAATCTTCTTGAAAACATGGAGACGCTTGTGAGTGGGAGGGTCAACCTAGTTGATCGAAAAACTGGAATAAAATAAAAAAAATTAATCAACCGGTGTGAGATTTTATATTTTAATTAGTTTCACATAAACTTTCATTTTTGGGTACTAAAGTATGTGTATTTGGATGATATTCATTAACCAAATATATCACATAATTTACAAAACATATGATATTAATATTTCAAAAAATTGAAAATATATATA